>CM022236.1:7676301-8352992 GCA_011696235.1 Quercus mongolica | reverse complement strand
AGAAGCTGTGAAGCACTTGAATCATATGAACATAAACTCCTGAAACACAACAATACACCATGATCATTGTAAGTCGAAAATTATAAATGCATATGAAACAGGCAATATGAGATCAAGCAAAGATGGAGTTAATAAACAAACCATGGCTTGATCAACCAAGTGACCACCTCAAGGTAGTGATCACAGTGTTCATTCACACTTGGAATGAACACAAGGACATACAAGTTAACAAGCACAAGGCAAGTCACTTGTATGCTCAACGCTCAACACTCAACCAATGCATAGCACACAAGGCATATGCATCTAGGAACAATCCTACAAGGGCACAAGAGTGACAGTACATAAACCAAAATGCAGAACATTTAGATTAAAGTACTGATTTCAACATAGCATAAAGGCTGCACTTAAGCATGGTACAAACCATAAAGCCTACAAACATGCTTAAAAACATAACCCTAACAGCTTACAAAAGCAAATGGGTACAAAACAACAACTACCTGAATAACAGTTTTACAAAACACAATATATCAACTTAAAGATAGAAAGAAACAACAAAAAAAATAAAGACACTCCCCCTTAGATAAAGATGCTCCCCCTTAGGGTAATATCCTCGCCCTTGATTATGCCTATCACTCCCCCTTTTTGTCATGGAATAGGCTAGTCATCCTCTTCTAGCTTTCTCTGGATTTGATCCAACTGAGTCTGAAGAGAAGTAAACTTCATATCCCATCGGTTGCTTTGATGGTGCAGAGTAGCAGTGAGTCCAGACACCTTTGAATTCAGCTCGTGGACAGAGGAGACAATGTGATCAAGTTTCTCATCGAGAGAGAGATTACTGAATGGAGGATCACTATGAGATGCAGAAGTTTCTGGTTTGGCTCTCTTCCGACTATGTCCAACACTGGCATTGTATGTACGCATGTTGATTGGGCTCGGTTTAGGAAGAGGAGACTCATCAGCTGTTGGATAGATTCCCTTGAGCTTCAAGATCCGGGAAATGAGACTGCAAAAGGGAATGCATATCCGAGACTCATTTCGGAGAACCGTTTTGCGCAGAACATGAAAGATATGAGCACAAATGTCGATTTCTTCATCAGAGATGAGATCATGAAGAAACAAGGCACGTCCGAGATTCATATACCCAGTACTTGACAAAGGGTAGAAATTGTGAAACATCACAATCGTAAGCACTCTCAGTTTCGGAGAAAGAGAGGAAACACTGATGGATTTTCCATTTGGTGAGAACTCCAAATCCTGACCAAGGCTTTGTTTGAGAAGCTCCTCATCAGGACATAGATCATCATAGACCGGTGAATGACGAAAAATGGGTCTGTTGATGTGAAGAATTTCTGCCAGGTATGTAGGAGAGATAGAAAAGCTCTTTTGTCGAACCCAGCACTTAAGTTCATCTCCTTCCACAATTGCGTTAGCATAAAATTCTTTAACCAACTCTTCATACACGATATCCGGATCAGAGAGAAGGTAATTCCAATCTTTGTGAGCAAAACATATCGGAATGTCAGTGTTGTGAAGCGAGGGCAGATCCACAGCTCTCTCTAGTAATGGTGTGGCATGAAGAAAAAAGTTCTCATATGACTGATAGGCTGAATAGGATCTGAACTTAGTGGGATCGAATCGCTGTGATGAAGAGCGAGTCACTTTCGGGAGAGGTGCGTCTTCATCAACATCAATAACGGGTTCCTTCCCTTTGGAAGAACCTCCTTTCACAGCAGCCTTTTTGAATGGAGACATGACCAGTCTGTATTATCAACAAGGGAAATGACAGAACATAATCCAACAGACTATATCAGCAGTGGGTTAGTGAAAATTTAGGAACAATGAAGAAACCCTAACAGCTGGATGAGAATGGTCAGAAAGTAACAATGAGGGACACCAAAAGTCCAAATTAGAACTACACAGTATAGAGAGATCAATATAACCACAAAATCAGCTGAAAAAGGACCTAAAACAACACCACATCAACAAGATACCACACAAGATCAACGTAAAACATGATAGCAACAGCAGATTAGTCAAAAATTAGCTAACCCTAGCTAAGCATATGAAGAAGAACACAACCAACAAAAAAGATTAGCTCAAAAACCAGAAGCACAGGCTACCATAAGCTAAGAAAGGACAATGATGACATCACAAAACCCATCACAAAATCACAAGCAAAAGTGAATAATCCAGAGGGAAAACCAAGACATTAGGAAAATTAGAGTTGCAAGACAGAGAACCATACCTGTTAGTCGACGATTTTTAGCTGAGAAGAAGCAAACAATGAGATCGACAATGGAGGCACGGTGTGAAAGGGAAAGTGCAGAAGAAAAAGACAATGAACAGTCACAAAAAGATCGAGGGAAAACAGAAAATTTTAAAACTGCCCCTGTATGTCCAAAACACGCGATTTTCGCGACTGGATTAAGTCGCCAAACAGTCGCCAGCTCAAGCCGCCAGAATACACAAGAACAAAGTTTTGAAAAAATTTTCTAAGTGTTTTTCGCGACTGGAAGGTCTACCCGCGAGTGAGTCGCGAGCTGAGCCGCGAAAATCTCTGAGTGAACTCGCGACTGGACCTTCTACTCGCGAACAAGTCGCCAAAAATGACCAGCGAAGATGCGACTGAGGCCCGCGACTTGACACACCCGCGACTGAGCCGCCAAAACAGGGCAAAACTGTATTTTTGAAATTCTCAGATTTTTCAACCAAAATACTTTCCAAAAACACCTAAAACACTCAAAAATCTTTTTGTGCTTGAAATAACAAAGATTGAGCATGTGAAAACATATTTTATCAAGTACAATCACACAAATGAATATGGCATTTATCGAACATAAACTTGTGTGTTGTGTGTGGATACCAACAATGAGATAGTCCTTTGTCTAATGTGAAGCTTCAATGATCAATTCAACCAAGGTATACACAATTAGCACTAGATCATGTGACCAATCTCACTTATAGAAATATGAATATATGACCTCCCACACAACTTGATAACATAGCTTGGAGCTTTTTCATTTGACTCCACTTTCAGACATAACATTTGATCTTTTTAGGCAATCATCTCTCATTGTGAGAGGGATATATAACATTTCTCTTTGAAAAGCAGGCCTTTGGCCTTTTTGAAAGAAATTTCACTTTTAATATAAGGTCGCTTACCCTTTTTCCTAGTCAAATACTAGAGTATGCGACAGGCTTTTGCAGCTCAATATCTCTTTTCATTTGGAGATTTACATTTGGTGAGCTCTTTTTAGCAAAAACATAAAATAAATAGTGGGAAGAGATATAGATACAAGTCTATGCATGTCTCACGATCAACATAACCATTCACTAATCATTCATGACAAGTTTGAAGATCTATTTACAACAATCTCATAGATTTCAAGATGTTTCCCACAGAGATATAGGTGCATGAAAACAAGCAATGCTCGAAAATGCACAAAGCCATTAGCACAAAGGTACAAGTCAAAACAAGTTTTGAGACAAAATCTCAACAAAGTCAATCAAGCCTTTTGATTTTCTAATTTTTATGTGATTTTTGGATTTTTGACACACGACACAAAAAGGATTGATAAAACAAACAAAACGAAGCAACAGTATTCACAAAAGGACAAATAAACAAGAAACATGTTGCACAAAACATTAAACAAGAAAAGGTGTGTGCCCCAACACAAACAGATGTAACATATTATGAATAAGGGAAGCACACAACACACAAGAGAGTCAAGGAATTGTACCAACACCAATGGTCTTACGGAGTGATTCAAACCGTGGACCATCGAGAGGCTTGGTGAAGATATCTGCCTTTTGATTGTCGGTGTGTATGAACTCAAGACACACAAATTTTTCCTCTACCAAATCCCGAATGAAATGGTAACGTATCTCTATGTGTTTGGATTTTGAATGCTGAACAGGATTCTTGGAAAGATTGATGGCACTGGTGTTGTCACAGAAAACACACATCGTTTCTTGAGGAATTCCATAGTCATGAAGTAATTTCTTCATCCAAAGAAGCTGAGTGCAGCAACTTCCAGCAGCGATGTATTCTGCTTCTGCAGTAGATAAAGACACTGAATTCTGCTTCTTGCTCATCCACGAAACAAGATTGTTACCAAGATAAAAACAGCCGCCTGAAGTGCTTTTCCGATCGTCTACACTGCCAGCCCAGTCAGCATCTGAATACCCAGCAAGACAAGCATTTGAGTCTTTTGAATACCACAGACCATAGTTTGCAGTACCATTCACATATCGAATGATTCGCTTAGCAGCAGTCAGATGAGATTCCTTCGGATTAGCTTGGTACCTGGCACAAACGCCCACACTGAAAGCAATGTCCGGTCTACTTGCTGTAAGGTAGAGCAAACTTCCTATGATGCTCCTATACAATGTAGGACTTACTTCAACTCCTGATGAATCCACATTCAGTTTAGTGGAAGAGCTCATGGGAGTGGAGGCATGTTTTTTGGAGTCTAGGCCAAACTTCTTGACAATATTTCTGGCATACTTCTCTTGAGATACAAATATACCCTCCTTCTGTTGTTTGACTTGAAGACCCAAAAAGAATGTGAGCTCCCCCACCATGCTCATCTCAAACTCCTTCTTCATCTCCTCAGAAAATTCAGTAGCACGATCTTCGATAGTTGCTCCAAACACTATGTCATCAACATAGACTTGTGCCACAAGGAGATAATCTTCATCATTTTTGACAAATAGAGTTCGATTGGCGTACCCTCTCTTGAAACCTCTATCTAGAAGATAATGTGTAAGACGATCGTACCAGGCTCTAGGCGCTTGTTTTAAACCATATAGTGCTTTCTTCAATCTTAATACATGATCTGGAAAATGAGGATCCTCAAATCCTTTTGGTTGCTCAACATAAACCTCTTCATTTAGATATCCATTCAGAAAAGCACACTTAACATCCATTTGATAAAGTTTGAACTTCAAGGTGCACGCAATGGACATGAGGATTCGAATGGATTCGAGTCTTGCCACCGGAGCAAATGATTCATCAAAATCCACCCCTTCTACTTGTGTGTATCCTTGAGCCACCAACCGAGACTTGTTTCGAATTATCTCTCCATCTTCATCAGTTTTGTTTTTAAAAATCCACTTTGTGCCTATAACATGAACGTTTTCAGGCCGTGGAGCAAGTTCCCACACGTCATTCCTCACAAACTGATTCAGCTCTTCATGCATTGACTCAACCCAATTCTCATCTTGAAGAGCCTCTTCAACCCTTTTTGGTTCAAACTGTGCAAGATAACAGTGATACGTTACATGATTGGCTAGCAGAATATTTCCTTTCCTGAGGCGAAGACCGTCATCAAGTGATCCTATGATATTACTTTCCGGATGATTCTTGATAATTCTTGAGGATGGCCTTTTTGAAGTGGAAACTTCATCACTACGAGAGATAGGAGGATGAACTTCTGGAGGAGTAAGAGGACTTGAAGTTCTAAACATCGATCTCGTTTCCCTTCTTGGGTTGATGGGAGTCGATTCTACTTCTGGTATAGGTTCTTCATCTTCTATATCCAAAGCTTCTACCTCAACATCAGGCTCTTCGGTGCTCGGCCCTTCTACATCATCAATCATTTCCACCTTAGGTAAGGCATCATCAATCTTGACATTTATGGATTCCATCACAGTCTTTGTTCTCTTGTTAAAGACTCTATATGCTCGACTTGTAGTAGAGTAGCCGAGAAAAATACCTTCATCACTTCTTGCATCAAACTTCCCAAGATTCTCTCGATCATTCAAGATATAGCATTTGCTTCCAAATACCCGGAAATACTTCACTTTAGGCTTCTTCCCATTCCATATCTCATATGCAGTCTTCTGTGTACCAATTCGAAAGAAAATCGTATTGCCAATGTAACACGAGGTGTTGACAGCTTCTCCCCAAAATTTTTGAGGAATTTCCTTGTTAAGCAACATGACTCTAGCCATCTCCTGAATCACACGATTTTTTCTTTCTACCACTCCATTTTGTTGTGGAGTTTTGGGAGCTGAAAACTCTCTTTTAATTCCATTCTTCTCACAGAAGGACTCGAATCTTGCATTCTCAAATTCTCTCCCATGATCACTTCTAACTTTGGCTATTGGAATCCCCTTTTCATTTTGTAATTTCTTGCACAGAATCTCCAGCCTCTCACAAGCTTCTGATTTTTCTCTAAGAAATTCAACCCAAGTGTATCTTGAGTAGTCGTCCACAATGACCATAATATATCTTTTTCCCCCTAAGCTTTCAGTTCTGGTGGGCCCCATCAGATCAACATGAAGTAACTCCAAACAACGAGAGGTGGCTATCACATTTACCTTGTGATGACTTGCCTTAGTTTGCTTCCCCATTTGACATGCACCACAAATGGTCTTCTTTACTTTTCCAAACTTAGGAAGTCCCTCGACTGCTTCAAGTTTGGAGACTTTTGCTACTTGTTTGAAGTTGGCATGCCCAAATCTGTGATGCCATAGCTCCATCATATCCACCCGAGCACTTCTACATGATATTGGTGCCGTGGGAACTATTCCATAACAATTATCCGTAGTCCGATTTCCTTCCAAAACCTGAATCCCCTCTTTATTGATGATCAAACATCCTTTCTTGGAGAATTGTACCAGGAAGTCGTCATCACAAATTTGAGTGATGCTCAACAGATTCGCCTTCAGCCCTTTTATGAACAGCACATCTTTCAACAGAGGCAAACCGGGTATCTCGATGGTTCCTTTGCCTAGGACTTGAGCATGGCTTCCATCCCCAAAGGTCACATAGTCACCCACCTTTTCTTTGAGTGACTTAAACAGTGACTTATCCCCTGTCATATGGCAAGAACACCCACTATCAAGATACCACAAACATGCATTAAACACCTTTAATGAGGTATGAACAAATAGGTTCACATGTGACAGACAATCTTGACCTTCAAACACAAACTCATCATCAGGTTTCATGCTACTTTTAGATTGATTTTTCATTTTCAGATTCTCAATCATCTCACACAACATTCTATTCTTTCTTTTATATTTCTTAATCAATGATTTTGATTCAGATATGCTACTGTGTAAGACAAGATTCTGATTCTCAAGATATTTCAGCATGTGAACAAAAACTCTAGCATGTTTCTTAGTTATTAATAACTCTACAAGATCATCAGTAAGACACCTTTCAGTCATATGCATAGAGACATTATCACAAACACTTGAGCTACAATTCAGCATGGTATAAACGAAAACAACAACCACAACTCAGGGGTCTAGGATCACACAAATGGTAATGAAACCAAACAGCTGTGTACCCGCTCTGATACCAATTGAAAGTTCAAAAACGTGTACAAAAACACTTTTGAACGTTTAGACCCCCAAAAACCAACTTAACCAACACAAGCAATATGTCAAACAACTAGTGTGCGGAAACTTAACATATGCAATAATCTGGAATTGGTTAAACAACTATCTAAGCCATAACAAAATAAACCACAGCAGATAATGTAAAGGCAGAGATAGAGAGAAAGGAAGATGCAAACACAGGGATAACACCAGATATGTTATCGAAGAGGAAACCGAAGACCTCGACGAAAAACCTCTCCGCCGCCCTCCAAGCGGTAATCAATCCACTAGAAAATACAGTTGGGATACAAGGACAACAATAGACCCTCCAAGCCTAATCTACCCAATGCACCTAAGCCCTCCAAGCTTCTTGCTCCAACGAGGTTGCGCCGAACCATTTTCTTCTCTAACTTACCGGATTCCGCTACTACACCGTAGCATCAACCAATGAAGATTGGCTCCTTCCTAACTGCTTCCCAGAACTCCAAACGTCTGTCTCACAGAGATGATAATGGTGAGAACCAGGTTTGGTATAATGCCTCTCAAGGATTTGACAATGGAGAGGAAGAGAGTGAGGGAATTTGATGAGACTCTAAGGTAGAGATTGTGGGTAAAACAATCTGGTTTTTCTTTAGGGTTTCTCTCTCAAAATTCTCTCTGGAAGCTCTCTTTCAATCGTGGGTTAAAAGGGTATTTATACTGGAGTGGAGAGGAATGTGAAACGTCAGGTTTTTCCAAAACAGGGGTGGCTCGCGGCTTGACCTCGCGGCTTGACTAAGTCGCGAGTTCCAGTCGCGAGATAACCGTATAGCCAGTTGTCCTGTTTTGTCCTGTAGTGCTCCAGCTAGCATGACTGTTCATCTTCCAGCATGCTTGGCACGTGTGCAGATTCTGGCGGGTTGAAGCCGCGAGTCCAGCCGCGAGTCCCAGCCGCGACACTCTGTTTTCTTGCACACTCTTGAGCAATCTTCACTCTATCTCACTCACTACCCTTACAACAATCCCACCTAAATACAGGGTTACTAAATGCTGAATTACAAGCACATTTGGCACGGAATAAAGCCAATTAGATGGTTGAATAAATTCAACCTTACATAGGTAAGGGATAAGTTATATGAGCATTTGATAAGTCATGAGGTTATTTTAAAGTGTTATGCATTAAAAGGTTTTTGATTAGAGATATGACATATAATCATGTTTCAGAAAAAAGACATGTTCGTGAGCTTTCGAAATCTTATGTACATGATTTAAGCATATTGATGTTATTACTAATTTCACGAACATGATGTTTAAAGAAAAGAATGAAAATTCTATTATTATGAAATGTTGTGCAAATTATAAATTTCAATATGATGTTTAAGTATGAAATGTTTTTGGGTTATGTCCTCTAGTAATCTGAACTCGGCCAATAGGAGTTAAATAACTAGCTTTCCATAGAAAATGTTATCTAATTACCCATTAAAATTTTAAGAAAATGGGGGTGCCTGTAACTCTGATGTCCTAAAGCGGACAACATCTGAAAGTTGGAGGAAATAGGGGTGCCCATAACTCTGATCTTTGTTATGTCCCAAAGCGGACAATATTGTGCACATGCACCACAAATATGTACAAACTTATTAGATATGAACTAACCAATATGTTAATTATGAACATCTATCTTATTTTATGATCATGAGAGAATGATTATGTTGAAATGCATTATGAGCATAATGAAAAAAATAAAAAGCTCTTATGAAAAGAAGAAGTTTTTGAAGAAAAGAAAAAGCTATTTTTTAAAGATAAAAGTTTATAAAGTTTTGTTGTGCTTTAAAGATAAAGCTCCTAATAAAAGCTTATGTTAAAAAGTTATCAGATATTTATTCTTTATGAAATATTAAGTTTTGTGAGTATGAAAGTTATAATATTTTTTGAGAAGAAGTTTATAAAGAAATTTTTTTTTATTCTTTAAGATGTTTCTCATTTAAGATAAAGTTACCAATCATCTAATTTAAGTCAAAATGATTATTTTGTAATAAGAATATATATATATATATATATATATATTTATTTATATGATTTAAAACTGTCAATATTATATTTGGCGACTTTGTAAGAAATAGAAGAAATTCAGTCTGAAAAAAGGTTTTGTAATATTATTTTGATAAGAAAAAATAGAACAATTATTTTCCTATGAAAAGTGGAAAAGTGTATAAGTTATAATTATAAAGAGTATAAAATGTTTTGCATGAAAAGATATTCTCCTATCTGAATAATCATAAAATGAAATGATTTGATTTATATGCTTTCTTATTAAATTCTTGTGTATCTTTCCCTTACTATGCTATGTAGCTCACCCCTTCCACTCTTTCAGTCAACAGGTTTTATTCTGGAGCAGAGAGAGTCTTAGTCGAGTTTTGGTAGGAACTGGTTTAGTTTTAAAAGTAAGACAAAGCTTAGGTACAATACCTTAACTGTTGTTCCTTAGGTTCTCCACTTAAGATTAAGCCATGTGGCTACTTAACTAAAAAGTACACTTCCATCCCATGAGGAAAAATCCACATGGCAGAATTTTAAGAGGGGAACCTAAGAAACAGAATCTAAGCACTGTACCTATTTGTCTTAAAAGTATAGCCCCTATTTAGAAGGATTGATGTTTAGCTCTGTAGGAGTTCTATATTTTAATGTAATTAGAGATATATTATGTGAAAGTACAGAATTTGAATTATTGGTGGATTATGTTATCCCTTGATTTACAATGTAATTGCTCTGAATATTAAGTGAAAATTTTATATCAAGAAAGTAAAGAAATAAGAGTCAAAAGAAAGAGGAAAGCTTTTGTTTAAAAGTTTAGTTGGTTCTTGTTAATATCAGGTTTAAGCTTGATATTGTTAGGATATGTGCGCTTAAATCCTATTGTATGATGCTATGTATGACATTATGTATGACATAATGTTATGATTAATAAAGTTGTTTTATTATTATTTAAAATAATGATAACATGAATATTTGGACATTATCATATAGTCCATGAGATGCATAGTATGTGATTTAGTCACAAAAGATATAAATCACAAGTTCTTTGTAAACTCAGAATTTTAGTTTGTAGTCGGTGATGAAATTGGGCATTTCAATTGCGAAGACTATAACATATCAACTAAGATAATTTGTCTTGATAATGGAAGTGGAGACTTATAGTTGGTATGTTGATATGTTTTAAGAGTTAAGACATATTGAACTGGACTGCTGTGAGATTTATTATTTTCCTAATGACTGTTAAATGAATAATAAATTTCACAACTTCTATTTACATGAACTCTTAATCCTGAGAGAATAATGGACATAATCATGAAGTGTAGGTTGTTTTGATATATCAGGAGTGAGATCTAAAGTCATGATCAAAACCTCAGTATGTTGGGCAGCCACATTTAGTGTTGAGGGAACATATATTCTCAAGATGGAATTCATAATCTCTTAATGGAGATATAAATATTCTCTTGAGATAAGTTTAATGGGTTTGGTTATTCAGAGTGTTAGGCCTAATCACCTTAGTAAAGAGTTATTAAAGTATATATTTATGAAATTAGATTTCATAAATATATGATGAATAACTTAAAGGATTAAACCGAGTACTCAAGGATTAAGATGTAGTAATCTTCAAAGTAACAGTCTACATTCATGACTTTGTATTACTACGAATATTTTATGAAGGGGTTGCATGTACAATAAAGTCTTGGAATATAATTTATTAATAAGGCTTAGAGTATAATTATATTTATATAGTGGTATTAAATATAATTTATGGTAACTTTGGACTTATCAAGAGTTGACAGAAAAGCTCAAGGCCCATTGGAGCTAGAGTCTTATTTGTTCCCTTTTGGTCTTACTCCAAACCACATACTAAAGCCCAATTAGAATGGCCCAAAACACTGGCCCAAAATGCTCGCCCAATTAGATAATCAGTTAGATATAATGGGAGAAACATATAGAATTTTGAGAGACACAAGTGTGGAACAAAAATGGTGTATGTGAGTGAAAGCCACTCTCTTATTCTACCTTGAATTGATTGAGAAACCACACTTCTTGGGCGTTAGTAGAATTGGAGTGAAGATTAAAAGTGTTCCCAAGTACTTTTGATTTTTGGTTTTGAATTTCCCCACACCAAAGTATGCTCTCTTGTTCTTAAATTCTGAAATTTACATAGTTCATGTTATCGATTGCGAATAAAGTAAATCCATTTATTTTTCCGCTGCATATGTTTTGTATGAGATACAAACCATGTTTTTCTAATAGATATTAATATGCCGGTCATGGTCACAAATCCGAGTATCGAGTTTGTGAAAGTATCGGCGTATCGTAAGTACTCATGAATTGTATGATACAATGTGAGTATCGTATAAATCGTATCATATCATAAAATCGTACGTATCATACGATACATAGACAAATGCTTTAAAAAAAGATTTTTTTGTTAAAATTTGCACTTTTATTTGAATCTAACAAGTTGTTAGACTTATTTTTAACACAAAATTATTAAATTACTTAATTTAGCCTAATAAAATAATATATTCTTAAGTTTTTTTCCCCTCTCTTTCGCCTATAAAATTTGGACTACACAATACACACTTACACTTCACTTTAATAGTTACAAATTTATTTTTTATACAATCAATAAGATATTAATTGAAAATACAATTATTTTTTATTTTTATCATTATTGTTATAAGTCCAAGAAACTAGAATGTCAAGAAGAAATATTTTTTTTAATTATTAAAAAAATATAACAAGAAGAGATAATAAATGTTAATGACAATGAAGAAAATTTTAATGAAGAAATAGGTTTGCAAAATGATAAACATGATAATAGCATTGAGTTAGATGTGGTTTATTAGGTAATATGATGAAAATAAATTATTATTTTTGAGTCATTTGTAATATATTATCACTTTTGAATTTAAGCAATTTGAATGTGTATGTTATAAACACATGCTAGTTTAATTTATTTAGTTAGTTTGTTAAATATTATTACATAAGTGATGAATAAAATAGTCATTAGTTGGATATATTTAAAATCTATAATGAATATACCATTTATATATGTATATTTAAATTTTATTAAGTGTTTGTATATTTTATGATACATGATACAGAAAAATAAAAAATGGATTCACAATACAATGGCAACTATAATTAACCCTCCCCTCTCCCCCTCACCCCCCCCCCCCCCCCCCCCCCCCCGGTCCTATAAATATAACCAAATATTAATGGTTGGCCAGTTGAAGTATTACTAAAAAGTAATTAAACAGTAAAGAAGCTAACTTTTATTATTATTATTATTATTATTATTAT
Source organism: Quercus mongolica (assembly GCA_011696235.1). Lineage (NCBI taxonomy): Eukaryota > Viridiplantae > Streptophyta > Magnoliopsida > Fagales > Fagaceae > Quercus > Quercus mongolica. The sequence goes on along the minus strand of CM022236.1, from coordinate 8,340,335 downwards.
TATTATTATTATTTAATGAACTGAAAAGTGTTTTTTTTTTTTTGGTAGTTGGTGAGTATTGATTTTATGATAAGTCTTAATCAACTGACAACTTTCATCTTATTTACAATGTCCCATTAAACTATCAACACTTTAATTCGAAAGATATGTGTTAGTACAAAAGAGATAAGGTTCGAATTCATGATTGTATGTTTTGTTACCAACTTACCATGATATTTTTTTTTCAAAAACTTAAGCTATTAGGAGTTTGATAAATTTAATCATTTAACTATTATTTTAACAAAGTTTGATCATCATGTTTTTCATTGAGAATAGTAAGATTTTAATTTTTCACAAAAACTTTGAAGCTCCCTAAAGCTATATCCTCAAAACCATGAAACTTCAGCTTAATTCATGTTCTATTTTTTCAAAAAATTTTGATTCATTTAATCTCTCCACATTCCACATTATTCTATTATTATTATGCTCCATCATATATGAATAATCAAAGTTTTATGCTTGCTACTACATGATTTGAGAATGGTACAGGTTAATGAAAAAATATTGTTTATTTCGATATTGGTTATAGTTTCTTCATATTAAATAGTCACTCGGTGTCGTAGTCAAGGAATATTTCTTTGGAATTCAAACATTGCTAACCCATGGAATGGGGTGATCACACCATAGCTATGATGAACTCCTTGGCCCCAAATCTCTCACTTTGGAATTTGTATGGTGATGAATCTATCATGTATTAGAAGCTTTTGTTTGGGGTTTGAATTTATTTCAATTTTCAAATAGAACCCTTTGTAGAGACATGTTTATAGGTGAATGGGCACCTAAAGCATCTTAAATAGATGCACATGAATTGTTATATACCCTTAGATTCTTGTCTTATTATTGAGATGAACACACAGGTGAGACAGGACCACTTGCTCCAAAAAGGGCCTACATAATGCGTAGAGGAGAAACAAACCAAAACTTGTAAGGTACATTGACAAGATTAGGTGATGATGTTGAAGCTGGTCGTACCATATGTGGGTAGAGAGCAAAGTTATATTTGGAACAAAGTAGTATGGTTGCTAGCATAATGGAATGGATAGGGTACTTCAAACTTGTTAGGTTCATATTTTTATGTAATTGGCATATCTTATGACAAAACGCACTTTACTTGTATTTGGGTAAATTTAAATAGGTTTAAGATGATCATTACAAGTAATTACATTGAAGACATGAAGATTGTTAGGTTCTAAATACTTAGGTATTTATGTATTAAGAACCCTAATGTGTATTGTTAGCAAACCATAATTAAAACAATGTGTTTAGAAGTGTTTTAGTCTTGCTTAAAGTTGTACATTTTATGTAAAGTTGGAATCGAGCTAATGCAGAAAACATTATGCATTTCGGCCTGGCTCGATCAATCGAAGCTTAGGCTCGATCGATCGAAGCTCGGGCAAAATGTTTTTTTTGCAGATTTCCAACTCAGCCTTAGTTGTTTAAAACGTTTTAGGGTTTTCTAATTTTTCCTAAATATAAAAGGCAAAACCTAGCCACATTTTAGTGTTGCTCATATTGCGGTTTGTGTAAATCTCTTGTGAGATCTAGAGGAGCTTTCCTTTACACAAACTTAGGGTTTTCAAAGAGGAGATATTATTTACACCTTGATGATCAACTCGGTTGCTGCCATTGAAGCTTAAAGAAAACACAAGTGGGTGTGCTTGTATTTGGTGGTGAATCCAAGAAAGAAGGAGTCCGTGGATTCGGAGCTTGCACGTGGTCGTGTCAGTAAATTCTACTGGTTGGTAGCAATAAGAAGTCGAGCGTGGGGGCTTATAAGTCTTATTGTATGAACTTCAATTCTTTCAAGATAGTGGATTCAAGTTTACCTTGAGGATAGCTAGGTCAAATCCTCCCCAGGTTTTTACCGGTTTGGTTTCCTGGGTGATCATATCTTGTGTTATTTATCTTTCTCCTGCTTTGCATGATATGATCTTTGTTTTTGTGATAACCTAGATTTGTTAAATTGGACTAAGTAATAACTTGGCTAATTACCTAGGTTAAATCAATTTTGTTTTAAGGGGTCTAAAAACTAACAAGTGGTATCAGAGCAGGTTGCTCTCTTGTTGTTGATCTTTTGATGACTGAGCTAATCCTTGACCCCTGTTGTCATGGAACACAGACACTCTCTAGTTATTCCTCCACACTTTGATGGGAAAGCATTCCTGAAATCGATTGATGAGAGAGTTTGGAACTCCGTTGAATACGGATGGGAAAAGCCCACTACTCCTATTAGTGAGTGGGAAACTTCTCAAAAAGAAGCAACTACGTTCAATAGCAAGGCTATGAATGCTATTTTTAACGCTGTTTCTATGGAGGAATTTAAGAGAATCTCTAATGTTAAGGTTGCTCATACTGCTTGGAATATCCTCTAGACTGTGCATGAAGGCACAAAGGCTGTCAAAATCAATAAATTGCAGCAATTGACTTCTAAATTTGAAAGCATTAGGATGTCTGATGATGAGTTTTTTGATGAATTCTATGCTAAATTGAATGATATTGTTAATTTTGCTTTTAACTTGGGTGAAATCTACGATCAACCTAAAATTGTTAGGAAGATTCTTAGATCTTTAACTGAAGACTTTAGACCCAAGGTGACTGCCATTACTGAAAGCAAAGATGTGGACTCCATCTCTGTTGATGAACTTATAGGATCTCTTCAATCTTATGAGTTAGATCTACCCAAAACTACCAAATCCAAATCAATGACTCTTAAGTCAGTTGATGATGTTGAAGGTGGTGGATTTGATGATGAGCTATTTGCTACAGAGATTGCTTACCTTGCCAAGAACTTTAGAAACTTTCTCAGGAATAGTAATAGAAAGGCAAGAGGCACAAACACTACTGAACCTAGAAACTTTAGGAAGCATAATCCCACTAAGGTTAACAATAATGATAAACCTAGAGAAAAAGTAGGTCAATCTTCTAATAATTCTTTGGGTTCTCAGTGTTTTGGATGTCAAGGGTATGGTCACATGAAATCTGAATGTCCTACCTATTTAAAGTCTAAGGGTAAGGCTATGGTTGTAACCCTTAGTGATGGTGAAGTTTCTGATAAAAAGTCTGATTGTGATGAGGATGGAAACTTCATTGCTTTCACTGCTACTGCTGTCGTCAATGAGAGCATATCTGTTGAAGAGAATCCTTTTGATGGGGAGCTCTCTAAAGATGCAGATCTTCAAGAGGCCTATAATAAACTTTGCAAAGTTGCTGCAAAGGATGCTATGAATGTTGTACTTGGCCTGAAGAAAATTGAATCTCTTGAACTTGAAAAGAAGAATTTTCTTGTAAAACTGCTTGATGCTAATGAACTTTTGAACAATGTGAGAACTGAGAATATGCTTTTGCTTGATAAAGTTAAATCTTTGGAACTTGATTTATTTGTTGCTAGATCTGCTAGTTCTAAACTTGATCAAATGTTTAGTGTTCAAAAGTCTCATTCTGATAAATTTGGTTTAGGTTATGTTGAAAGCATCTCTGTGTCTGCTCCCCATTCCACAAATTTTGTCCCTTCATCTTCTTTTGAATCTTCTGTGAGTGAGATTGTGAGTGAAAGAATCTAAGTCTAGGAAGCCTACCCTATCTAAGGACAAGACACATAATAAGCCTGCATGGGTTTGTCACTTTTGTGGAAAGTCTGGACACATACGTCCAAACTGTTACAAGCTGCAAGCTACAAAGAGAGTAAACAAACCAAAAGTACCTGTGCCTCAAGCACAGGATCCTATGGTACTTATTAGTGAATTGGTAAAGGCTTTAAACCTTTATTCCAATCCTGAAGTTGGTAATCATTCCCATGTGAATAAGAACTCCAATGCTCATGGTGCATCTAAAAGGTTTTGGATGCAAAAGACTCGAACTAACTGAGTCTTTCTGACATGGTCCTTGTGCTTCATTGCTCTACCCTTTGTGACCATGGTTCTTTGGTTTTGATTTTTTTTTTTTTTTGTTTTGTTTTCTAGGATTTACATTGCATAACATTCATGCATTTCATTCTAGGTATTTTTTTTTAATAATAATTAAAAAAATAAAAGGAAAAAGGGGAAGAAAAAGGAAGCAAATTGTGTTTTGTACTATTCTTCTTGGTTTTTGAGAACAAGGTTGGTCAATTTATTTTAACATAACATGTCTTTTGTACCTTGTATAGCTTTGATGAGCTTAATTATTGCACTTTACTAGTTGAAGCTTTGTAGTACATGTTGTGTGGGACAGATGTTTATGGTTTTTGATTACTCTATCTTAATCTTGAAGTCACATGTTTTTGACTGTCGGATTTGAATTTTTAGAGAAATGCATAAATAACCATCTCACCACTATTCACTAGCCAATCATGAACACCTTAGTGCATATCATAAGATTTTGTGCTCGAGAAAGTGTAGCACATGCACAAAAAGAACATAAAGTGAAGCCTCGATTTAAATTGTTTAATACTTAAAATTGGTGTGTACTATTAGGCTTGATGCCAAAATCACATGACTTCAAATTGGTGTGTATATTATGAGGCATAAATTCAAGAAACTTACATGATTGCAAGGCTATAATCTAGGAGATGTGGGAATTATATGATGTAACTCTTTAGGTGATAGTCTCTTTTAAATTCTTTGTGATGAATTTTGTAAACTTTGTGATTGATTGCTATTCACATATCACCTCACATGTATCTTAAGCTTTTGCTAGTTGCACACACTACAGAAGTTACTCTTTGCTAAACTTTGTACATGTTATTGTGTGTGTTTATGGTCTGACCAACCAAGTTCTGCAAATACTTTGAATTTTGTGCAAAATTAATTTGATGCTTGAAAATTTATGGAGAATGCAAGAAATTTTGATTTTGAGAATTTTGGGCTTAAATTCTTGTTTTTGAAAATCACATCATCACATACTCATGAATTTTGTTCTTAAATTTCAGTGCTTTGAGTTGTTTCTGAATTTTTTCTCAAAAACTGGGTTTTTCCTCAAATTTAGTGAGCCTCTGCCCATTTCGATCGATCCATTCTAATTTTCGATCGATCAAAATTTTTTAAAATTGTTTTGTTAAGTCTCTGTCTGTTTCGATCGATCGAGGCTGTTTTTCGATCAATCGAAACTCGTGAATCAAGTTTTTTTAAAACTCATATTGGACTTTTTCAAACTTTTTCAAACTTTCCTCTCTCTCTCCGACTAGGCAAGGCTCCATTGAGGATTTTTTGTCGTTTTCAACCAAATTTTTTGCAAGGTTTTTGTCTCCCAAGGCCAGTAAGACCTTTATACCCTTCCTTTTGCATTTATTTTCATGTTTTCATGCATAAACTCATGCATTTTAAGGGAATTTTCGGAACTTTTCACTATTGGGATTTTTGTTGAATCAATCCTCTTTTTCTGAAATTGATCATTGGGTTTTGCTCCTATACTATTATATTCATGATATATGTTGGTTAATTTGATCAATTTGGGGCTTTGTGAAAAATTGAAAATTCTAGGGCTTGTATTTAACCCAAATTGGGGATTTTGTTCAAATTTGGTTAAATTGATGAAATTGGCTTGTTGATTTGATGTAATTGGTCATTATTTTTTGAAATCTATCTTTTATGATGATCAATTAGTCAAATTCTTTCAAATTGATCAAGTGGTTTTTCAAAATTTTGGGGTTTTTGTGTTAAAAACTCTATGCTTAAGCCAAATTTGTGAATTTGAACTTAATTGCATTGCATTAGGACATGCATCATGCCATTTAAAGTGTTCATGCATCATATAGATTTTGTTCTATATCTTTTTCATGTGCTAACTTGCAGTCTACCCTTGGTATTTTTTTTGGTTCCTTTTTGCTTTGTGTTTTGGTCCTTATCTTAGCACCATGCCTAGGAAAACTAGAGCCCATAGGACCCCTTCCACTTCCTCTGAGTCTCCCTCTAGGAGTGAGGTGTTTAGGAATGATAGAAGCAGAGAAGCCTTTGAGACTTTGAACAGTAAGCGTAAGATTTGGGCTGAGCGTGCTATGGCTTTAGATGAGATTGATCCGGCCATTAGGGCTAACTTTGAGTCTAGAGGTTAGTTGCCTCTCTTAGAGATAGATCATCCACCCTTGACCGCCCTGATTAGAGAGTTCTTCTCGAACCTCTCTTGCCACGTCTATGATTCCAACACCCTTGTTAGGAGTTAGATACAAGGTGTTGAGTTCACCATTACCCCTCAGGTAGTGGCTGAGGCTCTTGGGGTTTCTATTGTTCAGGAGCCTGACTATCCCTATGATGAGTCTCTTTCCTTAGATGTTGTCATGTCATTCATCACTGGGTCATCAGTGGGGTTCTGATCCTCGGATCACGTCCGCTGAGCTTACCGAGACTGCCTATCTTTTCTTTAGGATAGCGTGTCATTCGTTGTGGCTTATTTCTCATTTCCACACCATCCCTCTAGAGCGATGTGTGTTTTTGTATGCATTCGTTTCAGGTGCGTCTATTAGTTTAACTCATCTGTTCCTTCGTTCTTTGAACGAGGTTCATAGGAGTTCTGTCGTAGGGCATGCGCTTATTCATCATATTTTCATTCATAAGATTTTGTTGTTTTTGGGGTCTAGATGGTTTTCCTTCTGGTGAGCCTGTTCATGTCGTTACTCCCATAGGTGCCACCTTTCTTAGACAGAGGGTTGCTCACTTGAGAGTTGCTACTTCGCATCCTAGAGGTGTGTCATCTAGTGTTGTTCCCCCTCCTCCCTCTTCTACAGGTGCTGATGCTGTTGAGACGTCTGGTGTTGCTGCTGTTGATGCTGATGTTCCTCCACCGACTACTTTGGATGATTCAGACATTCGATGTACGTTGGATCATGTCTTGACTGTCCAGGCGGCTAATGGACAGATTTTGGTGGACGTGCTCGATGAGATCTGTGTCTTGCGTGCGGAGTTGGCACAGTTTAGACGCTCTTCCACACCACCTCCCTTTTGATGATGGATTTTGTTTGCCCTTTGGCATTCCGTCACAAAAAGGGAAGTACTTTGTAGAGTTTTTGTTTTCAAGGGGAGAGTATTTTGTTGGTTGGAGCTTGTGGAGTTTAGATTGTATCTAGGTGCTTCACATTGTATTTTATCTTTTTAGCTCTTGCCATGTTTTTGATGGGATATTCATGTTAGGGGGAGTGTTATTTTTTTTGGTTACCTTATATGTTCTTGTTTCAAACTGTTTATTGATTTATATTTATGAGTTATTCATTGATATATGTCTTTATTGTGTGTTGTTTGAAATCAAGAATTTAATTTGTTTACTTGTATTTTTTCCACTCATGCGGTTATGCATTTTGTTTAGTGTTTCAGGAAATATACAAGTTGATTCAATTGAGCTGCTATCTACACTTGCAACTGATAGATAGTAGTTAGAATTGAATTTGTTTTATGAGCATTATTTGTGTAAAGGGCTTCTATTGTGTAAACTTTAAGCTTCTAGTTGTGTTTTGTCACGGATTGCCAAAGGGGGAGTTTGTTAGGTTCTAAAGACTTAGGTATTTATGTATTTAGAACTCTTAACGTGTATTGTTGGCAAACCATGATCAAAATAATGTGTTTAGAAGTGTTTTAGTCTAGCTTAAAGTTGTACGTTTTATGTAAAGTTGGAATCGAGCTAATGCAGAAAGCATTATGCATTTCGGCCCGGCTCGATCGATCGAAGCTCGGACAGAATGTTTTTTTCTTTAAATTTCCAACTCAGCCCTAGTTGTTCAAAACGTTTTAGGGTTTTCTAATTTGTCCTAAGTATAAAAGGCAAACCCTAGCCACGTTTTAGTGTTGCTCATATTGCGGTTTGTGTAAATCTTTTGTGAGATCTAAAGGAGCTTTCCTTTACACAAACTTAGGGTTTTCAAGGAGGAGATATTATCTACACCTTGATGATCAACTCGGTTGCTGCCATTGAATTTTAAAGAAAACACAAGCGGGTGTGCTTGTATCTGGTGGTGAATCCAACAAAGAAGGAGTCCGTGGATTCGGAGCTTGCACATGGTCGTGTCAGTAAGTTCTACTGGTTGGTAGTAATAAGAAGTCGAGCTTGGGGGCTTGTAAGTCTTATTGTATGAATTTCGATTCTTTCAAGATAGTGGATTCAGGTTTACCTTGAGGATAGCTAGGTCAAATCCTCCCCAGGTTTTTACCAGTTTGGTTTCCTGGGTGATCATATCTTGTGTTATTTATCTTTCCCCTGCTTTGCATGATATGATCTTTGTTTTTGTGATAACTTAGATTTGTTAAATTGGACTAAGTAACAACTTGGCTAATTATCTAGGTTAAATCAATTGTGTTTTAAGGGGTCTAAAAACTATCAAAGATTACTCAAGAACTGTTCAAGAAAAGCTGAATCTGCAGGTCTCGATACCTATCGATCTATCGAGATTTATTAAAGCTCGATACCTATCTTGATACCTCTCGATCTATCGAGCTTATAGGATTTTTGATATAGCTTGCAACATTTTAATTCCAAAAGGCTATTTGTTTATTTGTATAATCCTTATAGGACTAGGAAAGCCCAAGGTTTGCATAAACCTAATTGGAATAGGACAACCTATTTAAAAGGCCCATTAAGCTCCTATTTAAATAAAGGGGTGGAGAAAGAAAACCCCAACCCTAGAAAGCTTCATAAGGTTTTCTTTTGAAACTGCAGCCTCCTCCTACAAAAGAAAGAATTCTTGTCGCGTTTCTTGTACGCCTTTGGGTTCTATAACTAAGCAAATTCTCTAGCACCAACATTGAAGATCTTATTGGTGTTTCTATGTGAAGCTGTTGCAAATCAACTACAACAATCAAAGGGTTGTTGTGGAGTTAGTCACGTGTAGGGATCCATGCAAAGGAGTTAGTCACAAATAGGAGATTTGTGCATCAAAGAAAAGAAGGCTATTACAAGATCAAGTCCAATTGGGTATTGGAGTGAAGGTTCAATTGTAGATTGGTATTTTGGGATAGGCCAGGGTAATGGTTAGATTTCTCATACTTGTAACTGCTTGATTATTAATTAGTGAATTCTTGGGAGTAGTGACTTTAAATTCACCCGGAGGGATTTTTGCGCTGTAAGAAGTTTTCCCCATTTGTCAACATATCATCATGTCAAATTACTTTCTGCTGCATTTAGTTTAATTGGTGATTTGTTAGTGCCTTCACAATTTGCTTGCAATTTAACCTAATTAATCAACTTGGATAATTGAATTAATTAATCGGGATCAATCTATCTTAACCCAACGAAACTTTCTAGGACCTTCTGTTTATTGTTGTTTTGTTTGGAACTTTAAACCGTCTTTATCACAAGAAGGTATCTCATGCGCATGGTGCATACAAGAATTTTGACCATAACACCTCCTTTTGATATGTTTTGTTTTGGTAAGAGATAAAGATTGTAAATAGTACTCTTAAAGTTTAGGATATTTTGAATTTATTTTTTTTACTTAAAGTTTTAAATTTTGGATTAGAAACCCAATATTACGTAGTGTTTGGAGAAGAAAAATAGAAGAAGCTTTTTTGTCAATATCAAGGGCTAAGATAGTCGTTAAGTATCACTTTAGCCTAAATTAAATAGAATTTTGCCTGAGGTAATATTTTGATCTTCAAAATCTTCAGTAAGTTTATTTGATAGATTTTTAACATAATTCAAATATATCAATTTTAATAAACTTTTGGATAAAATATCATTTTGGTCTCTAAATTTTACTAAAAGTTTGTTTTTCGTCCTTAAACTTTAAAAATTTCTTTTTTCATCTCTAAACTTTGTAAAGAGTTTTTTTCAATAGTTTAGAAACAAAAATAGGGATGAAAATAGAACTTTTTTCAATAGTTTAGGTATGGAAACCAAATTTTTGGTAAATTTTAAGGATATAAATAAAATATCTTTAATAGTTTAGGGACGAAAGATGAACTTTTCAATAGTTTAAGGATGAAAAATGAATTTCTTAAAGTTAAAGGATGAAAAACAATTTTTTTGTAAAGTTTAAGGACCAAAATAGTATTTTACCTTATTTGTTTCTTTTTTTAATTATTATTATTATTTTTTTTATGTCACATGGAATTAACCAACATCTAAAATATAGTAAAAACTTGTTCAGTGAGGTATTATCTTCCCAAGCTGCGATTTTGTCGAAGCTAGTATGGGATGTCAACCTTCATACGCATGGAGGAGCATCATGACAACCCAACATCTAGTGCAACATGGTGTGAGGTGGCAGGTGGGTGATGGTAAAATGGTTAAGATTTGGAGAGACAAATGGATACCAAGTCCAAGCACTTACAAAGTCATTACGCCGGAGAGAACACTGAAGCAATTTCAGTGGGTCAGTGACCTCATCGACGAAGATAGCAAGGAATGGAAGAGAGCCCTTGTCTGCCAAAGTTTTGTGCCTCAGGATGTCAATGCAATCCTAAGCATACCCTTGAGCACCACCGGGTTGAGGGATAGAATGATATGGGCCGAAAACAAAAATGGGAGGTTCACAGTAAGAAGTGCATATAGACTGGCACAGGAGGTCCAAGGGGATAAATTGATGGCGGTAGGCTCAAACTAGTCAACAATGAAACAGACATGGAGGAGACTATGGCAGATGAACGTACCAAACAAAGTCAAGCACTTTGCATGGAAAGCGTGTAGAAACATCCTTGCTACGAAGGAAAATTTATGGAGGAGGAATATCACAAAAGAAAGCATATGTGATGCCTCTGGGAAACAGGTGGAGTCCATAGGCCGCTTATTTTGGTTCTGTGAACGAGCAAAGGAGGTAAGGTCTTCTTGCAAGCTATCCTTTCCATTTGAGATTCTTCCTTCGTGGAACTACATGGATGTTATATGGCAACTACAAAAATGGGAGGAATCACGGCCAAGACTCTTGGAACGGACTGTCATGATTAGCTGGGGGATATGGAAAAACAGGAACGATTTTCGGCATGGGGGTAGGCTTCGTAGTGGACAAGTAGTGACAAGAAGCTCTCTCTGTTTGCTTAAGAAATTTTAGTTGGCGAATGAAAAACCAACGGCTAATGCAGAACGGAACCAGGTTATGAAGTGGGTCCCTCCACTGGCAGGCCGCTATAAGGTGAACGTTGATGGTGCTGTCTTCTCTACGTGGAAGCAAGCTGGTGTGGGAGTGGTTGTACGGGATGATGCAGGACACGTGATAGCGGCGTTGTGTAGAAAACTGTACACTTCGCTTGGGCCACTAGAAGTAGAGGCTAAGGCTATGGAGATAGGGGTCAAGTTTACGAAGGAGGTCGGAGTCAAGGACGTGATTTTTGAGGGTGACTCACTTATAATATGTAATGTGTAAGGTTGAATTTATTCAACCATCTAATTGGCCTTATTTCATGCCAAATTTACTTGTATTTCAGCATTTAGTAACCCTGTATTTAGGTGGGTTTGATGTAAGGGTAGTGAATGAGATAGAGTGAAATTTGCTCAAGAATGTGCATGAAAACAGAGACTCGCGGCTTGGCGTCGCGGGTGACTCGCGGCTGCAAGCCGCCAAACGCAGCACACGTGCCAAGCATGCTAGAAGGTGAACAGTCATACTAGCTGAAGCACTACAGGACAAAACAGGACAACTGGCCATACGGTTATCTCGCGACTGGATCTCTCGACTTAGTCAAGCCGCGAGCCACCCCTGTTTTGTAAAACCTGACGTTTCACATTCCTCTCCCACTCCAGTATAAATACCCCTTTTACCCACAAATGTAAGAGGGCTTCCAGAGAGAATTTTGAGAGAGAAACCCTAAAGAAAAATAAGATTGATTCACCAACAATCTATACATTAGAGTCTCTTCAAATTCCTCAACTCTCTTCCTCTCCATTGTCAAATCTTTGAGAGGCATCTTACCAAACCTTGTTCTCACCATTATTACTGTGGGAGAGCTATTTGGATTTCTGGGAAGTAGTTAGGAAGGAACCAATCTTCATTGGTTGATGCTACGGTCTAGTAGCGGAATCCGGGAAGCTAGAAAAGAAAAAGGTTCGGCGCAACCTCGTTGGAGCAAGAAGCTTGGAGGGCTTAGGTGCACTGGGTAGATTAGGCTTGGAGGGTCTATTACTGTCCATGTATCCCAACTATATTTTCTAGTGGATTGTTTACCGCTTGGAGGGCGGCGGAGAGGTTTTACGCCGAGGGCTTCGGTTTCCTCTTCGACAACACATCGCGTGTTGTTTTTGTGTTTTCATCTTCCTTCCCTTTATCTTTGCCTTTTATTTTCTGCTGTGGATGTGTTTTTAATTGGCTTAGATTATTTACCAATTTTGTATTAAGCTTTTGTTCATGTTCCGCACATTAATTGTTTGATATAAAGCTTGTATTGGTAATTTGTATATTGGGGGTCTAAACGTTCAAGGGTGTTTGTACACATATTTGAACTTTCATTTGGTATCAGAGCGGGTACACTGCTATTGGTTTCATGACCATTGTGTGATCCTTGACTCCCTTTTGAGATGGATCGGTCTCAATCCCTAAATGCACCTCCATATTTTGATGGTAGTAATTATGCTTTTTGGAAGGTTCGCATGAGAGCTTTTCTATGTTCTATTGATGAATCTGTTTGGGATGCTGTTGAGATTGGTTGGACCAGACCTGAGGCAGCCAAATCCACATGGGATATGGCAGCACTTGCTGCATCCAATGCTAACAGTAAAGCACTCAATGCCATTTTCTGTGGTGTGTCTCCAGATGAATTTCATAGGATTTCTCACATTACTGTTGCCAAAGAAGCATGGGAGATTTTGGAAACCACCTACGAAGGCACGAAGAAAGTGAAAGACACCAAGTTGCAAATGCTAACCACTCGATTTGAGGGGCTCAAAATGAGTGAGGATGAGTCTTTTGACTCTTTCTATAGGAAGCTAAATGAGGTGGTTGTCAGCAAGTTCAACTTGGGGGAGAAAACGGAGGATTCAAAAATTGTAAGGAAGATCCTTCGATCATTGCCGGAAAGTTTTCGTGCTAAAGTGACGGCGATTGAAGAGAGCAAGGACCTTGATGACATCAAAGTGCAGGAGCTGGTTGGTTCTCTTCAGACTTATGAGATGTCGCTGCCCAATCAACGGAAGAGTAAATCTCTTGCTCTTAAGACCATTAATGAGAAGGTGGAAGATCAAGACTCATTGGGAGAAGATGTGGTTGACAAAGATGTTGCATACCTTGTCAAAAATTTCAGAAAGTTCTTGAAATTCAAAAATAATGGCAAATTTGATGATAAAAGAAAATTCCAAAGTTCTGGAAGGGAGAAAAGGGAATTCAAAAAGAAAGATGGAAAAGAATCCCAACCTACACAAGGTGTCACTTGTTTCGAATGTAACAGGCATGGACACTTTAAGAAGGAATGTCCGAATTATTTGAAATCGAAAGGCAAAGTGTATGCCACGACATTGAGTGACTCAGATTCATCTGACTCAGAATCTGAAGAAAGCTGTGATGGAGAGGGGAACTATTCAGCTTTTATGACTATTGCTCATGTTGAGTCTTCAGATGAGTTGAATCTGCTTGTACGAGACCTTGGAGAACATAGTGATGATGAATCACTCGAAATTGTTGAAGAATCAAATGCTGAAGAAGATGAAAGCACAGCAAATCTTCAAGAGAATTATAACTCACTCCTGGAGAAGTCGGGTTAGTACACAAGGGTGGCCAAGGCTGCTGTGAGAAAAATGAAGAAGGCAGAGGAGGACTACAAAAGTCTCCTAATCCGATATAGGGAGGCCAAATGTGAGATAGAAACACTGAATGGTGAACTGTCCGAAACTTACACAAAAGTAAGATTTCTTGAGTAAGAGGTTGTGCAAGCAAATGCTAAAATAGAGAGGGTCACCACCAAGAAGCTAGATGATGTTATTTCATCTCAAAAGAGCTTTTCAGACAAATCTGGATTGGGATATACCGGAGGAAGTAGCTCATCTGGAAATGTCACTAAAGAAGTGAAGTCTGTAAAGGCCAAAGATCCAGTTGTAGTTGACCTTACTGATGAGAAGCTCAAGAAGGAGGAGAAGAAGAATGTGGTGAACCAACGGTTGTTGAATCCCCGTAATCAATCTGTGGACAGGTCTGAATCTCGTGCCAAGTCACGCCCACGACCACAAAGAGGTCCTAGAGCAACTTATGTGTGTCATTATTGCAGACTTTAAGGGCATACTCGACCAAATTGCCAAAAGCTGAGAGCAAAGAATAGTGCAACTCCTCAAAGGTTAGGAGGACCTAGAAATGATAGAAGAAATTGGGCAGGTGAACAATCTAGAGATTAGAATGGTGATCCTGGAATGATGAACGTGATGATGATGATTGGTGCATTCACCAACTGCTTGGAAAGCTTCTCACGAAGGTTTGAAAGCCCTAACTCCCGTACTCAATCCTATAAGGAAATCACCCCAAACGCAAGTGACGTGTGGGTGAAAAAGGGTACTCATGCATAAGCATTACAACATGTCCAAGTATTACAACATGTCCATGCATTAATACTTCCTATGCTTTGTGACGATGTTTGTTTGTTTGCTTGGTGTTTTTGCTGTTAGTTGTTTGCTTGTCTACTTGTGCATACTTTTATTTTATTTTGTTTTTGATCAATCTTTTTCTTCTAGTGTCAAAAATCCAAAAATCACATAAAAATTAGAAAATCAAAAAGTTTGATTGACATTGTTGAACTTTTGTCTCAAAACCTATTTTGCCTTGTACCTTTGTGCTAATGGCTTTGTGCATTTTCGAGCATTGCTTATTTCTTTGCACTCATATCTCTGTGGGAGAAATCTTGAAATCTATGTGATTGTTGTAAATAGATCTTCAAACTTGTCATGAATGATTAGTGAATGGTTATGTTGATCTTGAGACTTGCATAAACTTGTGTCTATATATCTTCCCACTCTTTATTTCTGTTTTTGCTAAGAAGAGCTCACCAAATGTAAATCTCCAAATGAAAAGAGATATTGAGCTGTAAAAGCCTGTCGCACGTTCTAGTATTCGACTAGGAAAAAGGGTAAGCGGTCTTATATTAAAGAAAATGTTTATTCAAAAAGCCAAAGGCTTGTTCATTAAAGTGAAATATCAAATATCACTCTCACAATGAGAGGTGATTGCCTCAAAAGATCAAAAAGATCAAATGTTATGATTAAAAGTGGAGTCAAATGTAAAGCTCCAAGTTATGTTATCAAGTTTTGTGGGAGGTCATATATACATACTTTTATAATTGAGATGGGTCACATGATCTAGTACTAATTGTGTATGTCTTGGTTGAATTGATCATTGAAGCTTCACATTTGACTAAGGACTATCTCATTGTTGATATCCACACACAACACACAAGTTTATGTTCAATAAATGTCATATTCATTTGTGTGATTGTACTTGATGAAATGTGTTTTCACATGCTCAATCTTTGTTAATTCAAGCACAAAAATATTTTTGAGTGTTTTAGGTGTTTTTGGAAAGTTTTTGTTTGAAAAATCTGAAAATTTCAAAAATCCAGTTTTGCCCTGTTTTGGCGACTCAATCGCGGGTATATCAAGTCGTGTGCCTCAGTCGCGTCTTCGTGGGTCATTTTTGGCGACTTGTTCGCGAGTGGAAGGTCCAGTCGCGAGGTTTACTCAGAGATTTTCGCGGCTCAACTCGCGACTCACTCACAGGTAGACCTTCCAGTCGCGAAAAACACTTAGAAAAATTTTTCATATTTTTGTCCTTGAGTGTTTTGGCGGCTTGAACTGGCGACTCTCTTCAGTTGCGAAAAACGCGTGTTTGGCAAAAATAGGGGCAGTTTTTAAATCTTGTTCAGTTTTTCCCTCGAACTTTTGTGACTGTTCATCTTCTCTCTAAACTATCTCTTTTCCAAACACTCCGGGTATCCATTTTCAAATCTCATTGGTGCTTCATTTCTTATCCAAATCATCAAGAAAAGGTATGGGTCTTGTTTTCTTAATCTCATTTTCCCTGTTTCATGGATGTTTCTACTACCATTTGGATTGTTATTGTGTTCGAAACATTCCTCTCTTTGTGTGATGGGTATGGCTTGTTATGATTGTTGTTGTTTTCATCCGTTTTCATGTTGAGTGGTCACAATGTGCTTTTTCATTATTCTAATATTTGCCTATTGTTGATTCTGAAAATCTTTTGTTAAATGGGTTTGGTATTTATATGACTTGCTCATTTCACTTGTTTATGTGTTGATGTTGGTTTACGGCATTGGTTTACTGTGCTTCTATGTTAACATAATGTGTGGGTGCTGGCATCTTGAAAGTATTCCTTTACAAAAAAATTTTCTGAATTTTGTGTTTCACAGTCATGTGCTCTAGTTTGGGTGCTCTGTTACTTCATTTTGAAAATTTTTTCCATGTTCATATCTTATGTGGCATGTTTTATGATATCTGCTCTTATTGTTCAAATGCTGTATTTGTTTGCATATCATGGTCATGGTAAACTGTCTCATTGACAGTTCTGTTTGAATTTGTCTCTTTATGCCTTTTTGCACTATTTCCATTTTGCTGCACCTGTCATATTGTGCTCCTTAGTTTTGATGGAAGTTTGGTTAGGTTTGCACTATCATCAGTTTGTATTTATGTATTGAAATCTCTGTTTCTCTCTTCTATTTGCATCGAATCATGTTGATATTTATCTTGTGTGGTACTATTGTTGGTTCTTTGCTGTGGGCCTATTCTCTTGCAGATGTCTCGTCGATCTTCCAGGGGTAAAGACATTGTTGCTGACGATCCAGCAACACCAGTTGCTAAAAGGACTCGACTATCATCACAGGCATCTCAAGACCCCAATGAGGAGAGGTTCAGAACTCCGCTTACCTCACACATCTACTCAAACATCTTTGACAAGTCAACTCCTATAGTGGAACGGGTGGTGGAATTTAACACCTTAGGGACCACTTTTATCCCTCGAATCTTTGAGAAACGAGATTGGACAAACTTGTTCGGGAACTTTGATGATCCAATGGATGAGCTGGTCAAGGAATGCTTCTCCAATGCAACTGATCTTGGAGCTGAACTTATTTTCTGGGTCAAAGGAAAAGAGTTTGGCATTTCCCCAAACTCCATCGCAGATCTCCTCGGCATCACCAGACCTCAGAATGTGGATCTAACTCCTTACGATGATCGAACTCCAGAGGTTGAAGAAATTCTACAAATCCTAGGATCCGATCATGAAGTATCCAATACAGGAACATCCATCAGCACCGCAAAGTTTGCACCAGAACTGACCACACTAAAGTTGATCATGTTCACTAATCTCTACCCACTGTCCAACACTACATTCATCAATCTTGGGAGAGCTCTATTCCTTTGTGATCTTATTACAGGAGCCCCCATTGATATATGTGCTCACATCTATTACACCTTGAGGAAGACTGCGGTTCGAACTGCAGCTCGAGGAATCATTCCATTTTGCAGTCTCATCATGAAGCTCATTCTTCGTGAAGGCATTGTTCCTCCTACAGATGGAAAAATGTTGACCCGTCAGCGTCCTATTTCTATGTACACTCTTCAAGCTAGCAGAAGTCATTCCTTTAAAACACCAAAGAGTGCACACATCTCTCCAGTTACTCCATCTGCCCCTGAGTCAGAGACACCTGCACATACCACATCTACTTCGCATACTGTTCCTGAAGTTCCACAAGCTAGTACCCCGCAAGCACAGACTGCTTCTCATACTAATAGAGTGGGCAGTTTACTTGAGCATATTCAGAAACACATTGATGAGATTGTGGCACTTCTCTACTCCACAAACAACCATGTCCAAATGCGTCTCGAGACTATGGAGAATCAGCTAGACACTATTCAACAAAAGTTGGACGACAGCCTTTAGCTATTTGTGCCAAAAAGGGGGAGAGCATTCAGTAAGGGGGAGAAAGTTCAAAGGGAAGTGTGCATAGTGATAGGGGGAGTACACACATACTTTTGTCATACTTTTGTTTTAAGTTTTATCCTCTAAACTTATAGGTTTATGTTTTTGGACTTTTAGTATTTATTTGGGTTTGATACACTGTGGTTTTGGTGTATAGTTGTTTCTAACTCATAACCTATACTCTTGGTTTAATCTTTTATATATTTTGATGATGTTATTCAGGATTTTTTTGTGTTTGTACCCATGTGCTTATGTAAGCTTTTAGGGTTAATGTTTTTATGCATAATATGTAGGCTTTATGGTTTGTACCTTGCTTAATGCAGCCTTTTATGCTATGTTGAAATCAGTACTTATATCTAAATGTCTTGCATTTTGATTTATGTATTGTCACTCTTGTGCCCTTGTAGGATTGTTCCTAGATGCATATACCTTGTGTATTATGCATTGATTGAGTGTTGAGCATACAAGTATCTTGCCTTGTGCTTGTTAACTTGTATGTCCTTGTGTTCATTCCAAGTGTGAATGAGCACTGTGATCACTACCTTGTGGTGTTCACTTGGTTGATCAAGTCATGGTTTGTTTCTTAACTCCATCTTTGCTTGATCACCTTTAGCTTGCTTCATATGCATTTCATGTTTTTCTGCATACAATGATCATGGTGTATTGTTGTGTTTTAGGAGTTTCATGTTCTTATGATTCAAGTGCTTCACAGCTTCTAGAGTTAGGTGTGAGTGAGTTTTGTTCAACTGTTCCCAACTCACATGTTAAGTCTAGAGTCTGTTTTAGGGTTTTGTCACGGAATAGCCAAAGGGGGAGATTGTAAGGTTTAATTTATTCAACCATCTAATTGGCTTTATTTCGTGCCAAATTAACTTGTATTTAAGCATTTAGTAACCCTGTATTTAGGTGGGTTTGATGTAAGGGTAGTGAGTGAGATAGAGTGAAGTTTGCTCAAGAATGTGCATGAAAACAGATATTCGCGGCTTGGCCTCGCGGGTGACTCGCGGCTGCAAGCCACCAAACGCAGCACACGTGCCAAGCATGCCAGAAGGTGAACAGTCATGCTAGCTGGAGCACTACAGGACAAAACAGGACAACTGGCCATACGGTTATCTCGCAACTGGATCTCACGACTTAGTCAAGCCGCGAGCCACCCCTGTTTTGTAAAACCTGACGTTTCACATTCCTCTCCCACTCTAGTATAAATACCCCTTTTACCCACAAATGTAAGAGGGCTTCCAGAGAGAATTTTGAGAGAGAAATTCTAAAGAAAAACAAAATTGATTCACCAACAATCTATACATTAGAGTCTCTTCAAATTCCTCAACTCTCTTTCTCTCCATTGTCAAATCCTTGAGAGGCATCTTACCAAACCTTGTTCTCACCATTATTACTGTGAGAGAGCTGTTTGGATTTCTGGGAAGTAGTTAGGAAGGAACCAATCTTCATTGGTTGATGCTACGGTCTAGTAGCGGAATCCGAGAAGCTAGAAAAGAAAAAGGTTCGGCGCAACCTCGTTGGAGCAAGAAGCTTGGAGGGCTTAGGTGCACTGGATAGATTAGGCTTGGAGGGTCTATTGCTGTCCATGTATCCCAACTATATTTTCTAGTGGATTGTTTACCGCTTGGAGGGCGGCGGAGAGGTTTTACGCCGAGAGTTTCGGTTTCTTCTTCGATAACACATCGCATGTTGTCTTTGTATTTGCATCTTCCTTCCCTTTATCTTTGCCTTTTATTTTCTGCTGTGGATGTGTTTTTAATTGGCTTAGATTGTTTACCAATTCTGTATTAAGCTTTTGTTCATGTTCCGCACATTAATTGTTTGATATAAAGCTTGTATTGACAATTTATATATTGGGGGTCTAAACGTTTAAGGGTGTTTGTACACATATTTGAACTTTTATAATGCTATTCACGGCCTGATAAAAACTGCTCCTTTGGTCTAGAATGTTGTCACAGGAATCCTAAAGTATGCTCTAGATTTTCGTACTTTTGACTTTTCCCATACCAAAAGGCAAGGGAATACCCCTGCCCACATACTGGCTCAGCACGCTATTATCGTGAATGACTTGGTTGTTTGGCTTGAGGAAAGCCCAACGTGTATTCAGCATGCTTGCATGCATGATGTACTTTCCACTTCTAATTATGAATAAAATATTGTGTGGTTTCCCATAAAAAAAAAAAAAAAAAGATATGGTACACATTATCAAGACCTATTGAATAGTGTCCCACGTGGAGATGTCGGTGTACGGATGAATCAAATTAAGTAGTTTTTTTCTACTCACTAACTCGTAATTATATAAAACTAGTCATAGACCTGCGCATTGCGCGTAATAATTTATTTTTATTTTTATGATCGTGTTATTATTTTGAATATTTTTGAATGTATTACTACTTAAGCTGCATTATATATGTATGAACAATATATTGTAGGATTCATGATGATAGAAGGTATTGGTCTTGGAATTAGATGTGGAAAGGATACAACTATACTTGGCCTTGTAGTCAGTCCAAAGTTGATCAACCGTTTTCCAAAGTTAGTAAAATTTAATTAACTTAAAATTATATAGAAAGGATTTTATAAATTTCAAGTTAGCATCATGCTAGGTGAAAACTTTAGAGGAGTGTAATTAAGTTCTTGCAAGTCTTTTTAAATAAATATTAATAATAAAAAAAGATCTATTCCTTTGAAGATAGAGATTAGTATTATAAATAGGATGATGAAATTTTATTGTATTAAGTTTTTTGGAAACATATTTTCTACCAAACTCGGTTGGCTAATTTGTACATTTCCAAATCAATTGAGCACATTTTGGATGTTAAATGTAATTCTTCATTTACACAAACTGTTTGGGCAACAGTGGAATTTCTCAGCAAAGAAACTCATTAAACAATACACTGCAAAAAAGTAAAAGTAATATGTTCTAAATATGTGCAACTGTATCAAGCTCTGGTTGCACGCATATTTGTTTTTTATCCAAATAGATTACTACCTCTGCCTCCATAGTGGTAATAGCT
The DNA here is from genome assembly GCA_011696235.1 of Quercus mongolica. Lineage (NCBI taxonomy): Eukaryota > Viridiplantae > Streptophyta > Magnoliopsida > Fagales > Fagaceae > Quercus > Quercus mongolica. The sequence goes on along the minus strand of CM022236.1, from coordinate 8,319,482 downwards.
CTGGATCTATCTATAACACTTGTGGACCAAGGAGGCACATGGCTGATGTACTTCAGTTATTTATTGTGCATTACAAAAGAGAATCTGCAAAATCATATCCCTAAAGGCATATGGGATACTATGGAAGGTGATGATGTGGTTCTTGCATCACAACTTATAGCAAGAGACAATGGTTTGGATGAAAGTTTACAGGTATAAATGCAGTATTAGGAAATTTTCTTCAGCTACAACAATATTGCCTGATTTTGCACTACATGATTGTCACACCATTTTTGGCTTATCCCTACCTTGAACTTCCCCACATGTTAACCAAACCAAACTGAACCAAATCAACAAATTAAGCTTCAACCCAACTCAAGTTAATAAAACCAACATCAAGTTACTTAAAGCGGCTATACAATTAACTCTTAACAATAAATTGTAAATAGTTCCAAAAAAGCTACCTACCAAAGCAGGAAAATGTTGTACAACAGATTTTTACATGTACAAAATTACTTTAATATCTTTGTAAATACATTATCATAAAAGTAAATATCTTTTGAGACATGGTCCAAGCATTACAATCCAGTCAAACATGCTAAGCACCCAGCAAATATGGGAATCGATGGAATCCACATCAATTAATTTTCTAATGCTCACAACCACCAAGCTCTCTAAACAACTTGGATATCCAACCAACCTTATCACCTTCTAGAAAACTTCAATTAGTACCACCACACTGAAAACTTAGTTTTCATAATCAATCAAGTTGCTCATTAAATGAGACTGAAACTGTGAAGGTAAGGGTAATTCAGAACTTAACCAATGTTGAGTAGCCTAGTTGTTTTCCTTGCAATTTCTAAAATAATTTGAATTATTTTTAACTAGGCTTCCTCTCCCTCCAATCACTTTTTAGGCATGTTGTTCTGTCCTTCAGAGTTAAGTTTCCAAAAAGTTTATGTCTGGATGGTAATAAGACTAGTCATTGCTTTTGAAGCATTCACTTTGTGTTAAAACCTTCCACTACCTATTTTGATCTCCCTTTGTATATGGTGCAATTAAATAGCCTGAAATTTGTAGAGATACCTCAACCGAAGCAGGCAAGTTCTGCCAGTATTTATACACCGTGTGGAAAGGAAGACAGGAAGGAAGGAAATCAGATAGGCAACCGTTACTGCGAAATGGTAGAGCAGGAAGGTGGGTAGCTTTCAAACTCTCTATTTTCTCATGCAATACCTAAAGGCTTCAACATTTTTTTTTTCCTCCCTTTTAAGCTTCCCTCCATGTTACAATCTTCAAACTCTTTGTCTCCTCATGTTTCTATTTGGTCACGCAAAACCCTGAAGGCTTACACTTTTTTTTTCATCCTTTAAGCTGAAAAGGCTCACAAAACCGGCTTCAACATTTTTTTTTTTTTTTTTTCCTTTAAGCTGAATTGAAAAGGCTTTGGGTTGGGCTTGATAGTGGAACTAAATAAATAAGAGGTGGGCTGGGTTAATTATACAAATTTATTATAGGGTGATAGTGGAAGTAAATAAATAAGCAGTGGGCTGCATTTAGGGGTGTTCGCGGTGCGGTGTGGTGTGGTGCGGTTTTGGGCCATTTTTAGCACCGTGCTTTGCGGTGAGGTTTAACTAAAACCATAACTGTACCGCACCTTATTTTTGCGGTCACATTTGCGATGCAGTTTAAAGTTTAGCCAAAACCATAACCACACCGCACCTTATTTTTGCTGTCACATATGCAGTGCGGTGTATAAAATGCAATTTGAATGATTTGAAGTTGGTATATTTTTCAAATTTTGGGCTTTTTCTACCGAGCTCAAAACTTATTTTTCCCTTTATTTTGGACCAAGTTTTAAACTATTGAGCTAGTTTTTCTTTATTTTGGGCTGGCTTTCCTAATCAACACGTGCTAGGGTTATCAAACAATTTTTTTTTTTGAAAACTAGGGTTATTAAACTATTAATAATATATTTAATATTAAAAATAATTAAATATATTAATATATAGAGAGGGTGTGGTGTGGTTTGTGTGGTTTTCTTATTAAAAATCTGCATTGCACTATGTGGTGTAGTGCAGAGCGGTGCACTATTACTTGCGATGTGGTGCGGTTATGCCATTTTGCGGGCGGTTTTGGTGCGGTTTTTGCGATTTGTGCACTTTATGCAATTTGGTGAACACCCCTAACTGTATTTATAGGGTTGGGATTTATAGGGTTGAAAATTGTAAAAACCATTTTAAAATTGAAGGACAAATTATATTAAAAAAAAAAAAAAAAAAGACGTGGCAGCTGATGTGACGCAACGTGAGAGCAGCAGCATTAAAAGCTACGCTTCAGCTTTTAGTAATATATAGCTATAGATGTCAATGTTCATAATTATATTCATAGAATCATAGAATGGTGCCATGAAAGATGCTATGACTCAAAAATATTTTTAAGTCTCTTCAATGAAAATAAAGTGTAATCAAATGAATTCTCATATGGCAATTCTGGAGAGAGCTCTAGTCCATGAACGTGCCAAACAAAATATGCCACTTCATATGGCGGGCTGCTACTGATTCACTTCCAACAAAAAAGAACCTGCAAATATGGAAAATCATTCAGGACCCAATTTGTGATCATTGTGGCAATGGAGTTGAAGACAGCATCCACGCAATATAGGGTTGCCAAATGGTTAAACATGTCTGGTGGGAGGTGAAACGTTGCAAAAAATTCCTATCAGAAAAATTTGCAAGCTTTCAAGACAATGGCGACTCCAAGAATTTTGTCCAGGGTGCTCCTATTCCACTTTGAAAAAATTTCGGGTCTATTTCGGGACGTTTCGGTAAATACTAGCTGAAATTCAAAATTTGGCCGGCATGAAGTTTGTGCTTAAAAAAAAAAAAAAGTTCTTAAAACCAAAACAAATTTGCATTTTGTACACCGAAAAACCTCAAAAGGAAAAAAAAATGAAAAGAAAATAAATGAACAAAGGTACCTATACAATAAACTATAAGTTCATTTGACATATTAATAAAATTATTAATTGTTGTTGTTTAGTTGTTTTATTAATTTGTTTGTCTTTTATAAACTATAATTTGTTGTATTGTTATTTCATTAATTATTAAATTATTAATTGTTGTTTAGCCTAACATAATTTAATTTGTTTATCTTTTATAATGTATTGGTTAATTAAATTATTAATTATTGTTTATTAGTTGTTTTTCTCAATTAATTATTGGTTAGTTAAATTATTGTTTATTAGTTGCACTAGCACACATCTATGTGCACATTACACATTCCATGAGCTGATGTGCACATCACACTGCTTTAATTATTGTTTACCCGGACCCATGTGTTCATCCACCCCCACCCCCACCCCCACCCCACTCCACTTAACAGACAAGTCAGTCAAGCCTCAAGAAAATTTCCCCAATCACAAGAACCAGCTGCCAATCAGAAAATTTCACAATCATAATACACATTACACTAAAAAGACAATTAATAATTTAAGGGTCATGCTAACGATTGCCCTTAATAATCCATTTTAGGAAAGTTGTGATATCACTTTTATGGGAAATGAAAAAAACTGTTAAAACATTAATTTTATTTTTTTTTTCTTTTCTCATAAAAATTTACTTTAACTGGATTCTTAACGAGTGCCCTAAGGGCACTCGTTAGCTTTTCCTTATTATCTCACCGACACAAACACACACACCAATACTAACAGCAACACCCACCAACACCAACGGATAAGATATTAAGATAAAGCCAAATTCAAAAAGTTAAAAAATTAGACAAATATTAATAAAGATAAAGTTAAAGTTTAGCAATTCAATGGCCCAATCACAAAATCAGATAAAGACAAAGTATTAAAATTAGTATTAAAGAATAGAGAGAGAGAGAGAGAGAGAGAGAGAGAGAGAGAGAGTGATATTTTCATTTCAGACTTGGTGATTCAGATAGAGAGAGAGAGAGAGTCAGAGAGGGAGGGAACACCTGCATCAGAGCAGCCAAGCACGAGGGGAGAGTGACGATGAGCGACGAGGACAATCTTGGCTGGACCAATCTCCGACGACGAGCGAGCTGCGAGTGACGTGATCGATCCGATCTCCGTGACTCCGGCTGTTGGTAGTTGCTTGAGCCTAAGGCGTTGCTCTGAGGGGGGACTGAGGCGTTACTTGCTCTGTCTTCACTCTTTAGGTTTGCTTTAGGCCTTTATGGATTTCTGATTTAGAAAATTAGTAGTGAGTTCTGATTTGATTTGCTCTGTAGCTCTGTATTGGGTTTTTTTTTTTTTTTTTTTTTTGAGAATCTGTAGGTTTGCCTCTGTAATCTGTTGGGCTTGCCGAGTTGCCATGGGCTTGCCTCTGTTACTAATTTTTTTTTTTTGCTTGAAAGTAGGACAATTAATTTTTTTTTTTTTTTTAATATGAGGGTATTCCTAATATAGAGCAAGTATAAAAAAAATTTGTAAAATTTTTTTTTTTTTCAGGTTTTTTTCAAGTCAGAGTGTTCCTAGGAACACCATGACGTGCACGTGGCGTCACCATTGTTTCGGGATTTGTTCCAAGGAATTCTTGCACAAAAAAACCAACAGATGGCAGAGCTATTTGCTTACATCAAGTGGAGCATTTGGTATAATCGGAATGCAAAAAGAGTAGGGTCCTCATCCTTGTCAATGGAGAAAATATACAATGATGCCATTGAATGTTTGCAAGAGTATCATTCGGTGCAGGAAGAACCACTGAAGCAAGACACGGTACTCCACCCAACTCACTAGCTGCCACCATCACCATCAGTCTACAAAATAAATTTTGATGGAGCAACCTTCCTAGACACGGCCTCGGCGGGACTGGGAGTGGTAATTCGTGACTCAGATGGCATGGTTATCGCCTCCCTCTTGGAACGCATCCAATGATGATGCCACGTGCAAGTCAGGGTGTTCCAAGAACACTCTGACTTGAAAAAGGAACACCCTGACTTGAAAAAAACCTTAAAAAAAAAAATTACAAATTTTTTTATACTTGATATGTATTAGGAATACCCTCATATTAAAAAAAAATAATAATAATAATTGTCCTACTTTCAAGCAAAAAAAGAAAAAAGAAAAAAGAAAAAGAAGAAAGCCAAAAAAAAAATTGGTAACAGAGGCAAGCCCATGGCAACTCAGCAAGCCCAACAGATTACAGAGGCAAACCTACAGATTCTTAAAAAAAAAAAAAAACCAAACCCCAATACAGAGCTGTAGAGCAAATCAAATCAGAACTCACTTATAATTTTCTAAATCAGAAATCCCTAAAGGCCTAAAGCAAACCTAAAGAGTGAAGACAGAGCAAGTAACACCTCAGTCCCCCCTCAAAGCAACGCCTTAGGCTCAAGCCAACTGCCAACAGCTAGAGTCACGGAGATTGGATCGGTCACGTCGCTCGCAGCTCGCTCGTCGCTCGTTGTCGCTCGCCCCTCGTGCTCGGCTGCTCCAGTGCAAGTGCTCCCTCCCTCTCTGACTCTCTCTCTCTCTCTCTCTCTCTCTCTCTCTCTCTCTGAATCACCAAGTTCGAAATGAAAATTATGACTCCCTCTCTCTCTCTCTTTATTCTTTAATACTAATTTTAATACTTTGTCTTTATCTGATTCTGTGATTGGGCCACTGAATTGCTTAAATTTAACTTTATCTTTATTAATATTTAGCTGATTTTTTAACTTTTTGAATTTGGCTTTATCTTAATATCTTATCTGTTCGTGTTGGTGGGTGTTGCTGTTAGTATTGGTGTGTGTGTTTGTGTCGGTGAGATGTTAAGGAAAAGCTAACGAGTGCCCTTAGGGCACTCGTTAAGAATCCAGTTAAAGTAAATTTTTATGGGAAAAGAAAAAAAAATTAATGTTTTGACAGTTTTTTTCATTTCTTATAAAAGTGATATCAAAACTTTCCTAAAATGGATTATTAAGGGCACTCGTTAGCATGACCCTTAAATTATTAATTGTCTTTTTAGTGTAATGTGTATTATGATTGTGAAATTTTCTGATTGGTAGCTAGTTCTTGTGATTGGGGAAATTTCTTGAGGCTTGACTGGCTTGTCTGTTGAGTGGAGTGGGGTGGGAGTGGGGGTGGATGAACACATGGGGCCGGGTAAACAATAATTAAAGCAGTGTGATGTGCACATCAGCTCATGGAATGTGTAACGTGCACATGGCTGGCTCTTTTAGTGTAATGTGCACATAGATGTGTGCTAATGCAACTAATAAACAATAATTTAATTAACCAATATATTATAAAAGACAAACAAATTAAATTATGTTAGGCTAAACAACAATTAATAATTTAATAATTAATGAAATAACAATACAACAAATTATAGTTTATAAAAGACAAACAAATTAATAAAACAACTAAACAACAACAATAAATAATTTTATAAATACGTCAAATGAACTTATAGTTTATTGTATAGGTACCTTTGTTTATTTCTTTTCTTTTCATTTTTTTTTCCCTTTGAGGTTTTTCGGTGTACAAAATGCAAATTTGTTTTGGTTTTAAGAACTTTTTTTTTTCTTTGTTAAGCACAAACTTCATGCCGGCCAAATTTTGAATTTCGGCCGGTATTTACCGAAACGTCCCGAAATAGACCCGAAATTTTTTCAAAGTGGAATAGGAACACCCTGGACAAAATTCCTAGAGTCGCCACTAAACGCATCACCCTGCCACCAACGGTCGAAGACCTGGAAGCATTGGCGTGCAGGAGGGCCATCTCATTCGCACTAGAAATTGGGCTCCAAGATGTTGTGTTCGAAGGCGACTCAAAGGTTATCATCAAACACCTCAACGCTGACCAGCCTTGCTTGACTGCATTTGGACACATAATAGAGGAAGCTCGATCCTTATCAGCAAGGTTGAGAGAATTATCTTTCTCACACACAAAGCGTAAAGGAAACAATGTTGCAGACAAACTTGTGAAGCTAGCGAAAAATTTGTATGAACCACAAGTTTGGTTAGAGGACATTCACAGCAATACAATGCATTTTGTAATTCTTGACAGAGGCTTTTTGCCTGATCCGTTTTCTCAACCAAAAAAAAAAAAAAATCTCAACCCAACTTAATTATTTTACGCAAAAATAGCGACACCAATAGTATTTTATTTTTATTTTTTCTTCGGTTTTAGATAATTAATAATAAGATGAAAGTTTTATTTATTTTTATACAAGATAGAAATTTCACTCTAGTTTAATCTAAATATATGTGTATAAAACTCTTAAAAACTTAAATCTCGACCCTAAATAACTTTATAAGGTGAAAACTTGAACCTGACAGTTTCGTTGAAAATAGCCAATTAAGCTATAATACTTCACCAATAAAGGCTAATAAAAACTCAGATACTGTTGAGCAAAGTTTCATTCTGGTCCATATCTGTCAAGAGAAAAAGTATGGGTTGCATGTGGCCTTGGGCCCTTTGGGCCATCTTAAGAGATAAGACCCCACAATTTTTTGTTTTCTTCTTCTCTGACTGGGATAGTCTAGATAATGGCCATGGACAAACGTTGGTGCACATGCACCTCCATGACTTTAACGTTATAAAAATTTTGATGCACCCACATCCACATGTATGTAGATTGCATTTATTAGTTTATCTTGGTATCTAATGCTAGTTTTAAAAAATTGGACTTATACATAGTCTTTTTATTTTTGTTGCTTGTGGCTGAATGATGACCCAATAGTCATATTGGGTCTGGGTCTATATGTATAATACAGAACTGTCAAAGCCCGGATCTTATTTCTTTAATTTATTTAAAAATTTTCTTATAATTATTTCTTTTTCTATCTATGCTAAAGGTTACTTTGGATGCAATCCTAATAGCATATGCTTCACAGATGGGTTCTAAGGTTTTGCAAGAAAGAAGCTGTAAGGTTGAATTTATTCAACCATCTAATTGGCTTTATTCCGTGCCAAATTTGCTTGTAATTCAGCATTTAGTAACCCTGTATTTAGGTGGGATTGTTGTAAGGGTAGTGAGTGAGATAGAGTGAAGATTGCTCAAGAGTGTGCAAGAAAACAGTGTGTCGCGGCTGGGACTCGCGGCTGGACTCGCGGCTTCAACCCGCCAGAATCTGCACACGTGCCAAGCATGCTGGAAGATGAACAGTCATGCTAGCTGGAGCACTACAGGACAAAACAGGACAACTGGCCATACGGTTATCTCGCGACTGGAACTCGCGACTGAGTCAAGCCGCGAGGTCAAGCCGCGAGCCACCCCTGTTTTGGAAAAACCTGACGTTTCGCATTCTTCTTCACTCCAGTATAAATACCCTTTTAACCCACGATTGAAAGAGAGCTTCCAGAGAGAATTTTGAGAGAGAAACCCTAAAGAAAAACCAGATTGTTTCACCCACAATCTCTACCTTAGAGTCTCATCAAATTCCCTCACTCTCTTCCTCTCCATTGTCAAATCCTTGAGAGGCTTTATAACCAAACTTGGTTCTCACTATTATCATCTCTGTGAGTCAGTCGTTTGGAGTTCTGGGAAGCAGTTAGGAAGGAGCCAATCTTCATTGGTTGATGCTACGGTGTAGTAGCGGAATCCGGTAAGCTAGAGAAGAAAAAGGTTCGGCGCAACCTCGTTGGAGCAAGAAGCTTGGAGGGCTTAGGTGCATTGGGTAGATTAGGCTTGGAGGGTCTATTGCTGTCCTTGTATCCCAACTGTATTTTCTAGTGGATTGATTACCGCTTGGAGGGCGGCGGAGAGGTTTTTCGCCGAGGTCTTCGGTTTCCTCTTCGATAACATATCTGGTGTTATCGCTGTGTTTGCATCTTCCTTCCTCTCTATCTCTGCCTTTACATTATCTGCTGTGGTTTATTTTGTTATGGCTTAGATAGTTGTTTAACCAATTCCAGATTATAGCATATGTTAAGTTTCCGCACACTAGTTGTTTGACATATTGCTTGTGTTGGTTAAGTTGGTTTTTGGGGGTCTAAACGTTCAAAAGTGTTTTTATACACGTTTTTGAACTTTCAATTGGTATCAGAACGGGTACACTTATTGTGGTTTAAATACCTAAGTGTGATCCTTGACCCCTTGTGTTTATTTGCCATGGATTGTGCTTTGTATGACTCCTTGCATGATTTGGTTGGTAATGAATGTAACATGCCACGTGTTTGTGAAATTGCCTCTATGAGTGTTAATCCTCATAAGTGTAATGACATGTTATTTGAATCCATGGGTGGTGTTGACAAACTCTTAAAGAAAAATGCTAAGAAGTTTCAAAAGAATTTGAGCAAGTTATTTTGTGAAAAGGATGATTTGATTACTAAGCTCAATGAATCCAACAAATTGGTTGAGAAATATAAAAAACTTGCTGAAATTTCTCATGAAAATCTGAAAGAGTTTGAATGTTTGAATATGGACTTGGATGCTAAACTTGTTTTGTCTAACAAACTTGTTGATGATCTTAAATGTGAAAATGAATCTCTTAAGATGCATGCCAAGTGTTTGATTGCTGAACCTATTGTTAAAAAGGATGAAAATATCTGTTGCAATCATGTTGTGGTACCCGATTTTGTGCCTAGTGTGTGTTCTACCTTAAAGGACAAATCGGTGTACATTCCTCCACATAAAAGAAATCAAAAGGTGGAGAGAAAGGCTGTTAAGTCAAAGCCTCCGTTGAGGTCTCAACCTAAGGTTTTGAATGGATCTAAGTTTGTTCCAACTTGCCACCATTGCGGTGTGATTGGTCATATAAGACCTCAATGTCATAAGTTGAAGAGGGAACAAAACCATGTTGCTAGATCCATTCCCAAAAAGCCTAGTGGACCTAAACACATTGTTTGTCACCATTGTGGTGCCTTTGGTCATCTAAGACCTCATTGCTCTAAGTTTCAAGCTCTTAAGAGAATCAAAAGAAAAGAGAAACTTGAGCTTTTTGGAAGTTGTGCTAAAAAGAGTAAACTGGATTTGAGTGAAAATAGCATGTTGTTAAAGAAAATGTTTAATGCTCTTAACTCCTTGACTATGTGCATCTCCGGTTCTCATTCTTCCAACCCTCGTCTCGCTTCTCTTGAGACACTCATTCCAAACAATCGTTCCGTTTGGATGAGGAAAGGTTCCTATGGTTGAGCTTTTGCTCTTTTGGTCCTTGATCTAATTCTTTCGATCTTTGTAGGACCCTTCATGCATTAAATGTCATATCTTCATGCATTTTCTGCATCTTGCATTTTTTTGTATGCATTGTTTCGTTTTTGATCTTACTTTTATGTTTCTATTTTGTGTGAGTAAAAATCCAAAACCACATAAAAAGTGAAAAATTCAAAAAGTTTGATCGTATATGTTTGAGCACATATCACATGTGAGTTTGGCCTTGTACCTTTGTACAAATGGCTTTGTGCATTTTCGAGCTTAGCTTGTTATTTTTGCACTTATATCTTTGTGGGAAAAATCTTGACATCTTTGTGTGATTGTTGTAAATCGATCTTCAAGCTTGTCATGAATGATTTGTCAATAGTCATGTTGGTTTTGATACATGCGTAGACTTGTGCTTATATCTCTTCCCACTCTTTTATCTTTATTACTTAAAGAGCTCAATAAATGTAAATCTCAAAATGAAAAGAGATAATGAGCTGCAAAAGCCGTCGCACATACTAGTATTCGACTAGGAAAAAGGGAAAGCGACTTATATGAAAATGTATGATGCCCAAAAAGCCAAAGGCTTGTTCATCAAATTGAAATATCTTCAGGCATCAATCTCAAAAAAGAGATGTATTGCTCAAAATGAGTTGTATTGATTCAAAATGATCAAATGATATGAATTGTAAGAAGCCAAATGAAAAGCTTCAATCTTATGTAATCATTTTCTTGTGGGAGGTCATATATGTTCACTTCTATAATTGAGATATACCACTTGACTTAGTACTAGTTGTGTATGACTTGATTGAATTGATCATTGAAGCTTCATTCTAGACTAAGGACTATTCCACATTTGATACACACACATAACACACATGCCTAATGTTCAATGAATGTCTTATTCATTTGTTAGATTGTACTTGTCTAAATGTGATGTGTGTGTGCTCAATCATATATGGTTCAATCCAAAAATATTTTTGATCATTTTATATGTTTTTGGAAGTGATTTTTATCACTTTTTGTGTTTATGTTTAGTGCTTACTTTGTTTTTCACTGTTTAAACATGTTCTGGTTTGAAAAACAAGTGTCAGATTTTTTGGCCACTCATTTTGGCTACTTGCGTGAGCTGCCAGCAAGCTGCCAGTTTTGGCTGGTCGGTTTCGCGGCTTGCAAGCCGCGAGTCTAAGCCGCGAGCTCAGACAGAGAGGTTTCGCGGCTCGCTCGCGACTTGGCTCGCGACTCGCCAGTCGCGAGTCGCCCAGAATCAGCTTTTTAAAGAGCTTTTTCGTGGGAAACTTGTTTTAAACCTCTCCCATCCTCTCTAAAACCCCTCTTTCAATATTTTTACATCAAAACCCAACCAATTTGAATGGTTTTTCAATCCATTAACATCTCTAAGGTAATTATAAACTCTTTTCATTGATTTTGATCCTTAGATTATGTTTTGGAGAGTTTTGTGCTCTTGGTTGGGATTTTCATCATAGGGGTTGGAAAAACTTATTTTTTGTCAATTTTCTTCATGGGATTGGTTTCTTTTGTTGATATGCATTGGATGTTGGCCCCTTGTGGCAGTAAGAACATGTATTAAGGGTGGATTTCATGATGTTCATGCATTGTTTCACATTTTTGTTCAAAGTGTGCATGTTAGGTGTTTGATAAAATGCCTCTTAGACATTTTCTCGCTTGTTTGGACTCCGATGAGTATCAAACTTTGGGGTTTCTCATGTTTCCTCATTAGGAACATGTTTGGTTCATTGGTTGTGTTTTTAACACACCTTGCCCCACATGTGCATTTTTCATGCATTGGTTATGCATTGCACTTAGCCAACTCTTGCACACACCATTGTTACCCTTGTCATGCATTGGTCTTGACCTTGCTGTTTCATCTTAGCATGTCATGCTTACCTTATGCTTTGTAGCATGTTACTTTGTCTTAGGTTTGAGCTTCATTTTCTCATTCATCTTGCACCCCTCATGCATCATTAGCATTGTTCATACCTTCATCTCTTGCCCTCGTTTCTTCTTGACCCTTTGTCTATTCCTGACAAAAAGGGGGAGAGTATACTCTAGAGAATGTTTCAGAGTATTTTGTCATTTCTATATGACTCTTGTGCACATCCTTAGGGGGAGAAATTCTATTTCTCATGCACATTTGTAGGGGGAGAGATATTCCATAGGGGAGATGCATATACCAAGGGGGAGAAGACATTGTGTTAACTAGAAAACCTTGTTCTATTTGTTTTCTTGTTGGCTTTATGCTGCTTTGAGTTATGCTTTGTTGTTCTCATTGCATCATGTTTGTGCTTTGGACATGCATATATCCCTATGCTATTATGCTTCATTGAATGCATGTTCAGATGATCATTTGCTTTGCTATGTGATCATTATAGCCATTTCTATACTTGTTACATTATACTTGTCCTTTTATTACTTGCTTTACCTTGAGGGTCTAATGTGTTTTGTGCAAGTGTTTCAGGTTACAAGTATATATATTCCAAGTGCATCACAGCTTCTCATCACTTTGAAGGGGAGAAACTTTATACACTTTTAGTTTATATTGTTTAAGTTTTTATTCAATATAATGTGTTTGTACCCATTTGCTTTTGTAAGCTGTTAGGGTTATGTGATTAAGCATATTTGTAGGCCTTGTGGTTTGTACCATGCTTAAGTGCAGCCTTTATGCTTGTTCAAATCAGTACTTTGTTCCAAATGTTCTGCATTGTGGTTTATGTACTGTCACTCTTGTGCCCTTGTAGGATTGTTCCTAGATGCATATGCCTTGTGTGCTATGCATTGGTTGAGTGTTGAGCATACAAGTATCTTGCCTTGTGCTTGCTAACTTGTATGTCCTTGTGTTCATTCCAAGTGTGAATGAACACTGTGATCACTTCCTTGTAGTGTTCACTTGGTTGATCAAGCCATGGTTTGTTTATCAACTCCATCTTTGCTTGATCACTTTCAGCTTGTTTCATATGCATCTATAATTTTCTGCTTACAATAATCATAGTGTATTGTTGTGTTTCAGGAGTATATTGTTCATATGATTCAAGTGCTTCACAGCTTCTAGAGTTAGGTGTGAGTGAGTTTTGTTCAACTATTCCCAACTCACAGTTTAAGTCTAGAGTCTGTTTTAGGGTTTTGTCACGGAATAGCCAAAGGGGGAGATTGTAAGGTTGAATTTATTCAACCATCTAATTGGCTTTATTCCGTGCCAAATTTGCTTGTAATTCAGCATTTAGTAACCCTGTATTTAGGTGGGATTGTTGTAAGGGTAGTGAGTGAGATAGAGTGAAGATTGCTCAAGAGTGTGCAAGAAAACAGAGTGTCGCGGCTGGGACTCGCGGCTGGACTCGCGGCTTCAACCCGCCAGAATCTGCACACATGCCAAGCATGCTGGAAGATGAACAGTCATGCTAGCTGGAGCACTACAGGACAAAACAGGACAACTGGCCATACGGTTATCTCGCGACTGGAACTCGCGACTGAGTCAAGCCGCGAGGTCAAGCCGCGAGCCACCCCTGTTTTGGAAAAACCTGACGTTTCGCATTCTTCTTCACTCCAGTATAAATACCCTTTTAACCCACGATTGAAAGAGAGCTTCCAGAGAGAATTTTGAGAGAGAAACCCTAAAGAAAAACCAGATTGTTTCACCCACAATCTCTACCTTAGAGTCTCATCAAATTCCCTCACTCTCTTCCTCTCCATTGTCAAATCCTTGAGAGGCTTTATAACCAAACCTGGTTCTCACTATTATCATCTCTGTGAGTCAGTCGTTTGGAGTTCTGGGAAGCAGTTAGGAAGGAGCCAATCTTCATTGGTTGATGCTACGGTGTAGTAGCGGAATCCGGTAAGCTAGAGAAGAAAAAGGTTCGGCGCAACCTCGTTGGAGCAAGAAGCTTGGAGGGCTTAGGTGCATTGGGTAGATTAGGCTTGGAGGGTCTATTGCTGTCCTTGTATCCCAACTGTATTTTCTAGTGGATTGATTACCGCTTGGAGGGCGGCGGAGAGGTTTTTCGCCGAGGTCTTCGGTTTCCTCTTCGATAACATATCTGGTGTTATCGCTGTGTTTGCATCTTCCTTCCTCTCTATCTCTGCCTTTACATTATCTGCTGTGGTTTATTTTGTTATGGCTTAGATAGTTGTTTAACCAATTCCAGATTATAGCATATGTTAAGTTTCCGCACACTAGTTGTTTGACATATTGCTTGTGTTGGTTAAGTTGGTTTTTGGGGGTCTAAACGTTCAAAAGTGTTTTTATACACATTTTTGAACTTTCAGAAGCTTTGAAGTTTGAGCTGAATCTTATAAATTATATTCATGTTACATCCACCTTTTTGGGTTCTAAGGTTTTAAGGTTTTATGCTTTTTCTCTGGATTTATTTCTTTTTAAGTGTTCATTATTTGGTTTCTAGAGAATGGCAATTTGATTCTTTTCAATGTTGTATGTGTTTTTGTTTTTTGGTTGCACCCTTTTATTTTTATTTCATATAACTCAAGTTAGATCAAACTTGTTTCAACATAGTCTTATTTGGAGAAGCCTTCTTTTTAGGGGCTACCCTATGCCGGTGTTGTATGGTTCTCTTCTTAGTCATGTCATGTCATGGAATTTAAATGTGTGCGAAGCTCTGCATGGTGATGCAGGTTGGTTGATTCAAGTAGATGATATTTTAAATAGTTTATATAATTTTCAGAATTTTAGATGTTTTTAATAGCCACGTTTGGAGAATTTGCCAGGTTAGCAACTTAGCATTTGAGTCATTGTTTTTTATTATTTTGTTAAAAACTTTTCTAAGCTCTTCGTTTATTTCTTGTTTCTTGTGATGTGAGTTGTGAGTTGTGAGTTGTGAGTTGTGAGTTGTGACCACTCAAAAACATCCTCTTCCTCTTCTCCCAACGGGTGTTACTGCCTCTGACATTGTGGTTGTTGCCGCAGTTAGCCACACTTTCCTCTAATCCAAACAACTGTCATCACCATCGCATCAACCAGCACAAGCACCACTTTGTCCCTTGCCAAACTCCATGGACCTCCTCTGCCAACCAATATTCATGGGATCTGCCTTTTATTGCATAGATATAAGTTTGGGTGCATAACTGCCTTTTATTGCATTGATCTATGTTGGGTTTCCTGCACTCAAACCTTAGACTATTCCCATTAACAAGAAAGGATTTATGGTCATTGAATCCAAATGAGAGAGAGAGTTAATTTTATAAGACTTTGTATTCTTTAAAGGTGGATCTCTCTAACCCAGTAATCAATTTGCAAGCGATTTTTGTTGGCTTTGAGGTGCTTTGGTGACTTGATCGGAGAATTGAAAGGAGAAAGGGAAAATAGGGGAAAAATGGACAAGCAGAAGGAAATCTTTTTCTTTTTTTCTTTTTCCATTATAATAACTAATAATCAATTAAAATTTATATGACAACCTTGTAATTAAATAGCTGACGTGGCATTTGACACTTGAGTTGCCACATCAATTTGTAAATGCCGCGTTAATTAAAAGATGCCATATCATTTTTCCATTAGTCATCTAGGTAATAATACTAACGGTAGTTAATAAAAGGAGTAACAATGCTCATTTTTTAAACTTGAGAGATTAATAGTGCTCACTTGAAACTTAAGGGACCAATGGCTCTCACAGGATAAACTTCAGAAACCAATAGTGTAGTTTTGCCTAATTTCTATATACAACCTTCAAAGCTAATTGATGATACATCAATTTTCTCTTTGAAATCTCCTTTAAACATTTGCTTCAGCATTTAGATCGTGGGGTGCATTGCAAAGCACCTGCTGATTTTGTCAATAATCTCACTATTCTGGCATTTGCAACTAAGAAAATTTGTTCATGGTTATAGTGTGGCTTCGCCCCACCAGCACCTATTTTAATGAAAGAAGTTCCATTTTCAAAAACATCACTCATAGAGCAGAATTTACATGACCCTGTTTTATCATTTCTCCATGCCACAGTCGTCTATTACAACAATTATGTGACACTAGTTGTAGACCCACGCTATGCGTGAAAATATATAATTACTTTGTAATGTGGTATAATGTATAATTAATTTTCTAAAATTTACTAAAGATAATTTGTTCTCCTTAAAATTAAACTATTTTTAAAAGTATTTTCTATCTCTCCATCTCTACAAATATGTTATTCTATTATTTTGGGTTTTTTTTTGGGGAAAAAAATTGGGTGTGTTTAATTGATATTATTCTTTTTTATTTAATTATTAAGAAGAGCTATTATTCTTTTTTCAAGTGATCTAAATTGAAAGCACGGATTTTTGCAAAAATACAAGAGCTTGTTCAGACCCCCAATTAAAAATTACAGCTAGATAGTTTTTACTCCAACTTATACAAAGTGCAGAACAAGAGTAAATATGCACAAAGAATCGATATCACTAACCTAAGCCATATTCATCCATTATCAACAATGAAAGGAAAGCTTAAAGAGTAGGGAAGAGAGATACAAACACAAGATAACACTGAGATGTGTTATAGAAGAGGAAAGTGAAGAACTCAGTGAAAAACATCTCCGCGACCCTCCAAGTCAAAATCGATCCACTAAAGAATAAAGTTGAAGTACACAAATAACAAAAGACCCTCCAAGCCTAGTCTATCCCCATGTACTTGAGCTCTCCAAGCTCCAGCTACCAACTGACTTCTCGGAGCTTTGTTTTCTCTAGCTTTTCAGATCCCGGTTTTCTCTAGCTTTTCGGATCTTGCAATTTAGCCCGATTGCATCTGCCAATAAATGGCTCATTCCAATACTTCCCAATAGCACCAAAATCTCACTTTACACTCAGAATGGGTGTGGTAAATGTTTGGGCTAGCAATCTCTCAAGGATGTAGAGATGGAGAGGTAGAAGTTGAGAAAAACCATAAGGAAATGTGTAGATGATTGTGGGTATGACAATCTCTAAATCTCAAATGTATTTTCTATGGTTTTCTCTCTAAAAAACACACCTTAAAATTTGTGGGTAAAGAGGGTATATGTGTGGGTAAAGGCATGGTAAAGCAAAATATAATTTGTTGCCAAATAGAAAGTTTCGTGAGTCCTTCGCAGGTTGGCCTTACCCGCGAGACACTCGCGAAAACATACTGCCTGGCACGACTCTTCATCTTCCAATCATGTGCTCTACACGTGGCTCTTTTTGTGGGTAAGCTTCTCACAAGACAGTCATGAGTCAGTCGTGAAATCCACTTGCTTATCCTTTCAAGCTTGAGTCTTCATTGATCTCTCACTCTCATCCCTTACAATTAAACTCACATACATACAGGGAAAATGATTGAAGAAATTACAATCAAATTTGGCACAGAATTAAAGCCAACACAACATAATTGGAAATCACAACTTTATTCAAACTTTTGTTATATGTGTTATGTTAGTGGTCTCATTAAATTTATTTTTTACTATTTAGACTAATTTAATAAAGAATAATATATTTCATAATCACTTTTATTTATTTATTATAGGAACAATCATAAATGTAATTGTGGTCCCTAAACCTACAAGAGCTGATGTCATGAACAAAGGATTTGGGCCTCCAATCTATTAATTAGTGGGTTTCCTAACAATCCTACAGAAAATGGCTTCAAATGCAAAATAGATAGTCCAATTTCTATTATCTCTGTGAGTTTTTGGACCAACACTCCCTTCCCCTCTGATTGTTCTTCTCCCTTACTCACACTCTCTAATTTCTCTCTTTCCCCCTCTTTCCCCAGTTTTTTCAACCAACCTCAATTGTCTGCCCTCACTCCCTTTATATAGTCTCTCCTTAGTGGGGTTCAAATCATTACTTTTTCACTAGTTTCCATGTAATCCCACTATTATCCAGAATCCCAAGAAATAATCATGCCTTTTGAGGATTCTCTTGAAACTTGTTCTATACGCCAAATAGCGTTCGGCAGCGAACTCACCAAAGGCACTTGCAACACTTGGTAACCGACCTGAATTTAATCATTTCATCATCGATTTTCCATCACCTCATTAGTCAGTAGTGGACTGAACATTGTGGGATTCCTCGTAACAAAAATTTCTAAGCCTCAACATACATATCATTGGGCAGGGCTTACTCCAACAGGGTTTGGGTCCACTTCCATCTTATGGGTTGGCCTTGGCTGTTGAGGTCAATCTTGGGCCTAAGTTAAGTAGGCTGGTACTGATTATCCAAGTCTGAGCCCCCTACAGTGTGTGTATATATATATATATATATATATATATATTAAGTTATTTAACTAAGTGAATGTAATGGTTGATTTTATTACACTGTAAAGTTTTTAATGTCCTCTATATGGCCATCTCTATTTTATTTTTTTTACTCCTCTTGACCACTTCTTTATTTTCCATTTAACGATTACTAATTGACATTTGATTTCAGTTTTTTTTTTTTTCTTCATTTATTCTTTACTACTTTATATGTTCCCTTGCTAGTTGTAATTTTTATGGTTATAAATAAGAAATTGATATCATGGATGTCTTAAATAGTTATAGATGTACGTCGTAGTTACGTTAGTGGTATGTCAAATGATTTTTTTTTCCTTCTAAATTTCCAAGGAAATATAAAAGGCATTTCTCTAGTCTGGTCTCAATCAATTAAGACATCTATAATGTCTTAATGGAAGTAATAATGAGCATTAATTTTTATTTTTTTTAATATATGAAGTGGCTGGGGTTAGTGGTATGTCAAAGTTTGTTTTGTTTTTTATTTTATTTTTTATTTTTTTTAAATGAATTTCTAAGGAAATGTAAAAGGCATTTTTTTGAAAAACAAATTTACTGACTTTTTGAAGAGTAGAATATGATTGTTTTAATTACCTTGTTCAACATTTAATTGTTTAGTTATAAACATATAAATTAAAGTAGATAAATATATAAATGCAAAATTATATGTAAAGTTATATCCTCGCAAGATGAATATGTATAGATAATATATTTTGTTTTTAATTCTTCATGAATCATTATTACATTATTTACTTACAAATATCTAAATTAAAGTTTTTTTTTTATAGAAAAATCTAAATTAAAATAGATGAATATGTAAAGATAAATTTATATGAAAATTTAAAATTATACAAGATGAATGTTTAACCACTGGTAAATATGTGTTTTTTGAAAATTAAAGAAGTATGTTTGATTGCTTTAGCTGGAACTATATAACTATGAAAATATTGTTGCGAGTGGTTCCAGTATTTACAAATTATCAAGTTTGGTGGCCTTACAGAATAGATATTTCATTTTGCAAAAAAAAAACTTTACATGAAGTCCTTTTTTGTGGAAACCTTTTAAAAAAAAAATATTCTTGCCAAAAAAACTTAAGAATATTAAGTCTTAAATTACCACATATGTTAGCTGTAAAACACGTTAGTGATATAAAAAATAGAAAGGTTTAAATATTTAAAAAGCATTTTTAGTAGATTGTAATACAAAATATTTTTTTTTCTCAATATTTCATGTAACGTTTTAAATAAGATTAATCTTGTTGGCATCCTTTAAAATGATACATAATATTTTTGAGAAGAAGAAGAAGAAGCAAAGAAGTTGCTAACACAAAATATAAAATTGTTAAGTTTGAGTGATTTAAATTTGGAGCAAAAAAATTAATATTGATGGTGTCACAAAATCCCAAGTCCATAATTCGTCCATATGTCTCGTCCAACGACAGAAGCTATAATAGGCGGAGAAAATTGCAAGCGTACCAGCGAACCTCGTCCGTATATGGACGAGCTTAATACCTCGTGAGATCTACTCGTCATTTATGAACAAGCCTTCCAAGATGATCTCGTCCATCTTTCACTAAAAGTGGACGAGATCATCATGGAGGTCTAGTCCATCCTTACTATGGATGGACTAAAAGTGGACGAGCTCCTCATGGAGGTCTCGTCCATCCTTACTATGGATGGACGAGTTCATCGGCCTGTCCGACCTAGTAACTTGCACAGCAGTTATGGAAGTTACTCCCAATTCTCCGGACTCCTCGACACTGGGAACGGTTACCAAACAGATAACCGTTCCACACACACACTATATAAGGCTTCTTCTGTGAAGGGTAAGGGTATTCAGACATTTTCTGACTTTTCAGAGAATACTTCTTCGTTACAGAGAGTTCAAAGTAACTAACTTGATCATCAGAGGATTTTTGGCCGGTCCCCACCGGTCCCCTCTGATTCTGTGTCCTTTGAATTGCAGGAGATAGCCCAAAGATCAACGTTCGAGTCTTGTCAACCCACTGATAATCAAGGAATCATCAGTTGGCGCCGTCTGTGGGAAAACGATTGTTTCACAGTTTGTTTCTCCGTGACAAAGGATTGATGGTTCGGACTAGATCACGGGCTACTAGCCCAGGCCATCAGGGAAGCAGCAACCCGCATCGCGATCGCCAGTCTGCGCCGGTCATGCAGTCATCTGCCCAACATGCACAATCTATGGCAGACGCTATGGCGGAGTTGACTCGCCAAAACCAAGAATTACGAATGGAGATTAATATGAGGAGGCAAACACAAGAAGAACGTGAAGGAAGACAAACAGATAGTCATGGTGGAAGAGAGAATACTGAAGTTGGATGTCAGTTTAGAGGCACCATTTCACGAACGGTACCATACTTGAAGGAAGAAATGGACCAAATGAAGAGAGTTATGGAGGAAATGAAGGAGAATATGAAAAAGGCGAATCCGATAGAAGACTTGGTTCACAGGACTGATTCTCCCTTTACGGCTTCCATCAACGGTCACCCACTACCATCAAAGTTCAAGTTGCCTTCTCTGGATTCATATGATGGAACACGTGACCCGTTTGATCACATAGCCACTTTCAAGACCACCATGCATCTTCAAGGAGTGCCTGATGAAATAATGTGTAGGGCCTTCCCAACCACCCTTAAGGGTTCGGCGCGAGTTTGGTTTAGCAAAATACCTCCAAATTCGGTGAGTTCTTTTGAAGAGTTGAGTAAGTTATTTGTCAACAATTTCATTGGAGGACAAAGGCACAAGCGTTCCTCGTCCAGTTTGTTGACAATAGAGCAGGGAGAGAACGAGAGCCTTCGGTCATTTATCACCCGTTTTAACAGAGAAGCTCTCAGTGTGGACGAAGCAGATGATAAGCTTCTACTGGCAGCCTTCCACAATGGGGTGAATTCAGATCTGTTTATACACAAGCTCTATGAAAAAGAGCCCCAGTCCATGGCCGAACTCGTCCATTCGGCTCAAAATTTTATGAATGCAGAAGATGCAATCATTGCTAAGAAGAGGAAGAGGTCCGAGAGAATGGACACGAATCCCAGTCGTCAGCACGAGCAAGGTACTCGTCCAAAGAAAGGACGGATGGAGGAAAGGAGAGATCGAGAAAGTAAGAAGCCAGGCCCTCCAGTACGGAACCAGCAGTATACCCCTTTAAACGCCCCACTTGAGCAAGTCCTTATGCAAATCAAGGATGATCCTTCCTTGAAGTGGCCAGAGAAAATGAAGGGTGATCCCAACAAGCGCAACAGGAACAAGTATTGTCGCTTCCATAGGGATCATGGTCATGACACGGACGAGTATTTTGACTTGAAGCAACAAATTGAAAATCTCATAAGGCAAGGGAAGTTGAGGGGTTTCCTTGGACGAGACCAGAGGGACGAGAAACAGAAGGGAAAGATGGAAGATTCATCGCGACCACCACTCGGGGAGATAAGAGTCATCATTGGGGGAAGTACAACTGGCCAGTCGTCCAAGTCCAAGAAAGCATACTTGAAGGTAGTACAGAGCGTCCAGCTTTCTGGACGATCACCAAGAGCAAGATCTACGGACGAGCGGGCAATCACTTTCACGGACGAGGACGCTGACAGAATTCATCACCCTCATGATGATGCCCTCGTCATCTCCTTACTAATTGCAAACTACACAACCAGAAGAGTGCTTGTGGACAATGGAAGCTCAGCAGACATTTTATATTATCCAGCTTTTCAGCAGATGAGATTAGGACGAGACCAGCTCCATCCAGTGAACTCCCCCCTAGTAGGCTTTGGTGGGATGAAGGTGCAACCAGTGGGTACCATTTCCTTATCCGTGGTAGTGGGGGCATATCCACGACAGATTACCAAGGATGTGAACTTCCTTGTGGTAGATTGTCCATCCTCTTACAATGCCATCATTGGGAGGCCAACTTTGAATAGTTGGAAAGCTGTTACCTTTACTTACCACTTATCAGTCAAGTTTCCAACAGAACACGGGGTAGGACAAGTACAAGGTGACCAACTGGCAGCAAGAGAGTGTTACTTGGCCATGCTGGCCATGGATGAACAAGTTCAAGCAATGAACATTGAAGAAAAGAGGGTTGTAGCGGAACCTACTGAAGTATTGGAAGATATTTCCTTGGATGAAGATAACCCTGAGAGGTGTACCAGGGTTGGAGCAGATTTGGAAGAGAAGATTAAGACGGACCTCGTCCAATTTTTGAAGAACAACATCGACGTGTTTGGGTGGAGTCACGAGGATATGCCGGGTATAGACCCTAGTGTCATTACCCACCGTTTGAATGTATGTCCTTCCTCCAAGCCTGTGCGGCAAAAGAAGAGGGTGTTTGCCCCTGAGAGAGATAGTGCAATCAAGGACGAGGTCCAAAAGCTGATGATAGCAAAGTTCATTCGGGAAGTGTACTACCCGGATTGGTTGGCCAATGTAGTAATGATCAAAAAAGCTAATGGCAAGTGGAGAATGTGCCTGGACTTCACTGATCTGAACAAGGCTTGCCCCAAGGACAGCTATCCGTTACCGCGCATTGACCAGTTAGTAGACTCAACTGCAAGCCACAAATTGCTTAGCTTCATGGATGCCTTTTCAGGATACAATCAGATAAGAATGGACGAGGCTGATCAAAAGAAGACGTCTTTTGTCACCAGTCAAGGCTTATTCTGCTATAAGGTGATGCCGTTTGGTTTAAAGAATGTAGGGGCGACATATCAGAGGTTGGTCAACCACATGTTCCATCCGCAGATTGGGCGGAATGTGGAAGTCTATGTAGATGACATGCTGGTGAAAAGTCAAGACGAAGGAAGACATCTAGACGACCTGCAGGAGACATTTGAGACATTGAGGCAGTATCACATGAAGCTGAATCCTAGCAAATGTGCCTTTGGAGTATCATCAGGGAAATTCCTTGGCTTTATGGTATCCCACAGGGGAATTGAAGCAAATCCAGATAAAATTCAAGCAATACTGGACATGAAGCCACCGCAAAATACCAAGGAAATCCAATCCCTCACTGGACGAGTTGCTGCGCTTAACAGGTTTGTCTCTAAAGCTACTAATAAATGTTTGCCATTTTTTAAGGTTCTCAAAAAAGCATTCGAATGGACCGACGAGTGTCAGAGAGCTTTCGAAGATTTGAAGGTATACCTTACCATGGCACCGTTGCTGAGTCCATCAGTGGAAGGAGAGGAACTATATTTGTACCTAGCGGTAACCCCACATGCTGTGAGCTCAGCATTGATAAGAGAGGAAGATAAAGTCCAAAGACTTGTGTATTATACAAGCAAGGCATTGAAAGGAGCGGAAGGACGATATCCACAAATGGAGAAATTGGCCTTCGCACTAATCACAGCTTCAAGGAAGCTGAGGCATTATTTCCAAGCACATGTCATTAATGTTATGACAGATCATCCTCTCAAAAAGGCAATGAATAGACTGGAAGCTGCAGGGCGATTAATCCAGTGGGCTGTGGAGCTAAGCGAGTTTGATATCAGGTATCAACCAAGGCATGCCATAAAAGCTCAAGCCCTAGCAGATTTTATTGCAGAGTTTACCCCAAGTCATAATGAGGCAGAGGACAACAAGAGATGGATCGTCCACGTGGATGGTTCGTCTACACGGCATGCAGGAGGAATTGGTGTGGTCCTACAGTCCCCAGAGGGAGACAAACTGAAACATAAAGTCCGTCTACAGTACCAAGCGACAAACAATGAAGTCAAATATGAAGCCCTCCTCAAAGGGCTAGAATTGGCGAAGTCCGTGGAAGCCAAGTCCATATGTGTCATGGGGGATTCCCAACTGATCATGGGACAAGTGAATGGGATGTATGAAGCGAAGGAAAGACGAATGAAGAAATACCTTGGGAGGGTGATGCGCCTTGTGAAAAGGTTTGAAAAAGCTGACTTCGTTCAAATCCCCAGGGAGGAGAACGTGGAAGCTGATACTATAGCAAAAGAGGCTTCAGCAGATGAATCATTAGAGAAGTCAGATGAAGTTCAGTATATGCCAAGTATAGATGCCCAGGAAGTACAGCAGGTGGATAACAGAGAAAATTGGATGACTCCCATTATATCATATTTGAAAGACGGACGACTACCAGAAGAAAAGGACGAGGCCAGAAAGGTGAGGGTGAGATCAGCTAGATACGTCCTTATGAATGAAGTGCTATACAGGAGAGGTTTCTCTCAACCTTACCTTAGGTGCCTAGCTCCGGATGAAGCGAACTACGTGCTGAGAGAAATTCACGAAGGGGCATGTGGCAATCACTCAGGAGTCAGATCACTTGTCCACAAGGTCGTCCGTGCAGGATATTACTGGCCGAACATGCAAGCCGATGCAAAAGCATACGTTAAAGTCTGCGACCAGTGCCAGCGATTTAGCAATGTCCCCAGGCAACCATCGGAATACCTCACCCCAATGGTAGCACCGTGGCCCTTCGCACAATGGGGATTGGACATTTTGGGTCCCTTCCCTTTGGGAGTAAGGCAGATGAAGTTTTTAGTTGTGGGCATCGATTACTTCACCAAATGGGTGGAGGCAGAACCTTTGGCAAATATCACACAACAGAATGTTAAAAACTTCGTGTGGAAGAACATTGTCTGCAGATTTGGAGTGCCGAAGGTATTGGTGTCCAACAACGGACGGCAATTTGACAATGCACTCTTCAAGGACTTTTGCTTACACTTTGGAATTCAGAACCATTACTCCTCGCCTGCACACCCCCAAGCCAACGGCCAGGCTGAAGTAGCAAACCGATCCTTGTTGAAAATCATCAAGACTCGGCTTGAAGGGGCAAAGGGAGTATGGCCGGATGAATTACCAGGAGTTTTATGGGCATACAGGACTACAGTGAGGACCCCTACAGGGGAGACTCCTTTCAAGTTAGCCTATGGAAGCGATGCAGTCATACCTGCAGAAGTACATATGGCTAATCACAGGGTGATGATGTATCAAGACAAGGATAATGAGGACCAGCTTCGTCTGAACCTCGATTTAATAGACGAGGTAAGGGCAAACGCAGAACACAGGGCAGCAAAGTATAAGAACCTCATGGCTAGGCGGTATGATGCGATGGTGAAGCCTAGGCGTTTCAATATAGGAGATCTCGTCTTGAGAAAGGTCTCTTTGTCAACCAAGAACCCAGCACATGGGAAGTTGGGCCCAAACTGGGAAGGACCCTATAGAGTAATCAACTGTAAAAGGCAAGGATCCTACTACCTGGAGGCCCTGGACGGGAGAAAGTTGGAACATCCTTGGAATGTGGAGCACCTGAGGAGGTACTACCAGTAAGAGTGAACCTATGGACGAGACTGGGTCTTATCTGTCTACTAGCATACTACTATGAATGATGATGTTTGATACTACTATGTTTGTTATTGCTTGTGTGTGAAGTTTGAAACTATGATTTACTTTTTATAGTTGTGTTGTGGTTATGGACGAAGTCATGAAGTATGTATTTATTAAATAAAAGGGCATCAGTGTGCATGTGCCTTATCTGTAAACAATATTTATGTTATGTACAAAATGTTGTGTGAATTCTCCATGATATTGTCGTCCAATTCAATCCCAAGAGGGTTGAATGATCCAAGACGAACAAAATCTCTGGACGCGGAGATGTAACGTCTAAATTTTCTTGAATAAAAGGAAAAGACCACATCCATACTCGTCCAACTCATGGACGAGGTAGAGCCAACTGAAACAATCCAAACTCTGGACGAGAGAAAAAGTTGGCAAAAGAAGTAAGATGGTAAGTAAAATTAGTTGGCAAGTTCTAAGACGAATCAAGCTGATTAAAAATACTACATGCTAAGACGAGTTAGACTGCATTAAAAGTATGCATTCTCAACATGGACGAGCTAAAGCTGGAGTTAATTTTAACTTAGCAGCATTCGTCCATGCAAAGAAAATGAAGTCACTCGTCCATACAAAGAAAATAAAGTTACTCGTCCATACAAAGAAAATAAAATTTCATTCAAAGGGTGGACATTCTACGTCCAAAAACCCTTGATTAGTTTGAAAAGCAGAAATATACTTAAAAAACCCGTCCTAAAACCATGGACGAGTATAATGTATTCTTACATAAAAAGGTCCAAAAACAACGGACCAAATACAAACAAAAAAAAGAGAAGAAAGAAAGCCACTTATGGTTAAAAGTCTCGTCCTAAGAAGGGGGAGCATTCACAGCTGGCTCGTCCTGAGGCTGGGTACTAGCGTCGTCTTCCACGTTGACGTCATCAGAGCCAGTCTGGAGAAGAGAGCTTGTGGCAGCAGCAAGGTTGAGCTTGATTGCGCTAAAGTCAACTTCAGGGAAGTTCTCAGTAGCGCCCATTCTGAAATCTTCAAAACCAGCTGCATAATTGCGATCCAAAGTGTCTGTATATTCTTTGGACGACTTGAACTCAGCCACAGCATCCTCTTTTGCCTTGGAGAGACGAGCATTCAATTCATCATTCATCTTCTGTAAGTGATCAATGCGCGTTTCCTTCTCCAAGGCATCCGTCCTTAGCTCCTCAATCAGCTTGTTACGTTCTTTGACCTCGTCCTTAGCTTTTTCAGCAAACCCAGCCCATTTCTTATAGTCAGCATTCACCTGCTGAATCCTCGTCTCCAACAAAACTCTCGTCTTGTCCAGCTCTGTTGCCTGTCTAGACGCCGCTATAAATTTTGACATGGCCTGTGAATAGACAAAGCAACATAGAATGATTAAGTGGGAAAAATTGCTAACTGAACAAGGACGAGAAACGTTGACATACCTTAAAGAGGTCATGGACGCCTGAATGCTCAAATTCCTTCAAGCCCATGTTATAGCACATGTTGATGTCCTCGTCCTGGACGGCTGTCTAAAAGCGTTCCCAAGCCAGATCTTCGCTTTCAATAATGTTCGTAGAAGGCTGGGACGAGCCAGGCATAGTAGACTTGGCTGAAGGAGTTCTGGGCGGAGTCTTGGACGGAGTGGACTCAACTGGAGTGGACGAGTCTACATCGACTATCTGGACGGCAGGCTGAGACTGAGGAGGTTTTGACTTAACCACCTTGGACGAGCCCTGCTTAACCCTTTTGTCTCTACGACTGGGGAGCCCTTCCAGGTCAATATTCTTTGGCAAGAATTTTCTTTTGTCCCCAGCCGTTGGACGTGTCTGACCCTCAGGACGATCCTGGGCCATACCCTCAGGACGCTTCCCCTCTCCAGCAATTTCCTTTCCTTTGTTCTCTTTCATTGTTGACATTCCTAAGACGAGATGAACAAATTAGGAAGAGTATACAAAAAAAAAAAAAAAAAAAAAAAAAAAGGAAAGGAAGTCTAGCTAAAAACTTACTTTTTCTCACAGTAACTTCGTGGGCTATAGCTTCGTCTGAAGGCTCAGGACCTAAACCCCACTTGGCTAGACGTCTAAGCGTGACAAGAGAATGGAAGCTCCTATCTGTGTGTAGACGAGCCCTGTGGACGCGGTCACGGTGGAATTTACTTAAGGACGGACGTTTGGCAGCTACAACACAATGAACAAACAAAGGTTAGAAATTGTAAATGTACCAAATAGGAGTAAGAATAAAAATAGACAAGGGGAAGGGACGTACCTTCTGGACGAAGGTTCCCTAGGTCCCCAGTGTAAGGGGGAAAGGGATCCCTGCCAACGTCCACAGGGTTCCCCGCTCAGAAGCCTGAAACAAAAATGAACTCCGTCTTCCACTTCCTATCAGACGAAGCTAGGGACTTGATCAACCTACAATCATTCCCTCTAGCAGTAAACTGATAAAAACCTTCAGACTGACTTATGGCAGAAGGTTTGTAACAATAAAGAAACTCGTCCACTGTAAGAGGACGGTCCCCACCAAAAACTTCCCTCCACAAAATTTGCATGGAGATAATTAATCTCCATGCATTGGGATTGAATTGACAAACACCTAAACCT
The DNA here is from genome assembly GCA_011696235.1 of Quercus mongolica. Taxonomy (NCBI): domain Eukaryota; kingdom Viridiplantae; phylum Streptophyta; class Magnoliopsida; order Fagales; family Fagaceae; genus Quercus; species Quercus mongolica. The sequence continues at coordinate 8,291,276 of CM022236.1, read as the reverse complement.
AACTTGACTAGTAACTCCCTAGCGAAGGCATTTAAAGGAAACCTAAGGCCACCTAAGAAATAAGATTCATAGACGCCTATTCCAAAACGGGGCTCACAACACCACTCTCCACGGACGGGTAGCCTAGGGTTAAACTCGTCTGGGATTTGATACCAGGACCTAAGGTTACCTAACCTTTGTTCGTCCGTCTTAGAATGGACGCCTACAGCGCAACTAAAGACAGTCTCTACCTCGTCTGTAGGATTGGACGGAGAACCAGCTTGAGAGCCAGAAGCTCTCCTAAGCTGTTCCTGGACGACCTCAATAGGGAGCCCAGGGGCCCCAGAAGAGTAGTTCTCGTCCGTGCTTCCTCCACTCTCATCACTAGCACTGCTAGAGCTAGACCTATCACTAGTGTCGTCATAGTACTCGTCTATAACCTTATTAAGGCTATCAGTAGACGAGGAAGCCATAGACATCTCTAACAAGAAACTTAAACCTAAAGACGAGGAGAAGAAGAGTACCTGGCTCTAGACGGAAGAAGACTCTAGACGCAGAGAACTCCTAGACGAGGCTCTAGACGATGGATGTCAAGGAAGAAAATTTCTGGAATGAGGAGGGTTAAGGGAGGCATTCCACTATTTATAGGATGCTGACCTGGGTAATCGAAACGACCCAACCAATACGGAAGCGACACGTGGCATCTATCTCGGAAAAATAAATCGACGGAGTCAGTCTCCAATAAGAAAAGGACACGTGGTACAGTAATTATTAACCAATTGTCCAAGAACGTTCAACCCTTTAAACGACTCACATGGACGAGGGGGCAACTGATGGTGTCACAAAATCCCAAGTCCATAATTCGTCCATATGTCTCGTCCAACGACAGAAGCTACAATAGGCGGAGAAAATTGCAAGCGTACCAGCGAACCTCGTCCGTATATGGACGAGCTTAATACCTCGTGAGATCTACTCGTCATTTATGAACAAGCCTTCCAAGATGATCTCGTCCATCTTTCACTAAAAGTGGACGAGATCATCATGGAGGTCTCGTCCATCCTTACTATGGATGGACTAAAAGTGGACGAGCTCCTCATGGAGGTCTCGTCCATCCTTACTATGGATGGACGAGTTCATCGGCCCGTCCGACCTAGTAACTTCCATAGCGGTTATGGAAGTTACTCCCAATTCTCCGGACTCCTCGACACTGGGAACGGTTACCAAACAGATAACCGTTCCACACACACACTATATAAGGCTTCTTCTGTGAAGGGTAAGGGTATTCAGACATTTTCTGACTTTTCAGAGAATACTTCTTCGTTATAGAGAGTTCAAAGTAACTAACTTGATCATCGGAGGATTTTTGGCCGGTCCCCTCTGATTCTATGTCCTTTGAATTGCAGGAGATAGCCCAAAGATCAACGTTCGAGTCTTGTCAACCCACTGATAATCAAGGAATCATCAAATATATTTATGTTTTTTTTATCTAAATGATATATAGTAGTTTTACTTTTTTTTTTTTTAGTTTTGATTCAAAAGTTCATTCTCAGTGGTCTTTTAAGTCTACAAATTGCTCAATCTATAGGCCCAGACACATTTAAAGAATGCTATCTAAATTATAAATTATATGACCCTCTATTACACAAATATTTTGATTTCCCTAATATATGGTAAAGGAAGGCAAGTGTGTGTCTAGCCATTTTCTTGATTTGTGCGGCATAATTAAATGATATGGAGGATGTGAATGAATTTAAATATTGAATAAAATAAGATGAGAGGAAAAAAGAGTATATATATATATATATATATATATATAGAGAGAGAGAGAGAGAGAGAGAGAGAGAGAGAGAGAGAGAGCACAATGAAAAAATAGAACTTTAACAATTTTAACTAGATTCAACACATAGAGCCTACACAAGAGAAACCAAATGAGACTGTTGGAGATCTCACAAGCCCTTTTGCTTTAAGGGAGCCCACTTCAAGAGGTGGAAAGAAAAGGTCCTTTTCTACTTGAGTCTTATCAAAGTCATCTACATCTTAACTGACAAGAATTCTTTAAAGGTTTCAACCGATGAAATGAGTGAGGAACAGTTTCATCTCCATCAAGAAAAAACAGATAAGTATACAAAAGATGAATACAATTGTTGCTCTTATCTTTTGAATTGTCTTGTTGATCATTTCTATGATTATTATGATACAACTTATAATTCTACCAAGAAAATTTGGAAAGTTTACAAAGCAAGTATGATACCAAGGAGGCTGGTGCAAAAAAGCATGTTGCTAGTAGATTTTTCCATTACCAAATGGTGGATGAGAAATTGGTGGTAGATCAAGCACAAGACTTCCAGATGAACGTGGCAGAATTGAGATCCGAAAGCATAAAGATTGGAGATAATCTGGTGGTTGCTGGCATAGTTGATAAACTACCACAAACTTGGAGGAGTTCCAAAAGACTTTGTGGCATAAACAAAAAGAGACATCCTCAGAGACTTTGGTTACACGCATCCATGTGGAGGACGAGGTTAGAGGATAGGATGCACTCATGACACAAGAGAGCAATGGTAATTCCACCACAAAGGAAAACCTTATTTCAGCTAATAATAATATGCCTAAAAGTCATTTTCCCATAAATGGTCAATTGAAGCCTAAAAAGAGAGTTTTTAAAAATAATAATAGATCTCAAAGAAGGGGAAACCCAAATAAAAATTACAATAAGAACCAAGGATCACCTTCACAAGATCAATTTAATAAATCTTGTTTTGCCTGTGGCAAGAGTGGGCATATTGCTTGATTTTGCAAATTTTCGAAACATTAATCTGTTCTGCAGGCTAATGTAACTGAAGAGCCTTTAGTAGCTATAATTAAAAACATCAATATGGTGCAATATGTTGAAGGGTGGTGGGCAAATTCTGGTGCTAATAGGCGCGTTTGCTATGACAAAGATTGGTTCAAGGTGTACACTCCCTGTGAAGAAGAAAAATTGTTATGCTTGGTGACTCTAGAAAAACCAAGGTTCTTGGGAGTGGTGAGGTCGATTTGAAATTCACTTTTGGATGTGTGCTAACATTGAAAGATGTACTTCACACTCTGTCCACGAGGAAGAATTGATGTCAAGCTTTTTGCTTAACAAGTCTGGCTTAACAGACTATTGAATCTGATAATTATGTAATCACTAAAAATGGATTATTTGTGGGTAGAGGTTACGTTTGTGATGGAATGTTTAAATTAAATGTTGAGAATAGTAAAATATTTACTAGTTCAGTTTATATGCTTTCTTCTATTAATTTTTGGCATGCCCGTTTGTGTCATATAAATAGTAGATATGTAGGAATCATGAATAGTTTAGGATTAATTCCAAGACTGTCAAAAGATTTTGAAAAATGTGAAACTTGGAGTCAAGCTAAGATTACAAAAAGGCCTCATAAAAGTGTTATAAGAAATACCTAATTGCTTGCGTTAGTTCATTCTGATTTATGTGAATTTGAGGGAATTTTAACTCGTGGAGGAAATAGATATATTATCACTTTTATTGATGATTTCTCAAAATATACAAACAGCTGTTTATTTTTTGAAAAATAGAAGTGATGCTTTTGAAAAATTTCAAGATTTTTTTTTTTTTAAAGAAGTTGAAAATCAATTCGGTAGAAAAATAAAAAGAATAAGAAGTGATAGAGGTCGTGAGTATGAATCAAATGCATTCAACTCATTTTTTTAGTCTTTGGGAATTATCCATGAAACTACTGCACCATATTCACCTGCTTCTAATGGTGTGGATGAAAGAAAAAATAGAACTCTAATTGAGTTAACAAATGTCTTGTTAATTGAATCTGATGCACCTTTACATTTTTGGGGTGACACTATTTTAACTGCATGTCATATTTTGAATAGGGTGTCACATAAAAAGTCACATACCACACCTTTTGAGATGTGGAAAGGATATAAGCCAAATTTGGGATATTTGAGACTATGGGGTTGTCTTGCTTATGTAAGGCTTACTGACCTAAAATATCTAAATTAGGTGTAAGAGCTACTACCTGTGCTTTTCTTGGTTATGCGATTAATAGTGTAGCCTATAGATTTTTTGATCTTGAAAACAAAATAATTTTTAAATCTGGTGATGCGATTTTTCATGAAGAAAAATTTTTGGTCCTGATTATTATGTTTTTAACATTGAGGAAAATCCCCAAAATTTAAAAGAATCTTTAACATCACCTTATGCTATATTTTGGAAAATGGCTATAAACTTGAAAATTAGTAGATCTTCCATCGGGTTGTAAGACCATAAGTTGTAAATGGGTCCTTAGAAAAAAGTTGAAACCGGATGGATTAATAGATAAGTTTAAAGCTAGACTTGATGCAAAAGGCTTTAAACAATAAGCTGATCTTGATTTTTTTGATAAATTTTCTTCGATAACAAGATTTACATCTATTAGATTGTTAATTGCTATTGTTGCAATTTTTGATATGAAAATTCATCAAATGGATGTAAAAACTACTTTTCTAGATGGGGACCTAGGGGAAGAGATTTATATGGATCAACCTAAAGGCTTTGTAGAGCTTGGACAAGAAAGCAAGGTATGTAAGCTAACTTAATCCTTATATAGCTTAAAACAAGCACCTAAACAGTGACACGAAAAGTTTGATTCCGGCATGATTAAGAATGGTTGTAAATCAAATTAATGTGATAAATGTATTTATTCTAAATCATGGAATAATTTACATGTTATTATTAGCGTCTATGTGGATTATATGTTGATTTTTGGCTCAAATATGCATTTTATAAATGAGACAAAAAATATGCTTAAAAGCCATTTTGGTATGAAAGATCTTGGTGAGGCTAATTTTATTTTGGGCATGAAAATTACAAAAACATGTGATGGAATATTTCTTGATCAATCACATTATGTTGAGAAAATTATGAGAAAATATAATTTTCATGATCACGAAAGTGTAGCTACTCCTTTTGATTCCAGTGTTCATTTATTTCCTATGAATAATGATGATGAGATTTTTAATCAAAAGGATTATGTTAGCATCATTGGTAGTTTGCGTTATGCTACTGATTGTACTAGACATGACATTACATATGCAGTAAGAGTGCTTAGCAGATTTACTAGCAAGCCTAGTAGAGATCATTGGCTAGCTATTGAGTGAGTCATGAGATATTTAATTGGTACCAAAAGCTATGACTTATTTTATAAAAAGTATCCTATTATGATTGAAGCTTTTAGTGATGCCGATTGGAATATTTTGACAGGTGATTCTCTCTCTCTAACACTGGTTACATTTTTACCTTTGGTAGTGGTACTATTTGTTGGAAATCTAACAATAACCGCTAATTCAACAATGTAAACTGAATTAATAGCATTGGCTTCAGCTAGTGAAGAGGAAAATTGGCTTCAGCTAGTGAAGAGGCAAATTGGCTTAGAGATTTGTTATAGGATATTCCACTTTGGGAAAAGCCATTTCCACCTATAGTAATTCATTGTGATAGCATTGCTGCAATTGGTGGAATTAAAAACTGTTATTACAATAGTAAATCCAAACCTATAAGAAGAAAGCATAGTGACATCATAACTGTGGATTATATTAAATCTAATGATAATCTTGCAGATTCATTTACCAAGGCCTTGGCAAAAGATAAAGTCTAGAATACATTGAGGGGGATGGAACTAAAGTCCATAGATTCATAAGCCATGTATGAGAATACCCAACCCAAGGACCAAAGATCCTGAGAATTGGGTTCAATGGGAAAAAACAAATCATACGATGGTTGTAAGAAATGCACTATTTATTTCTTTAATTATTTATTTTGTAAATAATTTTCTAATTGTTCATCTCTATGATGTAAGTGCATTCATCCTGTAATGTGGAGAGGTTGAGTAAAAAGCTCTTAATGAAATTTGTAGCTCGTAAGAGTGGGGTGTCAGAATTACATGAGCACCCTTGAAGAAATTTTACCTATGTGAGTGTGGGGGTGAGGCCGCTCCCTATGAGATTTGGACTTAATCTCAAATACACTCATGAAACTGGGATCAACACACGGCTATAAAGTGCTAGCTATAAAATCTCATGTCAACACCTGGGTTGTTATGTGTAAGCAATGACGCTTAATTTCCCCAAAGCAGTCCTAATTCAAGTCGGAGACTACTACGACTTTGGAGTTGAGATTGCTATTTTACTAAGTGAAGGTTCAATGCAGAGCACACCTGAATGATGTATAGTGACCCGTCTCTCTTTTTAACTAAAAAATTTAATATTAAAATGAGTAGGGGATTGTTGGAGCATTTTAATATTATATAATTAAAATTGATTTATATTACAATATAAATGTAAAGATGTGGGAGTTAATATGAAATATGAAGAGTTAGTGAAAATGTTTAATCCCACAGTGAAAAGGAAATAGACTATTTTATTCTTTTTAATTGTGGTGATTAATGGGCTAATATGAATTTATTCAGATATTGTGCTAGATACGTGCGCAAGGGAGAGGTGAAGGGAGGAGGATAGAGACTATTATATAACATAGTAATAAATATCAAATTATCCAAGTCATGCTATGTAATATAATAATATTTAACAAGCAAAGAGAATAAAAAAGATAACAACTTAAAACACAAAACTAAATCGCATCAACCCAAAGTTAAATTCTAATTAACACAAAAATTCATCAACCTAAAGTATGGATGCAATAAAAAAAAATCAAACAAGAAAATCAAACAAATTAAGAGAGAGAGAGAGAGAAGTAACATTTTTTGTGTGAGAAAATTATGCATAAAATGGAAGAGAAAATGTCAAATTTATAGTAAGAATATAAGACGATAAGAATAAGAAGAGTCAAAATAAAGGAAGTTAAAAGGATAGAGAAAGAATGACGTTAAGGTTGAAAGTCGTGGGGAGATGAAAAGGTGAAGGAGAGGAGGAAATGTTGGAAAATTAATGGTTGAAAGATATTTTAATTTTTAAATAATGGAGTTTTTAAGTCACTTTTAAATGAGTAAATGTATTGAAAAATATATAGGGAAAATTGGAGACACAAAGGATAATGACGTGGCTGCTGATAAGACTTAACTAGAGTGTTGCAATAATAGATGCTACACTTTAGTTTTTAAATATATATATATATATATATATATATATAGAATATAGATGAGTTCAATGCAATTTCTTTTATATATGAATTCTGAATGAAAAAAAGGGTACTAGCATACTAACAAGACCCTATGATCATATGCATTGATTATGTTAGTGTTGGTATGTGCATTTTTATTAACCGATGTTAGAAATACATATTTTTTTTTAATTTTAATTTCTTTTTCACAAACTTATTAAGGAGATAAGTTGTAATCAACAATATTTTTATATGGCCATGGACTTAGCAATAATATTATTTTTATTATGTACTAATCATAATTTTGATCCTATAGAAAAATGACACCAAAGAATCCTATTCCAATAATATATTTGTTCCACATGCATATGTCAAATTAAGGATGAACTACTCACTTATCTTGTGATTATATAATGTTAACATTGATAGGTGAGACTTGTATTGTTACATTAACATTATCCTGTGTGTGTGTGTATATATTGATAATCGACATTATCCAATATCTTTCATGGGAACGATGGCTTCAAATTCTTGACCCAACATGTTAGAAAAAGAAAAGGAAAAAAGAAAAAGATATAGTGGTGCTAAAAGATCTAAAACAGCAAGACTCATTTTCTGGTCCATATTTATCTAGATTTCAGTAAATAATGGACAGATGAAGTGTGGGTTGCATGTGGCCTTTGCTCAATTTGTCACCTTTCTCATATTATTTTGGCCAGCCAATGATGCCTTTTTCCCCCTTTGAGGCTTGAAGTTGTATACAACGGACTTAGCTTGGGTCAGTGCTCACTGGACCCAAGCTTTGCCCATATACAACTATATATAAATATGGAATAAGAAACACTGATGAGGTCTATTTTTTATTTCCAAAACAAGGATTGGTTAGAATGTAGAGATTCGTGCCAACATGGCAACATTTAATAATCATTCCCTTCAACATCAGTTCAACAAGGACTTCTTAAGAATTTAAACCAAAGGGTTCATGGCGTAGACTGTTGGAGAACAAATTCAAAAACTGCTAAAATTGTTTCTACATCTAATGTGTGCCCTTAGGGCACACATAAATTTTTATTTTGGGAAAAAATTTTCTCGAGAATTGAAAAAATAATGACAGCTTTTTCAATTTCTAAAAAAATGTTTCCAAAAATAAAAAGCTTAATGTGTGCCCTTAGGGCACACATTAACCGGACCCTTTCTAATAACTGGGACAATAATGTGGTTCTTACTTCTTACTCTTACATGATTGTTGGTATGCTATGAATCTGTGATGTAGACATATAGTATGTAGTGATATCTAATTGAGAACAGAGCACTTAATGATCCACACTGTACAGAGAAGTATAAACAACAACCTGACATGCTAGTTGCATCTGTTGCCATTGAAGTAGTCTTGGAACATACCACAATGACAACAATAACTACATCCTTCCATAGATATCTTATTATATCTACCAATCATATCATAAATCATCCACGGACATCTGAGGTTTTTTATACCAATATGGCCGGTCCTTGGCAAAGGCAGAGAGAAATTTTAGACCAAGACAGGGCCTCTTCTTTGCGAAAAAGGGCACACCACACCGTTTGTCTCCAGAGCTTGATATTATCAGCGTTTATAGGGCTCAAATTTATAGCATTTCTCCTTTATATAGTGCAAACTTTGAGGTACATCCTTCTCAAAAATAAAAACTTTGAGGTACATAAATTGTGCTTCCCGACCAAATTGTGCATAAATTAATCTCCACTTTCTTCACAAGCCAAATGATCAAATTCACAAGTCTGTAATTTGCAGATATTGAATTGGTATTTCATAAAAATTCCCTTACCTATGAAACAATCATGCTATAGCTGACAGCAACACTAAACATACTTAGAAATTAGAATTGCAAAATCTAACCAAAAAGGGCAGAGAAGAAACAAAATCAAGCTTGCAAGTTCTTTGTGCCAATGAAATAACAACCAAAAAAAGGGATATATTACCTCTGAATGACTAGTAGGAGAGAGATCAATAGAAGAGACCAGTTGATATAGCTGAAGTTTTAATGCTAATATTCTGTAAGTGTAGCCAATAATAGTGGGTTTATGCGAAATATAAATAGAAAAGAGAAGAAATGATAACATGAGAAAGACAAAAATTTACGCGGTTCAGCTTTAAGTCTACATCCATTGAACCCAAACCCTAAATACACCCAAAGAAGTCTCTCCCTCTCAATATACAAAAGCCAAGGCTCGAGATTTCACAAAGAGCCCACTCATATATATAGTATCCAAAGTCCAGGGGTAGTAGGAAAATGATTCAAATCCTAAACCAAGTATAGTTTACGGAACTTAATTAAAATTTGACTTTCACACCTAACATATTCAAGCCATGTCAACAAGATTACTTTGTAATCTTTATCATCCTGTATCATTGGAGCTTGAATTCCTAACTTTATAATATTCCTCAGTCCTAGTGCTATCTTCTCTCTTTTGTTATACTTATTTCTTGCACGGAAGTGAACTGCAAGATTATTGATAGATTGTGATATTTCAGCAGACCAGTAATATAGGAGTCCAGGGCAGCTCTTCTTTCTTGGTTGTTAGGTCTTCCACTACATGGAACAAAAAGGAAAGCCTTCAATTGCTTCAAGCATCCGCTAGTTCTTCGTTCAGTTCTTGGTTTAGCAGCCAAACTACTGGTTGCATCAACGACTTGATATCTGCTCCAACATGATACCTAAACGTTTGTTGGTTACGGAAGTGAGTCATAAGATAGGCTGCAAGTTAAGTAGACGCAATTATCTAGAAGGAAACAAAAAAGACTGATACAGTTATTTTAAGAAACTTTTTATGGGAGATTGAAAAAACTATCAAAAAAGTTGGCCACCTTTTCATTTTCCCATAAAATCTTTCCTAAAAGACCCATTTAATAATGACCACTTACCCTTATTTTCCACTCTATTGCACAAAAGCACAAGTCCCTTGAAGGTGGCAGAGTTCACAATGCTATGAGATGTTGATCTTGTCATATAATCTGCAAAAAAGTAACTTGGCATTAATTATGACAAAACTCAATATGATTATCTATTATCAAATAGTGCAATTTCTATCCAGATGGGGTGAAAAACCTCATTTTACACCATCCAATCTAAGTCCGTCACATCAGTTTATTACAAAGTAAGAAATAAAGCTCGCTACACACAATCAGGGCTCACCAACAAGGCAACACCATCTGCTTCTTCTCTCTCTAATTGGACCAGCCCATGCCAATCTTCTCAAGCTCCCTTGCCGACCACGCTCCATCACTCCTGCCACCAGCAACCACCGTTAGTGGCTTAGAAACTCACTTCTCTCTCTCTCACTAGCTCCCTTTCTCTCTGATTCACATGAGCCCACTTCAACAACCAAATGGCACACCAACCCATATAAGCTCACTTCAACAACACTCCCTGAGTTGCCAACACAGTTTAAAAGCCAACTCAAAAATCAAATATTTCTTTAAAATCTTATTGCTGGAGTAGCTTTTTTAGATTTGGTTTTGTGGGTTTCGTTCTTTCCAAATTTTTTCATGTAATTGGGGGTGAAATTTCATCATGGAAAGATTAATGGCTTTTTTCGCATGGATTGTGAGATCAATAGTGTCTTGGGCAGCATCTCTGTTGCTTTTGGAGGGTTCTCAGCGGCACTACCGAAGGCTCCTCCATGGTCCATTTTATCCACCGCTAGTTGTCCTCCAACTCTGATGGCTGTAACTGGAGATTCTCGGTAGCATCTCTGTTTAGGGAAGAAATGGTGTGGGATTTGGTTTTCTGTATTAAAGAGAGGGTTTGATTTAGTGTGGTAGTGCCTAGTCTTTATCTGCAAAAGTCTGACGTGGCAAATCATCATTGGAGGGTCTAAAAATCCCCTTTTATGCCACATCCGCCACATCCGGACTGAATTTATACTCATTATCAAATTACTGGATGAATGACAAATGAAATTGTTTAACTGTGTTAACTTCAATTAACATTGTCCAGTGCCTAACAAGAAACCCATTCAAATAGGGTTAGCAAATTGCAAGTGTGGTGACTTTTTCAGTCTCATGGAAGTCAAAATAATTCACACACATTTGCAATGTTAATACCAAATAAGATGGAACTTCACCCAAACATTTTTCACGCGATAGGCTTAAGAAATCTTTTGAAAATTTTGTCAGTGAAGAAAACAATAACACAAATATTGTCATTAATTTCCATATGAAGTTTTTGTTTCCTAAAGTTAGTGAGTGCAACCACCTAGGTTTTAATTTTAGAATTTCAAGTAATCAACCTTTAAGTGAGCATAAGTTCTTTGTCATACATGACCCGTTTACCAACCAATCAAAAATTTCTAAGATAAGCAATCCATTTTAGAAACTGATGCCTAAATGCAAGAGAAACTAACAACTGAGGAGGACCAATAAAGTTGCAGCTAATTGCAAGCCAAAAATCTTTAAGACTCAAAACACGGAGAGTTTGATCAATGTAAAACTCCTTGGTGGGAAAATACTGAAGCTTTTCTCTAATTCACATATTAATTGGCCAAGATGATCGGGATTCATAAATGTATAAAGTGGGTTCTGAAAAACTGCCACTAGAGAAATATTGTCATGGGAAATGTTTGTATTCATTTGTGCAGAAATTTTATTTTTCATACTAAGAATATTCCATAATTTCCAGGAAAAAAATAAATATCAAACAAGAGTTCAGGTAGAAAACCAAGAGCTTCATTCAGATTAATTGAGAGAGGGCCTTAACTTCACCTTGAATGTCAATTTCTGTTCAGAAAAGTGTTTGCATATATAAATTGATTCATAGAATGAAACTTTTGGACACGAGTGCTCAATTCCAAGACTCACTGACACAAGGACCAATACCAAGAAAGTGAACGAGAAACATGAAGAGCTCCATTAGTAGCAGTACTGTATTCAAAATTTTACTTAACCCAAACAGTTGGTAGAATACCTATTCGTTCACTTTTGTTTGAGTTTTATTGTTTTTAGAATTTATTTATTTTGTTTTTGTTTTTGGGATAAGTAAGACAATTTATTAAAAGAAAGGAACAATCAAAATGCAAGCTTCCTCAAAGAATTACAAACAGACACTCATGATATTAAGAATAAACAATGGAGCTACATGACAACCCCCAAAATTTTTTTTAGGGGAAATTACACTTTGCCTAATTGTAATTTGCCTGAAAAACACTTTGCCTACCTATAGTTTAAAAATTGGCACCTTACCCACCTAAGGTAAGCTTCGTTTGTCTCCTATGAAAATGTTATTTGATCCCTTAACTGTCACTTAATACTAAATTTTTCCATTCCAATTGCAGGCAACTTGCCAGTGAACACTGGATTTGAGGTGGGACTGGAATTTCTCAAAATCTCAGGTGAGTGCATCTCAATGAAGAGCCAAATCAAACTCAGCCTCAACTCTAGCAATGGACTGTCATAAAATACATCAACCTCCAAACACCACTCAGTTCCTGAAGGTACCCTCTCCAGAATCCTAATCACTGTGACCTCCACAAAGGGTTTCTATCTATGACTTGTATTTAGGAAACTTCACTGTGTGGACTCGAGCAAGACAACTCAGAATTTTCTATTGCAAAATGGCATAGCCCATAATCACTCTATGACCTTCACGGTGGACTCAAGTGTAACTCAAATCAGTTTGGTTGGCTTCAGTAAGAGCCAAAGAAGTGATCATGTGTTTTACGTGCTGGTGATCAATATGGCATCATTATTAAATTTCAAAAAATCCACTTTGGTGGTTAGATTTTCTATGGTCTTGATAGGCTTTCTCTTGCCCCCTAAGAACTCCTCTCTGTTGTAAACATTCACAATCCCACTGTCTGAACCAGCTGCAAACAATTTTCCACTTAATTTTTACAAACCTAGCTTTTAGATCTTCTATTCTCTTAATTTTTTAGGTTTTTTTTTTTTTTTTTTTTTTTTAAATGTTTTGAGAGGAGATACATAAAAGGATAGCAAAAATACAAATTTACCATGTTTTTAATAGAGGTGGGTAACAAGAGACAAACGGAACTTATCTTAGGTGGGTAGAATGTCAATTTTTAAACCAAAGGTAGGAAAAATGTTTTTCAGGCAAACCACATATAGGGAAAGTGTATTTTCCCTTTTTTTTTAAGTGATAATAAATTTTATTGGAAAGAGAGGACATCTATCCATAAAAGCACTAAAAATAGAAATCTCTAAAAGATTTTATTTTATTTTTTGACAAATAGGTTTCACAGGCACCTAGAAGGGAAGTAGCAGTGGAACCCTCTAAAGAATTAATTAAAATGACAATGTAAATAATCAACAAAGTCTACAAAAGAAAAGGGACTGTAACTCTGCCCATACGAGTTGTCCACTCATACAAAGACTGCAGAAATAAATCTTTTACTTCAAGAGTAGACAACTCAATGCCATTGAATATGTGATCATTTAGCATTCAATTTAAGCCTTGTGACAACTAATGAGTTCATGTGCTTGAAACTAGAAAATGTTGGATTCATGTGGTACGTCATAGGTGATAGGTGTCATAACTCTAATTTAGATTCTTTTTCCCGTTTATGCTTATTTTAATCAAGGGACAAACCTTTTTTTTTGGACTTTTAGTCCATTGCTAAATTATTTTATATGCTAAGCATCCTTAAAAATGTAAGGCAATATCAAAGATGAAAGCAATGCCACACTAATGAACTAGATGCACTCACCAAGTAAACATTGGAGGAAGTCTTAGGAACCATCCCAATGGAAATCAAGTATTTTCCCTGCAAATATGAATCATAAAAATGATAGATCTCTTATTTTCTTTAGTAAGTTGTATCAATCACTTTGCTGTTAGAGCAAGATCAGATGGCTTTCTCATCAACATATATGTGTCATTTCTGGATCTCGCACAGATAGAGAAATAATAACATCACAACCTGTTGTAATAATTAACTGAGTAATTTCTGTCGGATGCTTTATGAATACTGTTATGTAGGCAAAAAAGGTTATAGTTTAAGAAGTACAATAAATAACATCCATCACTAACTTGTTTTAGTAGTAAAAGCTGGTATTATATAAAAAAGGAACAAACCAACAGAATACCTGCACAACAAGCTAATTTCTGTATGGTTGGTGTAGGTGCTAGATTTACTCCACCCCATCAAAATTACCCTGAGATCACCAAATGCCAATTTTCACTCTATTTACGCAATGAGATATCAAAGCATTCAGATACATCACCTAATTAATTTAGTTTGAGATGCTATTAGATAAATTATTTGAAATAAGAAACAGATGAAAGAAATTTCGTATCTTCTCTTTCCTAATATGTGCAGAAATGATGTAAAGAACGAAAATTATATACCTTTGAGTGTTTGAATTGCTGAAATCAAATAGTTTTAATTAAGCTCCATTTCTTACGTGCATTTCTCTCCTGTGCTTCATTTACTTCTGCTTCTGCATATGAAATTCATTTATCAAGAAATACTGTAATACTTGGAGAGAATAGAGGCAGTGATAAGGAGAAATATTCACTATAAAATGGGGAGATTACAATATTGGCACATGGATTCTCTCAATAAATCCGAAATTCAAATTCACCATAACTCTCTCTAACATAAGCACATTACAAGAAAATCTTGGACGCCGTGGCTTGAAATTATCAGAAATTCTCACATTGAAACTAAACAAGAGGCTGGATATATACGTGTACAATGTGTTTAGTACACGACACCAGGTTTTTGGCACAGCCAGAAATAAGGCAGCTGATATAACTCCTGAAACAAGCCTAATTTGTTCAACTAGACTGACATTATGTTGTGGCAGGCCTGGCGGCAACACCCTCACGTACACTTGAGTAGAAAGGAAGGAGATAGTTACTATTTTATCATACTAGTTAGGTTTGAAGAAACATTCAGTTTGGTTTTCAAAGAACCGGTAAAAGGAGAGGTTCAAGACTTTTAAGATCGGACCAAGGATCGACTAAGGTCAAAGCACAATGATGTCATAATTACTTTAGTAATTAATTAGAACACAAATATATATATATATATATTTATTTATTTATATATAAAACTAGCAAAATTTGACTAACATATACATATATATGGGAGAAATTAAAATGACCTTCAAGCATATTTTTACAAATTAAGTAAGAATGTTAATAAAAATAAAATAATGAAGCATGAAAAAAAAACATTAAAAGTTATAATTAATTTTTGAAGTATAACAGTATGAATATACTTTATATCTATGTTGCACGGACAAGACATGGACACGGACACGGGGATACGGCAATTTTTGAAAAATAAGGACACAACACGGCGGCGACACGGCGGTTAAATAATTAATTATATTTTATATTTAGGCATATTTTTAAATATTTTTAGACATAAAATACGTTTATGTCTAGAATTTAAATAATGTAAGAACTACAAATAAGTAAACTAACACACAAAGTAGTACAATAATACACAATATTTAAAACTATAGCAGGACACAAAAACAAAAATCATTAAATTCATAATAAATATTATAATTTATAAGGCAAAACAAAAGGCTGAGTAAAGAAATACATTAACTGTAAGAGTGGGATTAAAAATAAAAAAAACGCGTTATAACTTATAACTTATATAAATAAGTGAGTAACAACTATATAAATGAGTAACAGACCCATTACCATTCAGTCACCAAAATCCGAAAAAAAAAAAAAAAAAAAAAAAAAAAAAAAAAAAAAAAAAAAAAAAAACAGAGAGAGGAGGTCGGACTTGTTGTCCACGCCGAGAGAGAGAGAGAGATCGCCGGAAGGGACAGGGCACGACGTCACTCGACGCCTATGGAGCTCGCCAATTAGCCCGATCTTGCTCCGGCGAGGGACATAGAGAGGAGGTCGGACCTGTTGTCCACGCCGAGAGAGAGAGATCGTCGGAAGGGACAGGGCACGTCGTCACTCGATGCTTATGGAGCTCGCCGATTGGCCCGATCTAGCTCCGACAAGGGACAGAGGGCAACGGCAGAGGTCAGAGGGAGGGTGGGTTGAGAACTTGAGAGGTGGGTTTCTCAAAATCTGTGATTTTCCTTCTTTTTTTTCTTCACTACTGGCATGTCGGACGCGTCGAAGCAGCGTCGGAGCCGTGTCGGTGCATGTCAGAGAAACGAAAAAAAAAAAAGAGGACACTCGCCAGACACCGGAATCCGGCGAGTCGTACCCATTCCGGTGTCCGACACCGACACGACGCCAAAAATGGCGTGTCCGTGCAACCTAGCTTTATATATTCCTTTTAGAGATGGCTAATTAAAATATATAATATAATAAAATATTATGAATATTAGTTATAATATAAAAATAAAAGCAGTAATGAAAGTTTATTTAATTTAGTATGGAATTTTGTTAAGTTTATTTCAAATATATTTTTTTCCACTTGAGAGCATCAACATGCAAGCATGGCCTAGTGGTTAAAGTTTAAATTTAAATCTAAACCATATTCATTTTTTTCCAAACAACGTAAGTAGCTGAAATACAATAAAACAAGAATTAATATTAGTAGATAAATGGATTGCATCGAGTCATGCGAAGCAGTACTTCATAAGAAGCAGTACCAAAAATTACTTTATACACGGGTATCATTTACTCCCCACTTCTTGTCCAAGGTCAACGTAGCTGAAATACAATAAAACAAGAATTGATATTAGTTTTTTTTTGATAAGTAAGAAAGAAATATATTCAATAGGCTACCTCATGAAAACAGAGGCAGAACAGACAATACAGAGAAAGAAACAAACAGAAAAAAGAAAAGAGAACAAGAAAACAAGCAGAAAACAACAAAGAACTAAATACAAAGGAGAGAGCAAAGAAACAAAGGGAGAGAATCACTAGAGGTGAGTCCCCAAGCCCTAGACCAATCAAATAGAGAACCACAAAAATAAGCGAGCAACTAGTCATCGGATTTGTCCCTGTCCTCAAAAGTTTGCCAATTCCGCTCCCTCCAAATACACCACATAAGGCACAACGGAGCTAAATTCCAAATGCTAGAAGAGTGCCTTCCAAACCAGTTCCACCAACTGAAGAACATTTCTGCAACCGATCTAGGCAAGACCCAAGAAATCCCAAAAGATCTGAAAATCAAGCTCCACAACTTATAAGCTTTTTCACAATGGAGAAGCAAATGATTCACCGTCTCCCCATTGCAACGACACATAATACACCAGTCAACCAGATCAAAACCTCTACACCACAAAGTGTCCCCTGTAAGAATCTTCTCCCAAGCTGCAGTCCAAACAAAGAAAGAGACGTGCGTAGGGGCCTTAACCTTCCAAATACCTTTCCAAGGAAAAGTAAAAGGCAAGGGACTTCGAAGCTTGTCATAAAAGGAGCGAATGTTGAAATCCCCCTTCTTCGACAATTTCCAAATCATGCGGTCTCCTTGCTCGGAGTGAGGTAAACAAGAATCCAAGGTATGGAGAAATTCATCCACCTCTCTCATCTCCCAATCATTAGGATCCCTAAGTAAAGGAACCTTCCAGCTTCTCCAAGCCTCGGTCCCCAATCTTTCGAGAGATGAGGCCACAGAAGCCTCTCTATTAGTAGCAATCCCAAACACAATCGGGAAGGAAAGATGGAGTGGAGAGTCCCCACACCACTGATCTGTCCAAAACTTCACTCTATCCCCCACCCCTATCTTAAACCGGATAAACTTGCTAAAAACCTCCCAACCTTTTCGGATACTTCTCCATAAACCACACCCATGAACACCCCTACCCAGCTTGGAAGACCAACCCCCCCACTCTTCCCCAAACTTCAAAGCTACAACCCTCCTCCAAAGACGAGTCTCCTCAACCCCAAACCGCCATAACCACTTTCCTAGTAAGGCTTTATTAAAGGTAGTTAATTTCCTAATACCCAAGCCACCATTAACCTTAGGAGCACACACCTTATCCCACCCCACCAAATGAACCTTCGACTCCCCCCACAGGAAGTCCCTCTGAATCTCCTCAATTTTATTAGCCACATGCGACGGGATGGTGAAAAGAGATAAATAGTAAGTAGGAAGGCTGGAAAGTGTACTATTGAGCAATGCCAATCTTCCACCTTTTGACAAATACAACTTCTTCCACCCGGCCAACCTCTGATTAATCTTCTCCAAGATAGGATTCCAAATAGATGGGGACTTATGAGAAGCCCCCAACGGCATACCAAGATAGGTCATAGGCAAGGACCCAATCCGGCAACCCAGAATCTCTACCAAGGCATGAATATTATTAACCTCCCCTACTGGAACCATCTCACTCTTCAGGACATTAACCTTCAAAGCTGTCACAGCCTGAAAACAAAGGAGAAGCATCCGCACATAAAGATCTGCTCCACTTCTGCATCACAAAACAGAATAGTATCATCCGCAAATAGAAGATGCGAGACACATTTCCCTTCACCCCGTCTTCCATCAGCCTTGAAACCCCTAATCACGCCAGCACCTTCAACTCTTTTCAACATCCTACTTAAGACCTCCATCATGACTAGAAACAACTTTGGAGATAGCGGATCCCCTTGTCTCAGACCCCTCGTGCTCCCAAAAAAGTCAGCTGGAGCCCCATTAATCAAAATAGAAAACTGGACCGTTGAGATACAAGTGCGGATCCATCTACACCACTTCTCCCCGAAGCCCATTCTCTTCAAAAGATCTAGAAGAGCCTCCCAATTCACATGATCGTAAGCTTTCTCAATATCTAGCTTACAAATAACCCCCGGGATCTTACTCTTCACTCGACTATCAACACACTCATTGGCAATAAGAACTGAGTCAAGAATCTATCTTCCTCCCACAAAACTATTCTGAGACTCAGAAATCAGTTGATCTAAGACCAGTTTCAAACGATTCGCCAAAACCTTAGACAAGATCTTGTACAAGCTCCCCACCAAGCTAATAGGCCTAAAATCTCGAATATTGGAAGCATCATTCTTCTTAGGAATAAGAACTATAAAGGTAGCATTCAAAGATTTCTCAAACTTACTATGTTGATAGAACTCCTCAAAAACTGCTAGAACATCCCTTTCCACCACTCTCCAACAATGGTGGAAAAAGGCCATAGAGAAGCCGTCTGGACCTGGAGCTTTATCTCCAGCCAGCTCGTTAACGGCTAGAAGAATTTCCTCCTTCTCAAACCTCCTTTCAAGCCAACCCCTCTCCGACCCATCTATCTGATCAAACTCCAAACCTTCCACAAAAGGCCTCCACTCCTCCGTCTCTTAATACAAATTTTTATAAAAATTTACTATCTGGGCAGCCACCTCGGATTCCTCCTCATAAATCACCCCATCCACCTCCAAAATACTCAGATTATTATACCTTCTGCGGGAATTAGCCACCCTATAGAAAAATTTAGTATTATTATCTCCTTCCTTAATCCATAACATCCTTGATTTCTGTCTCCATGAGATTTCTTCCAAACAGAGAAGATTCTTTACTTCAGTTCTCATCACATCTCTCTCACAAGGCTCAGCATCAGAGAGGCCAAATTCCCCTTCCTTGGCATCAAAGGATTTCAGAGCCTCTAATAATTGTGACTTTTTGCGCCCAACATGACCAAACTCCAACCGGTTCCACTGAATGATATCTTCTTTCAAAGCCTTCAACTTTTTGGCAAACACAAAACTAGGAGTACCAGAGAAGGAACGACGACTCCACCAACAATGAACTCTGTCAATAAACCCATCCGACTTTAGCCACATATTCTCAAACCGAAACGGACTTTTACCCCTCGCCATTCCCCCTATCTCCACTAGAATTGGGAAATGATCTGAAACAGGGCGAGGTAAAATCCGTTAGGTCACATCCAGAAAGTGGTCCTCCCAATCATGAGACACCAAAACTCTGTCTATCCTAGACATCGAGGGTTGATCTGAACCGGTAGACCAAGTATATCTCCTTCCCTCCAGAGGCAAGTCAATCAAGTTAAGATCCCCAATGAACTCCGAAAAGAGTTCCATGGCCGGAGTAAGACGAGAATAACCCAACCGTTCACTAGGGAAACGAACAATATTAAAATCCCCGATGCAACACCAAGGGACGTTCCAGTAATGCTGAACACCAACCAACTCGTCCCACATTAGACCCCTCTCATTGTTTTCAATTGGGCCATAAACCCCCGAACACACCCAAGTGAAACCGTCCCCCACCCCACGCCACCGAACAGACACAGAGAAAGAACCTGGGGCTTCTGCTTACCCCCCTCTGCCACCTCACTCAACCGTTGCTCCCTCCTAATCCTTCCCACCACCTCCATCCTTTCAGACTTGCTCACTGGAATTTCCCCCACTTTTGCACCTGAGAGTTTCAGAATCTCCCCTTTTTTCTCCTTTCCTAACTGTGTTAACTTCCCTTTGGCTGTGAGTCCAAGATGTGACAGCTGCTTTCTATCCTCAGTTCTTCCATGAAAGCCTTGCACTACTTCAGCAAAAGTTCTAGAGTTTTGATCCTCCAGGTTATACTTCCGCACCTGAGGAATGAATTTAGGAGGACCATTTCCACCCACTGCATATTGAGAAGGAAACAAGAATTTCCTTAGTTCTAGACCAAAAACCCTCCAACCATATCTCTCTTTGCCTTCCGGTATAATAATCGATCTCCTAGACCCACCAGCTTTTGAGTTCAGTTAACAGCAAGAATTGGCCTGAAGAGTTGGAACACCATTGGAGAGTGAAAGCAGTGTCACCCTCTCTAAAAGTGAAAAACTGCTTCAAGCTCTCCCCAACAACAAAGTGTTCAATGCTAAACATCAGTCATTGGGCTGCATTCCTGCCCATGAAAACTGATCTCATAGCAAATTTGCCCCTCAAAAATCTGTAACAAGAAAAAACGACCCCCTTCCTCTACAACTAATTGAAAAGATTTAGACTCAATGAGAAAACTACGAACCCCCCCCCCCCCCCCCCCATACCTCCTCTGAGAGCTACAAAAATTTTGGACTTGATATTAGTAGATAAATGGATTGCATTGAGTCTTGCGGCATGATAGGTTGATAGACAATATACATGTGAATTATGCCTTGAAGAGGTGAAAGAAGAAACTAATTCCAAAAATGACAAAAAGGACTCTGGAGATGGAGATTAGGATGTTATATGTGAATTACCTCCAAGGATGATTTACATAAGGAAGCCACAGGTTCTTGTAGAAAGCTGCCTATGTAAATGCACAGGATCAAAGCCTGAAGCACAGTACACATTAAAACGATACATCAGGTTCTGTTGCTAATATTTGTAGAAAGAATAGCTTCACAAAAAGGATTGGTTTTGAATGTAATATTGAGACTGTAATGACAATAACAAGAATTAAAATGTACTGGATCTCTAGTTAAGCTACAATTAATGTATGAAGCATATTTTAAGAGATTTTTTTTCCCTTCTTCTTAACCCGCCAACCTACAATTTAAAAATCCATAAAGAGGGAAACATATGGTACTTTGTCATTACTTACCAAGAAATTATGGTACTTTTTTTTCTTGTTATGATAATAAATAGGAATATTTTCCATTAAATAAAAATTTATAAATTGATTTAAATATCAAGATGTGTTTTCAATGAAAACTAAGCTACTAGACAGAATTGGGAAAAATTTAGAAATTACTTTGTTAGCTTGCATACCAAACTGTGCATTGCAATTATTATTATTCTTTGTTGATATAAGAGCAAGTTGGAAGCTTATATACAAAAAGGAATTGAATCAACCAAATACCTTCACATAGTGTAGTTGCCAAATTATTTCTTCCCACAATATTACCCCAACATCACCTTGTCCCAAATTTTACTCTGTTTACCCAATGAAAAATGAAGCACATCAAATACATTAACTCATCAACTTAATTTGAGATACAAAGATGTAATGAATAAAGAAATAGATGAGGAAAACTTCACATATTCTTTTTCCTAATACGCAAATTAAAGATTAAAGAATGAAAACTCTCTTATGAGCAGATAAAAGGAAAAAGAGAAAAGAGAATAAACAAAAAGAGAAAATACCAGTGAGTTGTTGACTTGTTGAACAATTGCAGCACCCAACAAGTTTGATTAAGTTCCAGTTCTTAAGAGCAGATTTATTCTGAAAGTTTGAAATTTAATCACCGTGAAATTTGGTGAAATAGAACATTGAACAAGGTCAAGAAGAAAAAGAAGAAACTGGGTTCTTGATTTTCTATCAAGGACTGGGATAAAATGGTGACTTAGATAAATACCTGAGTTTGTATCCTGTTGAGATAGAAATAATTCAAATAATAAGGTTAGCTCATTGCACGTGAAGTGAAATTTAAAGTCTTATAAAAGTAGAAATAATTCAAACACACAAGCAAAGCTCAAACCAAATAAGATGAAACTTCACCTAAACATTTTTAACGTGATTATCTTAAGAAATATATTGAAAATCTTGTGGTTGAAGAAAACAAAAACACAAAAGTTGTAATTGACTTCTATATGAAGTTTTGTTTCCTATAGTAAGTGAGTGCAACTATCTAGATTTTAATTTAAGACTTTCAAGTAATCAGCCACTTAAGTGATAATGGGAAAATTTGGATTCAACCGTTTATCACCAAAATCTAGAAAGCATAAATTACACATACCAACCAATCAAAAATTTCTAAGATAAACAATCCATTTTAGAAACGGATGTCTAAAAATCTCCAATAAAATCTGCAGTTACTGCATGCCAAAAATCTTTTTATGAAAAAATACATAGAATCTGATAGTGGAAAACTCCTTGATCACAAAAAACTGAACCATTTCTCTGATCCACTAGTTAATTGGTTGAGACGATTGGAATTCAGAAGTGTATTTTTCCATGGGTTCTGAAAACTGCTACCAGAGAATATTTGCATGGGAAAAGTTTGTATTCATTTGTGCAGCAATTTTATTTTTCCCACTAGGAACGTTCCATAATTTCTAGGAAGACAAATATCAAATAGGAGTTCAGGTAGAAAACTAGAAGCTTGGTTTAGATGAATTGAGACAGGGCCTTACCTTCACATTGAATGCCAATTTCTGTCCAGAAAAGTGTTCAACATACATTACTTGATTCATAAAATAAAAGTTCTGGGATGTGTCCTCAATTCCAAGACTCACTGATACAAGGACAACTACCAAGAAAGTGAACATAATTGGAAGATTAATATAAGTAACATGAAGAGAAGAGGTCCAATTAGTAACAATATTGTATTCATATTTTTACTTGGGGAAAAAGCAGTTGGAAGAGTACTCATTTATTGTCTTTTATTTTATTTTTTTTATAGCTATTGTTATTAAGCATTCATTTCTTTCTTTCTTTGGCCGTACCCAATGTACAAAGCTCCCTCTTGTGCAAGATCTAGGAGAGGTGATTGCTAGGCAGCTTACCCCTAATTTTTTTAATAAGTAATAAAAATATATTGAAAAGAGGGGACCTCTATCCATACAAGCAGTAACATACCCACGAAAGAATTACAAGCTAAAATGTAAACAATCAACAAAGTCTACAAAAGAGAAGGCACTGTAGCTGTCAATACCAGTAGTCCACTCATACAAAGACCACTAAAATATTTGAATACAACTCAATGCCATTAAACATGTGATTATTTAGCATTCAATTTAAAGCCCTGTGACAACTAATGAATTCCTGTGCTTGAGACTAGAAGGAGCTTGATTCATGAAATATGTCTTAGGTGTCATAACCATAATTGTCCATTGCTAGATTAGTTTACATGCCAAGCATCTTTAAGAATGCACGGCAATTTCAAAGATGAAAGAAATGCCATGCTAATGAACTGAATGACTCACCAAGAAAACATTGTTCATTGAAGTCTTAAGAGCCATCTCACTAGAAAATCACATTTTTTTTTTCCTGCAAATCAACTAGTCAGTTGAAAATGAATCAGAACAACGATGATCTCTTATTTTCTTCAGTACACTGTATCAACCACCTTGTTGTAAGAGCAAGATAAGATGGCTTTCTCATTGACATGTATGCATCCTGTCTGGACCTCACACAAATAGCGAAAATTATTATCACTTGTAGTGATTAATCAACATAATTAGTAATACATCCAGATTATATATTGATCTTGATAGTTTTTGTGATTAAGTAAGATGCTTTATGAACACTGTTACGCAGGCAAAAAGGTTACAATTTAAGAAGCACAGAAAATAACATCCATCACTAACTTGTTTTAGTAGCAAAGGCTGATACTTCACAAGGAGTGGTTGAAAGTCCAAGAATCATTCACCATGAAATTCAGCTATCTTTGAAATCAAGGAGTACTCTGTGCTAACAAGAAGCTATGGCCTTCATTCACCGCAATCTATCAAACCTCCGTTTGAGACTGAAAGAGAAGGAGAATAAGAGAGGAAGCTAATAAAAAGCCTAACATGTTGCAAATAAATTTCTAAAAAAATGAAACCTAATCTATTAGGAAAATTTTATTTTGGTAAAGAATGGGATAGTCACTGTTCTTTTTGCAATGGTTGATGCACAATCTTAGTACCAGTTAGGTTTGAAGAAATATGCACTCTTAAACTCGTCAACATTAGTATTAAATGCTTCTCAGGTTTCTCCTGAAATCCAATAAGTGATAAATTCACCATAACTGAAATGAAAAGGGAAAATTAAGATAGAGCTATGCTGGTATTTGAAAATTTTACAGCAACTGAGAAAAGAGACGTATGAAACTATAGAAACAGTTGAGTTAAATCCTTCTGAAATAAGTATAAATTTCTTGGATGTGCACTGCTTAGACCATTCTTGACCTCTTCCCACCTTGCATTTTTCATAATAAGAAAAAGATATTCAACAAAACTATCCAGTCTTATGTTTTATGTTATCTTGATTCAGGGAAGTAAATTACATTTCAAGTGAGAATTTGGGATTTTTGTATACTCTGCCAGAAAATATTTTTCTTCCCCCAACTTAAAAAATAAAACAGGTTTCCATTCCTCTCAATATGCAATAGGTAAAGCTAATTGAGCTATAGAAAACTGTCGAAACAAATTCCACAATTACTATGCAATAGAAAAGAATTTTTGAATATTCAAAATAGAATAAACATAAATTATACTTACAAATAGATACAAAGTGGAGAAGTATAAGCTGCAAATATCATTTCTTAGAAATACAGAAGCAAAAATTAAACCATTAGAATTTTAGATGCATAGGCTCACCTCTTCCTGTAGTGATAGAGGTTACTTCCATTCTTTATAAAAGTAATCATCAACATATCTCTCAATGTAATTATCCCATAAGAACTACAAAAGATCACTTTGAAAAGTTGGACAGATATCTACTCTCCAATTCTTACCCTGTGCCAATGCATCTGCAGTACAAAAGAATGAGAATGATACTAGTATATAAGCAGATAGTATCAGAACACAGAAGGACACAATCTAAATTTCAATCAGAATCAGATCCTGAAGCAGTAAAGGAAATGACAAAAAGGACTCTAGATGGGGAGATTAGGATACTGTAAGGGAGTTACCCTCTCGGACCTGGTTGATTCCTGCAAAGAAATTTGGAACTGCTTTCAAGCTTCAAATTTTTACATGAGGGTCATTCTACCTAATGCTTAATGAGGTCACTGGCCCCTTTATTCTAATTACTTCAATCCCTCTCTGAATCAAGGTGTCATGAAATTTAAGAGATGGAAGAAAGGTTTATGGAGAGCTGCTTACAAATTAGAATTATCAAAGCCCAAGCATTCTCAATGTAATGATGCATTGGGTTTTGCTACTAATGTTTATAGAAAGATTAGCTTCACAAAAAAGAATGGTGTTGACTGTGAGTTTTACTCTTTATTGACTATAATAATAATCAATAGGTACAGGATTTATGAATCATATGCCAAAAAGATAAAACCCCCAAAACATAATGAGATAAAATTTAGTATTAGATTATCCTTGTGACATTAACCTCTAGGAGTGCACAACTGTAAAGCAACCATCAAGAAAATGAAAATTTTCCTTTATTTGGTTACAACTCTGAGCATTAACATCAACTTTCAGTTTTAAGCCAAGGTACTAGACAAAATAAGGAGGAAATGCGGACATTACTCTGCTATTGACAATAACAAGAATCTTTAGCAATTTAACTTGGGTACCAAATTGTGCATTATTATTGTAATTTTTGTTGTTATGATCAGCATCATCATTATTTGTAGATACAACAGCAAGTTTGAAGACTATATATAAAAAGGAATAAATCAACAAAATACCCGCTCATTTTTTCACTATATAGGTGCCAGGTATAATCCTCCCCACAAATTTCACTCCAATATCACCAAGTGTCAGTTTTCACTCTATTTACACAATGATCAAAGCATACAGATGAAATGAATCCCCTTCTAAGTATAGGATGTGAACAATCTTAGGAAAATCCTAGCCAGTTTTCCTCTTGCATCATTGTTATAAGATGAGACGCGTGCTTAATTCTAGGACGCATTGTTTGGAATCCTGATAGAATAGTGAACATAATTGGAAATTAATTACGAAAAACATGAAGAGAGAGGTCCAATAAGATTGTTTTACTATAGTTGGAAATATAATAATTTCTTCTCCTGTTCTATAGCTATTTTTGTTTTGTTTTCAAAATAAAAACCTTTTCACAAGTAGTGAATCCCTGTACTTGAGAATAGAAGATGCCTCATTCATGCGATATATAACAGGTGTCACATCTCTAATTGTCAATCACCATGAACTTAAGCTATCCTTGAAATTAGATAGTAATCTGAGTGCTAACGCCAAGCTGTAGTCTTCATCCATGAGAAGCAATCAGACCTAACTTTGTGTAATAAATTAAAAGAGACTCAGTCAGAAAAGTAATAATTTGTCTAACATATTGACCCAAAAAAAAAGAGAGGAAACATGTCAATATATGAAACCTGATCTACGATGAAGACTTAATTAGGTAAGGAACAATATAGATAATTATTATTATTATTTGCTAATTTCTCGTACCTAGCCGGTACGAAGATAGATGCACTCTTAATCTCTTATCAGCTTTGGAATTCAATTATCCTCAGGTTTCTGCATACACCTGAAACCAGATTGGTATTGACAAATTTAGAGGGATCTAAGAAGGAAAGTGTATGAATTTGTACATACAATGGAGTTAACTTTTTTTTTTTTTTCCCCATAGGTACCACACTGGAATTAACTTCTTCTACAATCAATTTCAATTGCTGGGGTGTGAGCAGCTTAGTCAATGCTTTGTTTATTTCAATGGAAAACTTTGTGTAAAGAGAGTTTTTCGTGTTTTCCAGTATTTGGTAGTATCAGAAAAAATTAGTTAACGGAAAACAATCTTTGATCAATAGAAAAAAAAAATGTCTTATTTTTAGAGATTGTTTTCCATTAAATTTTTTTTGGAAAACAACTCTATCTCACAGCAAGCTAAATAAGAGAAGTTAAAAGATTATTTTTCAACTTATTTAAGGCTGTTACCAAACATAAGAAAATGAGAAAATTTTATAGGAAATAATTTTTGGAAAATGATCATTTTCTAGAAAACATTATTGCCGAAACAAATAGGGCGTTGATCTATTTCCACCAGGATTTTTTCATATAAGTGAGAAAAGTTATACAACAAAGTTTCCAATCTTATGTTTCATATTGTTTTGGTTCATGCTAATTAAATTCCTCCTTCCAAGTGAGAATTCATAGGGACTTTTGTACTCCCAACCAGACAAAGATTTCTCTTCCCCTCCTCCCTCCCAAAAAAAAAATCAACTGACCCAATTCCTCAATAGATTAAGCAAAACTGTCTTCAAAGCTATTCAAAATTTTGGAAGCAAATTACAACTTACGTTGTGAGGGGAAAGCATGTTTGAATATTAAAATTAAATACACAAATTGGAGAATTATGGCATGCAAATCTCATAAACTCAGATATAGAAGCAGATACTAAACCACCATAGCATTTTAGATGCCTAGGCTCACCTCTTTCAATCTTTATAAAAGCAATCATCAACATATCTCAATGTAATTATACCATGAGGAGCACACACCGCAAGTTGGAAGCATATATAGAAAAATTAATTGACCAAGAAAATACCATGTAGTGTGGTTGCTAGACCAGATTCAACTTTCCCAGTAAGAATACCCAAATATCACCATATGCCAAATTTTGGTCAGTTTACATAATGAGAAATAAAGCGCCAAAAGCACATCAGGTCATCAACTCTTTTGGAAATACAACGATATAATTTCTTAAAATATAGAAATAAATGATGGAAAATTCACATATTCTTTTGCCTAGTATGTGAATATATAATTTTTTTTAGAATGAACCTTATAAGTAGACAAATGAGGGAAAAAGAAAAAGAGAAAATACCTGTGAGTTGTTGAATTGTTTAACACTTGCAGCACCAGAAAGTTCTGATTAAGCTCCAATTCCTAGGAGTAAGCTTCTTCTGTGCTTCATTTGGTTCCTCATCTGAAATTTAATCACCAATAAATATAGTGAACACTAAGAGAGAATAATGAAAAAGGTAAAAAGAACAAATTGGGGTTATTGATTTTCTATCAAGGACTAGGATAAAATGGTGACATAGAGAGATACCTAACGTTCTTCCTTGCCGGTCCCTTAGCAAGAATGGGATGTGAGCAATCTTACGCCAATCTTCACCTATTTCCCTCTTGCATCTTTCCAATAAGGTAGGACAATCCTCAATACACAATATCTGCAAAGAGGAAAGGGCACGCATCCCTTCAGGCAATGATGTCAATTTGGGGCATTCCGTAATATATAGTATTTCCAAAGAGGCAAGATCACCCATCCATTCAGGCAATGATTTCAAATTGAGCCACTTTGAAATATCCAATGTCTGCAAAGAGGTAAGACCACGCATCCCTTCAGGCAATGATGTCAAATTAGCGAATTCCGTAATACACAGTACTTGCAAAGAGGCAAGTTCTCCAATCTCTTTAGGAAATGATGTGAAATTAGGGCACTTCGAAACTTCTAGTGTCTGTAATGAAGTAAGGCCACAAATCCCCGTGGGAAATGTTTTCAATTTGGGACATTGCAAAATTTCAAGTGATTGAAGAGATCTGAGATTGTGAATCCAGTCCGGTATAATGTTCAAACCAGGACAATAATCAAGCATTAGCTTTTGTAGGGAGGTGACGTGTTGAAGGCCCGCTGGGAGGGACTCCAGTTTTAGAAGCTGAAAGAGACAGAGAGAGTGGAGGCTCCTAAGGCCTTGCCATTCCTTCTCATTCCCATCATCGTGGAAATCAAACACCTCAGAAGAACATATGTCCAATTTCTTTAGTGCGGTGAGATGTCGAATACCTTGAAGGAGAGGACCATGACAGTCATATATCAATAAATGATCAAGAGAAGTAAGATTCTGCAAGAACTCCTCTGGCAGAGGTTCCTTCATCTGTCCAATTGTCAGAGATGTTAATTTAGAGAGAGGTTTGACTGAGGGGATGGCAAGTTTAGAAGAAGAAGATGTTGATGCTACTGTTGTTGTTGTTGTTGCTGTTACCATTCGTGTTGTCAGCTTCAATGGCTCAAAGCTACAGTAATACAACTCTAGCATTTCGAGAGATGGAAATAAAGGCAGTAAAGTGAGATTAGGGCATCCCCGAATACATAACTTGGAAAGACAAGGAAATGAAGGTAATAAATGATTCTTTTCCATTCCCTGCCACCATTCCTTTAGTTTAGGGCAATACTTGAGTTTGAGCTCCCCTAGAGATGGGAGGACTGAAAAATTAGAGATCTCCTCATTGTTATCTTTCTCTGATATGTACTCCAAAGAAAGCAACGAATCAAGCACAAGAACCTTAAGACTAGGAAATTGATGCAACAGTGGTACATGGTGAAATTTCTTACAACCAAATAATGTAAGTTCAACAAGATTTGTGAGCGATGGTTCCCAATTTGGGAAGCTTACTCCCCAGTACCTACATAAAGACAATATTTTAAGAGTTGGATGTGGCTGTAAGGCTTGGAGTGTCATCTCATCAGAAATATCCCCCTCATCAACTTCATCTTCAATCCAACGCATTTCTAAGACTTGAAGGTGTTGATTCTCTTTCAAATTTTCCACCTTAGATTCTAATGCAGCATCTTCCCCATGACATAGTTCAATTAACATATTTCCTTCTAGGTCCTTTTCCACCATAGATTGTTGCACTATTTGAAGTTTAACCAATAGCTTTAGTTCATCTGGCACAAGACTCATACTCTCACAGCCACTAATCTCAAGATATATGAGGTTGACTAACTTGTTAATATCTCTTGGCAGTTCTTTAAGCTGTTTGCAAGCAGTGAGTTTGAGTGTCTGCAAATTCCATAACCTTGTAATCGAATTAGGAAGTGTCTTGATATACTCGTTATAAGATAAATCAAGATACCTTAAATGTTTTAACTTCCCGATGGAACTTGGAACTTTTTTAATCCCTAGATTATGTAGATCCAACAAGTGTATGAACTTAAAACTTGTAATATTTGCAATGTAAGATGACTCATCTAGCTTTGCACATGGATTATCTGGGTGACTTGGCAAAAGAAATGTTCTTATCCTGCTAGCTCCAAACAATGAGATTGGCATTTGTGATGATGAGTGTAACCAACCATCAAATGACACATGAAGAGTTTTCTCATTAATGATTTCCTTGTTTGAATGAAAAGTCATGCTGTGAAAGTTTGCCATTGATTTTGTGAGATCATGCATAATGTTATGTATTTTAAAATGCAATATGCTGCCCATTTCGTCTTTTTCAACTTCTTGAAAGAATGATCTCCATAGTAATTCCATAAAATACTCATGACCAACGTCTTCTAGTTTTCGATCTGGAGACCTAATGAATTCTTGCGCAATCCACATTTGAATCAAGGTTGGTTTATGAAATTTGTAATCATTTGGGAATAAACAACAATAAGCAAAGCACCGCTTCAAATATGATGGAAGATGATCATAACTCAGCATAAATATTGATTTGAAATTATCTCTTGCTATTTCTAATTTTGAGATGAAAGAAAGCCATTCTGTTTCTGAGTTTTTAAAGTACAATAGACCTCCTATAGACTTTATGACAAGAGGCACTCCTTCACACATTTGCAAGATTTCCCTTCCAAACCCCTTGATCGTTGAATTCACTGGCTCTAGTCTATTCTCAAATGCCATATGCTCAAATAGAATCCAAGAATGACTGTCATTCAAAGGCCGTAAAAAGAATGGTTTATAAGAAGTATGTACCATCTTTGCTACTATGCTACTGCGTGTAGTCACCAATATTCTGCTGCCTGTCGCACCAGTCATCAAAAGTTTTTTTAAGTTAAGCCATTGTACAAAATTTACATTCAACACATTGTCCAACACAAGTAAGTATCTCTTTCCATGAATTTCTTTCTTAAGATCATTCATCAATGTGTTCCTTTCAAGGTTTTCTTGTTTCTTATTTTTTGCAGACTCTAACATTTTCTTAACAATTATTTCTACAGCAAAGTCACTAGAGACACACACCCAAAGTCTTTGCTCAAAATGTTTCTCGATACTTTCGTCATTGAAAATGAATTGAGCAAATGCAGTCTTCCCTATTCCTTCGGCTCCAACTATAGCATGGAATGAAACATTCTCATCAACACGATCATTCAATAAGTAATTTATGAACTGTTTCTTTTCATTCTCTCTCCCAATAACAACCTCAGGTCGTACAGAAGAACGAATCCACTCCCGCACCCTATCACTGACTTCAGTTACTTGTGTCTCCTGAAGACGTTCCTCTAAGTGGAACTTCCTATCTGCTGCAATAGCATCTAGCTTCTCCCTAATTGCCTTAACCCTATGACCCATTTTAAGACCATACGCAAGCTGATTCGATTTGGAAAAGAAAATGCGTACCTCTTTATTCCGGGTCATCTCTTCCTGTCGTAAAGCTTCAGTGGAGATGTCATCCAGCAAGTTGTCTGCATCATAAATGGCAACGTTCAACCTTTGCAGCCACTGTTTGACTTGATTGCTCAGCTTCTTCTCCTCTGCGTCCAGAAGCACAGCACTGATTTTGGAAACTGTCTTGCTGAGATTTTGAAGCTCGTCTTTGATACCCCAAAGTAGTCCAATCTCTTTGCCTGTGAGGCCGCTCGCTTTCTCTATGATTCCCTTAACGCACAGAAATCCTTCCGCCATTTCTCTCTGAGAGCTGAATGAATGCTATCTTTGTCTAGGGTAAGATGAGAACGATTTCCGTGAGAGGAGGATGGGGCAGATTGACCAAAGATGCTTTCTGAGTAGGACTGTAGGACCATGTAATTGTACAAAACTTTGACTGGCGAGTTTTTTGAGCGGTAGAGGTGAGTCAGGTGACCCACACGGACCCACACGGGCACCACCACATTCCTACCGCTCACCCCGTGGGGAGTTGTAAGCCTGTTTGGCCAATAAAATTTGATTACTCAATTTTCATCGCTCATCATTCATCACTCATAACTCATTACTCATCATTTATCACTCAATTTTCATCACTCACTATTTTTCACACTATTTGGAGGTCCACGTCTATCACGGTGCAGTTTTTTTTTTTCTTTTTTTTTTTTAGTACCCAAAACCGAACCCAGTGAAAAAAAAAAAAAAAAAAAAGAAACCCAGTGAAGAAGACCGAACCTAGTGAAGAAAAAAAAAAACCCAATGAAGAAGACCGAACCCAGTGAAGAAGAAAGGAAAAAAAAAACCCAGTGAAGACCGAACCAGTGAAAAAAAAAAAAAAAAACCAGTGAAGACCAAACCAGTGAGAAAGAAGGAAAAAAAAAAAAAAAACCAAGTGAAGACCAAACCAGTGAAAGAAGAAGAAGAAAAAAAAAAAAAACCCAGTGAAGATCGAACTAGTGAGAAAGAAGAAGAAAAAAAAAAGTTAGTTGGTCAAAAGGTGTGGCTGAGTGGGTCCCTCATGTGTGTTTAATTACAAAAATGTCATCTAGTTATGAGTTATTGAAACTGAAAACACCTTTTAGCTGTTTTCAGTTTCCATAACTCATAACTCAAAAATCAGATAATTGAGTGATGGAAACAAAAAATTGGAAACTGAGTTATGGCTTGCCAAACAAACTTTTTTTTGAGAATTGAGATAGGTCCCACCATTTTTTAGAATTGAGTTATGGAAACTAAGAATTAAGTGATGAGAATTGATGATCCAAACGGCCCCGTAGCATTTTTCATGCTTTTGAGGTGCGTCTGGTGGAGATGGGTGTCTCCTAAGTGCACCCACACGCCTAAGATTAGTTAAAAAAATTAAAAAATTAAAAACCAAAAACAAAAAAAAAAGGTTAAATTAATGGGTCCTAACATTACATTGTATCTATCAATTTAGTCCTTACCATTTGGAATTTAATATTTTGATATTGTATAAATTTTTTTTTAAATAATTTATGACACATTAGTTTGTAATTTCAATGTCAAAGAAAATTAAAGAACATGAAATATATAAATTTCAATCTAGGTGGTCAGCTCCATGAGGAAATTTTCTTCACAACTCACGGGGTTGCCTTTATGCCACGAACCTATAGGGAGTCCTTCCATAATACTATACTTTACTGGGAAATTAGTTGATGATCTAAACTCACAAGGGAGTTTCCTTAGTAACTTATGATTTGCTAAGGGGTGCTTTTGATGCTTTCCATTCATTGGGAATGCTTTGAGGGTCTTTGTGTCCTCTACCCAACTGAGGGTATTTCTATAATTTTGGTGCATTCTTGAATTTTCTTTATCACTTCCTACCTTCTAGGAATCCAGTTAGGATGTTTGAATTTTTTTTTTTTTTTTTGTTTTTTACTAAACAGTTTAGTAGGGGTCTAAATTACATGTAGTTTAGCCACCAAATGTATTCCTGCCTCTTCATTTTTCTCCAACGGTTACTCACCGTTTCTTTTCCTTTTTATTCTCTTCATCTCCCTCATTTCTTCACATTCTCTCCAACTCTCTAACTTCCATCTTTTCTCTCTATAAAACCCCCTACCTTTCATTCACTTCCTCTCACAATCTTATTTTTCTCTCTCAAATCTTCTCATCTGAAATTCTCTCCTTCCCTAAACTCTCTCATCTTCTCTATGGCACCCAAGTCCAAAACCAAGAAAACCTCTTACGTGCTCCCTAGTGATGCCTTCAACCTCACATGTTGGAATGGAGCAGTGAGGCTGAATGAGTCCCATACATTAACATACAAGCCACAAGATCATCTTTTAGAGGATGCGAGGACCGGATCAGTAAGTTTTTCAAACTTTTTTCATTTTCGAGTTTTTCTTTAATCTTCCATTTTACTATGTTTTTGGACATGTAAATGCTTAGGTTTTGCTATGGGATGGGTTTAGATGAAAACCTGATACCTTAGGAGGGGTAGGAATATGTTTAGGATGAGTTTTGATTGAAGTATGCTTGAAGATGTTGAAGAACAACCCACTATTTGTGTTCTTGCATACATGGACTTGAGCCTGCATACTTGGCTTGCATTCATGCATGCGCAGCTAAGCTTTATGCGTACGCAGACCTATTATTGCATATGTGTATCTATTCTTGAGTTCATACATACACGATTTTCAATCTGCGTATGCGTGCTTGGTGCCTGCGTTGACACAGGCCTACATGTGTATGTTGCAAGTCAAGAACCCTATTTTAACTCATTTTTCATCCATTTCTTATCCAAATGCAAGTCTAACACCCTCTTTTCATCCTTTTACAGACTTTGCCCCCATTTTTAGGTAGAGGAAACACCAACCATGTGGTAGCATGGTATAAGGTCCTTACTACAGAAACAAGGGCCCACATTTGTGCAATGGGCTTCGAGCCGATCATCCACTTACTACCAGAGAGATCTACAAGTGTCATTTAGGTGCAATCCTTGGCTGAGAGGTGGTGGGACACTACCCATACCTTCCACATTACTAATAGAGAGATGACTATGACTCCCTACAATTTTTACCACATGACCAGTTTTAGGTGTGATAAGGTGCTCATCAATCTTGAGGGCGAGTCGAGCATGCAGTTAGGCATAGATTTTCTTGGGAGGTGGTATTCATTGGATACCATCTGTTACTTTGACATTGAATTGGACTATTGAGTCCTTCCAGAGGAGACTCTTGGAGACTATGCCAAGATGGCTAGGGCCTTTTTGTTGTACCTTCTAGGGACATATCTCTTCACCAATGGAGGGCAGACAGTGTCTTTGCGGTGGCTAGCCCTATTCTGCAACTTTGGGGAGGCTTGGGAGGCCTACCAGGGGCAGACGTGTCTTACTTGTACTTTTCCTTGGACACGCTCAGTTGGGGGACTCTGCACCAGCTTGTGGGGCTCTGCACCAGCTTGTGGGGCCTTGGAAGCTCTTTAAGGTTAGTTCTTTTTTCTCTTCTTTTGTAGCTCCTGTGCTTCCCATTTTGGTAATTATTTTCATCCACACGTTATTTAGTTTTAGAGAAAACTACACAGCATGCTCTTGCAAATTGTACCTATGTCTTCATCTTGCAAACTATCATCTTGTAAACTATTATCTTGCAAACTGTATCCATTCATCTCGTAAATTGTATCTTACAAATTGCATTCATTCATCTTACAAACTGTCCTCTTGCAAACTGATTCATTCATCTTGCAAACTATCATCTTGCAAATTGTATCCATTCATCTTGCAAACTGTCCTCTTGCAAAATTGTATTCATTCATCTTGCAAACTGTATCCATTCATCTTGCAAACTATCCTTTTGAAAACTGTTGCCTTATTCTTTCCGTTCCAACGTTGGGCCGTTCAATATGGTCTTATTGCTTGTGGTGCAAATGTAGATTTAAGGAGCTTCTATTCGGTTAGGGCTTTTTTAAGGGGCTATCTTCTAATGAGGTGAGTTAGGAGTTTAATGGCTCTTGTGACTTCTTCTGCATGTCTCTTAGGGTCTTTCTTCTCTAACCTTATGTGTTGTGTCATTTGGAGTCCTTGGGCAGGTGCCCCTCCTATTGCGGACCCAAACTTGAAGGCAGCTGCCATTGTCATTTTTAGGATTACTTAGCCTTTCAAAGGCGCTGGCTGGAGAAGGCTCTATCTGGCAAAAAGGGTACATTGCCAGTTGGTGGGTGGGGATGCCCTACAGGTTTCGATGGACCTTCCAAAGTTTATGCTTGCCCCGCTTTTAACGATAGATGTTGAGTATCAGTTGCAGAGGAGTGGCATTCCCTATACCTAGTAGGTTTTAAATGAGCTAGACTATGAGGAGTTCAACAACACTCGCCTCATGCCTTCCCTCACTCTTGTGGTATGTGTTCTCCCCTTTCTCATTCATTTCTTTTTTTTTTTTTTTTTTTTTTTTTTTGCATTGTTTCATATGATAATGTTCCAATGGAATACCTATGCCAGGCTGGCCCTGTTGCCGGTGCTCTTATCAACCCTCCTCATCTCCCTTAGTCAGTCTACATCTTCAATCATGACAATTTCGCTCGTGAGCTTGTGATGGGCCGCAACACAAATGTCATGAGCTACCCTTTTCCGGAGGGTACACAAGCTGTGAGCTTCCTTTATCCTCTTTCTTTTTCTATTCTTGTATCCCTTAACACTTGTTTTAACACTTTATTTTTTTCAAAATTTAGCCCACTGTTAAGGAGCATGAGGAGTTGGTTTGGCTAGTATGAAACCTCAAGCTGGAGATGACCGAGTACTCCAAACAAATCTATGGTCCTAGAGGATTTGCCTATCTAGGTGATGATGATGATGATGATGGTGGTGGTGATTCAAAGGCAACTCCTAGCTATTAGCCAAGGAAGAGGAGCTTCTAGTGATCCTGCAGACAGATAAACATAGACACATAGCATATTTCCAGTTTTCATTTCTCTTTTCCCTTTTTATTAGCATTTATTTCTGCAGTTTAGTTTTTATGTGAGACATTGGGTTGTATTTAAGAACATCTTTTACGTTTATGCTTTAATTTAGAACATGTACTTAATTTACAACTTATGGGGATAATTGCACAATTCTATGCAATTTTTCTTTTCTTGATCTTTAATGCATAAAAATCTGAGCTTGATTGTGCCTTAAGTAGTCCCTTAAGCTGTAGGAATCATAGGAGGGGTCTTGGTGGGGAATCACACTCCAAATAGGAAAAGGAATTTGGCTCTACCTTCCTTCATGGGTGCGCATACATGCACCTACATACGCAAGTCTTGACCAAGCGTACATAGCTTTGACTTTGTGTACATGTGCCACAGATCAAAAAAACCCTAGCCGCCCTATTCAAGTATAAAATAGCTGTTGGGGGCCTGTAAACCCTCACCAAGTGTATTTTAAGCTTAGAAAACACTCTTTAAGGCTTTCCAATGATAGAATTCTCTCTTTTAGAAGTCTCAGCATGGATCAAGAAGCTTGGCCCTAGTTTCAAAGAGGCTCTCATTCCTTTCGGTCTCTCTTGCATCCTTCCATATCACTAAATCAAGGTGGATGAACCTCTCCTTCGTGCTGCTACCAACTTTTGGATTCCTACTCAGTATGTTTTTCATTTCAATGGTGTAGAAATATACCCTACTATTGAAGAGTTCAATGCTATCATGGGCAAATTTGAGATCAACACTCTCATCCTTCCTACTATTGGTGGGGATATCCTTGCCTTGATCTAAGCTCTTTTAGGTGTTCTCTTGTCATGGCGCAACATTGGTGCATGTTCAACAAGTTGAATATCTGCTCAATTTTTGTGTACTTTTCTCAATTGACTATTCTTGTGGTTAGTATGGTGAAGACTTGTGATGCTCAATGTTGTACAACTCCATGATCCTTTGAACCTCTCCCTCAAAGTGAGAGCCATTATCTGAGATGATCTCCTATGGTACCCCGTATCGGCAAATGATGTTATTCTCTATGAACCAGACTATATGCTTGGCTTTCAACACAGAGTAGAAAGCTGCTTCCATCCACTTGGTGAAGTAGTCAATTGCCACTAGGATGTACTCATGTTCGTTTGAATACTTTGGGGCTATCCATCCAATCACATCTATGCCCTTGACCAAGAAACGCCAAGGAGAGGTCATGTTGTATAAATCGCTAGGTGGCACGTGATTCAAGTTTGCATGTGTTTGGTAGTCATGGCAACTCTTCACAAAGTCTACATAATTAGTCTCCATTGTATTCTAATAGTACCCCATTCTTAGGATCTTTTTGGCTAACATTCTCCCATTCATGTGAGGACCACAAATCCTTTGCTGAACTTCTTCCATAACCCTTTCAGCTTCCTTTTTCTTCGAACAATGGAGATGTATGCCATCATAAGACCTCTTATAAAGCCATCCTTCACATAGGATATATTGCATAGCCATCATCCTTATCGAATGACGTTCTCTCTTATCGATGCCGTCAGGATACATTCCCAATTCCAAGAATTTTATGATGTCATAATACCAAGGAACCCCTTCTTCTTCTATAGCCAAGACTCAAGACTCGATTTTCTCCTTGTGTACTAGTTCATAACCCTGCACAATCTCTAGGGGTTGTGTCCATGCTCCTTTGAGTACTTCAACCATGGAGGCTATGGTAGCCAAGGCGTCTGCAAATTGATTTTGAGCCCTAGGGATGATATTGTATTCAATCCTATCAAAGGTTTTGGTCAAATCCTCTAAATATTGCTGATAGGGCTTTAAATGTTCTTCCTTTACTTTCCAAAATTTTTGTGCTTAGGCTATGACTAAGGTTGAATCCCCAAAGACCTTTGCTTCTTTTACCCTTAACCCTTAAAGAGCTTCCATTCCAGTGATACAAGCTTCATATTCTTCCATTTATTAGCCGCCTCAAAGTTTAATTTGACAGCCAAAGGCACATAAGATCCATCAGGGGTGATCAAATGTACTTCTATCCCATTTCCATATTGGTTCACAGCTCCACCAAAATACGTTTTCCATGCCCCTAGTTCGATATCCAAAATATCCTTATCTGGGAAATCTTCTTTTCCATCTTTTCCTTCTATAGGGTTTTCGGCACAAAAATCTGACACGACGCTTCCTTTGACCGTTTTTTCTGGTCACATACTTTAAATCAAATTCTGCCAATAGGATTAACCATATTGACAATCTTCCACTTAAAGCAAGCTTCTCAAATAGATACTTCAATGGATCCATTCTAGCTACTATCCATATCTAGAATGGTAGGATGATGTGTCTCAACTTCTGTACGACCCACACGAGTGCAAAACATTACTTTTTTATTGGGGTGTATCTAGTCTCATAATCATGGAACATTTTACTTAAATAGTACACCATTCTCTCATTCTTACCCTTGTCTTCTTGTGCCAACATGCTTCCAATTGCATCTCCTATAATGGAGAGGTATAGTAGTTATGGCCTTCCTTGCCTCAGGGGTACTAGGATGGGTGGATGGAGGAGGAATTCTTTGATAAGTTCAAAGACTTTCTAACATTCATCGTTCCATGCATGGGGTTCATTCTTTCTTAAAAGCTTGAATATGGGTTCACAAGTGAAAGTGAGTTTGGCGATGAATCAACTGATATACTGTAGTCAATCTAGGAATCCCCTTATTTCTTTCTCACTCTTAGGTGAAGGCATCTCCAATATGGCTTTGATCTTGGATGGGTCAACTTCTATCCCTCTATCACTTACTAAAAAACCTAGCAATTTCCCAGCTGTTACTCCAAAGGTACACTTTTGGGGATTCAACCTCAATCTAGCTCCTTGATCTTCTCGAAGGACTTTCTTAAGTTAATGATGTGGCCCTCTCTATCCTTAGATTTCACGATGATGTCATCCACATATACCTCAACCGCGTTGTGCATCATGTCATATAACAAAGCTGTGGCCATCCTTTGGTAAGTCACTTCTCATTCTTGAGCCTAAATGGCATTACTGTGTAGCAATAGATTCCACATTCTGTGGTGAAGGTGGTCTAAGTCATATCCTTAGGAGTCATCTTGATTTGGTTATATCTTGAGAAACCATCCATGAAAGACATCAAGGCACTACCGGCCGTATTATCCACTAGGGCATCTATGTGGGGAAGAGGGAAATCATCCTTAGGGCAAGCTTTGTTCAAATCCCTAAAATCCACACAAATCCTTACTTTTTCATCCTTCTTTGGTATAGGCACCACATTGGCTATCCATTTAGCTTAGTGTACAAATTTGATGAACCCTACTTTCAACTGCTTAGTGACCTCTTCTTTGATCTTTAGAAGTCATTCTTTTCTCATACACCTCAACTTTTGCTTGACGGGTACCATGTGAGCATGAGTATCAATGTGGTGTTGAGCTATCTTGGGATTGATGCCGGGCATATCTTTATAGGACCATGCAAATACTTCTTAAAATTCTGTGAGAAGCTTTTTGAGATCTTTTCTTTCTTTTTCATTTAGGATTGAACCAATATTAATTAAGCGTGGATTCTCATCATTGCCCAAATTAATAGTTTCAAAAGTTGGTTCCATAAGTTCAATTTTCTTTTCTAATAGTTTATTACTTTCATTTTCAATTTCATTAGAATTATTTAACTATAGAATTTAGTATTATGAGGCACATCAAAATAAGCCAAATCAGAATTCATCTTATTAAAAATGTTGAAAAGTACATTGGAACTTGCATTACAAGATTTCTTTCCCTCATTCTTAGAAAACCCAACCCAAGTCCAATTATTGAGGCTCAAGAGGCATGATGAAGGTAGAAGGATCACTTGGCTCTTCATTGGTGACGGTGAACACATCCCCCTCCATCTTCAGCATAGTCTCCATTGCTTTAGCATCCATGTTGTCCACCCAATTGACTTCCTTTTGAATTTCCTTGATCACCATAGTAGGTTTCTCCTTAAAAGTAAGCTTCTCATTGAAGAAAATTTCCCAACCCGGATACATTTGTCCATCTTTACCTACCCAAAGTTCAGGAAAGCCACAAAAAGGAAAGTCTCCTCCTTCCTTCACAAAGTTTCCATCAAGGGTACCAAGGTTCCTTTTGATTCAATCACAGCCTTCAAAGAATCCTAAACCTTCCTTGGTCAGTTGAGTCTTGAAATTAGGGAATTTGGCCACCCCTTTTTCCTTTTTTTCTGAGACCCCTACCAGACATATACCCTATGTTCTTCATCATTGCGATCACCTCATGGCTACAATATGGGAGCAAGTCTGTAGTATACCTTTTATCCTTCAATTCATAGTCAGCCATGTTCACAAACTCAAAGCCACTCATTTAAAGCTCACTTCCTCCTTCTTCAAGTCCACTGACAAGAGTTAGGATCTCACCGTCACCAATTATCATAACAATACCTCCCTTCCATGGGATTTTCATCCTTGTGTAGAGAAGAAGGGAT
Organism: Quercus mongolica; assembly: GCA_011696235.1. NCBI lineage: Eukaryota > Viridiplantae > Streptophyta > Magnoliopsida > Fagales > Fagaceae > Quercus > Quercus mongolica. The sequence goes on along the minus strand of CM022236.1, from coordinate 8,249,919 downwards.
AACCCCAATGGGATGAAGCAATGCCCTTCCTAAAAGAAGGTTGTAGTCAAGGGTGATGTCCATCACATGGAATTCCTCAATCGTCTCCAATTGACTAATCTTGCAAGGAGCCTTGAAAGTTCTCATAACCTTCCTTGAAGTATTGTCATATGTCCTTATGGTTAAAGGAGAGGGGATGATCATCTCCACATCCAGGCCAATGGTGAGAGCGATCCTAAAAGGGCATACATTCAATGTGGAATCATTATCAATAAGTAACATTGGAACCTTGGCACCTATGCACTCAATGGTGATTTGCAATGGCCTAGTGTTAGTGGCTCCTTCGAGAGGAAGTTTTTCATTGGAAAAGGCAAGGAGAGGATGAGATGGGGTTTCAACTCCCATGAGAGATAACACTTCTGACGGTGTAGTTTCTATGGGTACTTCCTTTCCATTTAAGGTATCCAAAAGAGCACTACGATGTTTGTGAGAAGCCATTAGTAAGCCCCATACAGACACATGGGCTTAAGTCTTCTTCAATTAAGTCAAAACTCTTTTTTCTTTCTCTTTCTCTTCTTTTCCTTTAGGCTCCATAGACTTAGACCCTTCTCCTATGTCCTTACCAAGATAATCCTTTTCCAAAAAGGATGGCTTGTAATGCTTTCCACTCTTAGTAATGTTTGCCACATTGTCTTCCACGACCATTTTCTTTAACTCAGTTATCCCTTTGGGGAGTATCCCCCACACAGCCATCACATTTTTCAAAATTTCATCCTTGTCATCCCATATCCCTTGAACTTCTACCACATTAACTTCTACAGTCTCTATCAATTTTGAATGATCTACTTGCATCCAATTCTGATATAGAGGAGGAGTTCGGTGGTAATTGGGCAAGGGGTTCTTCCTAATGCTAGGCTTGTTGGTGATATTGGGATTTGGGAGGGTTCCATTGTCTATGAGGTCTTGTATTTGTGCTTGAGGCAGAAACAATTGTTGATTTTATGGCTGGATTTTTGGTGAAAGTGGCAATATTCATTGAGGTTCCTAGTGGGAGGTACGGGATTGGGCATAGGTGTGGGATCTAGAGGTTTGATGAATCCTTTGGAGGAAAAATTTTCATATGCTTGGGCGAGGGTCATTCCTAGGTTGGAAAATTCTTGGTGGGCTTTCTTTGTGAAGCTTGGGTAGGCTAAGGTTTGTTGAGGTATGATGGCACTTACATTCACGAGATTGGGTGCTTTAGAAGTAGCTACTCCTCCCCCATATGACTTCTTGATTGAAGGTTTGCTTTCACCTTTCTCCAATTGCCCATTATTTATGGCATCTTCAATCCTAGTTCCACAATCACACAATTTTCCAAAAGAACTAATAGGCAATGACAATAGTCTACTATTATATGCCGGAAGCAAATTCTTGATAATCATGTTGATTTGGTCCTTCTCATTAAGCCTATTAACCATCTTTGATGCCTTTCCCTTCTACCTAGTCATATATTCGGAAAATGTCTCCTCTACCCCTTGTTTAGTGGTCTCCAAATCTCTTAAAGTTACATCAATCATAGTATTGAAGATGAATTGATCCACAAACAAATCTACCAGTTCATTCCACACTTTAGTCTTGCTTGGATCTAAGCTACAGTACCACCTTGATGCACCTCCTGTGAGTGAAAGATTTGCTTCTCATCCAACCCTTTCATTTTAGCAATGCTTAGGTATCTCCTAATATGTTGCTTTAGATCTCCAATTCCATCAAACTTTTTTGCATAAAAAATCTTGAATTTTGGAGGCAATGCTATGGAAGTCTTTGAACTTATGCCTCCCATGTTATAGAGGCAATCATCCATCCCTTTGGCCTTATGAAAGGCTAGTTGCATCTTCTTCATCTTCTCTTTTATAGCCACGGTCTCTGTGGTGAGCTTCTGACATTGTTTGTTCCTTTCATAATCGGTCTTATCTCTTTCATCCTAACCTTCCCCTTCTTCATCATCGGGAATCTCTACATGTGTGGCCTTCTTTAGCTTGGCTTCTTCTAGTTTGCTAAGGCGACTCCCCATCTTTTTGAGAACATCGCTTTGCTTTTCCATTGCCTTGAATATCTTTCGTGTGGTCTTGTAGACACCCATTTTGTACCCCTTATGACTCGGGCCCCTGTTCCCCAATGATGCTAAATTCTAAGACCTAAGGTTGGTTTAAGGCCTAATTAGAAGTTAAATTAACTTGAGAAGTGTTAAAATGTAAAACATAACTTTGAATGAGCAAATAAATCAAATTTTGAAAAATAAAGCCAAAGAAAACCCTCACTATGCGCACGTATGAATCAACCTGTGTATGCAGCTTTCTGCATGTGTACGCAGGCTTGATCTTGCGTAGCATAGCGATTTCCAAAAACCTAACAAGACAAGTTTTCTGCATTTATGTTGAGGTTTGGAATGAATTCCACATCATCTGGGGATCGTTCCAAACTCTTTTTTTCACACTATAAACAGCCTTACATGGTATATTTTTAAAACACATAGAAATCCCATGGGAAAACATTAAGATTCACTAGAAATAGTGAATCAAAGAGAGAGTTTTTCACAAAACATCCTCAAGTTAAGTTTCTTTTGATTAGGGCCTTTTTTGGCCTTGATTTTTGAGTTTAATATTTACTAATCACTTTCTTATTGGTTTTTGAATAGATTTGACTGAGGGAAACAATAAAAAATCAAGCTTGAAGAGCTTTTTGCTTGAGGTATTAGTCTAAACTTTTCTTTTTCCTTTTCTTTTCTTTTTTGCCCTTTGTATGCTTTAACGTGTTTATCTAGATTAGGTTTATGTTTTTGTATGTTTAAAATGCATGTTAGGGTGTTAGATTTAGTATTTTAGGCTTAGTTGTGTTTTTAGGATTTTTTGGGCAAGAACCTACATACACATAATCTTGCCTACACACGCAAGCTTTTTCTTGCATGCGCAAGCCACTACCCAAAAACTCTAATTTTTTCTTTTTTGTTTGTTTCACTTCTACTTTAACATATTTGTTTTGTTTAGCTTCTTTTTCCATGTTTTTATGCTTCCAAGGTCTATGTTTCACATGTTTATTTGCTTGATTGCTATCATATATTAGAATTATGATTTATCTTGTGTTTTATTGCTTTGATGCTATGATCATGCATCCACATGCTCATGCATAATGTCATAGGTACTGAGTTGCTGCAAGGTAAGTAAAGGTAAGTCATGCATTGGGAATGTTCATGCATTATGATATGATCTTGCATAGGTTTCATGTTTATGTTGGTGATCTTGATGCCTTGGATGATGACATGCTTTACTTAGCTTTGTTTCTCCTTTTGATCTTTAATGCTCACATGTTTCTGCCTTAAGTATGATATGATGCCATGCTAGATGAATGCTAAGATAAGGTGATGAGATGTATGTAAGGGTATGCTATGATGTAATGCGATGAAGCATGTTTAGTTGTATGACACTAGGGTTTATGTTAATGCTTTGATGCTGATTAGATGAATGCTAGGGTCTTTGATGAAGTGAAATACATGATTAGATGTATGGTAGGCTTTGTTTGTGAGCATGATAGATGTATGGTTAGGGATGGTTGATGCCATATTGGTTATTAGATGCATGATTAGTGTGTGTGAGAGATGACAATGTTGAGTATGTCTTTAATAGGGTTAAGACAAAAGACACAATGAGAAGAAGCCAACTTTAGGGTTGGGCAATTTTGGGGTACCTAACACCTTCCCAAGGTCGCACCTTAACTCCGAACCCATATCTCTGGTAGTAAGATCAAAAGGTCCTTCCTCGAAAGGACGCTATATATATGATTTTTAGGTGGTGACTCTTTTAAACGACCCCTTACTTCCACAGTGGTGACTCCACTGGGGATTGTGAATTTAATTCCTATGTATCCTATGTCTTAACCTTAATAAAGGCATATTCAATATTTGTTTGCACACACATTCACATGGTTCTTTTGTCCCTTAACCTTGGTTGGTGATAAGTGGGAAGATGGAAGGCTCCATTCGAGCCTAAGTCTTTCAAAGTTATGCTCACCTAATTCTAAAGGACAAATAAAAGATGTAAAAGTGGAAGGATGACCCTAAAGTTATGGCATACCCTAAGACAAATGGGATAAAAGAAAAGAAGTTCTCACATGTAAAAGGCTTATCCCTAAATCTAAAGGTATGTCTTAACTTGAAAGGTTCATAAGACCATAGCCTAATTACTATCATAAGCCCAAATCAAAAAGCCCTTTTGAAAAAGAGGACTTTGGGCCTAAGGTAACAAGTATGCTATGGACTAAGCATCCAAGATCCTATAAAGTCAATATGAACTTCCCTAATCTTGGGCCTTTTTGTTGTATTCCTAGGCCCAAAATGATGAGAACTTCATGGACCTTGAGAGGAATGTTACAATATATACTAGCTAATGGGCTACTTAAAAAAAAAATGAAAATAATAATGAAATGAAAAAAGAAGAGCCCAAAGGTGATGAATATGTTGTAAGCCCATGTTTGAGACAAAAGTTTGAAAATTTCTAAGTACATTCTAATGAAAGCCCATGAGGGTAAGATGAGAGTATTTGTTATGAATGGACCAAAGCCATAAGAGGCAAAGTCCATGAGAGGAAAGTGAGTGATTTTGTAATTGGGCTTTCATTAAAATGGTGTTAAATATTTTCTACTAACACCTAAAAACAAAAGGTTAATTGGGACATGGACTTAACAAAAATGAGACTTCTTTTTAGGCACCATTGCACCACAAAAGTCAAGAAAACACTTCCCTACTCCAATTTGGATTTAAGAAAGAACGGAAAGATTAAGGACACACATCAAGAAGTGTTCCAAGATGGGGAATCCTCTCAAGCCACAATGGCTGCTCCAATTAGTGATGAAATTGGACAAAAGATATTTAAGGCAATGGAAGAACAAAGTGACGCTCTCAAAAAGATGGGGAGTCACCTCACTAAGCTAGAAGAGGCCAAGTTAAAGAAGCCAAACCCATGAGTAGAGATTCTCAATGAGGAAGAAGGGAAAGATTGGGATGAAAGGGATACAGTTGATTATGAAAGGAACAAACAATTTGAGAAACTTATGGCATAAATCATAGCCATGAGAGAGAAGATGGAGAAAATGCAACTAGCATTTCGCAAGGCCTAAGGGATGGATGATTGTCTCTATAACATAGGGGGCATAAGCTCTAAAACTTCCATTGCACTACCTCAAAAGTTCAAAATTCTTGATGCGGAAAAGTTTGATGGAACTGGAGATCCAAAGCAACATGTTAGGGGGTACCTAAGCATTGCCTAAATGAAGGGATTGGATGAGAAGCAAACTTTACATGCATTTTCTCTCTCACTCACGAAAGGTGCATCAAGATGGTACTATAGTTTGGATCCTAGTAAGACTAAGGTATGGAAAGAGCTAGTAGAGTTGTTTGTGAATCAATTCATCTTCAATACCATGATTGATGTGACTTTAAGAGATTTAGAGACCACTAAGCAAGGGGTAGGGAGACATTCTCCGAATATAAGACAAGATGGAAGGGAAAGGCATCTAGGATGGTTAATAGGGCAAATGAGAAAGATCAAATCAACATGATTATCAAGAATATGCTTCTAGCATATAATAGTAGGCTCTTGTCATCGCCTATTAGTTCTTTTGGAGAGTTGTGTGATTGTGGAACTAGGATGGAGGATGCCATCAACAATGGACAATTGGAGAAGGGTAAGAGCAAACCTCCAATCAAGAAGGCATATGAAGGAGGAGCAAATACCTCTAAAGCTCCTAATCCTGTGAATGTAAGTGCTCATACCTCAACAAACCTTAGCTTACCCAAATTTCACAAAGAAGGCCTACCAGGAATTTTTCAACTTAGGAATGACCCTTGCTCAAGCATATGAAAATTTATCTTTCAAGGGATTCATCAAGCCTCTAGATCCCACACCTATGCCTAATCCTATACCTCCTACTTGGAACCTCAATGAGTATGTCACTTCCATCAGAGATTTGGCCATAAAATCGACAATTGCTTCCACCTCAAACATGAGATACAAGGCCTCATAGACAATGGAAACCTCCCTAATCTCAACATCATCACCAAGCCTAGCATTAGGATGAACCCTTTGCCTGATTATCATAGGGCTCCTCCTCCATATCAAAATTGGGTGCAAATTAATGAGATTGAATGGGATTGTTCAAAATTAATAGAGATCGTGGATATAGTAGAAGTCCAAGGAATATGGGATGAAGAAGATGAGATTTTGAAGAATGTGGTGGCTGTTTGGGGGATACTCTCCAAAGGAATGGCCGAGCTAAAGAAAGGAGTCATAGAGGACAATGTGGCCAATATTACGAGGAGTAGGAAACGCTATAAACCATCCTTTTTGGAGAAGGATCATCCTACTAGGGACATAGGAGAAGGGTCCAAACCTATGAAACCTAAAGGGAAGGAGGAAAAAGAGGAAAAAGATCTAGTTTTGACTTAATTGAAGAAGACTCAAGCTCATGTATTAGTACGGGGCTTGCTTATGGCTTCTCACAAGTATCGTAGTTCTCTCTTGGATGCTTTGAATGGGAAAGAGGTGCCTATAGAAATTACACCACAAGAAGTGCTATCTCTCATGGGAGTTGAGGCTCCATCTCACTTTTTACTTGCCTTTTCCAATGAAGAACTTCCTCTCAAATGAGCCATTCACATTAGACCTCTACAAATCACCGTCGAATGCATGGGTTCCAAGGTCCCTATGGTATTGAATGATAATGGATCCACATTGAATGTATGCCCTTTTAGGTCAGCCTTCACCATTGGATTAGATGTGGAAACAATCATACCCTTTCCTTTGACCGTTAGGGCATATGACAACACTTCAAGGAAGGTTATGGGTACTTTCAAGGCTCCTTCAAGATTGGCCCAATAAAGACAATTGTGGAATTCCATGTCATGGACATTACTCCTAACTACAACCTTCTCTTAGGGAGGGCATGGCTTCACCCTATTGGGGCTATTCCCTCTTCTCTACACTAAAAGATGAAGATCCCATGGAAGGGAGGAATTGCTGTAGTGCTCGGTGATGGTGAGATCCTAGTACTGGTTTGTGGACTTAAGGAAAGAGGAGGTGAGCTCCAAATGAGTGGCTTTGAATCTGTGAACATGGCCGATTATGGATTGAAGGGTGAAAGGTATACTTCAGATTTGGTCCCATATTGTAACCATGATGTGATTGCAATGATGAAGAACATGGGGTATATACCTGGTATGAGTCTTGGAAAAGAAGGAAGAGGGGTGGCTAAGTTCTCCAATTTCAAGACTCAATTGACCAAGAAATGTTTGGGATTTTTTGAAGGCTGTGACGGAATCAAGAAGAACCTTGGTGTACGTTTTTAGACCCCTTAAACACAAACAGATTAACCTAGTTATTTAGCCAAGTAATCAACTTAGGTAAATTATTCAGATCTAGGTTAACACAAGTAAATCATATCATTGAAACAATGCGAAAAATAAATAACACAACGATATGATAACCCAGGAAAACCAAACTAGTAAAAAACCTAGGGAGGATTTAACCTAGCTATGCTCAAGGTAAAACAGATCCACTATGAAAGAATTGAAGTTTTACAATAGTGACTTAGACCACTAACATCCTATTGCTACCTCAAGTAGAAAACTTACTACCATAACCACATGACAGCTCTGAGTCCACATACTACTTATTTCTTGGATTCATAGCAACCACAAGTACTCCTATTTGTGTTTCTCTTTAAGCTCTTTATGTAGCAACTGAAATGATCACCAAGCTCTCGACATCAATCTTGAGATTGGAACCTTAAGTATGTATGAAGGCAAACACCTCTAGATCTCACAAAATATTTATACACATAGCATAAACAACAATAGTAAAATGTGACTAGGGATTTTCCTTTTATATTTAAGGCAAAACATAAAACCCTACATGTTATATGGGCTTGGGCTTGAGTTGAAAAATTTTGCAGAAAAACAATCTGCACGAGCTTTGATTGATCGAGTCTAATTTTTGATCAATCGAGCCTTGCAGATTTACAAAATAAATCCTGCAGTACACTCGATTCCAACTTTACACATAAACATACTTTGAGTAGCCTAATTCTAGACTCTAAGTTTTGATCATGGTTTGTCAATATTACACATTGAAGTTCTAATACATTTAAATCCTAAATCCTTAGAACCTAACAAACTCCCCCTTTAGCAATCCGTGACAAAACACATAATAAAACAAAATGCTCAAAGTTACAAAAATAGCCCATTTCAATAAAATTGCCCAACCAAAAATAATTCAACTCAACTACTATCTATTAGTTCCAAATGTAGACAGCAGCACGACTAAATCAATCTATATATTCTTGTAACACTTAACAAACACATAAATGCATGTGTGGAAAATACAAGTAAAACAAAATAAATTCTTGATTTCACATAACATAAAATAAAAGACATATATCGTGAATAACCTCATAAATATAAATTAATAACCAATGTAGCACAATGTGAAACAAGAAACAAAAATAAGAACATAATGTCTCCCCCTATCATATATAACTCATAAAAAATAAAGACATCAAAATAAATACATCATGAGCCAAAAAATAAGTACAATGTGAAGCACCTAGATACAATCTAAAGCTCCAAAGCTCCAAAACAAAAAATCTCCCCTTATCTCCATCCATATGTACTCCCCCTTTTTGTGAAGAATTGCCAAAGGGCAATCAAGACTCATCATCAAAAGGAGGTGGTGGAGGTGACCTTCTAAAGCTTGCCAACTCCACATGTAAAGCCTGAAGCTCCGTGAGAACGTCCACCAAAAGCTGAGGAGCTGCCTGAATGGTTATGACAGTGTCTAACATACGACGAATGTCAGAATCATCCGTAGTAGAAGGTGGAGGAGCAGCAGTAGTAGTTGGATCAATAAACTCATCAACAACTGGATCACCTGAAGAAGGAGAAGGAGGAAGGGCTACAACACCCGAAGAAGACTCAACTTTAGGGCATTTAGAGTTAGCTCTCATCTAAGCAACTCTCTGCCTAAGGAAGGTGGCACCTATGGGAGCTATAATATGTACAGGCTTAGAAGCAGGAAACTCATCTAAACCTAAATGTAACAAAATCAGATGAATAAAAACTGGAAAGAAAAGAGTATGAGCAGAAGAACTACTCCCATGAACCTCAACCAAAGATCAAATGAAAAGATGAGAAAAACTCATAGAAGCATCTATGATAAGGGCATACAAAAATGCACATCTCTCGATAGGAATAGTGTGCAAATGAGAGATGGGCCAGATAGAATGGCAAGAAATCCAAAAAAAGAGATAATGAATCTCGGTCAACTTGTGAGAAGTGATCCAAGGATCATAACCCCACTAGATAGAAGACCTAGTAAGATATGACATAATGTCATCAAGTGGAGGAGACTCATCATACAGATAGATAGGATGTTGGACTTTAAGCACCCCAAGAGCAGAGGCCACTACCGTAGGAGTAATGGTGTACTCTTCACCCTGTATCCAACTTCTCAGAAACTGAGTATTGGAATCATTGAAGTGGATAGAGAGGTTCAAGTAGAACTCTCTGATCAAGGTAGTCGGAGGAGGATGGTTAATATCCATCAAAGGAAACTAGCCCCTACACTCAAAATTTCTCCTAATCTCAGGGTTAAGCTCATCTAAAATAACCTTTCTCTCAACCCACACAGATCTAAAGAAGGTTCAGCTTCTCATAAGTCTTTTGGTTTTTCTCACTATCAAAGGATGGAGTAGAAGAGGAAAAAGATGTCCTATGAGCTCTAGTCTTCTTAACCATGATGCTAAGGTTGGAAAAGGATAGACAGAAAAGAGAAAAAAGGAAAAAAAAAAAAAAAAAAAAAACCCAAGGGCAGATTGCATCAGACACAGTTAGAGCAAAACAATATAGAAAATAACAATCTATATGATGCATGAACAGTATTAACACATGATGCACACATGATGCATGCTCTAATGCAGTAAGAATAGTTCAATTACACTTTAAAAACACACAGAATTGACTTGAACATAGAGTTTATAACAAAAACCCCAAATTTTGAAAACCCATTTTAAAAAAACCCAACAAATTGACCAAATTATCATTATACAAGTTAGATAACAATATATAATGATAAAATTAATCAATAACATAAGCCAATTTCATCAATTTTTGCTTAATTGAAGAAAATCCCAAATTAAGTAGTTTCAAACCTTAGAAATTCTAATTTTTCCCAATTCATCAAATTGATCAAATTAAACTATGAAGATCATGAGTATATCATCCAACAACAAAAACCCATTGATCAATTGTGAAAGTAATTAACTAGAATAGCAAAAAACCCCAAATTTTATGAAGTCCCAAAAATTTCCCTTAAATGCATGAAAAATGAAAATAAATTGAAAAAAGAAGGGTAGAATAGTCATACCGGTGCTAGAAGACAAAAACCTTTGAGAAAAATTTTGGGAAAACGACCAAAAATTTGCTTTGAATTTGGATCAGTCGAAGAGAGAGAGAAAAGCTTTTGAAAATTTTTGAAATAGTGAAGAACATGTGAGAGAAAGCTTTTTAAAAAACCTTCAGACTGATTTTCGATTGGTCGAAAATTAGGTTTGATTAATCGAAAATCAATTTCGATTGATCCAGCACCAATCAAGCCAGACAAATTCAAATGAAAATTTTAATTGCAATTTCAATCGGTCGAGTAATAGGTTCTATCGATCGAAAATTTGGAAAAATCAAATTTTTGAAAAATAGAGCATTTTAATGTAGAAATTCCTTAAAGCACAATGTTTTATGAATAAAATGCATGAGTATGAGATGAAAAGTTTTTCAAAAACCCTTGAATTTAACCCAGATCTTTCAAAAACAAGATTTTCAATCAATTTGTCCCCAATTCTCAAACTTCAAACATATTTTGCATTAAAATTAAGGAACTTTTAATCTTGGATGGCCATAACAAGATCACACACAATATAATGTATCAAGTTTAGCAAAGAGTAACTTGTATAGTGTGTGCAACTAGCAAGAACTTGAGATACATGTGAGGTGATAAGTAAGTAGTGATCAATCACAATTTCTACAAAATTCATCACATAAGTTTGAAAGTGATTATCACCTAAAGAGTTACATCATATAACTTCCACATCTCCTAGAAAACAAGCTTACAATCATGTAAGTTTCTTGATTTGCTTCATAATGTACATACCAATTTTATTTGATTTGAAACTTAATAAAATAGTCAAGATAATGTACACACTAATTTTATTTGATTGAATTATATTATAAGCCAAGGCTACACCTTATGTTCTTTTTGTACATGTATTACACTTTCTTGAGCATAAAATCTTATGATATGCACTAAGGTGTTCATGATTTGCTAGTAAACAGTGGTGAGATGGTTATTTATATATTTCTCTTAGGATTTTTTAGTCCTTACAATCAAAAGCATGTGACTTTAAGATCAAGATCATGTGACCAACAACTATAAACAACACCCACATAACATGCACTACAAAGCTCAAACTAGTAAAGTGCAATCAAATAAGCTCATCCAAGCTAAATAAGGTACATAAACATGTTATGTAAAGATAATATGGCCAACCTTGATTACAAGTCCAAGAAATGCAAAACACATTTTTCTTCTCTTTTCCTCTTTTTTTGTTGTTGTTGTTGTTGTTGTTTTTTTTTTTTTTTTTTTTTTTTTTTTTTTTTTTGTGAAAAGAATAACAAAAACATCCTAGTATGAAATGCATGAATGTTATGCAATGCAAATCCTAGAAACAAAGAAAACAAAAACAGCAAAGAAGAATAGTCACAAAGAATAGAGAGATGAAGCACAAGGACCATGTCAGAAAGACTCAATTAGGTCGAGCCTTTTGCATCCAAAACTTTTTAGATGCAACTCTAGCATTGGAGTTGTTATTCATATTTGAATGTTGAGCAACTCTAGGATTGGAATAAAGGTTTAAAGCCTTTATCAATTCACCAATAAGTACCATAGGATCTTGTGCTTGAGGCACAAGTACTTTTGGTTTATTTGCTCGCTTAACAGCTTGCCACTTGAAATAATTTGGACGAATGTGCCCAGACTTTCCACAAAAATGACAAACCTGAAGGTTCAAATAGTGTGTAAAACACATTGAACATTTAGACCCCCAATTTACAAATTACCAATTCAAACCTATTATCAAACAATATATGTGCGGTACATGAACATAAGCTAAAATAGAATTGATAAAACAATTTAAACCAAATAAAATCATAGCCACAACAGAAATTAAATGACAAAGATTAAGAGAAGAGAGATGCAAACAAGAGGACAACACAGTGATGTGTTATCGAAGAGGAAACAGAAGTCCTTGGCGTAAAACCTCTCTGTCGCTCTCCAAGTGGTCAATAATCCACTAAAGAATGTAGTTAGGATACATGAACAACAAAAGACCCTCCAAGCCTAATCTACCCAGTGTACCTAAACCCTCCAAACTTCTTGCTCTAATGAGGTTACGCCGAACCTTATCTTCTTTAATTTACCAGATTCCATTATAACCTATAACATCAACCAATATCAATTGGTCCCTTCCTAACTGCTTCCCAAGCACCAAATAGCCTCTTCACAGATATGGCTATGGTGAGAAAATGATTTGGCTAAAGAAACTATCAAGGATGTAACAATAGAGAGGGTGAGAGTTGAGAAATTTAAAGAGTCACTATGTAAAGATTATGGATGAGTCAGTCTTGTTTTTCTCTAGGGCTTCTCTCCCAAATTCTCTCTGAAAGCTCTCAATATTTCATGGGTATAAAGGGTATTTATACTGGAGTGAGAAAGGAATGCGAAGAGCCAGTTTTTCCATAACAGAGTGGACTGGCGACTTGGCCTCACGACTTAACTGAGTCGCGAGTCTAAGCCGCGAGCTAACTAAATGGCCAGTCTGGACTTTTGTTCCTGTAGTACTACAGCTGGCATGACAGTTCAGCTTCTCTACATGCTTCACTCGTGTGCATCATCTGGTGACTTGCCAATCGCGAGTCACCCATGAGATCCAGTCACGAACCCCTGCTTTAGTGCACATTCTTGAGCATTTCTTCACACTCTCTCATATACTACCCTTACATGATTCCCACCTAAATACAGGGTTTCTAAGTTTTTGAATTACAAGCAAATTGGCATGGAATAAAGCCAACAAAATGGTTGATTAAATTCAACCTTACAATAAACTCTAGACTTAACATGCAAGTTGGGAACAGTTGAACAAAACTCTCTCACACCTAACTCTAGAATCTGTGAAGCTCTTGAACATAAGAATAAGTATCTCCTGAAAACACAATATAATATGATCATTGTATGCAGAAAACTTGTAATGCATATTGAGCAAACATAATGCGATCAAGCAAAATAGAATTAAGAAATAAACCATGACTGGACCAAAAACAAATAATCACTATAAATAGTGACCACAATGCTCATTCACACATAGAATGAACATCTGGACATGCAAGCTAATAAGTTCAATATCTGGACATGCAAGCTAATAAGTTTAATGTAAAGTGTTATTTGCATGTCCAACACTCAACTGATACATAAACACTAGGTAAATGCATCAAGAACAAAAAACCAACAAAGGGTAAAAGAGTGATGTACTTAAAGAAAATGCATAACATTTAGTAACAAGTACAAAGCTACAAAGCATGGGTACAAAACAAAATATTTTAAATAGCTAAGCATAATCAAGAACTATGAGCAAAGCATAGTTAATATAACACAAAGCTCTTTCTCTCTTTCTCTCCCTATCATATTACTCCCCCTATCACGAATCATAGGAGCTGTGATGAACTTGGAACATATATACATGTAACCTAAAACGCTTGCACAAAACATATTAGACCCTCAAGGTAAAGCAAGTAATAAACGGATAAGAATAATGTAACAAGTAAATTGCAATCAAGTAAACACGATGTGAAACATGTGAGCAACTTGATCATACACCAAAAACAGTCATATAGAAATGATTACAATGATCACATAGCAAAGCAAATGATCATCCGAACATGCATTCAATGAAGCACAATAGCATAAGGATGTATGCATGTCCAACATACAAACACAATGCAATGAGAACAACAAAGTATAACTCAAAGCACCATAAAGCCAAAAAGAAAACAAACAAAATAAAGTTTTCTAATTAACACAATGTCTTCTCCCTCTTGGTATATGCATTTCCCCTATGGAATATCTCTCCCTGTACAAATGTGCACGAGAAATAGAATTTCTCCCCCTAAGAATGTGCATAAAAGTCATATAAAAATGACAAAACTCTCCAGTATACTCTCCCATTTTTTGTCATGAATAGACAAATGGTCAATGAGAAAAAAAGGGGCAACAGATGAAGGTATGACCAATGATAATGATGCATGAGGGGTGCGAGATGAATGAGAAAATGAAGCTTAAACCAAAAACCAAACAAAATGCTACAAAGCATAAGGTAAACATGACATGCTAGGATGAAGAAACAGGGTATAGACCATTGCATGACAAGGATAGCAAAGGTGTGTGCAAAAGGTGGCTATGTGCAATGCATGACCAAAGTATTGAAAATTCATATGTGGGGCAAGTTATGTTAAATTCACAACCAATGAACCAAATATGATCCTAGTAAGGAAACATGAGAAACCCTAAAATTTGGTATTCATCGGAGTCCAAACAAGTGAGAAAATGCCTAAGAGGCATTTTATCAAATATCTAGCGTGCACACTATGAACAACAATATGAAATAATGCATGAACATCGTGAAATCCACCCTTAATACATGTTATATTTGCCACAAGGGGCCAATCATCCAAAGAAAATCAACAAAAGAAACCAATCCCATACAAAAATTTGACAAAAATTAAGTTTTCCCAACCCCTATGATGAAAATCCCAACCAAGAGCACAGAACTCTCCAAAACGTAATCTAAGGATCAAATTCAATGAAAATAGTTTAAAATTACCTTAGATATGTTAATAGAATGAAAAACCATTCAAATTGATTGGGTTATAATGTAAAAATATTGGAAAAGGGGTTTAAGAAGGGATGGGAGAGGTTTAAAACAGGTTTCCCACGAAAAGCTCTATAAAAAGCTGTTTTTGCGTTTTGCGACTGGGCGAGTCGCGAGATGAGTCGTGAAAGCTTTTGGATGAACTCGTGACTGGGGTTTCATGATGGCTAGTCGCGAGTTGAGTCGCGAAAATTTTTGCAAGTTGCAAGTGAGTTGCAAGTTGAGTCGCGAAAAACTCTGACACCTGTTTTTCAGCACTGAACATGTTTAAACAATGAAAAACAAAGTAAGCACAAAACATGAACACAAAGAGTGATAAAAATCACTTCCAAATGCATATAAAAAGATCAAAAATCTTTTTGGATTGATCCATTTATAATTGAGCACATACACATCACATTTAAACAAGTACAATCGAACAAATGAATAAGGCATTCATTGAACATTAGGCATGTGTGTTGTGTGTGTGTATCAAATGTAAAATAGTCATTTGTCTAAAGTGAAGCTTTAAGATCAATTAAATCAAGTCATATACAATTAGTACTAAGTCAAGTGGTCTATCTCAATTATAGAAATGAACATATATGACTTCCCACAAGAAAATGATTACATATCTTTAAAGCTTTTCATTTGGCTTCTTTACAATTCATGATATTTGATTATTTTGAATCAATACATCTCATTTTGAGATCGATGCCTGAAATTTTTGATATTTCAATTTGATGAACAAGCCTTTGGCTTTTTAGGCATCATACATTTTCATAAAAGTCGCTTTCCCTTTTTCCTAATCAAATATTAGTATGTGCGATGGCTTTTGCAGCTCATTATCTCTTTTCATTTTGAGATTTACATTGGTTAAGCTCTTTAAGAAAAAAAAAAAGTGGGAAGATATATAGGTACAAGTCTACACATGTATCAAAACCAATATGACTATTGACTAATCATTCATGATAAGCTTGAAGATCGATTTACAACAATCACACATAGATGTCAAGATTTTTCCCACAAAGATATAAGTGCATAATGAACAAGTTAAGCTCGTAAATGCATAAAGCTATTTGTACGAAGGTACAAGGCAAAACTCACATGTGATATGTGCTCAAACATATATAATCAAACTTTTTGAATTTTTAACTTCTTATATGATTTTGGATTTTTACTCACATAAAACTAAAACATAAAAGTAAGATCAAAACAAAAACAATGCATATAAAGAAATGCAAGTTGCATAAAATGCATGAAAATATGACATTCAATGCATGAGGGGTCCTACAAAAATTGAAAGAATTAGATCAAGGACCAAAAGAGCAAAAGCTTAACCATAGGAACCCTTCCTCATCCAAACGAAACGATTGTTTGGAATGAGTGTCTCATGAGAAGTGAGACGAGGGTTGGAAGAATGAGAACCGGAGATGCACATAGACAAGGAGTTAAGAGCATTAAACACTTTCTTTAACAACATGTTATTTTCACTCAAATTTGGTTTGCCCATTTTAGCATAATTTCCAAGAAGCTCAAGTTTCTCTTTTCTTTGGATTCTTTTAAGAGCATGAAACTTAGAGCAATAAGATCTTAGATGACCAAAAGCACCACAATGGTGATAAAGAATGTGTTTAGGCCCACTAGACTTTTTGGGAAGGGATCTAGCCATATGATTTTGTTCTCTTTTCAACTTACAACATTAAGGTCTTATATGACCAATCACACCACAATGATGGCAAGTTGGAACAAATTTAGATCCATCCAAAACCTTAGTTTGAGACCTAAACGGAGGCTTTGACTTAATAGCCTTTCTCTCCATCTTTTGATTTCTTTTATGTGGAAGAATATACACCGATTTGTCCTTTGAGGTAGAACACACAATAGGCACAAAATCGGATACTACAACATGATTGCAACATATATTTTCATCATTTTTAACAATAGGTTCAGCAATCAAACACTTGGCATGCCTTTTCAGAGATTCATTCTCACATTTTAACTTATCAACAAGTTTGTTAGACAAAACAAGTTTAGCATCCAAGTTCATATTCAAACATTCAAACTCTTTCAGCTTTTCAAGAGAATTTTCAGCAAGTTTCTTATATCTTTCAACCAATTTGTTGGATTCATTGAGAGTAGCAATCAAATCATCATTTTCACAAAATAACTTGCTCAAATCCTTATGAAACTTCTTAGCCTTTTTATTAAAGAGTTTGATGTTAGGAATATCAACAATACCCAAAGATTCAAGTAGCATGTCATCACAATCATGAGGATAAACACTCATAGAGGCATTTCCACAAACACGTGGCATGCTACAATCATCAACATCCAAAACATGCATAGAGGCATACAAAGCACTATCCATGGCAAATAAACACAAGGGGTCAAGGATCACACTTAGGTATTTAAACCACAACAAGTGTACCCGCTCTGATACTAATTGAAAGTTCAAATAGTGTGTAAAACACCTTGAACGTTTAGATCCTCAATTCACAAATTACCAATTCAAGCTTATTATCAAACAATATATGTGCGGAACATGAACATAAGCTAAAACAGAATTGATAAAAAAATCTAAACCAAATAAAATTACAGCCATAGTAGAAATTAAATGGTAAAGATTAAGGGAATAGAGATACAAACACAAGGATAACACAACGATGTGTTATCGAAAAAGAAACCGAAGTCCTCGATGTAAAACCTCTTTGCCGCCCTCCAAGTGGTCTATAATCCACTAAAGAATGTAATTTGTTAGGACATATGTGATTCACTTGTTAGGAACATATGTCAATATTTTATGTAATTGGCTAATCCTTTGACAAAACGTACTTTACTTGTAATTTGGTAGATCTAGGATGTTTCTAATACTTCAAGAAACAAGGTTTCAAGTTCAGTTGTTAAAGTCATGCAAGTCTGTCCAAGAATCAAGTGAGAAAATATTGAATTTTAAAGCTCGATAGCTGCTTGACACTTGGCTTATTTGTCGAGCTCTTCAACTGCTTCTTATTGCAATCTCGACACCTTTTGATAGCTAGGTCGATCGATCGAGCAAATTTCTGTCCCCTTGACACCTTTTTGACACCTTCTCGATAGCTGTATCTGTCGAAGTTTAAAGCTCGACACCTCCTCAACACCTCTCGATTGATTGAGGTTACGAGAAATCAGATTTTCAAATTTGATTTTCGACCCATGATGACATGTATATGTAGGGTTTCTTTCCTTACAACCTTAGACCTATATAAGGTTTATTTTAGAGGCTGTCACATAAGAGAATACAAGAAGAACATACGCAAAAGGTGACCGGTGCCTTAGTCTCTCCGAAAGAAGCTACTGTGTCTTTTGCGCCTTAGGGTTTTGTAACCAAGTGCTTCTTGATCTTTATTGTTGATGAAGTAAAGAACTTTGCCACCAACATTCTTCTTCCTTAAGTTGGGAGTGAGTCACGTACTGGGATTCGTGCAAAGGAATTAGTCACGTACTGAGATCCGTGCAATAAAAAGAGTGGCGTTCATATATTGAAGAGTTCAGAGGTTCTAAAGCGGTAGAAGGTTTCTGCTGTGAGTTCATCTACAAGGATTATAAAGTTTAGGGACAAAGGTTTTATACTAGATCTGAAACTTCTCTTTACTATAGTGAATTGCTTTTCGAGAAGGTTTCATTCTAGGTTTTTTACTGTGAAACTAGTTTGTCTCATTGGTTTTTCTGGGTTATCATATCTTGTCTTATTTATTTTTCCGCTGCATGATTTTGACATGATATTGATGTTTGTTTGTTTTAACAAGTTTTATTCATAATAATCTAATTAACAACTTGGATTTAAAACTTGTTAATTCTATCAATCAGAGTCTAAATTTCTCAACAAGTGGTATCAGAGTAAGTTTACTCTGATTGGATTAATTTCCTGAGTGTGATCCTTGACCCTCGTTGTTATGGATCATGGACAATCTCTTTTGATTCCTCCTTTATTTGATGGAACTAATTATGCGTACTGGAAAGTTCGTATGAAAGCTTTTTTACAGGTTGTAGATGAACAGGTATGGCAAACTGTTGATGGATTGGGATGATACAACAATCATAGCAGAAAATTTCAACAGTGGGGCCTTGAATTCTTTGTTTTGTAGGGTGATCAATGAAGAATTCCAGAAAGTATTATCCACAGAAGTTGTCAAGGAAGTATAGACCATTCTTGAGACAACTTATGAAGGTTCCAAGGTAGTAAAGACTGTGAAGTTTCAAAGACTCACTAGTAGTTTTGAAGAAATAAGGATGGAGGAGGATGAGACCTTTGATGAGTTCTATGCTAAACTTATGGATATTGTGAATTCTACCTTCAATCTTGGAGAATATATTGTGGAATCCAAAATTGTTAGGAAAATCCTTAGGTCCTTACTTGAAAGATTCCATGCCAAGATCACTATCATTGAAGAAGTCAAGGACATTGATCAACTTCCTTTGACTGAACTTGTAAGGAACCTTCAAACCTATGAGATGGGATTAGGCTTAATTGGAAAAGGTGAAAAGAGTAAAAACTTGTCTCTTAAGGGTATAGAGGAAAAGATTGAGGACTCTAAAGATGAAGATGAAAGTGAAGATAGAGATGAAGATGAAGATGAGGATGAGTATCTAACCTTCATAACTGATGAGATTATCAAGCTTCTTCAATTTAGAAAGAAGAATAAGGGAAAACCTCCTAGGAAATCTAAATCCTCAAGGAAGGGCAAGAATGAAAAACCTGTCATCCAATGCCATGAGTGCAAAGGTTTTGGTCATATGAGGATAGAGTGCCCAAACTACCTTATGAAAGAAAATACCAAGGAGTCAAAAGATAAAGGGTTGGTCGCTACTTGGAGTGATACTGAGAATGACTCTTCTGATAAGTATGTGGATGAATGTAGTCACGTTATGACCTTTACTGCCTCAACCGATAAGGTGATTGAGGAGAGTGCGAGTGATAATAAGCATTTTTCTGATGATGAAGTACCCAAAAAAATGACCCTTCAGGAAGCCTATGATAAGCTATGCACTGAATTTACAAAATTAGAGAAGACTTCTCATCTTTGTAGAAAAGTGCTCAATGAGGTAAAAACTGAAAAAGGTTGATCTATTAGTTAAACTAGATGAGACTACAAGATTAGTTGAGACTCTTGTTGTGGAGAACACCTCATTAGAAGAGAAGGTCAAGAATCTTGAGGTTGAGCTTAGTCAAGTTAGAACTCAAATAGAGAGGATGTCTAATGCAAAGCTTGAGGAGGTATTGAGTGCTCAAATGCCTAGTTCTGATAAGACTGGCTTAGGATATGCTATCTCTTCTAGCCCCTCATCTTCCATGGCTTCTGGATCAAGGAATGTCTTTATGCCTCAATCTGAGAAAGGTAATAAAGGTATGAAATCCAAAACTGATCTGGCTAATCCTAAATCCTTTGTTAGACCTCATGTTTGTCACCATTTGGTGTTTTGGACACATTCGTCCTAATTGCTTTAAGTTGTATCCTCATAAGCAATTGTCCAAACGGTCACAGGTTTCCTCTCAAGGACCTACTTCTTTGTTTGGAGAGTTATTAAAAGCTTTGAGCTTTTTAACTCAATTTCAGAAGAATTTTAATTCTTCTATGTCCTTTAGTAGACATACTAGGACACGTGCCTTTTCATCTTCATGGTCGTGCTATGTGGGTGAGAAAGGAGCCTAAGACTTAATTGTCTTTTCTGTTGTCCTCTGCTTTAATTCTTTCTATCTAAAGTAGGACTCTTTTTACTTGATTTCTTATATGTTTTTGGAATTATGCTTTCATGCATCTGCATCTTTCTATCATACCTTCATGCATATGCATCTTTCTTTATGCTTTCATGTTGTTTGTTTGTTTTTGTTTGGTTGTTTAGTCTTTATTTTTGTTTATTTTTCAAAATAAAAAGAGAAAAAAATAAGAAAAATACAAAAACAGTGTGTTTTTTGTACATTGGTACTTGCGTACCTTGGATGGCCATTGAAACAAAGTTTTCTAAATTTTGTATCTTTTGTAGCTTAGATAAGCATCTTTATGTACAACTAAGCAAGTGAGCTTTGTGGCTCTTGTTTTTGATAAGTAAGATTATGTTATCCCTTGTACTTAACACTTATATTACTCTTTTTGATGGATAGGACTAAAAAATCCTAAGAGAAAGGCATAAATAACCATCTTACCACTGTTACCCGCCAATCATAATATGACACATGTATGCTTCAGCATAGCAAAAGTGTAGTGTCAATGATATTTGTGTGTTTCGGCATAGCAAAATTGGAATGTCAAATGCTTACCATCATTGGGTATTTCTTTTCTCTCTCTGATATGCCCATGGATGATTTGCTTAAAAGAAAAATATGCAAAGAAAATAAAAAGCAAAAAGATCAAAAATCCTTTAAATATGATTGCAAACGTGTATTCTAGGAGATGTGAGAGTTATAGGATGTACCTTGAAGGTGATAGTCCCAATTAAGTAGTTATGATTGTGTGTGAGTTAAAGTGATTTTCTTATATCTCAAATCATCATAACATGTAGACACTTATGCAATCTTGGGATATTTTTCACACACAACACCCAATATTTTTTGCTACTCTTGATACATGTGCAGGTACAATGTGATTTAGCCATCACAAGGTTTACATGTGTTAATGTATGCTCACTAAACTGTCTTAACTTGTTTTTGAAATATAAAATTGGTTAGACTTGTTTAGTGTGTGTGTGTGTGTGTGTTTTGAATCAATGAGCATGACATTTTTTTTTATTGTTAAGAGATTTGTTTTTCATATGTTTTGCATCTTTCTATTATTTTGTCATCCATAGCATTTTGTTTCATTACATTCATGCATTTTTATGGATTCTTTGTGCCCCCTTGATCATCCTTGATTATCTTTATGTTTCCCAGGTGAAGCTTTATAACTTCTTGTACCCTTTGTCAATCATGACAAAAAGGGGGAGAATTTTTGGAGATATGTGGTTTCTTTTTAAGATTCTACATGTTAGAGGGAGAAATACATTCCTTGTTAGGGGGAGATGTGTTTCATCTTGTTAGGGGAAGTGCTTACTTCCTTCTTCTTATACACCGGTCTTATGACCATGATTACATACATTGTGCATATCTTCGATATACTTATGATGATATATGTTTTCTTCACCTACCTCTACATGTGTTGTTTCTTTTCTATCTTTATATACATGTTTCTACTTGTATGCAATCTATTATTTCTATTTCACACAAAGATGCCTTGATGAGTTTTATTTCAAGTGTTTCAGAAATATAGGTTGTCAAAGTCGACTTGCCAAAAACTCTCTTCTTGCAAAGTTTTTCAAGAGTTTATGTTAGGATAGACTTTATTGTATTCAACAAGTGAGTATGAGTTGAGTGATTTATGACTTCTCTCATATGTTCATTTGTTTGTTATGGTTTTGTCATGGATTGCTAAATGGGGAGATTGTTAGGATATATGTGATTCACTTGTTAGGAACATATGTCAATATTTTATGTAATTGGTTAATCCTTTGACAAAACTCACTTTACTTGTAATTGGGTAGATTTAGGATTTTTTTAATATTTCAAGAAACAAGGTTTCAAGTTCAAGTGTTAAAACCATGCAAGTTTGTCCAAGAATCAAGTGAGAAAATGTTGAATTTTAAATCTCGATAGCTACTCAACACCTCTCGAAACCTGGCTTATCTATCGAGCTCTTCAGCTGCTTCTTATCGCAATCTCGACACCTCTCGATAGCTAGGTCGATCGATTGAGCAAATTTCTGTCCCCTCGACACCTCCTTGATAGCTATATCTGTCGAAGTTTAAAGCTCGACACCTCCTTGACACCTCCTCAACACCTCTTGTGTGATGCCCCAATCTGATACCATATGTAACGACCAAAGGAAAAGCGCTAGCCACATCTGCGCTATACCTCAAAAGGACTAGTCACTATTGAAGCTCCTTGTAGTTGTTAATAAAGCCCAGTTCAACCCAGTGAATACCCGATGTAGGACTCATCAGACACCCACACACATCACACAATCAAACAATCAAATTGGGGCATCACAATCTTCCCCACTTAAATCCCTAACGTCCTCGTTAGGGCCCACTTTGTGGGGTAGTGTCTCTGAGCCCACACGGTGTTACCGGGCCGGCTCTAATACCATATGTAACGACCCAAGGAAAAGCGCTAGCCACATCTGCGCTAGCCACATCTGCGCTATACCTCAAAAGGACTAGTCACAATTGAGGCTCCTTGTAGTTGTTAATAAAACCCAGATCTACCCAGTAAATACTCGATGTGGGACTCATCACACACCCACACACATCACACAATTAATCAAATTGGGATATCACAATCTCCCCCACTTAAATCCCTAACGTCCTCGTTAGGGCCCACTTTGTGGGGTAGTGTCTCTGAGCCCACACGGTGTTACCGGGCTGGCTCTGATACCATATGTAACGACCCAAGGAAAAGCGCTAGCCACATCTGCGCTATACCTCAAAAGGACTAGTCACAATTGAGGCTCCTTGTAGTTGTTAATAAAACCCAGATCTACCCAGTAAATACTCGATGTGGGACTCATCACACACCCATACACATCACACAATTAATCAAATTGGGATATCATAATCTCTCCCACTTAAATCCCTAACGTCCTCGTTAGGGCCCACATTTGTGGGGTAATGTCTCTGAGTCCACACGGGATTACCGGGCCGGCTCTGATACCATATGTAACGACCCAAGGAAAAGCGCTAGTCACATCTGCGCTATACCTGAAAAGGACTAGTCACTATTGAAGTTTCTTGTAGTTGTTAATAAAGCCCAGTTCAACCCAATGAATACCCGATGTGGGACTCATCAGACACCCACACACATCACACAATCAAACAATCAAATTGGGGCATCACATCTTGATTGATCGAGGTTATGGGAATTCAGATTTTCAGATCTGATTTTCGGCCTATGATGACATGTATGTGTAGGGTTTCTTTTCTCATAATCCTAGACCTATATAAGACTTATTTTAGAGGCCGTCACATAAGAGAATACAAGGAGAACATATACAAAAGGTGACCAGTGCCTTATTCTCTCTGAAAGAAGCTACTGTGTCTTTTACGCCTTAGGGTTTTGTAACTAAGTACTTCTTGATCTTCATCGTTGATGAAGTGAAGAACTTTGCAACCAATATTCTTCTTCCTCAAGTTGGGAGTGAGTCACGTACTGGGATTCGTGCAAAGGAGTTAGTCACGTATTGGGATTCGTGCAAAGGAGTTAGTCACGTACTGGGATTCGTGGAATAAGAAGGGTGGCATTCATATATTGAAGAATTCAGAGGTTCTGAAGCAGTAGAAGGTTTCTGCTGTGAGTTCTTCTACGGGGATTGTAGAGTCTAGGGACAAAGGTTTTGTACTAAATCTGAAACTTCTCTTTACTATAGTGAATTACTTTTTGGGAAGGTTTCCCCCTAGATTTTTTCTGTGAAACTAGTTTGTTTCATTGGTTTTCCTGAGTCATCATATCTTGTCTTATTTATTTTTCCACTGCATGATTTTAACATGATATTGATGTTTGTTTGTTTAACAAGTTTTATTCATAATAACTCTAATTAACAACTTGGGTTTAAAACTTGTTAATTCTATCAATCGGGATCTAAATTTCCCAACATAGTTGGGATACATGAACAGCAGAAGACCTTTCAAGCCTAATCTACCCAATGTACCTAAGCCCTCCAAGCTTCTTGCTCCAACGAGATTACGCCGAACCTTTGTCTTCTTTAGCTTACCGGATTCCGCTATAACCCATAACATCAACCAATATCAATTGGTCCTTTCCTAATTGCTTCCCAAGCACTAAATAGCCTCCTCACAGATATGGGTATAGTGAGAAAAGGATTTGGCTAAAGAACCTCTCAAGGATGTGACAATAGAGAGGGTGAGAGTTGAGGAATTTGAAGAGTTTCTATGTAAAGATTATGGATAAGTCAATCTTGTTTTTCTCTAGGGTTTCTCTCTCAAAATTCTCTCTGGAAGCTCTCAATATTTCATGGGTATATGGGGTATTTATATTGGAGTGAGAAATGAATGCGAAGAATTAGTTTTTCCATAACAGAGTGGACTGGTGACTTGGCCTCGCGACTTGACTGAGTCGCGAGTCCAAGCCACGAGCTAATTGAATGGCTAGTCTAGACTTTCTGTCTTGTAGTGCTACAGAGTCGCGAGTCCAAGCCGCGAGCTAATTGAATGGCTAGTCTAGACTTTCTGTCTTGTAATGCTACAGTTGGAATGACGGTTTAGCTTCTCTGCATGCTTCACTACCAAACTCATTATCAGAAACTTCATCATCACTACAGGTTACAGCTATAGCCTTACCCTTTGATCTCAAGAATGTAGGATATTGTGATTTCACAAGACCATACCCTTGACAACCAAAACATTGTTGATCCATAGAATTACTAGAGGTTTGACCAACTTTCTCTTTAGGTTTTTCATTATTGTTTACCTTAGTGGGTTCATTCCTCCTAAAATTTCTAGGTTCAACATTGTTTTTACCTTTTGCCCTTCTGTTATTGTTCCTAAGAAAATTTCTAAAGTTCTTGGTAAGGTAAGCAATCTCTGTAGTAGAGAGTTCATCATCAAATCCATTCCCATCAATATCATCAATTGACTTAAGAGCTATTGATTTGGATTTGTTTGTCTTGGGGAGGTCTAACTCATAGGACTGAAGAGATTCTATAAGTTCATCAAAAGGGATGGAGTCCACATCCTTACTTTCAGTTATGACAGTCACTTTGGGTCTAAAGTTCTCAGTCAAAGATCTAATTATATTCCTAACAATTTTAGGTTGATCATATATTTCACCCAAATTATAAGCAAAGTTAACAATATCATTCAGTTTAGCATAGAATTCATCAAAACATTCATTATTAGACATTCTAATACTTTCAAATCTAGAAGTTAACTGCTGCAGTTTGTTAATCTTAACTGCCTTTGTGCCTTCATGCATAGTTTGGAGAATATTCCATGCAGTATGAGCAACCTCAACATTAGAGATTCTCTTGAATTCTTTCATAGAAATAGCATTAAAAATAGCATTCATGGTTTTTCTATTAAAAGCGACTGCTTCTTTCTGAGAAGTTTGCCACTCACTAATTGGAGTAATAGGCTTCTCCCATCCGTATTCAATGGAGTTCCAAACTCTCTCATCAATAGATTTCAAGAATGCTTTCATCCTTACTTTCCAGTAGGCATAGTTGTTCCCATCAAAGTGAGGTGGGATCACAAGAAAGTGACCGTGCTCCATGACAACAGGGGTCAATGATCAACTCTTAGATCAAAGGATTTAAATACTAGAGCTAACCCGCTTTGATACCACTTGTACATTTTTAGACCCCTTAAACACAAACAGAATAAACTAGTTATTTTGCCATGTGATTAACTTGGGTAAATTATTCAGATCTAGGTTAACATAAGTAAATCATATCATTGAAACAGTGCGGAAAATAAATAACACAACGATATGATAACCCAGGAAAACTAAACCAGTAAAAAACCTAGGGAGGATTTAACCTAACTATTCTCAAGGTAAAATAGATCCATTATGAAAGAATTGAAGTTTTACAATAGTGACTTAGACCACCAACATCCTATTGCTACCTCAAGTAGAAAACTTACTACCATGACCACGTGACAGCTTCGAGTTCACAGACTACTTCTTTTTTGAATTCACAGCAACAACAAGTACTCCCACTTGTGCTTCTTTTTAAGCTCTTTATGCAGCAACTAAAATGATCACCAAGCTCTCGATATCAATCTTAAGATTGGAAACCCCAAGTATGTATGAAGACAAACACCTCTAGATCTTACACAAGATTCATACACATAGCATAAACAACAACAACAAAACATGGCTAAGGTTTTTCCTTTTATACTTAAGGCAAAACATAAAACCCTACACGTCATATGGGCTTGGGCTTGAGTTGGAAAATTTTGCAAAAAAACAATTTGCACTTGCTTCGATCGATTGAGTCTAATTTTTGATCGATTAAGCCTTGTAGATTTACATAATAGATCTTGTAGTACACTCGATTCCAACTTTACACATAAACATACTTTAAGCAGCCTAATTCTAAACTCTAAGTTTTGATCATGGTTTGCCAACATTACACATTGAAGTTCTAATACATTTAGATCCTTAGAACCTAACACTTTGTACCCTTAGTGAAAACTTTGCGAAGGAAGGAGGAGACTTCCCTTATTGTGGCTTTCCCGAACTTTGGGTAGGTAAGAATGGAAAGGTGTATATGGGTTGGGAGATATTCTTCAACGAGAAGCTCACCTTTAAAGAGAAGCCTACGGTGGTGATCAAGGAAGTTCAAGAAGAAGTCGATTGAGTGGATTACATGGATGTTGAAGCAATGGAGACTACGCTGAAGATGGAGGAGGACATGTTCACCATCACCAACGAGGAGCCAAGTGATCATTCTACCTTAATAATTGGACTTGGGTTGGGTTTTGTGAAAATGTGGGAAAGAAAATGTGTAATGCAGGTCTCAATGTACTTTTCAACATTTTTAATAAGATGAATTCTAATTTGGCTTATTTTGATGTGTCCTATAATATTGAAATTCAGCACTTAAATGATTCAAATGAATTTGAAAATGAAATTAATAAAAAATTGGAAAAGAAAATTAAACCTATGGAACCAACTTTTGAAAATCTTAATTTGGGCAATGATAAGAGTCCACATTTAATTAAAATTGGCTCAACCCTAAATGAAAAAGAAAGAAAAGATCTCAAAGAGTTGCTCACCAAATTTCAAGAGGTGTTTGCATGGTCCTATGAAGATATGCCCGGTATTGATCCCGAGATAGCTCAACACCACATTGACACTTATGCTCACATGGTATTCGTCCAGCGGAAATTGAGACATATGAGAACCAAATGGCTTCTAAAGATCAAAGAAGAGGTCACCAAGCAATTGAAGGTAGGGTTCATCTAACCCGTACACCAAGCCGAATGGATAGCTAATGTTGTGCCTGTGCCTAAGAAAGATGGGAAGGTAAGAATGTGAGTGGATTTAAGGGATTTGAACAAAGCTTGCCCTAAGGATGACTTCCCTCTTCCTCACATAGATGTCTTAGTGAATAACATAGTCAGTAGTGCTTTGATGTCTTTCATGGATGGTTTTTGGGGATATAACCAAATCAAGATAGCTGTAAGGTTGAATTTATTCAACCATCTAATTGGCTTTATTCCGTGCCAAATTTGCTTGTAATTCAGCATTTAGTAACCCTGTATTTAGGTGGGATTGTTGTAAGGGTAGTGAGTGAGATAGAGTGAAGATTGCTCAAGAGTGTGCAAGAAAACAGAGTGTCGCGGCTGGGACTCGCGGCTGGACTCGCGGCTTCAACCCGCCAGAATCTGCACACGTGCCAAGCATGCTGGAAGATGAACAGTCATGCTAGCTGGAGCACTACAGGACAAAACAGGACAACTGGCCATACGGTTATCTCGCGACTGGAACTCGCGACTTAGTCAAGCCGCGAGGTCAAGCCGCGAGCCACCCCTGTTTTGGAAAAACCTGACGTTTCGCATTCCTCTCCACTCCAGTATAAATACCCTTTTAACCCACGATTGAAAGAGAGCTTTCAGAGAGAATTTTGAGAGAGAAACCCTAAAGAAAAACCAGATTGTTTCACCCACAATCTCTACCTTAGAGTCTCATCAAATTCCCTCACTCTCTTCCTCTCCATTGTCAAATCCTTGAGAGGCCTTATACCAAACCTGGTTCTCACCATTATCATCTCTGTGAGACAGACGTTTGGAGTTCTGGGAAGCAGTTAGGAAGGAGCCAATCTTCATTGGTTGATGCTACGGTGTAGTAGCGGAATCCGGAAAGTTAGAGAAGAAAAAGGTTCGGCGCAACCTCGTTGGAGCAAGAAGCTTGGAGGGCTTAGGTGCATTGGATAGATTAGGCTTGGAGGGTCTATTGCTGTCCTTGTATCCCAACTGTATTTTCTTGTGGATTGATTACCGCTTGGAGGGCGGCGGAGAGGTTTTTCGCCGAGGTCTTCGGTTTCCTCTTCGATAACATATCTGGTGTTATCGCTGTGTTTGCATCTTCCTTCCTCTCTATCTCTGCCTTTACATTATCTGCTGTGGTTTATTTTGTTATGGCTTAGATAGTTGTTTAACCAATTCCAGATTATAGCATATGTTAAGTTTCCGCACACTAGTTGTTTGACATATTGCTTGTGTTGGTTAAGTTGGTTTTTGGGGGTCTAAACGTTCAAAAGTGTTTTTATACACGTTTTTGAACTTTCAATTGGTATCAGAGCAGGTACACAGCTGTTTGGTTTCATTACCATTGTGTGATCCTTGACTCCCTTTTTGAGATGGATAGGTCTCAATCCTTTAATGCACCTCCATATTTTGATGGTAGTAATTATGCCTTTTGGAAGGTTCGCATGAGAGCCTTTTTATGTTCTATTGATGAATCTGTTTGGGATGCTGTTGAGATTGGTTGGATTAAACCTGAGGCAGCCAAATCCACTTGGGATAAGGCAGCACTTGCTGCATCTAATGCTAACAGTAAAGCACTAAATGCTATTTTCTGTGGTGTGTCTCCAGATGAATTTCACAGGATTTCTCACATTACCATTGCCAAAGAAGCATGGGAGATTCTGGAAACCACTTATGAAGGCACGAAGAAAGTGAAGGATACCAAGTTACAAATGCTGACCACTCGGTTTGAGGAGCTCAAGATGAGTGAGGATGAGTCTTTCGACTCCTTCTATGGGAAGCTAAATGAGGTGGTTGTTAGTAAGTTTAACTTGGGGGAAAAAATGGATGACTCAAAGATTGTAAGGAAGATTCTTCGATCATTGCCGGAAAGCTTTCGTGCAAAAGTAACAGCCATTGAAGAGAGCAAGGACCTTGATGACATCAAGGTGCAGGAGCTGGTTGGTTCTCTGCAGACGTATGAGATGTCGCTGCCAAATCAACGAAAGAGTAAATCCCTTGCTCTAAAGACCATTAATGAGAAGGTGGAAGATGAAGGCTCATCGGGAGAAGATAAGGTGGACAAAGATGTAGCCTATCTTGTTAAAAATTTCAGAAAGTTTTTGAAATTCAAAAACAATGGAAAATTTGATGATAAGAGAAAATTCCAAAATTCTGGAAGGGAGAAGAGGGATTTCAAAAAGAACGATGGAAAAGAATCCCAATCCACACAAGGTGTCACTTGTTATGAATGCAACGGGCATGGACACTTCAAGAAGGAATGTCCTAATTATTTGAAATCGAAAGGCAAGGTGTATGCCACGACCTTGAGTGATTCAGACTCGTCCGACTCAGAATCTGAAGAAAGCTGTGATGGAGAGGGGAACTATTCAGCTTTCATGACTATTGCACATGTTGAGTCTTCGGATGAGTTAAATATGCTTGTACAAGACCTTGGAGAACACAGTGATGATGAATCACTAGGAATTGTTGAAGAATCAGATGCTGAAGAAAGTGAAAGCACAGCAAATCTTCAAGAAAACTATAACTCACTCTTGGAGAAGTCCGGTGAGTACACAAGGGTTGCCAAGGCTGCTGTGAGAAAGATGAAGAAGGCTGAGGAGGACTACAAAAGTCTCCTAATCCGATATAGGGAGGCCAAATGCAAGATTGAAACTTTGAATGGTGAGCTGTCCGAAGCTTACACAAAAGTAAGATT
This sequence comes from Quercus mongolica, assembly GCA_011696235.1. Taxonomy (NCBI): domain Eukaryota; kingdom Viridiplantae; phylum Streptophyta; class Magnoliopsida; order Fagales; family Fagaceae; genus Quercus; species Quercus mongolica. The sequence continues at coordinate 8,219,186 of CM022236.1, read as the reverse complement.
TCTTGAGAATGAGATTGTGCAAGCAAATGCAAAAATAGAGAGGGTCACCACCAAGAAGCTAGATGATGTTATATCATCTCAAAAGAGCTTCTCAGACAAATCCGGACTGGGGTATACCGGAGGAAGTAGTTCATCTGTAAATATCACTAAAGAAGTGAAGTTTGTGAAGGCAAAAGATCCTGTTGTAGATGAACATACTGGTGAGAAGCTAGAGGTGGATGAGAAGAAGAATTTGGTGAACCAACGGGTGCTGAATCCCCGTAATCAGTCTGTGGGCAGGTCTGAATCCCGTGCCAAGTCACGTCCACGACCACAGAGAGGTCCTAGAGGAACTTATGTGTGCCACTATTGTGGAATTCAAGGGCATACTCGACCAAATTGCCAAAAGCTGAGAGCAAAGAACAGTGCAACTCCTCAAAGGTCAGGAGGACCAAGAGTTGATAGGAGAACTTGGGCAGGTGATCAATCTAGAGAGCAACATGGAGATCCCGGAATGATGAACGTGATGAAGATGATTGGTGCATTCACCAACTGCTTGGAAAGCTTCTCACGAAGGTTTGAAAGCCCTAACTCCCGTACCCAATCCGTTAAGGAAATCACCCCAAACGCAAGTGTCGTGTGGGTGAAAAGGGGTACTCATGCATAAGCATTACAACATGTCCATGCATTAATACTTCCTATGCTTTGTGACTATGTTTGTTTGGTATGCTTGTGGTTTTTGTTTTTGGTTGTTTGTTTGTCTTCTTGTGAATATTTCTTAATTGTGTTTTATCAATCTTTTTGTGTCTTGTGTCAAAAATCCAAAAATCACATAAAAAGTAGAAAATCAAAAAGCTTGATTAACTTTGTTGAGTTTTGTCTCAAAACTTGTTTTGCCTTGTACCTTTGTGCTAATGGCTTTGTGCATTTTCGAGCATTGCTTGTTTTCATGCACTCATATCACTATGGGAAAAATCTTGAAATCTATGTGATTGTTGTAAATAGATCTTCAAACTTGTCATGAATGATTAGTGAATGGTTATGTTGATCTTGAGACATGCATAGACTTGTGTCTATATCTCTTCCCACTTTTCATTTTATGTATTGCTAAAAGGAGCTCACCAAATGTAAATCTCCAAATGAAAAGAGATATTGAGCTGCAAAAGCCTGTCGCACATTCTAGTATTTGACTAGGAAAAAGGGTAAGCGACTTATTTTAAAAGTGAATGTTCTTTTAAAAAGGCCAAAGACCTGTTCTTCAAAGAGAAATGTTACATATATTCCTCTCACAATGAGAGATGATTGCCTCAAAAAGATCAAAAAGATCAAATGTTATGATTGTTAGTGGAGTCAAATGAAAAGCTCCAAGTTATGTTATCAAGTTATGTGTGGGAAGTCATATATTCATATTTCTATAATTGAGATTGGTCACATGATCTAGTGCTAATTGTGTATGCCTTGGTTGAATTGATCATTGAAGCTTCACATTAGACAAAGGACTATCTCATTGTTGATATCCACACACAACACACAAGTTTATGTTCAATAAATGCCTTATTCATTTGTATGATTGTACTTGATGAAATGTGTTTTCACATGCTCAATCTTTGTTATTTCAAGCACAAAAAGATTTTTGAGTGTTTTAGGTGTTTTTGAAAAGTATTTTGGTTGAAAAATCTGAAAATTTCAAAAATACAGTTTTGCCCTGTTTTGGCGGCTCAGTCGCGGGTGTGTCAAGTCGCGGGCCTCAGTCGCATCTTCGCTGGTCATTTTTGGTGACTTGTTCGCCGGTAGAAGGTCGAGTCGCGAGTTCACTCAGAGATTTTCGCGGCTCAGCTCGCGACTCACTCGCGGGTAGACCTTCCAGTCGCGAAAAACACTTAGAAAAATTTTTCAAAATTTTGGTCTTGTGTATTCTGGCGGCTCGAGCTGGCGACTGTGTGGCGACTCAATCCAGTTGCGAAAATCGCGTGTTTTGCAGAAACAGGAGCAGTTTTTAAACTTTTTCAGTTTTTCCCTCGAATTTTTGTGACTGTTCATCTTCTCTCTAAACTCTCTCCCTACCAAACACTCCGTGCTCCCTTTTCCAATCTCTTGTGTTGCACCCTTGTAACTCAAAATCGTCAAGTTACAGGTATGGGTTTTCTGTTTTACACTCTTTACTACTTGATTTTGTGTTTTTACACTTGATTTTTCGCATATGAGTGTGTTTTTGAAATGGGTTTGTGTTTCGGTCTCTGCTCCTTGTTCTTGCTTAGCTTGTGAATGCTGTTGCTATAGTTTGTGTTAAAGGATTGTCATTTGCTTATTGCTCTTCATCTTGTGCTTAGACTTGTGCTTATTCTATTTCAATCTGATTTTTGAGCTGTTGAGTGATTTCTATTGGTTCGTTTTGAGGATGTGTGTTTTAGTGTGCTAGATTTGCATGTTTTTAGTGTGTTAATCTGTGGGAAACTCCTGTTAGGATCACTATATTGTTTGAATGTCATTTTTTTTCCATTATCTGCCTCAATGTCAGTTATCTGCCTTTGGGAAAGTTTCACCATATTGTTCATGTGTGTCCTATCCTAGACTTGATATTTCCATATGTTTGAACTAAGTAACTTGCTGTTAAGTTTTGAAGCTCAGTTGTATGGTTGATATCTCTCTCTGTTTATTACATGGTACTGACTGGTAATGCACATATATTGCTATATGTTGTTTGTGGCCTTTTCTGATTGTTCACAGATGGCTCCCTCTCCTCAGAAGAAGAAATCTACTGCAAAGAAGGGTGACAAGAGATTAAAGATGGATTCTAGATTGTTTAGGTCAGTTCACCACTTTGAGAGATACAAGGATAACTTCTTGAATGCAGGAATCATTCAAGAGAGATTTGTGGATTTGGAGGACTTAAGGCAATCTTTTATTCCCAGTTGTTTTGAAGGAAGAGGATGGGAAAAGCTTTTGAGTGGTTTCCCTGTTGTGTGTGAACCCTTAATTAGGGAATTTTACTCAAATGCTGTGATAAAGGATAATGAATTGAGTTGCTGGGTGAGGGGTAAAGAATTTGTCTTGGATGCACATGTCATAGATGAAGTACTAGGGCTTGAAGGTTTGGATGATGAGGAGTTTATAAATTTCAAGGATAGGAGTGTCTCTATTGAAACAGTTCAACAGAGGATAGGTGGGCAGAGAGAAGGGAACTGTTTGAATACCACTGCATTTCCAGTGGACATGAGGGTTCTAACCATAATCATGATGTTTAACCTCTATCCTATTAAGAAGTTGACCACAATCAATTGTGCTAGAGCAATTTTTCTGATGGATCTCAAAGAGAAAAACTTCATAGATATAAGTTCCCACATCTTTGACATCATTGTGGATGAGACAAGAACAACATCTAGACCTAAATTGATTTTTCCAAGTTTGCTAATGAGGATTTTTAGGAGTAAAAGTGTTCCAATCCCTCAAGACATCAGTCCCATGTCTACACCCTCTGCAATCAACAAGCTTACCTGCAAAAGGATAAGTTCTAGGCTTCTAGGAGAAGAAGATGAAGGTGATGAAGGAGAGGCTGCTCCAATGGAGACTGAAGCAGAAGCAGCAGGGCTTGCATCATCTTCAACACCTAGGAGAAGTGGCAAAAGACACAGAGCTTCCACCTCTGCAGACACACCTCCAGATGCTTTCCAGATCATTCTGGAAAGGCTTGATGGGATCAGGGCAGTCCAAACTGAGCACTCTGACAGGATGAGAGCCATGCAAGACCAGATTGATGTCTTGGCTGCTACACTTGACAGCTTCACAACTCAGCATGACAAGTGACCCTTTGGCCATTCCTGTCAAAAAGGGGGAGAAGTTTATTGATGATTGAGAAGCAGAAAAGCTTAAGGGGGAGTAATTAGTTGAGGGGGAGTAGTTGCTAAAAACTGAAACTGTGTTTATATATGTTTATGTTTTGAGTACTCTTAGTGGTTTTATGGTTTTGATACACTGTGTTTTGGTGTATAACTGTTTCTAACTCATTTCATATACTCTTGGTTTAAACTTTAATATATGTTGATGATGTTATTCAGGAATTTCTGGTTTGTACCCATTTGCTTTTGTAAGCTATTAGGGTTATGTTTTTTAAGCATATTTTGTAGGCCTTGTGGTTTGTACCATGCTTAAGTGCAGCCTTTATGCTTGTTGAAATCAGTACTTTGTTCCAAATGTTCTGCATTGTGGTTTATGTACTGTCACTCTTGTGCCCTTGTAGGATTGTTCCTAGATGCATATGCCTTGTGTGCTATGCATTGGTTGAGTGTTGAGCATACAAGTGTCTTGCCTTGTGCTTGTTAACTTGTATGTCCTTGTGTTCATTCCAAGTGTGAATGAGCACTGTGATCACTACCTTGTGGTGTTCACTTGGTTGATCAAGCCATGGTTTGTTTATAAACTCCATCTTTGCTTGATCTCATATTGCTTGTTTCATATGATTTTATAATTTTCTGCTTACAATGATCATGGTGTATTGTTGTGTTTCAGGAGTTTATGTTCATATGATTCAAGTGCTTCACAGCTTCTAGAGTTAGGTGTGAGTGAGTTTTGTTCAACTGTTCCCAACTCACAGTTTAAGTCTAGAGTCTGTTTTAGGGTTTTGTCACGGAATAGCCAAAGGGGGAGATTGTAAGGTTGAATTTATTCAACCATCTAATTGGCTTTATTCCGTGCCAAATTTGCTTGTAATTCAGCATTTAGTAACCCTGTATTTAGATGGGATTGTTGTAAGGGTAGTGAGTGAGATAGAGTGAAGATTGCTCAAGAGTGTGCAAGAAAACAGAGTGTCGCGGCTGGGACTCGCGGCTGGACTCGCGGCTTCAACCCGCCAGAATCTGCACACGTGCCAAGCATGCTGGAAGATGAACAGTCATGCTAGCTAGAGCACTACAGGACAAAACAGGACAACTGGCCATACGGTTATCTCGCGACTGGAACTCGCGACTTAGTCAAGCCGCGAGGTCAAGCCGCGAGCCACCCCTGTTTTGGAAAAACCTGACGTTTCGCATTCCTCTCCACTCCAGTATAAATACCCTTTTAACCCACGATTGAAAGAGAGCTTCCAGAGAGAATTTTGAGAGAGAAACCCTAAAGAAAAACCAGATTGTTTCACCCACAATCTCTACCTTAGAGTCTCATCAAATTCCCTCATTCTCTTCCTCTCCATTGTCAAATCCTTGAGAGGCCTTATACCAAACCTGGTTCTCACCATTATCATCTCTGTGAGACAGACGTTTGGAGTTCTGGGAAGCAGTTAGGAAGGAGCCAATCTTCATTGGTTGATGCTACGGTGTAGTAGCGGAATCCGGAAAGCTAGAGAAGAAAAAGGTTCGGCGCAACCTCGTTGGAGCAAGAAGCTTGGAGGGCTTAGGTGCATTGGGTAGATTAGGCTTGGAGGGTCTATTGCTGTCCTTGTATCCCAACTGTATTTTCTAGTGGATTGATTACCGCTTGGAGGGCGGCGGAGAGGTTTTTCGCCGAGGTCTTCGGTTTCCTCTTCGATAACATATCTGGTGTTATCGCTGTGTTTGCATCTTCCTTCCTCTCTATCTCTGCCTTTACATTATCTGCTGTGGTTTATTTTGTTATGGCTTAGATAGTTGTTTAACCAATTCCAGATTATAGCATATGTTAAGTTTCCGCACACTAGTTGTTTGACATATTGCTTGTGTTGGTTAAGTTGGTTTTTAGGGGTCTAAACGTTCAAAAGTGTTTTTATACACGTTTTTGAACTTTCAATAGCTCCTAGGGATATGACTAAGACTACCTTCACCATAGAATGGGGAATTTATTGTTACATAGTTATGCCATTTGGGCTCAAGAATGCAGGTGCGACCGACTAAAGAATGGCCACAGCCTTGTTACATGATATGATGCACAATGAAGTAAAAGTGTATGTCGATGATATGATTGTGAAATCCAGGGAGGGAAAGGGTTACATCATTAACTTGAGGAAGTTCTTCGAAAAGATCAAGGAGTATAGGCTGAGATTGAACCCGCAGAAATAGGCCTTTGGATTAATTGCAGGAAAGTTGTTAGGTTTTTGGATAAATGGTAGAGGGATAGAAGTTGACCCATCAAAGATCAAAGCCATATTAGAAATGCCTCCACCTAAAAGTGAGAAGGAGATAAGGGGATTTTTGGGCCGAATGCAATACATTAGCCGATTCATTACCATGCTCACTTCCACCTGTGGGCCCATCTTTAACCTCTTAAGGAAGAATGAACCTTATGAATGGAATGATGAATGTCAGAAAGCTTTCGAGCTCATTAAGGAGTATCTCTTCCATCCACTTATCTTGGTACCCTCGATACATGGGAAGCCATTACTCCTTTACCTCTCTATCATAGAGGATGCAGTTGGAAGTATGCTTGCATAAGAAGATGATGATGAGAATGAGAGAGTCGTACACAATTTGAGCAAGAGGTTCCATGATTATGAGACTAGATACATGCCGATAGAAAAATCGTGCTTTGCTCTTGTATAGGCTATACAGAAGTTGAGACACATTATTTTAACTTTCCAAATATAGGTAGTGGTTATAATGGATCCATTAAAGTACTTATTTGAGAAGCCCGTTTAAGTGGAAGACTGTCAAGATGGTTAATCCTACTAGTAGAATTTGATTTGAAGTATGTGGCAAGGAAAACCATAAAAGGGAGTATCATATCAGATTTTTGTGCCAAGAACCCCATGGAGGGAGAGGATGGTAGAGAAGATTTTCCTGATGAAGATATTTTGGATATTGAGCTAGGGGAATGGAAGATGTATTTCAATGGAGTCGTGAACCAATATGGAAATGGGATAGAAGTAATCACTTCCGAAGGATCTCACATACCTTTAGCAGTTAAGTTGAACTTTGAGACAACCAATAACATGGTAGAACATGAGGGTTGTATTGTCGGAATGGAAGTTCTTTGAGAATTGGGGGTGAAAGAGGCCGAGATCTTTGGAGATTTGTCTTTGGTTATAGCTCAAGCACAAAGGTTGTGGAAAGTGGAGGAGGAGCACTTAAAACCTTATCAACAATATCTAGAGGATTTGACCAAAACTTTTGACAGAATTGAATACATGATCATCCTTAGAGCTTAAAATCAATTTGCAAATGCCTTGGCTACCTTAGCTTCCATGGTTGAAATACCCAATGGAGTATGGACATGACCCTTAGAGATTGAACAAAGTTATGGGTTAGTACACAAAGAGAAGGCTGAAGCTTTAGTCTTGGTTGTAGAAGAGGAAGGGATTCCTTGGTATTATGACATTATGAAGTTCTTGAAGTTGGGGGTATATCTGGATGGTGTCAACAAAAAAGAGCGTCGCTCGACCAGGATGATGGCAATGCAATATATCTTATATGGAGGTCGGCTCTATAAGAGATCCTATGATGGTATACACCTTCATTGTCTAAAGAAAGAAGAAGTTGAGAAAGTTATGGAGAAATTCATCAAGGGATTTGTGGTCCTTATATGAATGGGAGAATGTTAGCCAAGAAAATCTTAAGAATAAGGTACTACTCGAACACGATGGAGACTGATTATGTGGACTTTGTGAAGAGTTGCCATAATTGCCAAACACATGCAAATTTGAATCATATGCCACCTAGTGAGCTATATAACATGACCTTTCCATGGCCTTTCTCAGCATGGGGCATAGATGTGATTGGAAGGATATCCCCTAAGGCCTCAAATGGACACGAATACGTCCTAGTGGCAATTGACTACTTTACTAAGTGGGTGGAAGAAGCCTCCTACTATGTGCTAAAAGCCAAGCAAGTGGCTCGATTCATAGAGAATAACATCATTTGTCGATATGGGGTACCCCAAGAGGTCATCTCCGATAATGGTTCTCACTTTGAAGAACATCCTATCTAAGATGGTAGTGACATACAAAGATTGGGTCGAGAAGCTCCTGTTTGCTTAATAGGGTTACATAACTTCTATTCGTGCATCGACTAGGGCAACCCCCTATCGACGCCCAGCCTAAAACAGAGAATCGTGGGCCTTCGTTCGACCACCCGCCATGGTGACTCTCTCATGCATACAGGGCTCGTTGGAGGCCCCTCTCAATAATTGTGTGGTTCGCATAGAGCTTCAAGTGCTTGCTCTCTCTCGAGGGAGGAAGGTAGGTCTACCTTTGGAGGTGAGGCAAGAATCTTGGTAAAATTTTAGGTGATTACCAAAGGTAAGTGAAGTCACCACTAATCATTGGGTTTTTCTAAAGTGTGATTGGTCACCTGTTTCTAGTTGATTTTATTACCGATCCTAGGCTAAGAAAAATGTCATTTTTCCTAATCTAATGTGGATGACAAAAAATATTGATTCTTGAGTCCAAAAATTTGGATACGTGTAGGGAAGGTGTTAGGCACCCCACAATGCCTGTCTAAGGACAGTCCTTTGTTTTGATAAAACCTTAATTTTCGGATATTGGTAGTAAGAAACATGATTTTAACATTGGCTTTCAGGGCTTTGCACGCATGGGGCTTTGAGGTTTGGCTTTTGAATGGGTATGGCCCCAATCTATGCTTTCCTAAGGCATTTAAGCAAATACCAGATTTCCATGGAGAAAATCCGGTGACATGGCACCTTACTTTTGCGGTGGAAATTAAGCATCGCTTTGCCTTAGATGACATGGACTGTGACAATCACACCGGAAGGGGTGAGCAAGTATATATATATATATATATATATATATCATGCACAATACTAGCACACAGAGTAGGAAAGTAAATGCCTACATCCCTAGAGCATGGCCTAAAATATAGGTGCAGGAAAGTCGCCATACACTAGAGATGAGGACGAATGGTACATGGCATGATATACCTAATACAACCTATCTAAGAGAGAAAGGGAGGAGGAAGGAAGGGGGTTTAAAAGAGTACATAACCAAATAGGAGAGGCTAAACCCCTAAATCTACTGAACATAGCCGCTTGGCTCATATCTACATGCTTGCATCCACGCCCTTTGTACATGCAAAGACAAAGACAAGAAACCAGCAGACAAGTAATGGAAAGAAAGAGATGAGTAGATAATACGCAATGGGTATAAAGCAAACAAGCATACAAGCGAAGCAAGCATGGCATGTGGCAGGAGACATGACAAGCAATAAGATAAGCAAGCGAACTAGAAGGCAAACAAACAAAGAAGCAAGCAAACAAGTAAACAAGAAAGAAGGCAAACAAAAGATGGTGTCCATGGAGGGACAAATGTAGGTTTGGATCGGATGTCCATGGACGACACACCAGAAAGCAAGACATATGCATGAACATATAAGCAAGCGTGTAAAGATGCATAGAAAGCCAACAGGTGGCATAAACAAGCGTGGCAAGCATAGCATCACTTGGAGTGGAAAAGGGAAGGGTACGCATGGAGCAACCCGGCATCCAAAGATGCCTTCTAAATGGTTACATCTGAACAACGTCTCATGGGCGTCGGATGTAACCACACAAGGTCAAGCCCGCGGAGGGTGCCAAACATGGTAAAGCCTAAAACTAGATAGGCTAACACAAACATAAATCATAGAAGTAAGCAAACATAAACATGCAAATAGGAATGATCCAAACCCTTTTGATATAGGCCACGGTACATGGACAATGACAAAGACCATAAGGTCTAGATTGGGTCCAAACCATTAGGCCAAAACATAAGAAATTGCGATAAAAGGAACAAAAGGGCTACAATAGCACATGGCATGACAAACAAGGTCTGGGCCTAAGCACATAAACAAGGCGTGAAGCACGCAAGCACATAGATGATGGCAAAAAGCATGTAGAGAACCACAATCTAAGCATGTAAACACACCAATCTACACATATAAGCATGGAAAAGTGCATGTAAGCATGTGGATATACATCTAAGCATGTAGATAGAAACATAAAGGCATGGGAGAACGCAAACCCAAGCATACAAGCATGTGACCGACATGGACATAGGCATAGGAGCATAAAACATGCATACAAACATGTAGACCTAAGAAGGGCATAGCCGAAGACATGATATCAAGCATGTGAGCATGTAGACCCAAACATCAACACATAGGAAAGAAAAGATCTGAGCAAGGCATGGCATAAAACATAAAACATGTATAAGAAGCAAATAACACATGAAAAAACATGGAAGCATATGGAAATAAGCTAAAAAGCATGCTAAAAGCAAGATAAAGCAAGAGTCATGCTAGATAAAGTAACAAATCATGTTATTAAGGCAAAAAGAGCAAGATAAATGCTAGAAAAAGATTTAGAAAGTTAGGGGTGTGGATAGCCGCTAAAAAGCTACATCCACACCCCTAAATCTCAAATCCAAGGTGTACAACCAAGGAAAAGAAGATTGGGTATAAGAACAATACCTTATATTTTTGGTGAAGAGAAGAATCAAGAGGCTTTGATTTGTTTTGTGAGTGTTTTTGTGTGTAAAAATGTGTTTGGAAGAGAGGGAAAATGTGTAGAAAACGTCCAGGCAGAGAGCAGGACCTAGGAAAGTCTCTCTATTTTTGGTCTAGAGGTGCCTGGGGCTTTTTATAACCCCTGTATAAATTACAAGGCGGTGGCCCTTGTAGGGCCGCCACCTGTGAAGCTCCTCAAATGGGGTTGATCTTGACACCTCTGGAAAGATCTTGACTTCTAGTTTCTAAAAAGGTATGGAACTAAAAAATCTAACAGCGGGATCAAAAGTTATGGCTCCAGGAAGTTAGCGATGCATTAATCGGTGCGTTAACCGATTTTCATGATATCTCGACTGTTTTAATTCTGATTTTGACCCATGAGTAGTCATTGGAATGAGAATTTGATAATATTCACAATGGTGTTAGGTTCAATCTATTCTGACAGTCGGATCAAAATTAGGATTTTTGGGGCCCATCAAGAGTCAACTTTGGGTCAAACTTAGTCAAACTAGCCAAAAATCTCCGAGAAGCTTGGGTTTAATGTAAAACTAAGAGAAGTGATATTTTGACGGGATTTTGACCTTGTTTGAATTTCGGCCAACCTAGGGTTGACTAGGGGTGTTTTGGTCATTTTGGTTGAAAGAGGCACTTTAAGTGCTCCGGTGTCTAAACGGGTTGTGCCACATCATTCTAGATGTTCTCACAGCCCCATGGAGAGAAGATGATATTTTTGGATTTTTCAGGGTTTGACACACAAATCGAGGGTGGACAAAATACGGTACCAACAGCTGCCCCTTCTTTATCTGACTTTTTGAGTGCAATGAGAAAGGTCGGATAAAGAACGTGATTTCAAATTTTTTTGCCCTGAAACTGCATGCGGAGGCTACTCAGAGATCAAGAACGGTTTTTACCTAGCTGGATTGACCTGCTGCAGCTGCTTCTAAAATATTTTCTGGACTTGTCTTTGAGCTCTGGGGAGGAAAAAGATTTTTTTTTTGGAAGTTTGATCGGGTCAACTAATTAATGTTGACTTGGTCAACGCTGACTGGCAGCCCTTTAAGGTGCGTCGGGTAGCCCAGGTTCTATAAAAGCCCATTTTTGGCTCATTTTAACCTCATTTAACTCTTTTCTTTGACTTCTCACTTCTGAAAAATTCTTTGGAGTGACTATGAACTTAGTAGGTCCGGCTTTTCAGCTTCAGTCTGTTGCTACAGCCTTTTCTGCACTTGAGGTCAGTGTTTATTTTTCCTCTTCTCTTCCTTTTTTCTACAAAATGTTAGTAGCAATACCACTAGGGATTCATGCTAGTGTTTATTTTATTTTTGGTATTTTCATAAGCATATATATTTTTTGCCATGATTTATGCCATGCTATCTTAGAAAAATGCATATATATATATATATATATATATTGCTTTTTGTCTATGTTATATGGGTGTGCAAATATGCGGAAAATCAAATGCTGAAAATAAAATATGAGACATAGGTAAGGGGACTTACTTGGTAGTCGGGAATAGTGGAAATGGTTAGCCTTGGAATAGGATCGGATAAAGAGAATTGTGTGATGTTGAGCATACGACACAGTCGCTAGTTAACCCACGATAGATTAGGAGCTTGGAAACTTCTCAGTGACTTGATAGCTGTGATGGCGAGGCGTACGACACGGCCGCTAGTTAACCTTAAGATAGGATGTGAGCATACGGCACAGTTGCTAGTTAACCCATTGTAGATCAGGAACTCGAAACTTCTTTAGGAACTTGATAACTATGTAATGGCGAGGCATACAACATGGCCACTAGTTAACCTTAAGATGGGATGTGAGCATACCGCATGGCCACTAGTTAACCCATTGTAGAAACATACGACACAGCCACTAGATAGCCTCCAAATAAGATGCGAGCATACGGCATGGCCGCTAGTTAACCCATTATAGAGACATATGGCACGGCTGCTAGATAGCCTCCAAATAAGATGCGAGCATATGGCACGACCACTAGTTAACCCACTGTAGGATGTGAGCATACAGCACGATCGTTAGTTAACCCACTATGGATCCTCGTAGGAATTTGCTTTCTTCTAAGACATATGCTGGACATGAACTTGCACAACATGTTTAGGAAACAGTGTTAGTTCATCTATATTGCCATTTGTTTCATGAGCTTACCACTTGTGTCTAAATTTCTGGTTGTTTTATAGATTATGCCTTAGAGGGCGAGTTCTAGAGGAGACTGGGGGAAGGCCCCCGTTTATGCTACGCCCTATAGGGACTTTTCTTTTGATAGTGAGACTATTTTTGCTGGTGAGCAGGCGGCTCAAGTTTTGCAGAGCCATTTTGACCACGGGGGTGACAACATCAGGCCCACCGATAGGATTCCCATGGAGACCTGATCCAGGAGACGACATTTAGCCAAGATAGTTAGTGCTTCCTCTGAGTCTCGCACTCTTTCTACTGGTACTTCCTCAATGCGCACGTCGGTTATGGAGAGGGCGGCTCGAGTGGATCTACGATGACTGAGGATCTCATATTTGACCTAGAGGTCGATTTGTCAGGCGAGGAGGAGATCGATCTAGATTCGGGCACCCAGAGGCGTAGTTTGAGGCCTAGATTCCTGCCACATCAAGTCGGGGCCGATGCTTACACTGGAGCAGTGGATGACAGTATCAGGGACACTCACATTCAGCGGGGTCTGAAGGGGCATCCTTTCGTTCAAGTGCAGAAGGGACAAGTATGTTGTCTTCATTTTTCATCATCTAGATTCCTATTGAATGCATGTGCTAACTGGTCGCTTTTGGTTTTGAATGTAGGGGCTCGACAAGATCCGTGGTAGGGGTGCTTGGTCTACTTTCCTTTGGCGGCTGTTTGACCCTAAGCTATGTGAATTTCTTGAGAGAGTAGGGGTTCGAGGATTTTCTAAGGATCCCTCCATATACCATGAGGCACGAGATTGAGGAGGCTTTAGTGCAACGGTTTCATGCTGAGACAGGCACCTTTCATTTAAGTTACGGGGAGTATGCAATTCTCCCTCTTAACTAGATGGCCACCCTGGGCATCAGATTTTGTGGATACTCAATTTTGACTAATGCCATGAGCTTCGAGGCTTGTGAGCTCTTAGGGATTCCTCTCCCATTAACAGAAGGCATGAGATCATATTTTGGGCCTACCCCATCACCATAGATTTGTACTGAGTGGCTGCAGGGTGGCATCCTCTGGAGTGTAGCGTCGATTGACATCCACCTTCGCCGGTTCTTCATGTATTTCCTCGGTAGTTGCTTTTTTGGCAACAACCGATCAGTATTGACCTGCTAGTTGCTGTGGGCTTTAAGAGCAGTTTTAGACGTTGGTAGTTATGACTAGGGGGGTCCGTCACTTATGGCTTCTTCATAGCCTTCTTTAGGCGAGCTTTACAGTGGGATCTTAGGAGCCTAGAGGGGTGCTGGTAGATCTTTACATGGTGGGCCTATGAGTATATTCCAACCTTGCGACCGTTTATCCTCGAGCTCATGCTTGGTATTTTTGCATTATTACCAGAGTTGTCCTGGTGCAGCCGGTTACTATCACTGTGGCCTTGGATTGCGTCACCTAGGGTGAGATTGTGGTTCGTCCTTATGATGGCTCACTACTAGGGAGATTGGAGCTTATTGTTGCTATAGGCCAGTTGAGAGTACAATGCTAGTTCTTGGCCCTGTTAAGTTGGGAGTTCTTCTTGATTGAAAGGACCTTCCATCAGGTTATGCTGATTTTTAGAGTACCCAGGGATCCACCTTATCTCAGTTTGTCATTTAAGTCCATCACTGTGGACGATCCGGATTACGTGACAGGCACCTTCAATGCATATATGGATACTAGCATAGACTATGCCACTTGGTTTGCAGTATCCTCTGCGGGACATATTATGGGAGACATTCCTGTGAGTGGGGGCAGAGTGCTAGGAGGCATTGCTCATACCCAGGTAGCTTCTAGAGCTGAGTGTTGATCACGGGCTGAGACTTTGCAGGCCAAAGTGATAGAGCTTGAGACTGCTGCTGCTACTAGGGAGGAGCATATGCAGGAGGAGATTGCTCAAGAGTTAGCTCAAGAAAGGGAGCTTTGGCAAAGGGATAAAGAGGCCCGTGCTACTACCACAGACAAAGAAAGGACCTTGCTTCAAGGCGAGTTGGCCATACTTTACGGCTATACCATGGTTTTTGATTGGAGAGTTGCAGGTGGCTCGTGGCCATATTTCGCCTCCGCCTCACATTCCAAGCTGGGGGCCCATTATTCCACCATACGAGCCCAGGTATATGCTAGTTCCTCCAGTCCTGGTAGGTGGTTGGGGTCCCTATGCTCAGACTTCTCAAGATCCTGGATACGCTGCAAGTGCTTCAGGTGGAGCTGGTCCTTCTACCGGTCCTTTTACTGGTGACGATGATGATGATGATGCCGACTAATTTATCAGTGACTACTTTAGAGATGATGATTCCAAGTAGGGTTAGCTTCTTGTTGTAGCATGATGTAGCCCCTACGTGGGCATGTATGTAACTGTCATGTATTTTGTAAACATTGCCCCATGGTAGGCCTACTATGTATGTATATTATGCATCGCCTCTTGATAGGCCTAGACATGTGTGTATTATATTGCCCACAGTGGGCCTTGATTTATGATATTATCTCTTTGCTTCATGATGTATGTATAAAACAATGCCTCTTGTTAGGACTTACATGTATGATTCTGAAAATTGCCTTTGAGAGGGCTGTTGTATGACCTTAGGAAAAGTTCCTTTAAGAGGGCTGCTGATATATGTGAAAAACAATGCCTCTAATTAGGACTTACATGCATAGTTCCAGGAAATCGCCTTTGAGAGGGCTACTAATGTATATGAAAGATAATACCTCTGGTTAGGACTTATATGTATAACTCTAGATAAATCGCCTTTGAGAGGGCTGTAGACATATGTGAGAAACAATGCCTTTTGGTAAGGTTTACATGCATAACTCTAGGAAATCACCATTAAGAGGGCTAATGTATCACCATAGAAAAATTGCCTTTGAGAGGGCTACTGACGTGTGTGAGAAGCAATGCCTCTGGGTAGGACTTACATGCATAACTCTAGAAAATTGCCTTTAAGAGGGCTACTACTAGTGTAGGAGAAACGATGCCTTTGATTAGGACTTACATGTACAACCATAGAAAAATCGCCTTTGAGAAGGGTGCTAATGTGTGTGAAAAACAATGCCTCTGGGTAGGACTTACATGCATAACTCTTAGAAAATTTCCTTTGAAAGGGTTGTTGATATATCGTAGCTTTATGGTTTTATCCATGAGTCTTGACAATGATCGTCCTACCGGGGCGAGAGAGAATGGAAAGATCGCATGAGATAAATTGCCCTAGTTTAGGGTTTCATACGATTCTTGTCATGAGGGAAATATCCTCAGTGGGAAGGACCCATTCTTGCATAATGGATAAGGCAGAGAGAACCGCACGAAATAAACTGCCCTAGTTTAGGGTTTTTCTTGGTTTGAAGCCTACAGACTGGCTGAATATGGCCTTGACTTCATATGTAACACCCCGATTGTTAAGTGTAATTTGGAGGAAGCTTGAGGGGCAAATTGGTAATTTACTCACAAGATATTTTTGGGGCAAATTGGTAATTAAGCTTTTCAACTTAAGTCAGCCCCCCTCTCCTTCCTCATCTTCACGCTGATATCTTTCTCTCCCTCTTGATTGGCTGCCCCTTGTCTCTATCTCTCTATCCTTCTATCTCACCCACCCACCGAAACACACACAAACACACTTTAGCTCCCATCTCCTAGTAGAGCCAAAACTCCATGAGATTTTGAAGTGGATTAAACCCAAGGTAAAAATCTAAGCTTTTATCTCAATTTCTTCTATGAGATCCTTTGGGTTTTGCTATTTAATGATTATTATGGTGAATACTTGATGAGTTTTGGTGAATAATGGAAAATTTGAGGGTTAAGATGATTTGGGTAGGAATGGCTTTGTTAAAATCCGAAAGTTTCATATCATTTGAGAGTTTTTGCTTTGATAAAAGTTTTTGGTTGATTAGTTTTCTAATGGGTGTTTGAGGGTTGGTTTGCTAGATCAACTATATGGGTCTTCTTGTTGCATTGTCGATGTGAGTTGATTTTAAAGTGTGTTTCCTTTGCATTTGAGTAACTTTGAAATATGTGAATGTGGGCATTTGCTTGTCGTATGCCAAGTGTTTGATAAATTTCCTATATGAGGTTATTGGTTGCATTCATAGTTGTTATCATGTGCTAAAACATGTAGTTTTGAGGTTAATCAAGTCTAAAAGTTTTTGGCATAGTATCAAGATTATGGTAATTTTACTTTGGAATTGTAAATCTGTCCCTGACAGATTTGAGTCAGCTGCAACACATGATTTTTAATAAATTATAGAAAAATCTTTTGAGATGAATTTTTGGTGGTACATACTAGACACATAAAGGCTTCTCCCTATTTAATTTCAAGATTTTTAGATAACACTAAGTGGACCAAACAAATTTTATAAAAAGGGCTAACCTGTTGGAAGTTATCTGAAAGTGTGATTAGGATGCTGAGACTTTAAGGAATTTACTCCAAGCTTTTGTTGTGTAGTTTAGCTTGTAAGTTTATATGTGCTTTCTTTGATAAGTGTTTTACTTTGGCTAATTTTATCATGGTTTGGTATTAGCATATGTTGTATCAAGTTGGTACATGCACATTGTTTGTGGAAGGGAAATTGAAGGCTTTGGTCGTGTTGTAGTCCTATAAGTTTCTTGTATGCTTGTTTGGTTCCCTTTTGGGTAGGGGTACTTGTCTTGAGCTAGTCAAGCTAGGCTTTAGAGCCTTAGGTTTGATTTTTGAGGGAATCCTTTCCGATTTATGGAGACAAATTTGATAGCATAATTTTGTAGTAGGCCTTGTTATTAATAGGCTTAATACTTGTGTTTCTAGGTTCCAAGGTACTTGATGATGGAACTAGTAACTTGATTGGTTGAATGCGATGCCCAATTGAGGTAAATTTGGAATGGACTGCTGAGGTAAGTAGTTTTTTTAATGGGATTTTTGGAAAATAACCATGTTTTATAAATGTTGTTTTTGGGTCAAACACATTTTAGAAAATTATATATGAAAATATGTTTTCTTAAAAGTATTGTGTTGTGACCCTATTATATGTTATTATATATGAAAAGTGCATAATATTTGGTATTGCATTTGGGGAAATGCATGAATTGTTGATATGGAAAATGAGCATATTTTATTTAATCTTTGATAAGGAAATCTTGGAATTCATGGTATATTAGAAAATTTAAAGATGCTTACTTTTCTTATTATGTGGGAAATTGATAGAAAATCTTTTGACAAGAATGAAGTTGAAAACCTTACAAACTTTGTGGAAGTTAAATTATTTAGGTTTTTCTGAAATTACCTAGATATAAACTATGTGTTTCAAAGTAATGTAACCTGTGAGCTTTATGTGGTTTTAACACCATGCCATGTGTGATTTCCCGGTGATCATCCGATTTGGTTTTCGTAGTCTTTGTGACAACGGAATCAAATCCAGGTCAGTGCCCTTTCACTTTGGATGACGCGTTCTTCCCTGCTGCCCATGGAGGGAAGAGGTTCCCTAATTATGTGTGGGTGAGGCTGCTGCCCATGGGGCCAAGAGACCACATGCAACAGAGGTCCTATTTGACGCTCTCTTTGCTGCCCATGGAGGGAGAGAAAAACCTTGAGGGTATGGGTGAGGTTGCTGTCCATGGGGCCAAGAGTCTGCATACCAGAGAGGACAATATCATGCTAGTTATGGATGGGTGGATCCCCTAACCAATCTAAGTGGTAGTGTGGTATCTTTTTGATAAAATTATAGTACGTTAGATTTTATGGCTTTGGAAACTATATTGCTAGTATTCACAGATTATGGTATATAGTTTCAAGGTATTTACTTTGAGAAACTGTGTTCCATTATTTAATCGTTCTTGTTATATTATTATGGGAATGATCTTCCAGTATTCAGTTAGAATTTTCCCAAATTAAAACATGCTTTGTAAATCATTTATCATCATGAAACTTGCATTTTCCCCACCCCCATTAATTATGCTACTTACTGGGCTTTAGCTCATTCCACTATCCAACAGTTTTACAGATAAATTAGCTATACGTCGGGCACGGAGCTTAGTTATTGGTGGTGACTGGAGTACTATGCTAAGTGGGAAATTTGTGCCATAAATTGTTGGTGCTCAGTTTACTAAATTATTCGAGGCTATAGCTATTTCTATTGGAGGTTGGATACTTGAGGTTTGTTAGCTTTAAGCATTGTAGGCCTAACTCCAATGTTGATGTTGTGTATTCTAGAAGGGATTGTGGTTTTGTGTTATCCATTTGAAGCTTTGAAATATATTCGTGTATTATTTGGAGGCACATGATTTGAGTTATTGTTTGTAAATGTCTTGTAGAGCTTTGACTTATATTGTAGAGATTTTAGTATGGTTATTTATCCTTTTCTTGCGGTGACCAGGCATTCATCCGGCAACTTCTTGGAGATGCTACTGCTCTTCTTCACACCTTAGTAGACTAGCATTTGTTGGAGGTCATTACCTCTTGTTGGGAGCCTGTCTTGAGATATGTCATCATTGGAGATGTTGATCTGGTGCCCACCTTGGAGGAGTATGATCGTTTTCTTTCTTTTTCTACACCTCTGAGCACTATTTTTGTTCCACCAGTGCGGCCACGCTATCGCAAGAGACTCACTGATTTGTTGGGCTTGAAGAGGCCCGTTGTGGAGGCGTTGACTTGGTATGGCAGCGGGATAGAAGGGAGCATGTCCTTTGATTTTCTATATGATCGGTTCCACCCATTAAAGTGTCTTGTTGGCTATCGAGATGACTTTGTGGACTTAGAGGAGCGGTGGACATCCTACCGGCGTCAGGCCTTCCTGGTGGCCTTCTTTGGTGCGGTGTTGTTTCCTTCATCGTTAGGAGCTATTAGCTTTCTAGTTCTCCCCCTGGTGAGTGCCCTACCTCATGGTACCTCTTTCATTCTTTCTTTACTTTCTGAGACAATTAGGTCCTTGTCTTTGTGTTTGGGGACCGGTAGGGGTAGGCTAGGTTGCTTTGTTCATTTGCTACAGCTATGGTTTTGTAGCCACCTGAGTGTTATTGCTAGGGATCAGCCTGAGGGCTTTGCCATTAGGAGTAGAGTTCAGGCCACTATAGTTCTTGATCTTCCCTTTTCTAGGGATACCGAGGGTTGGCTAAGGTACTTGTGCAGCCTAAGTCCTGCTGATTGGACCTGGAGAGTCAGATGGGGTATTACTAGATGGCAGGGGTGGACCCATTGTGTCGATTTACTTGGCATTCCCTTGGTAGGTATCTGTGGGTGCACAAGGTACTTTCCGAGCATGGCCATGCTGTAGTTCGGGGGTATCTAGCATATCCCTCAACTTAGTGATCTCTCCGTTGTCACTTGCGAGTACGACCTACATTCATTCTACTTTAAGCATGTAGTATGGGCGAGAGGGCAATATGCCTAGTGAGCCGCAGTTGGCCTTCTATCGCCTTTAGACTAAGCTGGTTGAGAAGGAGGAGGCTTTGAGTGTTGTCATTGCAGAGGTAGGCACCTTGCAGGCTTTGCTGGGGACCGAGAAACAGGGGCTTACTTTTGATTCCATGATGGAAAGGAGGCTTATTTGTCTTTGACATTCACATGACAGACTCAGAGGGGTTGCCAGAGACCTGGGCTTTACTGCAGTCAAGTTACTTCTCACTTATGCTCATGATGACTTGATTCTCCATACTGTTTTAGGGAGATTGTGCCAGGCCGTGTTTGATCGCTTGGACTATGTTTAACTTGTTGGTGTTCTTTTCTGCTTATTTTGTTTCTACACATGACCTATGTAGTTAGTATCCCACCATGTATGGAAAGGTCCTTTGTAAATTGCTAGGCAATTGCGTAAGGCCTTCCGCTTTTTGTTTAAGTTCTTAAAGCATAGTCTAGTCTGTTAGGCATGCTTAGAAACTGAGAGATGGTGGAGAGAGATGTTTATGATGATATTCATGAGATATATTTACGAGATGAGATTTCATGTTTTGGTATCAGAATGCATGAAAGGAACTAAATGGCACAATACAGGCATGTTAATGAATATATAGGCAAATGCTTTGAAAATACAAGATCATACAAATAAGTGATAGATGTAATATCCATGCATATCAATATCTTATTTTGCCAAGGATACATCCTGTTCTAGATGGATCTTTTCCTTTTCCCATTAAGGTACATTTCCTATTGGTATGAGCTAGAACATCTTGAGCAAACCACCGGGTCATGGCAGTATTGTAGACATAGAGCGATGTCGAAGGTGTCTTCATATCTTGTCATGGACATTGGATCCATCTAATTTTCTGATCTTAACCAAGAATTCAAGAAGGCACATAACTGACTAATTTTTCTTTTAAGACGTGATCGAATCGAGATGGCTGCCTACGTACCTCCACTTGGAAGGATAAGGTCATCACATAGTTCAACTGACTTTTGATTGCTTTAATTTTTGCCTAGACTGCCCTTTCAGGGTTTTCAATCTAGCAGGCTCTCTCACACTCCTTCATTTGCTCTCCTTTTACAATAACCGCATTTTCGGGTTTTCAATCTACCTTTTGTATTTTCTCACGCTCTCTTTCTTTTGGCTTTCCTTTTGCGTAGATTGCCCTTTCGGGTTTTCGATCTACCTTTTTACATTTTTATTTTTTGTTCTTTTTTTTGTTCACATAAAAATATAGAAATGAGGTGCATTAAGAGGCTCTTTCATGCAAAGTACCATATGACATCGTCAGAATTGGTGGGCATATTGAAGTCATACCCGTCCATGTCAGCTTGAATTAAGGCTCCTCCAAAACAAGCCTTCTTTACCACATTTGGGCCCTCATAAGTTGGGGCAAACTTTCCTCTATGATCAGGCATGGCCTGGTTGCGCTTCTTTAAGACTAGATCACCTTCTTCGAAAACCCTAGGTCTAACTTTCTTGTTGAATGCTCGCTCGACGTGGCGCTGGCACAACTGTCCATGGCACATTGCGGTCATGTGCTTTTCATCTATCATGTTCAGTTGTTCATATCGAGAATGAGCCCATTCAGCTTTTGATAGCTTTGCTTGAGATAAAATCCTAAGAGACGGGATCTCTACCTCTATGGGGAGGATGGGCTCCATGTCGTATACTAATGAATACGGGGTTGCACCCGTGGGAGTACGAACAGAAGTGCAATATGCACACAAGGCAAACAACAAGTACTCGTGCCAACCTTTATATATGTCTGTCATCTTCTCCTAGATTTTCTTTATGTTCTTATTAGCGGCTTCCACTGTACCATTCATCTGAGGGCAATAGGGATCCGAATTTCTATGCTTGATCTTGAATTGTTGGTAGAGTTGCTGGATCATTTTCCCATTTAGGTTTGCCCCATTATCTGTAATGAGCTCTCTCGGCATGCTGTAACGGCAAATAATGTTATGTTTCAAGAACCGGGCTACCACTGCTTGAGTGACGCTTCTGTACGAAGCAGCTTCCACCCACTTTGTAAAATAATCAATGGCCACTAAGATGTACTTATGACCATTTGAAGCTTTCGGAATCACGGGTCTGATGACATCCATACCCTAGGCTGAGAAGGGCCATGGTGCTGCTAAAGAGTGCAAAGGTTGAGGAGGAGCATTCTTCTTGTCTTGATAGGCTTGGCAACGGTGGCATGTCCTCACATGTTTAATGCAATCATTTTCTATGGTGAGCCAATAGTATTCGACTCTCATAATCTTGTGGGCAAACAAGGGTCCACTGGCATGAGCTCCGAGTAAGCCTGCATGCATCCTTTCCATCAGATGATTAGCCTCAGAGGCATCTACGCATCGAAGTAGGGTAAAATCGTGGTTCCTTTTGTACAAGACTTCTCCACTTAAGAAAAATTGGCAGGCCATGGGCCGAATAAACTTCTTTTCATTGTCCGTTACACCGGACGAGTATTCACTGTTCTTGATATAAGCCTTGATATCATGGTACCATGTTTTTCCATCGGCTTCAACTTTGACACTCATGCATTCTTCGATGTTCATGCAATCGGCTAGAATGGCATAGACTTCTATGCGCAATTGTCGCATATCATCTCCTTCTGATAACTTGACCATGCTAGCTAGGGTAGCCAAGGTGTCTACAAACTGGTTTTGTGCTTGGGCAAAATAGGCAAATGTGATGTCTTGAAATTTTGGAATCAAGTGGTTGACATATTTCTGATACATAATCAACTTGGTGTCTCAGGCTTGCCATTTTCTTTCGATTTGGGAGATGATCAACAGGGAATCTCCAAAGACGCTCAAGTCATAGGCGCTGAGCTCTAGGGCCACTTGTAGGATGACTATGCACGCTTCATATTTTGTGACGTTGTTGGTGCAATCAAAATTCAACTTGACTGAAACAGGGGTTTACTGGCCCTTGGGGGAAACTAAGACTGCTTCCACTCCATTTCTGGTAGAATTAGGGGCTTCATCAAAATAAAGCTTCCAACACCACGGTTCCACACTTTTGGTTCTGGCTATAGTGCCATGACATCCTCATCAAGGAAGAGGGATTCTGAAAGTTCTGGATCATTAGTGGCTGGTTCGCTAGGTAGTTGGCTATGGCCTTTCTCGTCACAAACGCAATATCGAATTTGGAGAGCAACATTTGCTAATGGGAAATCTTCCCTATAAGAGCTGGCTTTTCAAAGATGTACTTAATGGGATCCATATGGGAAATGAGCCGCGTGGTGTAGTAGAGCATGTACTGTCGCAATTTGTGCGAGGCCCACACTAAGGCACAACACATCTTCTTAATGGCGATGTAGTTGATCTCACAACTGGTGAACTTCTTGCTTAAATAGTAAATCACGTTTTCTTTCTGATCGGGCTTAGTTAGTTGGCCTAACATGCAACCCATGGAGGTTTCTTGTATCGCTAGGTAAAGGATCAATGGATATCTAGGTGTCGAGGGAACCAGAATAGGAGGGCTTAACAAATATTGCTTGATCTTGTCAAAGGCCACTTGGCACTTATCTATCCATTCTATCTTTGTGTCCTTCTTCAAGAGCTTGAACAATGGATCACATGTGGCAGTCAACTGTGCTATGAAATGAGCTATGTAATTGACTTTGCCTAAGAAACTGCGAATCTGTTTCTCGATTTGCGATGTTGGCATGTCCCGGATAGCTTGGACTTTTGCTAAGTCCACTTCAGTTCCTCTTTGGCTAACTATAAAGCTAAGCAATTTCCCTAAACTAGCGCTGAAGACGCACTTGTTAGGGTTTAGTCTTAATCTATACTTGATAAGGTGCTTGAACAGCTTTCTCAAATCTATCAAATGATCCCTAGAAGTGTGGGATTTGGCAATCATATCGTCTACGTAGACTTCAATCTTCAAAGTTCAAATAGTGTATAAAACACCCTTGAACGTTTAGACCCCCAATTACAAAATAACCAATTCAAGCTTTATGTCAAACAACTAGTGTGCGGAAAATGAACAAAAGCTATAAAACAGAATTGGTAAACAATCTAAGCCAATTAAAATCACATCTACAGTAGAAAATAAAAGGCAAAGATTAAGGGAAGAAAGATGCAAACACAAGGACAACAAAATGATGTGTTATCGAAGAGGAAATTGAAGCCTTTGGCGTAAAACCTCTCCGCCGCCCTCCAAACGGTCAATAATCCACTAGAAAATGTAGTTGGGATACATGAACAGCAATAGACCCTCCAAGCCTAATCTACCTGATGTACCTAAGCCCTCCAAGCCTCTTGCTCCAACGTGGTTGTGCCGAACCTTTTTCTTTTCTAACTTACCGGATTCCGCTATAATCTATAGCATCCACCATCCTTGGCATCTTCCAATGCTTCCCAAAGCTCCAAAAACACTTAACACTCTAAATGGGTGTGGGTAGTGTTTGGATAGAAATCTCCTCTCAATAGGTATTATAATAAGAGAGGGAATGAGAAGAGACTATAAAGATTTCTCTCTAAGAATGAGTAGCTCTCTCTAATTGAGTGGGTGTTTTGAAGAAACCTCTCTTAGGGTTTTTCTTTCTGAATGACCATACATATATTGTGGGAATGAGGGGTATTTATACTGGTGTGAGAATGGAATGCAAAGAGTCAGTTCTTCCAAAACAGGGTTGGCTGGCGACTTGACCTCGCGACTTGACTGAGTCGCGAGTTCAAGCCGCGAGCTAATTGAATGGCCAGTCTGGATTTTTGTCCTGTAATGCTCCAGCTGGCATGACTGTTTAGCTCACATGCATGCTCCGCGCGTGTGCAACTTTTGGCAGCTTGCAAGCCGCGAGCCTCCCGCGAGATCCAGTCACGAGTCCCTACTTCACTGCACAGTCTTAAGCATTTCTTCACACTCTCTCACACACTACCTTTACATGATTCCCACCTAAATGCAGGGTTTCTAAGTGCTGTATTACAAGCAAATTTGTCACGGAATAAATCCAACACATGGTTGATTAAATTCAACCTTACAATCTCCCCCTTTGGCTATTCCGTGACAAAACACCCTAAAACAAACTCTAGACTTAAACGTGAGTTTTGGAACAATGGCGAAACTCACTCACACCTAAATCTAGAAGTTGTAAAGCACTTGAATCATATGAACATGAAACTCCTGAAACACAACAATAAACCATGATCATTGTATGTAGAAAAGCATGAAATGCATATGAAACAGGCAATATGTGATCAAGCAAAGATGGAGTTAAGAAACAAACCATGACTTGATCAACCAAGCAATCACTACAAGGTAGTGACCACAATGCTCATTCACACTTGGAATGAACACTTGAACAAACAAGCTAACAAGCTCAATGCAAGTCACTTGTATGCCCAACACTCAACCAATGCACAATACACTAAGTATATGCATCTAGGAACAATCTTACAAGGGCACAAGAGTGACAGTACTTAACAAAAAA
The DNA here is from genome assembly GCA_011696235.1 of Quercus mongolica. Taxonomy (NCBI): domain Eukaryota; kingdom Viridiplantae; phylum Streptophyta; class Magnoliopsida; order Fagales; family Fagaceae; genus Quercus; species Quercus mongolica. The sequence goes on along the minus strand of CM022236.1, from coordinate 8,193,842 downwards.
TGCATGACATTTAGTTAATAGTACTGATATAACAAAGTATAAAAGGCTGCATAAAACCATGGTGCAGACCATAAAGCCTACAGATATAAACCCTAAAAGCTTACAAAAGCAACATGGGTACAAACCACAAAATACTGAATATAAACTTAAACAATATAAACTAAAAATGCTTAAAGTTTCTCCCCTTCAAAGTGATGAGAAGTTGTGATGCACTTGGAACATATATACTTGTGACCTGAAACACTTGCACAAAACACATTAGACTCTCAAGGTAAAGCAAGTAATAAAAGGACAAGTATAATGTAACAAGTAAATTACGATCAAGTAAACATGATGTGAAATATGTGAGCAACTTGATCATACACCAAAACAGTCATATAGAAATGACTACAATGATCACAAAGCAAAGCAAAAGATCATCCAAACATGCATTCAATGGAGCACAATAGTATAGGGATATATGCATGTCCAAAACACAAACATGATGCAATACAAGAAAACAAACATAAAGAGAAACAAACAAAACAAAGTTTTCTTATTATCTCAATGTTTTCTCCCCCTTGATATATGCATCTCCCCTATGGAATATCTCTCCCCCTACAAATGTGCATGAGAAATAGAATTTCTCCTCCTAAGGATGTGCACAAGAGTCATATAAAAATGACAAAACACTCTAGTATACTCTCTACCAAGGAGAAACGAGGGCAAGAGATAAAGGTATGAACAATACTAATAATGTATAAGGGGTGCGGGATGAAAGAGAAAATGAAGCTCAAATCTAAGACAATGTAAAATGCTACAGAACATAAGGTAGACATGACATGCTAGGATGAAGAAGTAAGGTCTAGACCAATGCATGATAAGGGTAGCAAAGGTGTGTGCAAGAGGTGGCTATGTGCAATACATGACCAATGCATGGAAAATTCACATGTGGGCTAAGGTGTGTTAAATACATAACCAATGAACCAAACATGTTTCTAATGAGAAAAAATTAGAAACCTCAAAGTTTGGTACTCATCAGAGTCCAAACAAGCGAGAAAATGTCTAAGAGACATTTTATCAAACACCTAGCATGCACACTATGAACAATAATGTGGAACAATGCATGAACATCATGAAATCCACCCTTAATACATGTTTTTTCTGCCACAAGGGGCCAACATCCAATGCAAATCAACAAAAGAAACCAATCCCATGAAAAAATTTGACATAAATTAAGTTTTCCCAACCCCTATGATGAAAATCCCAACCAAGAGTACAAAACTCTCCAAAACATAATCTAAGGATCAAAATTAATGAAAATAGTTTATAATTACCTTAGAGATGTTAATGGAATGAAAAACCATTCAAATTAGTTGGGTTTTTATGTAAAAATATTGAAAGAGGGGTTTTAGAGAGGATGGGAGAGGTTTAAAACAAGTTTCCCACAAAAAGCCCTTTAAAAAGCTATTTCTGGGCGTTTCGCGACTGGGCGAGTCGCGAGGTTCAGTCGCGAAATTTTCAAGAGTCGCGAAATTTTCGCGAGTCGCAAGTGAGTCACGAGCAAGCCGCAAGTGAGTCGCCAAAGCTTTTGGATGAACTTGCGACTGGGGTTTCGCAACTGGCTAGTCGCCAGCTGAGTCGCGAAAAACTCTGACACCTGTTTTTCAACACAGAACATGTTTAAACAATAAAAAACAAAGTAAGCACTAAACATGAACACAAAGAGTGATAAAAATCACTTCCAAAAACATATAAAATGATCAAAAATATTTTTGGATTGAACCATATATAGTTGAGCACACACACATCACATTTGAACAAGTACAATCGAACAAATGAGTAAGACATTCATTGAACATTAGGCATCTGTGTTGTGTGTGCGTATCAAATGTGAAATAATCCTTAGTCTAGGGTGAAATTTTAATGATCAATTCAATCAAGTCATACATAACTAGTACTAAGTCAAGTGGTCTATCTCAATTATAAAAATGAACATATATGACCTCCCACAAGAAAATGATTACATAAGATTGAAGCTTTTCATTTGGCTTCTTACAATTCATATCATTTGATCATTTTGAATCAATACAACTCATTTTGAGCAATACATCTCATTTTTGAGATTGATGCCTGAAATTTTTGATATTTCAATTTAATGAACAAGCCTTTGGCTTTTGGGCATCAAACATTTTCAATACAAGTCGCTTTCCCTTTTTCTTAGTCAAATACTAGTATGTGCAACGGTTTTTGCAGCTTATTATCTCTTTTCTTTTTGAGATTTACATTTGTTGAGCTCTTTAAGAAAAAACAATAAAAAGTGTGGGAAGATATATAGGCACAAGTCTATGCAAGTATCAAAACCACCAAGACTATTGACCAATCATTCATGACGAGCTTGAAGATCGATTTATAACAATCACACATAGATTTCAAGATTTTTCCCACAAAGAAATAAGTGTATAAAAAACAAGCTAAGCTCGTAAATGCACAAAGCCATAAGTACAAAGGTACAAGGCAAAACTCACATGTGATATGTGCTCAAACATATACTATCAAACTTTTTGAATTTTTCACTTTTTATGTAGTTTTGGATTTTTACTCACACAAAACTGAAATATAAAAGTAAGATAAAAAATGAAACAATGCATACAAATAAAAGCAAGATGCACAAAATGCATGAAAATATGACATTTAATGCATGAAAGGACCTACAAAGATCGAAAGAATTGGATCAAGGACCAAAAGAACAAAAGCTCAACTATAGGAACCCTTCCTCATCCAAACGGAATGATTGTTTGGAATGAGTGTCTTATGAGAAGTGAGACGAGGGTCGGAAGAATGAGAACTGGAGATGCACATAGTCAAGGAGTTAAGAGAATTAAACACTTTCTTTAACAACATGCTATTTTCACTCAAAACCGGTTTACTCTTTTTAGCACAATTTCTAAAAAACTCAAGTTTCTCTTTTCTTTTGATTCTTTTAAAAGCATGAAACTTAGAGCATTAAGGTCTTAGATGACTAAATGCACCACAATGGTGACACACAATGTGTTCTACTAGGCTTTTTGGGAAGAGATCTAGCAACATTGTTTTGTTCCCTTTTCAACTTAGAGCATTGAGGTCTTATATGACCAATCACATCGCAATTGTGGCAAGTTGGAACAAACTTAGATCCATTCAAAACCTTAGGTTGAGACCTAAACGGAGGCTTTGACTTAACAGCCTTTCTCTCCACCTTTTGATTTCTTTTATGTGGAGGAATGTATACCAATTTGTCCTTTAAGGTAGAACACACACTAGGCACAAAATCAGGTACCACAACATAATTGCAACAAATATTATCATTCTTTTTAGCAAAAGGTTCAGCAATCAAACACTTAGCATGCATCATAAGAGATTCATTTTCGCATTTTAACTTATCAACAAGTTTGTTAGACAAAACAAGTTTAGCATCCAAGTCCATATTCAAACATTCAAACTCTTTTAGCTTTTCAAGAGAAATTTCAGCAAGTTTTTTATATTTCTCAACCAATTCGTTGGATTCATTGAACTTAGCAATCAAATCATCATTTTCACAAAATAACTTGCTTAAGTTCTTTTGAAACTTCTTAGCATTTTTTTTCAAGAGTTTGTCAACAACACCCATAGATTCAAATAACATGTCATCACACTTATGAGAATTAACACTCAGAGGTATTTTCACAAACATGTGGCATGTTCCATTCATCACCAACCAAATCATACAAAGAGGCATACAAAGCGCAATCCATGGAAAATAAACACAAGGGGTCAAGGATCACACTTAGGTATTTAAACCACAACAAGTGTAGCCGCTCTGATACCAATTGAAAGTTCAAATAGTGTGTAAAACACCCTTGAACATTTAGACCCCCAATTACAAAATAACCAATTCAAGCTTTATGTCAAACAACTAGTGTGCGGAAAATGAACAAAAGCTATAAAACAGAATTGGTAAACAATCTAAGCCAATTAAAATCACATCCACAGCAGAAAATAAAAGGCAAAGATTAAGGGAAGAGAGATGCAAACACAAGGACAACACAATGATGTGTTATCGAAGAGGAAACCAAAGCCCTTGGCGTAAAACCTCTCTGCCGCCCTCCAAGCGGTCAATAATCCACTAGAAAATGTAGTTGGGATACATGAACAGCAATAGATCCTCCAAGCCTAATCTACCCGATGTACCTAAGCCTTCCAAGCTTCTTGCTCCAACGAGGTTGCGCCGAACCTTTTTCTTTTCTAGCTTACTAGATTCCGCTATAATCCATAGCATCTGCCATCCTTGGCATCTTCCAATGCTTCCCAAAGCTCCAAAAACACTCAACACTCTAAATAGATGTGGGTAGTGTTTGGATAGAAATCTCCTCTCAATAGGTATTACAATGAGAAAGGGAATGAGATTAGACTATAAAGATTTCTCTCTAAGAATGAGTAGCTCTCTCTAATTGGGTGGGTGTTTTAAAGAAACCTCTCTTAGGGTTTTTCTTTCTGAATGGCCACACATATATTGTGGGAATGAGGGGTATTTATACTGGTGTGAGAATGGAATGCAAAGAGTCAGTTTTTCCAAAACAGGGTTGGCTGGCGACTTGACCTCGCGACTTGACTGAGTCGCAAGTTTAAACCACGAGCTAACTGAATAGCCAGTCTGGATTTTTATCCTGTAGTGCTCCAACTGGCATGACTATTCAGCTCCCCTGCATGCTATGCGCGTGTGCAACTTTTGGCGGCTTGCAAGCCGTGAGCCTCTCGCAAGATCCAGCCGCGAGTCCTTGCTTCACTGCACAGTCTTGAGCATTTCTTCACACTCTCTCACACACTACCCTTACATGATTCCCACCTAAATACAGGGTTTCTAAGTGCTGTATTACAAGCAAATTTGTCACGGAATAAAGCCAACACATGGTTGATTAAATTCAACCTTACAAATCTCTTTATGCATCATATCATGGAACAAGGTTACCATGGCTCGCTAGTAAGTAGCACTGGCATTCTTTAAGCTAAACGGCATGACATCATACGCATAGGTTCCCTAATGAGTGGTGAATGTTGTCTTAGCTTTGTCTTCCTCGGCCATCTTGATCGAATTATAACTTGAGAATCCATCCATAAAGGAGAAGAACATGTTGGTGGCTGTATTATTGATCAATATATTGATATACGACAACGGGAAATTGTTCGCGGCAATGGGAAATTGTCCTTGGGGCTGGCTTGGTTCAAATCTCTTTAATCAACGCACATGTGTACTTTCCCCTCTTTCTTAGGCATGGGAACAATGTTGGCGGCCTAATTTGAGTAGGCTATCACGGTAAGGAAACTGGCTTTCAATAGCTTTTCTACTTCCTCCTTGATCTTCAAAATGATCTCAGATTTCATCCTTCGAAGGGCTTGTTGCATTGGAGGGTATTATGGCTTAATTGGAATTCTGTGCACGACAATCTCAGTATCCAACCCTGGCATATCTTGGTAGGACTAAGAAAATATCTCTTTGAACTCTTTGAGTAGCACTATGAGCTCAAGCTTCATGTCTTTAGGAAAGTTCACCGCAATCTTGACGAGTTTTTCATTCTCGCCTTCGTCGGCAAGGTTAATCACTTCAATTTCTTCTATGTTAGGCTTGGACCCCTCATTTTCTTTGTTTAGAGCTTGCAAAATATCATGAGATAAATTTGGAATCTCCTCTAATCGTTCAACATTATGATCCAACTCTATTGTTTCATTCACATCATCAATATCCTCGTTATGGTAACAGGACAATGTACCTGCTTGGGAATTAGAATAGATCTTATAGAACGGAACATATACAAGGAAACATAAGACAATTTGCACACATATTCATAGGAAAGTAAATAAAGAGATAAATGCAAGAATTTCCTGAATAATAAGCTGGATAATTTCATTAATGGGTTATAGGTAGAGGGATAACAAAGTTCATGCCTGATAATGATAAAAGGGAAATGTTTTTTTTTTTTTGGAAAATAAACTGGGGAAATGCAAACAAGGAATGCAGAAAATAGGAAATGACATGTAAAACAAACTAGATATGCTATTCCAACTCTTTCGGGCAATTGGAGGACCCAACCACACGATGATGGAACACTCCTTACTCAGCCGGTGCAACCACAAAGCAAGGCTCGATGGTCCAATGGCCTACTGTCTTGCCTGGCACCCAGGGCCTAATAGTAGAAGTCAGATCATCCTCGGGGGATATGATGGCATTCACTAAAAATTCTTCAGGATACAAGCGGATGAGACAAGCTAGATCTGATTCCTCCTTACATGATTCTTGTGCCATTTCTGAACTGATGACCTCAGTTAGAGCTAGAAAAGTGACCCTAATGTGGGGAATGGACATCCCTTGGCCAGTGCACTTCCTTTTCTTTCCTTTGGAAGCCTGGAAAATTTCTTTATCAGAGGGGTTGTAGCCTAGACTGAATCCTCCTTTGTTGTCTGGGAGTTCAATTAGAGAAGCATTCCAATGTCCTACGACATCGAGGCCTTGGCCTAATTGATAGCCAAATTTGAGCATCTCCTTGGCAGCCATTAAAGTAGCAAAGGGCCATGCTGACTCGAGTTCTGAAACTTTGGAAATCATGGAGACTAGCTCGAAATTGTGGAAAGTTGCCTCCGGAAAGGCATTAGCACCAATGTAGGGGATAGAAGTCTCCTTGAAGATGGTTAGGGGTTCTCCAGCCATAATAGTGATCAACTAATCCTCGAAGGGGAGCTTGAGCCTCTAGTGAAGGGTAGAAGCAATTGCGCCCGTGGCATGTAACCAAGGCCTTCCTCGAAACATATTATATGGGGAATCCACCTTGATGACTTGGAAGTTGACCATGAAAGACCTGGGGCCAATTCCAATTGCTAATTCAATCTCACCTTGCACTTCTCGAAGAGTGCCATCAAAGGCTCTGATGATCATGGTGGTAGAGCGAATAAAAGAGGTATTTACACTCAGGCGCTCTATTGTAGACATCGGGCACACATTCAGGGTTGATCCATTGGCAATTAATACTTTGGAGATGATCATGTCTTCACACTTCACCATAATGTGCATGGCCAAAGTATGATTTCTACCCTCTAGTGGTAGTTCATCATCTATAAAGGAAATCTGGTTGGTGGCCAACACCATTGAGACCATACCCTCAAAGGAAGATTTTGTGACACATGTAGGAACACATGTTTCTTTCAAGACTTTCGAGAGAGCCTTACAATGGACATTGAAGGATAGCAACAATGCTAAGATAGAAATTTGAGTTGGCGACCTGTTTAGCTGTTGAATCACACTGTATTTTGAGTTTCTGATAATTTTCAAGAATTCCTCGGCTTTTTCGGTTGTAACCCTATTCCTGATGGGCTCAGCTGTACTCTTGCCAATCTCTTTCCTTCTCTTTTCTAGCTCCACAGGAGTATAGCAGCGGCCACTCCTAGTAAACCCAAATAGGCCTGAAGAGATATTAGAGTAGACCTCCACTTTTCCGGTTCAAGTAGAGATTAAGGACACATCATATTTCCATGGGACACAATGGCTATCTTCATAAGGGAACGACTTTGGCATGTGAATGATAACGCCCTCCTGAGTTTGCAAATTGGGCACTATGGAGAACATTTTGGGATTAATGACCACCAGACTTGGCAAAATGGCTTCGAGGGCCTTTGAATCAAATTCCCCAGAGATTCCGGAGGTAGGCCTTGACAGAATAAGAGGATCAAAACTGTTAGGACATATGTAAATCATGTTAAGAACATATGTCATTTAGAATTGGCTTATCCTTTTACAAAATGCACTTTACTTGTAGTTAGGTAGATCTAGGATGGTTTAAGTCTTCAAGAAACATGTTGTTCAAATCAAGAGTTAAAGCCACGCAAATCTATCTAAGAAACAAGTAAAGAAGTGCTATATTTTAAAGCTTGATAGCTAGCTCAACAAATTGCATCTAACGAGGTTTAAAAGGCAGTTTTAGCCTGATGCTTGACAGCTACTTGATAGATAACCTATCAATCGAGATTTGTAAAAATCAATTTTTCATATTTGATTTCATGCATATCCATGTGTATGTGTTTAGGCTTTCTTTTCTCACAACCCTAAACGTATGTAATGATTATTTTAAGGGTCGTCTCACATGATGCAAGTGAATGCAAAAGGTTTTCTGCAAGCATATTGTGACCGAAGACATATGCCCTAGTTTATCTTTCTCTTAAAGAAGCTATTGCGTTTTGTTGGGAAATTTAGACCTCGATTGATAGAATTAACAAGTTTTAAATCCAAGTAGTTAATTAGATTTATAATGAATAAAACTTGTTAAAACAAACAAACATCAATATCATGTCAAAATCATGTAGCGGAAAAATAAATAAGACAAGATATGATGACCTAGGAAAACCAATGAAACAAACTAGTTTCACAGTAAAAAACCTAGGGGGAAACCTTCTCGAAAAGCAATCCACTATAGAAAAGAGAAGTTTCAGATCTAGTACAAAACCTTTGTCCCTAGACTCTACAATCCCCGTAGATGAACTTACAGCAAAAACCTTCTACCACTTCAAAACCTCTGAACTCTTCAATATATGAACGCCACCCTTTTTGTTGCACGAATCCCAATACGTGACTAACTCCTTTGTACGAATTCCAATACGTGACTCACTCACCAACTTGAAGAAGATTGTTAGTTGCAAAGTTCTTCACTTCATCAACAATGAAGATCAAGAAGCACTTGGTTACAAAACCCTAAGGCGCAAAGATGCAGCAGCTTCTTTCAAAGAGAATAAGGCATCGGTTACCTGTTGCATATGTTCTCCTTGTATTCTCTTATGTGACAGCCTCTAAAATAAGCCTTATATATGTCTAGATTTGTGAGAAAAGAAACCCTACACAAATACATAAGCTTGGGTCAGAAATTAGATCTGGAAATCTGAATTCCCGTAACCTTGATAGATACCTCAATCAATCGAGAATCTGTTGAGGTTCATTCATTAAGTCTCGATAGATAGCTATCTGTCAAGCAGGTGTTGAGCTATCTGTCAAGCAGGTGTTGAGCTATCTATCCACAGGTGTCGAGCTATCTGTCCACAGGTGTCGAGCTATCTGTCCAGCTTTAATGAATATCCCTTCTTCACTTGTTTCTTGGTCCAATCTTCATGGCTTTAATACTAGACTTGAACAACATGTTTCTTGAAGTATTAAACACATTATAGATCTATCCAATTACAAGTAAAGTGTGTTTTTCAAAGGATTAGCCAACTACATAAATATTGACATATGTTCCTAACATAAACCACATATGTCCTAACACGTTTGTACGCTGTAGGGTTTTGTAACCAAGGAGCTTCTTGATCTTCATCGTTTGGATGAACTGAAGAACTTCACAGCCAACATCCTTCTCAAGTTGGTGTATTAGTCACGTACTTGGATCTATGCATCGATTGGTTAGTCACATATAGGCTTCAGCGCGATTTTCTCTCATTTCTCTCCAATTTCTCTCAACAGAAAAACTTCTCTCTTTCTCCCAAACACCTCTCACTCAACTCTTCATCTTCCCCACTTGGATTTCGGCCAAATATTTGCTTTTTCCCTTTGGTATGATCTCTTTTCTCTCTTAAATCATGCAGTTCATTCATTTTGACCTAACTTTTGGGTTTTTGAAAATTTTTTTTTGGGGTTTTTCAAAATTGATGAAGTTTTTGCAAAATCTTTGGGTTGGGTTTTGCTTAAATGATCTTATATGTTCATGCATTGCATCACATTTGCATATTCACAATATTTCATGCATTATAGATGTGTTTACTATGTTGAAATCATGTGTGCTGGTAGGGTTGGATTGGGCTAAGCCCATAATGTTTTTATTGTTACATGTCACATGTTCATGCATTTTTCATGCATACGTGCCTCTTTTTTCTATCTTCTTGATATTGATTTGTTTGGTACTCTTCTACCTCTCTCTCTCTCTCTCTCTCTCTCTCTCTCTTTTGGTTAGTCTGCGCGTGGCACCTAAGTGCAAGTCTACTCTGTCCTAGAGCCCTTTTCGTTCTGGGGCAGCATCTTCTTCTGTTCCTACTCCTCCATCTGTCCGGTTTCGTGATGATAAAGCTCGTCAGGACTTTTTAAAGAACTTTTCTTGACACGGCATTCATTTGGAATGCCAAGTCATTCTTTCGGACTTTTCCAATACTGACCTTCCCGCTGTCATCTACAGTAAGGGTTGGGAGTCTCTTTGTGACATCCCAGTCACTTGTCCCTCCGTGATCATACGGTGGTTCTACTCCAATATGCATGGATTTGATTACTCTGTACCTCATTTCATCACTTGCGTTATAGGTACGGACATTGTAGTCACTACGAATCTTATATCCAAGTCCTACACGTTCCGAGGGTAGAGTTTGCTGACTACCCCGACTGTCCTTGTCTTCAGACTGTGTCCAAAGACATACTCATGTCTCTTTTCTGTGAGACATCCTCATCTTGGGGTGAACGTCAAAACACCCCTTGCTCGGGCTTTGCAAAAGGACTGAGGTTCCTGAATATGGTGATGACATTTGTTCTTTATCCCTTGTCTCACTATAATTTGATTACTGAGCCTCGTGCTCACCTTTTGTTATCCCTACTTGAGGGACTTACTATTGACTTTGCCACTCACTTCAAACTCTCCCTTATAGACGTCTATAAGGATACAACGACTCGTGATAAGCTTATTTTCCCTTCTGCTGTCACGCAGATTCTTCGCCACGAGTTTGTCTCCTATCCCGAGTCTCCTCACTTCTCTGTCATATGTGCCATTAGTGTGGCGATTATTAGATGGAGCGAGGCCCAGCTTCGATTGAAGTAACCACGGACTGAGACGGTGACTCCTCCAGCCTCTTCCACTCTTTCCACATCTGCTCATTCTTCCTTCGTGGGCGGTGTAACCCTCGAGGCGGTCATGACGCAACTTCAGAGCATGGATGCTCGCCTTGATACACTCACTACTGAGTTGTATCAGGTGAACACACATGTTGGTTGTATTGCTAGACAATAGGCCTGTTTTGGTGGCTTCGTAGAATCTCCCTCTCCTTTTCTAGAGGCATCTGAGGACTAGGACGACAATGGCGACTTCGGTAGTGATGCTGATGCTACTACTGATGAGGATGCTAGCTCTTTTAGTGACGATGAGATGAATGCTTCTCAATGACTTACATTTTGTCATTCGTGACAAAAAGGGGGAGTAGTTTGGGTATGAGAGTAGTCATGCACTTAGGGGGAAAGTTTATATAGGAGATATTTTTGTTAAGGGGAGTGCTTTTGTTTATGAGGGATGTAGTGAGGACTTTTTGTATCTTTTGTTTTGTTTTGTTTTTAGATACATTATTCTTACATTGTGATAGCAAACCCTGTACTCTTATTGTTATATATATATATATATATATTGAGGTTGTTATTACAGTTTTACCTATCTCTTCATGTGTTGTTTCTTTTCTCTCTTTATGCACATGCTTCTTATTACTTGTATTCAATCTTTTATTTCTGTTTCACACTAAGATGCCATAATGAGTTTTGTTTAAAGTGTTTTAGAAATACAGGTTGTCAAAGTCTTTCATGCCATGAACTCTCTTCTTGCAAAGTTTTTCAAGATTTTGTGTTGGGATAGATTTTATTGTATTTAACAAGTGAGTATGAGTTGAGTGATTTATGACTTCTCTCATATTTCATTTGTTTGTTGTGGTTTTGTCATCGATTCCCAAATGGGGAGATTTTTAGAACATATGTGAATCATGTTAAGAACATATGTCATTTAGAATTGGTTTATCCTTTGATAAAACATACTTTACTTATAATTGGGTAGATCTAGGATGGTTTAAGTTTTCAAGAAACCTGTTGTTCAAATCAAGAGTTAAAGCCATGTAAATCTATCCAAGAAACAAGTGAAGAAGTGTTGTATTTTAAAGCTCGATAGCTAGTTCAACAGATTACATCTATCGGGGTTTAAAAGGTAGTTTTAGCTTGATGCTCGACAGCTGCCCAATAGATAACCTATCTATTGAGATTTACGAAAATTAGTTTTTCAAATCTGATTTTATGCATATCCATGTATATGTGTTTAGGCTTTCTTTTCTCACAACCCTAAACATATATAAGGATTATTTTAAGGGCCGTCTCACATGATGCAAGTGAATGCAAAAGGTTTTTTGCAAGCATATTGTGATCGGAGACATATGCCCTAGTTCATCTTTTTCTTGAAGAAACTACTGCGTTTGTATGATGTAGGGTTTTGTAACCAAGGAGCTTCTTGATCTTCATCGTCTAGATGAACTAAAGAACTTTGCAGCCAACATCCTTCTCAAGTTGGTGTGTTAATCACGTACTTGGATCCGTATATCGATTGGTTAGTCACATACTGGGAGCCGTACATTGAAAAGGAGAGATTGTTACTACAAAACAAGTCTAATTGGGTATTGGGGTAAGGGTTCAACTGTAGGTTGGTATAACGTACTGAGATTCCTTTACTTGTAACCGCTTGTTGTGATAATAGTGGATTCTTGGGAATGATAACCTTAAATTCACCCTATGGGGTTTTTGCCTTGGAGGTTTTCTCCATTCGTAAACAAATCACCATGTCAAATTTAAGTCAAATTTAATTTCAGCTACATTTAACTTAGTTGGTAATTTATTTGTGCTACCATGTTTATTGCATTGTAATTGAATCTAATTAATTTATTTGGCTAATTAATTGATTAATTTACCAAAGGAGTCAATACATTCTTGACTTATCAGAAACCTCGAATAGTGAGAACAATAGCTGTTCTCTCCTAAACTGATGATGAAGTTGGCTCTGCGATCGCAGGCAGTGCAAGAACCCAGAGGAGTGAATCCCTCGATGGTTGGCGGGGTTTGCCCTTTTCTTGAATCTGATGACTCCGAATCCGCAGGTGATTCGCAGGTGATTCTATGATCTCCTCAATGACTACTAAAGAGGGAGGTACTGAAGTAACCTTAGCAAGGCATTTCTGTAGATATTCGTCCCAATCTTTCCTTGATCCAACAAATACATCATTATACCTGGTTCTTGACTGGGTAGCTAGAGGACATAGGCTTGCTGCATTGCAGTCATCGCTTCGCACAATTTCCCTTTCAATCTAGATAATACCACGGTCGACTAGACTCTAAGCCTGTGCTCGGAGCACTCTACAATCAAACAGGGCATGCCTGTCTCTACTATCGCAAAATGAGAAAATTCCCCAATCAAATCCTGGGGTTCCCATACCCTTAAGATCAAGGTGGCTCTCTTGGACCAAGGCTTGGAGCATGGCCTTCCATAGGAATGATGGTGATCAGAAATTTGGGATCCTTTCTTCCACTATGATGATGATGTTTACATTCCCTTCCTGATAGGGAGGCAAAGGGTTGGTGATGATGTTTGGAGCGGCTGCATTATCGAACTGTATCAACTTGTTGTTGATGAGATCCTGGACACGGTTTCTCAACTGGTAGCATTCTTCCAAAGTATTCCCCTCGGCCCCAAAATGGTGTTCACATTTTTTGGACAGATCAAAGCCAGGTGATGAAGGGCCTTCTCTGGGCCTGGCAAATATCGGGGTCACAAGCTTCCTTTCCAACAAGTAAGCATAGAGATTTGCCATGGGCATAGGTAACGTAGTGTACTTTCAATTTTCCCTTCTAGGGGATGAGGTGGGTCTGGCCTCCCTTTTTGATTAAAGGCTCGGTTAAGTGCTTGAGTAGACTAGGCTTGTTGCTGATAAGCTCTAGCAACTGGGATTGCAATAGCAGCAGTAATACCCCCAGGCCTTTCTGATGCATTGTCGACCATGTGCACATTGGCTTCCTTAGTCATACGGCCAGTCATTTTCTTGACTTGTTGTTCAACCATGAAACTCAAGGATTTGGAATCCACGATCTTCTTGCTCTTAATACCCTCGTCAATACGTTCCCCAATAGGGATGAGGCTAGCAAAATGAGTGACTTGGGTACTGATCATCCTCTCATAGTAAGGAGGCTTGAGGTTGTCAATGAACCATTTGATCATCTCATTTTCCATCATGGGGGGTTGCACTTGTGCGGCTAGCTCTCGCCACCTCTGGGCATATTCTCGGAAAGATTCCCCACTCTTCTTCTCTGTTCCTATAAGGACCGTGTGATTGGGAGTTATCTCGATGTTGAAACAATAATATTCCAGGAAAGAGTTGGCCATTTCCCTCCAGCTAGAGATCTTTTCCAATCTCACATACCATGTGGCCGTAGGGCCAGTCAAACTATCAGGAAAAATCTAGCAAAGCAGAGGGTGATTATCCCCATAGGGAGCCATCTTCCTACAGAACATGCGCAAGTGCGCGCAAGGATCTCCTATACCATTATACTTAACAAACTCTAGTGCCTTGAACTGGGTAAATTGTAATGTTTTTTTATTTCATTTTATTTTTGGTAGTTTCTCAACATAATCCGATTAATAGTTGTTCATTCACTGTGATTTGTGAATGGTGAATTGGTTGGGGTTGTGACAGTCTGCTATCAATGTACAACTGGGTGAACTTGCTTCAGGTTTTCAAGAAGTAAGCATTCAACTATCTTTGCAATTGGTCTTTTTGTAGAACAAGATGGTGTAATAGAATTATAGAGATGAGAAGATGGAACATGAATAGAGTGATTAAGGTCCATGTCTAATTAAAGGTAATAAACAGAATGTTAGACCTTTGACATGAACTTTGTAAGCTTTATCAATTTCGCCAAATATGATTGGAATTTTGCCCGGTATAGTTGATTTAGTAAGAATTGAAATGGTTTTCTTCATGTATCTCCTTTTGTATCATTTTCTGCGGTTGCTTATTTTATTTTATTCTTTCTCTTTTCATCTGACAGTTTCTTAGTCCGCAAAATATGAATGTGAGCCCAATTTTAGCTTTCACTTCTTGGTTTTGGTTTTATTTTTTATTTTTTTGAGGATATCTTGGTTTTGGTTTAACCATGGAATACTCCTATATGTGAAGACTGAAAATATGACTACAAACTGTATAAGGAACAGGTCAAATGAAGCTTTTTTTTTTCTTTTTTTTTCTTCCTTCCAAGCAAGTAAAGTATGCACCCAAACAATTGGTGGTTTTCCTGCCAAAGTGGAAAGCCTTAAATGAGCTTTCCATGATTCTTACTTTTTTCATATTCATTTAAATGCCATAGAATTAAAAAAAAAAAAAAAAAAAAAAAAAAAAAAAAAAAAGGCATAAATGTACTTTTAGTCCCTACATTTTGCATCTTTTCCATTTTGGTCCCTACATTTTTATTTCACCACTTTTAGTCCCTAAATCAATTAATGCGTTCCATTTTGGTCCTTACCATTACTCACTTAACAGAAATTGCTAATGTGCCAAACGGAGTGCACTGTTGGCACATTAAATGCTGACATGACCAATAAAATAATATTAAAAATGCCACATTAGCATAAAATAATGATTAAAAAAGACACATAAGCATCCACATCAACTTTTTATTTTGAAAATTAATTTATCTATTTTAACAAAAGAAAAAATGAAAAAAACAAAATTAGAACCTAAAATACATGAATTTAGATCTGCCATCCTCTTCATCAAAAGGAGAGAAGAGCATAAACCCAAAAAAAATATACAAACCCAGAAAATCAAACATAAGAACACAAGAAAATCAAACCCAGAAAAATCATAAATGAATATTGTACAAACAAAATCAATCCATTTATGTATATATACATAAACCAAATTATCCAAAACAAGCTTAATCCACATATACCAACACAAACCCAGCTCAACCATACTAACACAAAGCAAAATTAAAATTAAAATAAGAACACAAACCCAGATTAAACATAAGAACACAAAGTCATATTTTCTAGGATTTTCTTACCCTTTCTGGTCAACTAAACACAAGCACAAACTAATCTCCAACAAGAACATCAAAACATCTCAAACCTAGAAATCAACAATCAACAAACCCACCCCACAACCCACTCCAACAACAAACCCACCCTTCGACCCACCACCGGACCCAACCGACCATTGCTTCACAACCATCGACCACCACCACTGACTTTCGCTTCACAACTACCACCACATTGATCTTAGCCTCTCTCTAAACCCAGATCAAAACTATGGAAGGTTATGGAGAGGGGAGGAAACAAGGAAAGGCGAGCAGAAAAGGGAATCGGGGAGGGGGAGACACAGGTCTAAGACAGAGAGACCCACCAAGAGAGAAAGTCATCGATCTGAGCCACAGAGAGAGAGAGAGCAAAGCACTGATTTAAGTGAGGAGCTTGAGGCATTTGGGTTTGGGTTTGGGTTTGGGTTTGAGCAAAATCAAGAGATAAAGAGAATGGCTTAGTCAGAGAAAGAAAAAAAAAAAGCACTACAACCAGTTATGGTGGTGGCGGTGGCGATGAGCAAGGAGGTAGAGCCCAAGGCTTTTGGCCATGATCGTGTTTTGGAAGAGAGAGATCTCCATTTTTTGGAAGAGAGAGAGGAAGCTTTAAGTTTTGGAAGAGAGAGGAAGCTTGGAGAATGTTTTAGAAGGGTTGGGGGAATCAGTTTTTGATAAGGAAGTTTTAGGTTGAAGTTTTTTCTGGGTTTGTGTTCATGTGATTGAATATTTTGGTTTTGTGTTCTTTCTTGTTCATGTTTAAGATGAGACCAGATCTGAATTCATGTGTATTTTAGGTTCTAATTTTGTTTTTGTTTTTTTTTCATTTTTTATTTTGTTAAAATAGATAAATTAATTTTCAAAATCAAAAGTTGATGTGGATGCTTATGTGTCTTTTTTAATCATTATTTTATCCTGACGTGGCATTTTTAATATTATTTTATTGGTCACGTTAGTATTTAATGTGCCAACAGTACACTACATTTGCCACATCAACAATTTCTGTTAAGTGAGTAACGATAAGGACCAAAATGGAACGCGTTAATTGATTTAGGGACTAAAAATGGTGAAATGAAAATGTAAATACCAAAATGGAAAAGATGCAAAATGTAGGAACTAAAAGTGCATTTACGCAAAAAAAAAAAAAAAAAAAAAAAAAAAAAAAAAAAAACCACGCTATACATTAATAACTAATGCCATCTGAAAACATAGGTGTTCATAAAAGAATTGCCAAAACACATATTATAATTATGAAATACTAGTCTTTGAGCACAAGCTCACGCTCTTGCTCAAAAACTCTTCTATTTTTTATTATTTTTTTTTCTAAAAGTTAATAGTTTTCATTCATCATAATTCTGAGTTGCTACATTTTTCAAGCACAAAAATTCCTAAAAGTGTGATGAGATTTATACGTTTATGGATAAAATAATTTTTTGGTATAAATTGTAGGAAAAACTAGTTTTGCATCTCATACAAAATAAACAGTGGAAGCAACATAGGATTTACTTCATTCATGAGAGATAACATACATCTTTGCCTTCTAGAACAAAGAATAGAAAGCACCTTGATGTAGTGAAAATAAAAAACAAGAAGTAATCTTGAGAAGACCTTCGATCTTCATCTCAATTCCACATAGTGTAAATTTTGAAAAAGTGCATCCAAAAGATGGTACAGAGAAAACGGTTTTCTCTTCTTATAATCATATGTACGTTTTAACTGCCTAGGGAGTTATTTTATTTAATAACTCTTATTAACTAAAAAACTAATTATCTAATTGGGTTGACCTTTTGAGGAAGCTCAATTGGACTAGTGTGTGGCATGGAATGAGACCAAACAGATAAATAAGACTCTAACTCTAATGGGTCTCGGGCTTTCATCAGCTTTTGATAAGCCCAGAGTTACCATTAATTATATAATAAGTACCACTATAGAAATATAATTACACTTTAGGCTTTATTAATAAATTATATCTCAAGACTAATATGGTATCATTTGACCCCTTTATGAAATATTCATAATGATCAAAGTTATTATAAACTGTCACTTTGTAAACAACTATATTATTCCTTGAGTCCTTGGCTTAATCTTTTAGTTATTCATATATTTTATGAAATCTAATTTCATTATATATAAGCTTTGGTAACTCATTACTAAAGTGGCCGGTCTTGAATAACCAATTCTCATTAAACTTATCTAAATGAGATATTTTGTGTCTCTATAGAAATAAATTATGAATTATATATTGAAAATATGTGTTCCCTCAACACTATGTGTTGTTACCTAACATACTAAGGGTTTGACCGTTAGACATATCAACATATCAACTAGAAGTTACCACTTTTATGATTAAGATAAATTATCTTAGTTGATATGTTATAGTCTTTGCAGATGAAATGCCCAATTTCATCACCGACTACGAATTACAATTTTTTTTTTTTTTTTGGAATACGAACTACATTTTTGAGTTTACATGGAACTTGTAATTTATATCTTCTGTAACTAAATCACATACAATGCATCTCAAAAACTATATGATAATGTCCAATTAGTTTATATACAAATAGTTTCATATAATTAAACAATTTAATTATTTATAACATGCCAATAAATTGGATTTTAGAACACAAACCCAAACATAAATATCATTACACCCTTAGATATTTTTGTTCTTGAAAAATGTAACAACTCATAACTATTTTTACTACTATTAATGGATTCCATTGCACTTTTTGGTGGGTCTTTCAACTACCTTTTAACTTTATCTACCATACTTTCAACAAAAAGTTTTCAATTTCAACTAAATAAGTTGTTTTCAAATATGTAAAAAATATTATATAACAATTTAAACTTTTTCACTCAAAACATAGTTTTATTTAAAATATTTATATTTTTTTAGTAAAAGTTTCAACATAATTAAAAATATATATTCGGTCAGTATACATTTTGGAAAATCTTCTAAAATAAAAAACTTTAAAAAAATCGGAAAAAAAAAGGCATTCTTCCGCATTTTCGGAGAAGAGATTCCAAACGCAGCCTAAGATCATCTGGTCTTTCTCCTTTGATTTCTCTCTCCTCTCTTATCCCCGTTCCCCAGTCCCCAGACTCCCCACCACCATCACCATCGCCCTCTCCCTCCACTCCGCCTTGTCGCCTCCATTACCACCTCCCTCTTACCCCTTTCCCTAATCTTGTGTCATAGGATGTGCTCAAGCCAGCGCCACTCCAGATGGGCCTGGACTTGAGATACATCATCACCAACTCCCGATCTACTGGGACTTTGGTGTTATTTGGTTTTCCTGGGTTTTGAAGTAGAGATCTAGGGACTAAAGTCAGTAATTTCACTTTTGGAAAAAGCTGCTGCTTTTTTTTTTTTTTTTTTTTATTCATTGTACCAGAGTTTTGCTTCCAGACAACCCTCCACTCTTCCCTTCAGGAGAGAATCTGCGACCCTTGTTAAAGCCCACAAAGGAAGAAAAATAAGCAAATATGGTCGACGGTGTGACTTTTCTCTTAGAGAACGTGACTCAGCTTCTTACACAAGATGCAAACTTGCTTGGTGGGGCGGAGGATCAATTCAGATTACTTCAAAATGAGCTGAGATTGATCAACGGCTTCCTTCAAAATACTGAGGGAAAACGGGATGCGGATGAACTGGTGAAGGAGGTAGTCAGCCAAATCACGGACGTAGCCTACGAGGCTGAGGATGTTATCGATACTTTCATCGTGAAAGCCATAATGCACCGGAAAAGAAGTCAGTTTGGGAAGTTAATCCGTTACTGGGACCAAGCAAAAACTCTTCACGATGTTGCAAAGAAGATAGAGATAATCAAAAACATCATCAACCGCATTTACGACCGTAGGAGCAGTTACGGCATAGAAATAATAGATGAATTCGCAGGAGTAGATGCAGAAGCGGGGGAGGTACTGCACAGGCGCAGGAGATTTGTCGAGGAAGACCACGTGGTGGGCTTCAGTCTCGATATAGGGGTATTGTTGAAGCAGCTTGTAAAAGGAAGTCTTCGACGTGATGTCGTTTCAATCATCGGCATGGGTGGCCTAGGTAAGACCACTCTTGCCAGGAAGATTTACAATAACAATGTTGTCTGCAATTATTTTGGTGTGCGTGCGTGGGTTTATGTATCCCAAGAATACAGACTCCGAGATCTGTTGCTTGAAATTTTAAAGTCTGTGAAGCCAACGCCACAGCTGATGATCTTGAAAGAGGAATTGCACCAGGAATTATTCCAAATTTTGGATGCTAAATATAGCCTCAATAAGGCTAATTTCGAAGACAGCACACTATTCACACACTTGGAAGATATGAAGGAAAAGTATGATGGAGAATTCAAAGAGATGCTGTTCAAGGAGTTGAACCGTATGGAAGACTCAGGATTGCGAGATTCATTACAGAGTTTGGTAGAGAAAATATATGAGAAGAATTGTGAAGATTTGCAAGATTTCACTGATGATGAATTGAAAAAGGGGCTATTTAGATGCTTGACAGGAAGGAGGTACCTAATAGTCCTGGATGACATCTGGAATACTGAATTGTGGGGGATAAGTGCTGCATTTCCTGATAAATTGAATGGAAGTAGAATATTAATCACTAGCCGCATTAAAGAAGTGGCTTTACATGCTTCTGCTTGTAGTCCTCCTCCTTACGAACTCCCACTTCTTGATGAGGAAGAAAGTTGGGAACTCTTTTCTAAGAAGGTGTTCCGAGGAGATGCATGTCCTCCAGAACTTGAGCCTCTAGGGAGAATGATGGTGAAAAGTTGCCATGGTTTACCACTTAGTATTGTGATATTGGGGGGTCTTTTAGCACATAAGGAGAAAACACATCGACTATGGTCAAAACTTTTTGGCCAGGTCAATTCGTATTTGACTGGGCAGAGATCAAGTTGCTTAGACATATTAGTTCTATGTTACAACAACTTACCCCGACGCTTGAAACCATGCTTTCTATATTTTGGTATTTATCCAGAAGACTTTGAGATACCTGTGAGGCAACTAATCCAATTGTGGATAGCCGAGGGATTTATACAGCAGATTCACAATAGAAATGTGGAGGATGTTGCTGAAGGCTACTTGGAAGAACTCATTGATCATGGCTTGATTCAAGTGGCAACCAAAAGGGCAGATGGAGGCATCAAAACATGTCGCATTCATGATCTTTTACGAGATATCTGCATGAGCAAGAGTGCTGAACAGAAGTTTCTTGAGGTTAGTTCAAATGCTAGCCTTTCACATTTTAGCCAATCGGCCCGCAGACTATCTATCCAACGTGCCGATGCCACCAATCTAGGCATTTCTTTGAACTCTTATGTCTCTGCTTATACTCGTTCTTTACTATGCTTTGGGGATGAAACTTTGAATGCTGAAAGCAATTTGAAATGGGATTGCAAAACGTTAAAGTTGGTTCGGGTGGTAGATCTGGGGAATATGGCAACTCATATTTCCAAGAAAATCGAACAGCTAATCCTGTTGAGATACTTGAGGATTCAACCTGGTGAGCTTGAAGTCATGCCGGCTTCCATTTGCAGCCTCTGGAATCTGGAGATTCTGGACATGAGAAATTCTAAAATAAAACGTTTGCCTAAAGAGGTATGGAGATTACAAAAATTAAAGCATTTGCACCTGGGTGGCCCTACATCGCTACCTAGAACAAACAACAAATCTTTACCGAATCTTCAAGTCCTTACTGGTATAGCTACAAATCAAGACACTGAGAGTCTCCTTGCCAAGGACAGATTTCCTAGTGTGAAAAAGTTAGGATTACATTCTTTAAGCGGGGTGGGGTCAACGTTATTGTCAAGCCTCCATCCCTTAGCTCAACTGCAAACTTTGAAAATTAATGGACTTTTTGATCTTCCGAGTCCAGTATCATTCCACTTGAATCTCACAAAGATAACCTTACTGTGCATGAACATATCTCCAACTGTCGTCAAAGTGTTGGGTAGCCTTACTAACCTTCGAATACTGAAAATAAGAGGTGTCGATCCAGTACAGATGAACCTCAATTGTGACGGGAGCAGTTTCCCTCTACTGGAGACCTTTAAAATGGCCAATTTGGAGATTATTTACTGGAACATGCAAACAGGTGCAATGCCAAGCCTTCAACATCTGGTCATCAACAGTTGCAAGTATTTATATATGCTCCCTGATGAACTATGGTGCTTGACTTCCTTGCGGGATGTGGAAGTTTTTTATCCCTCTCGGACTTTGGCGAGGAAGCTTCGGCAGTTGCAAATGAAGAGTGGGTGTAAGCTCCAAGTCCATCCATCCCTGAGTGAAAGCAACTAAATGAAGGCTTCATCTGCTGCTGTGTGTTGGGGACTGAGGGGTTCGTATATGTTCCTTTCATTTGTCAATGGCTTCAGGTTTCAATATCATGTATGCTACCCTCTTTTGCCTAAAAATTTTTTAATTTTTTTAGTTGTCCTTGGCCTCAAGCCTTTACTTTGAAGGGTGCTACTGGCCTACTGCGACCCTTTCCAATAATTTGTTATGTTTCTGGTAATGTGTTCATAACATTGGCACTGGTGTGTAGACTGTTTGAGTAAAAAGTTCAGTGGTTCTATAATGCTTAGAACCTGTGACCCTTCTTTCGCAGAGAGATTTCCAGTAATGCCTGACGGCAATTTGGTTTGTGTTAACGTACCAAAATGGCTTATCAAAAGCTTTGGTTTAAAACCTCGGACATGTAAATGTTTGTTCGATTCGAGCTGCAATAGAAAGGCTGGTTCATTTGAGATATTTGAGATTGATCAGATGTCATTTGAAAGATTTTCCATAATCCATTTTTAACCTTTGGAATCTGGAATTCTCTGACATGAGAGGGTTATCGTGTAGACGGCTTGTCCAGTGGGTTATGGAAGCTTCAACAACCAAGGCATCTATATTTGTCTTAGGGTCCGTTTGGGAGTTTATAGAGGAATGGAATGGAATGGAATGGAATGATCATTAAAGGAATAAAATGGAATGGATTTAGTAGGGAAAAGAATGGAATGGAATGTGATTTAAAAATCTTGTTTGGATGTTATAAAATAAAGGAATGGAATGGAATGGAAAGTAAGTAACACCGTTTGGGAGTGACATTGGAAGGAATGAAATGGAATCATTTTATAATAACATTACTATTATACCCCTCATTTTAAAGAAAATAAAAAATAATCAAGGAGAACTTATAATTGCTTTGAAATGCTTAGTATTTAGTGGATGATGTGAAACTAGTTAGCCACAATTGGGTCTGTGTTAGATTATTGAATTACAATATTGTTTTGTTAAGGTGAATAGATTGTATCACGCTAATCAATAATTTAACAGATGAAGATAATGGCATGAAAAATTAACAATAGTACAATTTCTTTATTTCAATTTGCAAATTTTTTTTAGGGGCTGCTAGTTTTAGATTGGATCTTTTTTGGCTGGTATGCTTTACAATGGAGTTGATAATTTAATACATCTCCATCTCCTAATTTCATTAAGGAAAAAAAAATTATTGTAGCTAAAAAACAAGTTATGTATATTTCTATGTTGTAAAGCAATTCACGCATCACATATTTATTCTCAACAAAATAAATATTGTCTAACAATGCAAACAAATATCTTTAAAATAAAAAACTCTGGTAATGAGTCATGCCAAAACAAAACAAAATAACATAATCCATTCCAAAACTAAGGTTGGCCAAAAAATCCCACACTTTTTAAAATTTTTAGGCCTAGACATAAGTGTCAATAAGAAATATTTGCGCTCATGATCTGGGCAACCAAAGAACATCTCTTTATATGTTGGATTTTCCATCAAAAATATGTAGGCCTCAGGCATAAAAAAATTTATATTAAAAATAATCTACTCCAACTTATTAAAGTTCTAAACTACTATTATTTTAATTAAAATACTTTTCATTTTATTTTCTTCTCATCCTAAATTTTTTTTACTCTTGTTTTTTTCTTAACCACACACCTGTCCTTGTACACTAGCTTTAACATCTTAATAAGTTGTAAACAAATGCATAAAATATATTATGTATATATTTTGTTTAGACAGAAAGGGAATTGACGTTGATAAATTATAACATAGATTGATGGATAGAAAAGGGAACTATCTTGGTCTGATATTGGTTTTGTTATTTGCATTGCAAGAATTCTGTTGTGATTTCATGAATAACTAGTGGGCAATAAATTTGTTTGAATTATTTTTGGCTAAGAATATATTCAATGAAATGCCTTGATTTGAATTTGGGCAGAGTCATGTTACTCGGTCTTAGGCTGAATCATTTTCATGTTCAGCATTAATAGTAAAAAAATAAATTTCTATGCTAACTCAGTGTATGATTTCCTGCAACAGTGCATTACTTTCTAGTTTCTTCTCATTTAAATTTTTTTTTACTCTTGGTTTTTTTCTTAACCACACACCTATCTTTTGTCTAAACTTTTACACTAGCTTTTGTAGACATTTCCTCTTAACCATACACGTGGTGAAGCCTTGGAGCTATTAACTAATTGGATGGTTGACTTAAAACTGCAAGTGTACGTAACACACCACTTGCTTCGTAAATAACAGAAGAATCAAAGAGGAAACAGGGTAAAAACCAAATTTGAGTTTTCCAGCTATTCCCACTTTCAAATTTCTAAATACAATTTTTTTTTAACTGTACAGGTAACAACAGTTTTTGTTTCTTTTCACTTTCAAGGTTTTTAGTTGTACAGAATGTAGTTTGTTTTGGTTTTTAGATGTACAAAAACACTATATATCACTCTCATGAATCACTAGCAAATAGTTCATAAAAATTTAAAAAAAAAAAAAAAAAAAAGACTAGCAAACAACCGAAAAGAAAAAGAAAAAGATAGACATACTTGATTTGAGCAATATCTGAAAATTGCAGCAGACAAAAAAAAAAAAAAAGACCAGCGGCAGCAGCTTCACTTTGTAGAGGACGGACAATATTGTGCAAGAATTATAGCTTTATTTTTCTTATGGCTGAATGAGAAAAAAAAGGTTGATATTAAAGGGGTATTTTAGGGATTTTAACAAAAATTTCATTAAACCTAAATTCATTCCCTCCCATTCCTCCCAATTTTGAGGGGAACAAAAATTTGAGGTTTTGAGGGAAAATGGAGGAATGTGCATTCCCTCCTAACCATTCCATTCTCTCCTACTTAAACTCCCAAACGAGGGAATGGACATTCCATTCCCTCCGTTAAAACTCCCAAACAAGAGGAGGGAAGAATATTCTAAAAATATTCCTTTTATTCCATTACATTCCCTCCTCCCAAACGGAGCCTAGGGATGACAATTTAAACCTGCATCTATGGGTACCAACCTCACCCGTCTTTAATGGTCAGGTTTTACCCACTTCACATAACAAATGAGGTGGAGATAAGGGTTAGTATTTTCTCCTGCACCCATCCTGTTTATATTTAAATTATTAAAAAAATATTTTTATAGGTTTTTTGGAAGACATATATATGTGTTTTTTAGCCTTCTAACTTTAAATTTATGATTTTCTTTTAATATTGTATTATTGAATTTATACTTTTATATTTTAATATTTATGTTTTTTATATTTTTTTGAATTGTTGTATTGCTATGTTTGAATTGTTCTTGTATTTCTTATTACTTGAATTTTCGTTGTTATGCTTTGAGAAGGATTTGTAATGTTAGAAACTTGTTTTTCTTTAATGTTTTATGAGTTTTAATTTAATGCATTCAAAATAAACTTTTAATAAATTATATATATATATATATATATATATATATACACGAAAGTTGGGTGTGGCGGGATGGGTACTTGCGGGCACCTGTGGGTACCCGCTAGATTAGGGTGAAAAAAAAAATTTGAACCAAAGCAAAAGTGGGGCTGGGAATAGGAAACTCGTCCTATTGCCATTCCTAATTTGTCTGGCTTAATTAGTGAGTCTAACGGTGTCTTTCATTGTTAAGGCCAACAGTTTCCTTAAAAATTAGGATTATTCTAAGGCTTAGGATCTGTTTAGTTGGAGTGAAAAAGTTGGAAGATAGAAAAATAGAGAAGGGATAGAAAAGTGGAAAGATAAAAAATATTTAGTTTCCTCTTATATGTGTGGTTGGAAAGATGGAAAAGTAGAGAGATAAAAAACTTATTTATTTGGTTGAGAAAAAAATTGAGAGGATGAAAAATGAAACTGGCATAAATTTACAGGTATGTCTATATTAAATAAAACAAAAAGTTATACATTTTTTTCTTAAAAAAGTTGCATGTGAATGGTACTTCATATATATATATATATATATATATATATAAACAAGAAGTTCAAGAACCCAAAATTAAAAAATAAAAAATAAAATTGTAACTATCGATCAAAGAAAGGATAACTAGATAAGCACATAAAAAAATAAAAACCGAAGAAAGGACAAGCACAAAAGAAAAAAAAAATGAAGAAATGATCTGATTAGCGCAAAACAAAAAAGAAACATAGTGTTCGCTTGGGAACAGCTTATCTAGACTTTTTACTGAAAGTTTTTTGCTAAAAGTGTGCTTAAGTATACTTGTACCTTGAAAAAAAAATGAGAAAACGTGAGGTTTTAAAAAGCTATACATAAAAGATAAAAGCTAGAAACTAAAACTGATGCCAAACAACAACATAATTGAACATAGAAAAAGACAAAAGAAGGAAAGAAGAAAAGGATATAAAAGTTCAACAAATTGGAACGTTAGGTTGGGCAATTTCGTCCAAGACAAGGTGAGCCATTTACACCCCAATTTTCTCCTTGAATTGGGGGGATTGAATTTTGGTTGGCTCGAAGAGAAAACTGCCGGGCCTCACTATTTTTCTCTCCTCTCTTCCCTCCCAACCAAACACACTCATTACCCATTTTCTCTTATTTCTTTTCTATTTTTCCTATTTCACCTCCAACCAAACACACCTTAAGGGTCCGTTTGATTGGAGGAGTAGAAAAGTGGAAAGATAAACAATGGAGAAAGGATAAAAAAATATTTAGCTTTCTCTCATATGTGTTTAGTTGAGAGGGTGAAAAAGTTGAGAGATAAAAAACTCATATATTTAGTAGAGAAAAAAAATTGAGAAGATGGAAAATAAAACTAGCATAAATTTATAGTTATGTTCCTATTAAATAAAACAAAAGGTAATACATCTACTATGCGTTTGGATACTGCTTATTTTGCTGAAAATTGAAAACTTATTGCTGAAAACACTGTAACAAAATATTTTTTTATTGCTGCAAATTACTGTTCATGCATTTTTATCACTTGGTTGGTCCATGAACAATGCCATGGACCAACCCAAAAAAATTCAATCTCAAAAAACACAACCGTAGTCGTTACACAAACGGACCCTTAGTTTATTTTTAAATTAATTGTACTTTCTTTTTAAATTATTTAGTTTATTTTTTTTAAAAGGAATTATTTATTTAGTTGATTTAGTATTCTATAATACCTACATGTCCTACACTAAAAAAATGAAAAAAATTATTCAATTCACCACATTTCACAAAAATGTGGGTCTCTCATGTAGGACACGCATGAGACCTACCTTTATAAAAGAAAATAATTCCTCACAGAACAAAGATAAAATTACATATAAAAGTGTTTCTATTTTGGTTACACATAGACTTGGTTGTATTTGCTTAAAATCCTTTAGAACATTCTTAAGATCCTTTTGTATTCTTAAGATACACGACTATGGAATTCCTAAAATTTTATTCATCTATTTTAAAATAAGTAGATTAGGGTGGATATCACATTATCATTTGATTCATTTCGAAACAATTGTCACTATTTAGGTTTCTATTTGTTAGAAATACTGAATGATTGTATTGTATTTTATAATCAAAAGAATATACAAAAGTGCTTTTATATAGGAGGCATATGTGTGTGTGGTACAAGTAAGCCTATGTGTGCAGTACAAGTAAAGTGTAGTACAAGTGTGCTATGCAAGTAAACTAACTGGGCCTAAAGCCCATAACATAATATACGTTAATAGCCCCCCTCAAACTCAAGGTGGGTGTGAGACCAGCTTGAGGTTGTCAACCAAATCACGAGTGCGTCCTTTAGGAAGTGACTTGATGAAGATATCTGCAAGTTGATCTTTGGAGGAAACGGAGAAAAGCTTGAGAGCACTATGGACAAGATGATAACGGATAAAGTGACAATCAATCTCGATGTGTTTAATCCGTTCATGGAAGACATCATTGTGAGTAATGTGAATGGCACTCTGGTTGTCACAATAAAGAGGAGTAGCAGAGGACATGGATACACCTAAATCCTTAAGAAGCCATCGTAGCCAAAGGAGCTCAGATGTGGTATCAGCAAGGGCACGATATTCAGCTTCAGTACTGGAGCGGGCCACAAAGGTTTGTTTTTTACTTCGCCAAGAAATCAAAGAAGAACCAAGGAGAAAACAATAACCTGTAGTGGACCTGCGATCAGTGGGATCTCCTGCCCAATCAGCATCAGAGAATGCATGGAGTACAAGAGGAGACTGAGCTGAGTAGAAAAGGCCATGGAAGAGAGTGCCCTTCAGGTATCGAAGAATGGGCAGAACAGCAACATAGTGAATTGATCGTGGAGCAGACAGATACTGGCTAACCTGATGAACAGCATAGGAGATGTATGGACGAGTAAATGTGAGATAAACTAGGCTGTCAACCAATCGTCTGTAAAGAGAAGGATTAGACAGTGGTTTCCCCCCTAAGGGTATCAGATGCGCATTAAGTTCAACTGAAGTGTCAACAGTCTTACTGTCAGTGAGTCCAGCTCGAGACAAAAGGTCAGACGCATACTTGGCTTGAGTAATATAAAGACCATCTGTGGAATGAGTAATTTCAAGACTCAAGAAATAGCTGAGATGTCCAAGATCTTTCATCTCAAACTGCTGACTGAAAAAATCCTTGAGTTCTTGAATGCCACTGAGGTCATCACCAGTTATGATCATATCATCCATATATAGAAGAAGTAAAATGGTGCCTTTATCAGTACAATGAAGAAATAAGGCAGAATCATACGGACTGGCAGTGTAACCTAAACGAAAGATAGTAGAGCTGAACTTGGCAAACCAAGCTCGTGGAGCTTGTTTAAGGCCATAGAGTGCACGTCGAAGGCGACAAACCTTGTTTGATTCAACAGAGAGACTAGGAGGAGGTTGAATGTAGACTTCTTCACTTAGATCCCCATTAAGGAAGGCATTTTTAACATCCATCTGAAAAAGATGTCATTTGCTAGCATCAACAACGGCTAAAAGGGCATGAACAGATGAGATACGAGCAACCGGAGCAAAGGTCTCTTCATAATCAATCCCATACTCCTGTGTAAAACCTTTTGCAACAAGACGAGCCTTGTAACGCTCAATGGACCCATCAGAGAGAGTCTTTGGTTAATGCATCAAATTCCTTTTTCATTGCAATCTGCCATAAATGGTGAGTGGAGGCCTCACGATAGGTGTGAGACTCATGAAGTGTAGCAAGGGCAGTGTAACAATGATAGTCAAGTAAATGTGCAGGAATGGATCTTACCCGGGTTGAGTGGCGAGGTGGAATATCTTGTGGAGGATCTTCAGGCGGAGCAGGAGCAGGGGACCCAGGCTCAAGGTGGGGTAGCCCGTCATCAACCTGTTCATCTTCGACCTGTCTAGGAGAAGCATCAAAAATATCTGGAGATTGAATAAAGAAGTCCAAAGGAGGATCAAAAGTATCTATAGAAAGAATAAGAGACTCATCTGGAAAGATTTCTAAAACAAAGGAGGTAGTCAGGAAAGAACAAAAGTGAGAGAGTTCAACAAACAATCAGTGTTCCCAAAAGATAACATTACGAGAAACACGAAGACGATGAGAGACAGGATCATAACACCTATACCCTTTTTGAGTTTCGCCATAACTAAGGAAACAACAGAGTCTAGATCGAGGCTCAAGTTTGTTGTGCTCATGAGGTTGAAGAAGAACAAAACAAGCATATCCAAAGGAGCGAAGGTGATGATAGTCAGGGGGTGACCCAAACAAACGCTCATACGGAGTCTGATTATGGATGACAGTGCTTGGAATGCGATTAATCGCATGAACAGCATGAAGAGCAACTTCACCCCAAAATGGGGCAGGAACTTTGGCATAAAGAAGAAGAGCACGAACAGTGTCAAGAATATGACGAAGTTTTCTTTCGACTCGACCATTTTGCTAAGAGGTACTTGGACAAGTTAGATGATGTACAGTGCCATAGGAATGTAACAGAGCTTGAAATGCATATTGAGTATATTCAAGAGCATTATCAGATCGAAACATTTTGATACATTTGGAGAATTGTGTTTCAATCATTTTTGCAAAGTTGCTGTATATTGGTAAAATTTCAGAACGAGATTTCATAGGAAAGATCCAACTATAACAAGAATAATCATTAATAAAAACAACAAAATATCGAGATCCACCGATACTAGTAACAGGAGAAGGTCCCCAAATATCAGAATGAATTAACTCAAAAATACTATTAGAAATGGATTCACTGTTATTGAAAGGCAAAGCTGGCTGTTTTCCTAACTGACATGAAGTACAATCAAAATTGTCTTTGGACATAGAACCCAACAGACCCTTAGAAGCTAACTGTTGTACCCGAGAAGATGATGCATGACCAAGACGAGAATGCCAAAGTGCGAGAGATGGTAAGGAAGAAACTGCAGCAGCTGCAGTAGCAACTGAAACAAGAGCAACAGGTGGAAGATGAAGATTGTCCACGGGAAACATACGCCCAACTCTAGGACCGGTCCCAAGCTCTTGTCCCGTTCTCGGATCGTGCACTATACACCCAGAATAGTAAAAAATAAGGCGATAACCTAGTTCAGCTAATTGTCCCACAGAGCACAAATTTTAGGATATGTCAGGTACATGGAAGACTCTAGGAATAGAGAGGTTGGAGGTGGAAACAAAACCTAGACTATTCCCATGCATGGTGAAACCATCAGCTATATGAATATTTAGAAGATGTGGTACAGGATCAAGTTTGGAGAATAAGGACGAGTGAGGTGTCATGTGATTGCAACAGGCGGAATCAAAAAGCCAAGTTTGAGACTTACCGGGTAGAACGAAGAGAGCAGTGGAAAGAGATGCATTACTAGCCATACGAACAGCCTGAGCTATGATCTCCTGTAGTTTAGTGGGGGAGAGGTTGATAGTGGATCCAAAAGACTAGGACTCAGCTAAAGTGGAAGCCATCGACGGAGTAGACTCAGTATTAGCAACAGCAGCAGTAGATTTGTTGCGACGGTAACAAGTCTCAATGGTGTGGCCAGAATGCTTGCAATAGTTGCAGAATTTTTTGTTAGTCTGCTTGCGATGATTGCTAGAGCCAGAGGAATCACCTTATTGTTGAGGTTGCTCTATGGGTGGAGTAGAAGGAGTAATAGCCAAAACATTGAGCTTATTCTGAGCTTGAAGGGTTGCAAGACGAGCTTCTTCTCTAACCAACTCGTTCACAGCAGTATCAAGAGAAGGATCAGGACTGCGATTTAGAAGCTGACCTCGAATGGGCGCAAATTCCTTATAAAGTGACATCAGGAATTCATAGAGGCCAAATTCATCTCTAATTGCAACATATTGCTGAGCATCCTTTGAGCATGCCCAAGTTGGATCAGAAAGGTCAATTTGGTCCCAAATGATGCGAAGTTAATCATAGTAGTCATTGATGGATTGCCCTGGTTCTTGCCTGAGTTGATGCAATTCAACCACTAATTGATATTTCATAGATCCGTGAGTAATGGAGTACCTTTTGGCCAACATATCCCATGCTGATTTTGCATCATCATAGCTGCCCAATAGATTGGAGATGGAGGGAATGGAAGTGTTCCGAATCTATGTGAGGATCATGTGGTTGTGACTATCCCATTCAATCATGCGACCAAGGAAGGCAGCATCTTCTTCACTTGCTCCCTTGACAGGAATTGTGATTGCACCAGTACAATAATGCCAGAGCATGCGACCCTTAAGAAAACTGCGCATAGCTTGAGACCAAGATAAGTAATTCTTGTTCCCCTCCAATATAGTATTGATGGGGCGAGGAAGAAAAACATCCTTTTTATCCATTTAGAGACATAATATGCAAAAACAGACTGCAAAAAAGAAATCTATGCAAAAAATTGGGTAAGGAGAACCTGGACTGTAAAAGTCAACCCTGGAGAAAGTCAACGGTCAAAGTCAATGGCCAGACAAAGTCAACGGTCAGCAGATGACGTCACCAAGATGACGTGGTGCTGACGTCAGCAGATGACTGGATGCTGATGCAGCTAGGGTTGACATGGAGCAGATGACGTCACGGGTGACGTCAGCTTGAACTTCTGGCGACGCGTGTGGCGCGTGGAGTGCGTGGTGTGCTGACGCAGAAACTTCAGGCGGCGCGTGAGGGTGCGTGGCAGCTCCGATGATGGCGGGCCTTTCACTGACGTGTAGATCGTTTCAAGGCGATCTTAGTGATACCTCTAGAAATCTGATCGGAGCAATATTCGCTGCGGAATGACATGTGCAATGATCTGTGCGGTGTTGGACTCCTCAACGACAGCGGCTGCAAGTCCGGAACCCGAAGACAACGGTGGAAGACGTCGGAGGTTCAACGGTGAGAGCTACAACGACTGTTGTGACGGCAGAAGCGATGTTGAGAGTGGAGTAACACCAATAAAGACAAGACTGCTGAGAAAAGATCAGAGCAGTGGCTCTGATACCATGTTAGAAATACTGAATGATTGTATTGTATTTCATAATCAAAAGAATATACAAGAGTGCCTTTATATAGGAGGCATATGTGTGTGCGGTACAAGTAAGCCTATGTGTGCAGTATAAGTAAAGTGTAGTACAAGTGTGCTATACAAGTAAACTAGCTAGGCCTAAAGCCCATAACATAATATACGTTAACACTATTGATGAAGCAAAATCCAATTCACTTATTTTAAAATGAATGGATAAAACAGTTTTAGGAACTTCAATAAGATAACCGTAGGATTGCTTTGAAGAAAAGTAAATCCTTGCTCGTAACAAATCACAATATACAGTGATCATTGCCAAGGAACAGAGTTTAGCAGATAATCAAAGTAACAATTAAGAATCATGAAGTACATTATGAGGAGGATAAGATTTACCTCCCAAAGTCAGTTTCTCAACAGAACTACTCTAGTAGTCATCTTCTTCATCAAAGTCAGAATCATCAGTGGAAAGTGGCATGTTCATTTTCAAAGTCACTCAACACATACCTTGTATGCCTTTGAGGTCTTTCTCTTGCTGGTGCAACTTCAACAATTTCTTCAGTACTGGCAGAAGTAGAAGCAGAACCCCAATTTTCTTCATTTCCAGTTGCCTCATTTTGCTAGGTTCTTTCTTCTTGGTTGGTACTTCGGCCACTTTAGTCTCCATGGCTATGAGGCATAAAACAAAGAGAAATTTAACTCACAAATACGAGAAAAAACATTCCAACACGTTCCCAATGTTCACGTTAAAAGATCATGGAAAAATCCATAAGAAACTAATAATTAGTTTTGTCTCATCTCAAGTGGAAATTTGGAGTGCACTGCCTGGAATTTATCCTAATTAATTAATTATTATATATTTTGATTTATTTTATTTTATTATAATAAGAGTGATAGATCCATCTACAAAGAATCTATTTGTGAAAAGCTATGTAACTTGCTCATAAAAATAGCATACCAGAAATTCTTATGATTGAGAAATACTTCTCAAACCAAATTTACTTAACAACAAATGAGAATTCGATTCTAGCGCCAAAACAGAGGGCATATACAGGAATACCCTTTTAAAAAAAAAAATTAATACAGTAATACTTTAATCTTTCTTGAGATTAGTTTATAACATTATCTAAATATTTCTTCAATTACTTTCATAAATCATAATGACTCAAGATCTCCTAATAATATGTTGAAACACAAGTCTCAAGCTCAAAAAATTGGATTTGTATCTTGAGATTAGTTGTATTACGAGATTTATAAATATTTGTGGGGTCAAAGAATTTGACAACCCCGGCCCACTTTATACTAAGCCCAAGGCCCACGCCAAGGAGGAAGAAATGGCCGAGGACAAATGAAGAAAGCCCAAATGGCCCAGAAACATCGCCGAGGACAATCCTGTTCTTGGCCAACCTAGATCCTAGAAGGGAAGAACGGCATGGTGTAGGAACAGTTCAAGGAGAAACTGTCACCTTCGCATTAAATGCCCACAACTAACGTTCTGGCCGCATTAATGAGGAAATGACCCCTGAACAGTGCGGTCTTGGTTGCTGCAACTCACAGAAGGTTTGGGAAGGTGACTAATGGGACAAGCACTCGAGTAGTGACCTGCATGATCAATAGATGGAGGGCCAAGATCGACTGGAAGGGGATATATAATGTGAAAAATCCTCCAAGAAAAGGGGATCGGGAATTAGAAGGAGAATACGGTAGCAATTTGCATAATCTTGGAAACCTTTGTAACCAAGCACTGAAGAAAGAATAAGAACAATAATTTCCTCGGAAGAAATGCCCGAGGACAGAATTTCATACTTTAGCCTACGTCCTTGTTATTCAACCCACTCATAACCATGTCTAGTTGTTGTAACCCTCACTAAGGCCTAGTTCTTAAACCCATTCTCTATAAATTTATTGTATTGGGCTAGTTGGGCTTGAGTCCACTCATCTAACAGAAGGAGTGCTCAAACCCAGTCCCTACAATATTGATTGAGTACTTGGAGAAAAACTAATGGTGCCTTGGGTGATTTTTTGGATTTTGGTTCTTCTATTAGTTGTTGCCTTTATGAAAATTTATATCGAGTGTCAACGTATTTGAAAAATGCTAAAAATGCTATTAATATAATTATAAAATTCTTACAAATTGATATGTTAGTGAATATAGTCAGTGTCATTATCAACAAAATATATTACTATTTTGGCACCTCAACTTTTAAAATTTATATAATAATAGTTAGGTTTTAAAACATTATTCTTAATTATTTGTTGGATTACACTAAAATGAAACATGTCAGGTCATTTAGAAATGTGACCCTTGCTTAGGAGGTGGTACTATGCCGTTTTAGTCCCCTAAAAATTGTCATTTTTTATTTTAAATAAAAAAATCTTTGAAAGTGTTTTATAATGTTAAAAATTTGAAATGAAGTCGTTTCAAAGGAGTTAACATAAACTTTTTAATGGTGATAGATAAAAGGACTAAAATGCACGATGTTATCAAAATTAATAGATTAAAATGATAATTTCAAAATCTAATGGACTAAAATGAGAAGTGGTTAGAGAATGTAATGTGTATTTTTATAAAGATAAATTATAGAAAATGGCTAGTTAAAAGTATTTTTCTCAAAGAAATTCTTTTTAGAAACATGAGGTTCTAAGTTCTAAAAACACAAAGGCGTTCTTTGTAATAAAATTTCCCTTGGTCATTGTTTGCAATTAAAACTTAAATTATAGGTATGAACTTCGAAACCTGATCTATTTATTTATCTATAACATATTATAAAATTTGAATTTGAAAATTGGTGGATAAATGCTATAATTACATTTACTCATTTTTGAAACATACTACATTAATACATGGCAACTTCCTATATTTAATTGGTATGATATGCATAAATAATGCTACATGTCAAAAAATTTATTTGTACAGGTCAATATGCTTGTAGTAATACTAGACTCGTGACATATAATTAAAAATTGTATAGGCCCTACTATCCTAGACCCTAAGGATGAGAAATTGCTAGTCCCTAAGGGTATGTTTGGTTGGGTGGATTTTGGAGAGGATGAAAAAAAAAAAAAAAAAAAAAAGAGTGGAAAATAGGGGAGAAAATGAGTGGGAAGGGTGTTTGGTTGAGAGGGGGAGGAGGAGAGAAAAGTGGTGGGGCCCAGCTATTTTCTCTCTGGACCCACCAAAATTCAATCTCTCCAAAATGGAGAGAAAATGGGAGAGAAAAGGAGGAAGATGTGTGTTGGACAAAATTGCCCTTCTCCATCCAATAGCCAACTTTTTGTCTTTTCTACTTTTTGTGTTTCTATTTTTTTTTTTTTTTTTTTTTTTTTTTTTTTTTTGCCTGGATAAAATTTCTTCTGGTTTGCATAGTACGTTCACGAAGGTTTGGTATTGGTTTTTTTTTTTTTTTTTTTGGATAAAATTTTGCACAGTACACATTGGTTCTTTTTCTTTGTTTTTATCTGTTTTTTTTTTTTTTTTTTAATATCCTTTTAGCATTTGCTTATTTTGTAAAAAAATAAAAGTGTCCACACAAATTTTTTTTTAATAATAAATGTGTTACTTTTTGTTTATATATTTAGTAAGGACATAATGGTAAATTTATATTAACTTTAATTTTCATCCTCCCATTTTTTATCTCAGCCAAACAAAAAAGTTTTCTATCCCTCCACTTTTTCACCCCTCCAACCAAATACAAATGAGGGAAAACTAAATCTCTTCTATCCTCCCACTTTTCCATCCTCCAAACCAACGAACTCTAAAAGACTAACACTCCATATAGTGTTTCATCTGCTTTTGATGCAAGTTGGGGGAAAAAAGCATAGTATTTGTGTCTGCTTTCCTATCTTTTGGGCCAGTTGGCTTATCTATTCTTGCTTTCACTTTTTTTTTTTTTTGGGGGGGGGGGGGGAGGGTGGACATATTATTTTTTCTGCTTTACTATCTTTTGGAGGTCTTACAAAATAATAAAATTACAAACTATTTAACTAACTCATATTATATATAAATATATATATATATATATATATATATAAAAATTTGAAAGTTCAAATAGTGTATAAAACACTTTGAACGTTTAGACCCCCAATTTTCAAATTACCAATTCAAGCTTAATGACAAACAATTAATGTGTGGAATGTGAACATAAGCTTAAAACAGAATTGATAAACAATCTAAACCAAATAAAATCACATCCACAGCAGAAATTAAATGGAAAAGATTAAGCGAAGAGAGATGCAAACACAAGGACAACACACGATGTGTTATCGAAGAGGAAACCGAAACCCTCAGCGTAAGACCTCTCCGCTGCCCTCTAAGCGGTAAACAATCCACTAAAGAATGTAGTTAGGATACATGAACAGTAGAAGACCCTCCAAGCCTAATCTACCCAATGTACCTAAGCCCTCCAAACTCCTACTTCAACGAGGTTACGTCGAACCTATTTCTTCTTTAGCTTACCAGATTCCGCTATTTGACCATAGCATCAAATAATATGAAATTGGTCCCTTCTTAACTGCTTCCCAAATACCAAATGACCTTCTCACAGATATGGGTATGGTGAGAAAAGGTTTTGATAATGTACCTCTCAAGGATTTGACAATAGAAAGGAAGAGAGTAAAGGAATTTGAAAAGTCTTTATGTGAAGATTGTGGATGAATCAATTTTGTTTTTCTTTAGGGTTTCTCTCTCAAAATTCTCTCTGGAAGCTCTCTAAATATCATGGGTATAAGGGTCTATATATAGTAGGGTGAGAAGGAATGCGAAAAGTCAGTTTTTCCCAAACAGGGTGGTCTGGCGACTTGGCCTCGTGACTGGGCTAAGTCGCGAGCTAACAGCCTAGCCAACCTGGGACTTTTGTGCTGTAGTGCAATAGCTGGCATGACTCTTCAGCTCCCCTGCATGCTTCACATGTGTGCCAACTTTAACAGCTTGCTAGTCACGAGTCACCCGTGAGTTCCAACCGCAAGTCTCTGCATCCTTGCACAATCTTAAGCATTTCTTCACAGTCTCTCACTTACTACCCTTACATGATTCCCACCTAAATACAGGGTTACTAATTGCTAAAATACATGCAAATTTGGCACGGAATAAGGCCAACAAGATGGTTGATAAAAATTCAACCTTACAATATTAGACATTGCAAAAAACTTTTACCCTTAAAAAATTAATGCTAGTAATTAATAAATTATAGTTAAAATTATGTTGTCTAAGTTAATTAGGTAAAATGATTTTAGTTTATGAAAAATTTGATTCACCAACCTTTTATTATTTTAAGTGGCTGTGTGGTTTGACGTCAAAATCTCACAACATAAGCTAACAACCATTATGATCAATGTTGGAAAGTCAAATCCTCCATTGACCACCATCTCGTTTGATAGGCGAAGAATATATTGAGCCCTTGTGATAAATTAACTAATTAATTAGCCTAGTTGATTAATTAATCAGATTCACATACAATATGCGTGGTAGCATAAACAAATCTCCAATTAAACTAAATGCAACAGAAATTAAATTGATACGGTGATTTGTTTTCAAATTGGGAAAACCTACACAGCAAAAACCTCATCGGGTGATTTTAAGGTCACCACTCCCGAGAATCCACTATTATCACAACAACCAGTTACAAGTAAAGGATTCCCAGTACCTTATATCAACCTACAGTTGAACCCTTACCCCAACACCTAATTAGACTTATTCTGTAGTGACAATCTCTCATTTTCAATGTACGGCTCCCAGTATATGACTAACCAATAGATGCACGGATCCCAGTACGCAACTTAATCACCAACTTGAGAAAGATGTTGGTTGCAAAGTTCTTCAGTTCATCACATGATGAAGATCACAAAGCTCCTTGATTACAAAACCCTAAGGTGTACAAACACAATAGCTTCTTTAAGAGAAAGATGAACTAGGGCAAATTCTGTCTCCGGTCACAATTTGCATGAACAAAACTTTGCTCC
Source organism: Quercus mongolica (assembly GCA_011696235.1). Classification (NCBI taxonomy): domain Eukaryota; kingdom Viridiplantae; phylum Streptophyta; class Magnoliopsida; order Fagales; family Fagaceae; genus Quercus; species Quercus mongolica. Next base: position 8,155,300 of record CM022236.1, on the reverse strand, counting down.
ACACTTGTGCAACTTGTGTAATCTTTGACGGCCCTCAAAATAATCCTTATATATGTTTAGGGTGTTGAGAAAAGAAAGCCTAAACACATACTCACATATTGGATGAAAATTAGCTCTGAAACACTGAGTTTCATAAACCTCGATAGATAGCCATCTATCGAGCTAATTATCGAGCCACGCGCTTCAGCAGCTTTTAAACCTCGACAGATGCTAGCTGTCGAGCTAGCTATCGAGCTTTAAAATCCAACACTTTCTCACTTGATTCTTGGACAGACTTGCATGGCTTTAACACTTGAACTTGAAACCTTGCTCCTTGAAGTATTAAACATATCCTAGATCTACCCAATTACAAGTGAAGTGCGTTTTGTCAAAGGATTAGCCAATTATATAAAATATTGACATATGTTCCTAACATTGAATCACATATGTCCTAACAATCTCCCACTTAGGCAATCCGTGACAAAACCACAACAAACAAATGAACATATGAGAGAAGTCTTAAATCACTCAACTCATATTCACTTGTTGAATACAATAAAATCAATCCTAACACAAACTCTTGAAAAACTTTGTAAGAAGAGAGTTTATGGCAAGAAGACTTTGACAACTTGTATTTTTGAAACACTTTAAACAAAACTCATCATGATATCTTAGTGTAAAACAGAAATAATAGATTGCATATTGATGAGGATAAAATTATGATGGCAAAGGGTGACGATACGGACCTGACAAGGGCGACGGCGCAGATCTGACAAAGGTGAAGATGCAGGCTTAACAAGGGTGACGAGATGGTTTTGCCGTCAGCATTCCTTCGAGGCTGACGGTGACCTAAGATAAGAGAACTCCATATAGGGCCGAACATCCTGAAGTTGACGGGATGAGCGTATACTGACGGGATAACATAAACTGACGACGTCAGTCTACGGAATGTCTATTCTGCACGTTTACGTGTACAATTAACTTGCTCCCCACGTTTCATGAAACCTAAGGACTCCTATATGGAAAGAATCCCGTAAAATACGCCCAAGAAGACTCCAATAAGGAAAAGACTTCTACTCCAAGGAAAAGAGGGTCAGCCCTCTCTACTATAAAAACCCAAGCACCCTCACAAACCAAGGTATGCATAATTTACCCTCTCTAGCACTCTAGAGCAGTGAGAATAAGTCTAACTTGACCTTCGGAGGGTGTTTGGCCGGTACCACACCGGTACCCCCCGCTAGGTTATCTCTTTTCGTTGTGCAGGTGCCATTTGCGATCGTACGAGGAACGTGTGACTCACTGGTGGTCTCGTTTTCGGTATCATCACATATAATAAATAAGAAACATGTGTATAAAGAAAAGAAAAGAAACAACACATGGAGAGATAGATGAAATGACATACATCAATATATATATATATATATAAACCAAATATAAGTACAATGTATGTCAAGTGGTCACAAGACCAATATACAAGAGAAATAATATATCTAAAATGGAAAGAAAAGAAAAGATACAAAAATCCTCACTACATCCCTCATGCACACTCCCCTTATCTCCTATACTAACCCTCCCCCTATGAGTATGACTACTTTCATCTCAAAACTACTTCCCTTTTTTGTCGCGAGTGACAAAGGGGTAAGTATATCAAGTAGACATCTCATCATCACTAGGCAAGCCAGTATCATCGTCCTCATCATCATCATCAATGCCGATGCCACAGTCACTCTCATCCTCAGATGCCTCTGGAGAAGAAGAGGAAGCCACAGTGAAACCACCCATGACAGCCTGTCGTCGTGCGATACGTCCAACATGGGTGTTCACCTAACATAACTCATCACTGAGAGTGTTAAGGCGAGCATCCATACCCACAAGCTGTGCCATGATCGCCTCAAGTGTCACTCCACCTGCAGAAGATGAAAGAGTGGAGGTGGATGGAGCGGTGGTGGCTGGAGGAGCAGTTGTCTCTGTTCGAGGCTACCTCGGTCGAAGCTGTGCTGTGCTCTATCAAACGGTAGCTGCATCGATGGCACACATGAAAGTGAAGTAGGGAGACTCGGGATAGGAGATAGAAAAAATGGCGAAGGAGTCGTGTGATAGCCGAAGGAAAAATGAGCTTATCACGAGTCGCCGTATCCTTATAGACATCTATAAGGGAGAGTATGAAGTGAGAAAGAAAATCAATAGAAAGATCCTCAATGAAAGATAACAAAAAGTGAGCACGAGGCTCTATGATAATGTTATAGTGTGACAAAGGATGAAGAATAAATGTCATCACCATATTAAGGAATCTCGGACCTTTTGCAAAGGTCGAGTAAGGGGTGTTTTGACACTCACCCCAAGATGATAATGTCTCACAAAAGAGAGACGTGAGTTAGTCTTTGGACACTATCCTCAGACGCGCACAACTAGGGTAGTAAGGATGCACTATCCTAGGAACGTGTAGTACCTCAGATACAATATTCGGAGTAACTACCATGCGTATATCCCGAACGCTAGTGACAAACTGGGGTATAAAATAATCAAATCCGTGCATATTGGAGTAGAACTCCTATATGATCATGGAAGGGCATGTGAGGATGCCACATAGTGATTCCTAACCCTTACTGTGGATGACAGTGGGTAGGTCAATGTCAAAAAAATTTGACAAAATGACTTGGTGTTCGAAATGAATGCCTTGTCGTGAAAAGTTCTCCGAGAAGTCCGATTTGGCCTTCTCGTCACGGAACCATACGTGAGATGGAGTGTGGTTAGAAGGAATAGAAGAAGAAGATGGCTTGGAATGAAGAGGGTTCCGAGACGGAATGGATTTATGTTTAGGTGCCATGATGTAACTAACATATGAAAAAGAGAGAGAGAGGGAGAAAGAGACAATCAGAAAAGCTCCAAACAGTTTTAATATCAAAAGATAAAAACAGTAAGGAGCGTAATGCATGAAAATGCATGAACATGTGACATGAAAATTTAAATACATCATGGGCTCAGCCTAATCCAAACCTACCAGCACACAACATAGCAACAAAGTAAACACACATCTAAAATGCATGAAACATTGTTATAATACACATGTGATGTAATGTATGAAGTTTTAAACTCATTGAAGCAACACCCAACCCAAAACGTTTTACAAAATCTCATCAATTTTGAAAAACCCCCAAAAATTCTTCAAAAACCAAAACTTAGGTCAGAAAAGAATGAAATGCATGATTAATGAGTGACAAAGTATCATACCAGATGTAGAAAAATGATCTTGAGACCAATGATTGAGTGAGGAAGAAGTTTGGAGTGCTTGAGAGGTGTTTTGGGAGGTGAAGAGGGTGTAAGGATCGAGAGAGATCGAGAGAAATGAATCAAAAATTGCGAGGAACCTTTATATAGAATCTTCATAAACTTCTATCGATCAAGATCTATCGAGAGCTATCGAGATTTAAAAGGCGTGTTTTAGCTATCGAAGATCTATCAAGAAGCTATCGAGGATTTGTCCAAAGGTTTCCACACAAAGAGAGCTTAATGGATCGAGGTAGCTATCGAGAAACTATCGAGCAAACAGAAAATTCCTCGATGGATCGAACTAGCTATCGAGAGCTATCGAGAATGCGATAAAAAGTAGCTGAAGGGTCTCAATAGATAGCCTAGCTATCGAGAGGTATCGAGAAGCTATCGAGATCGCTTAAAAATAGTTTTTCAAGGAAGAGAAAAACACAGATATGAATGCAATCAAGCATGCTACTCAACCAAAGATCCAAGCAACATTTTAAGCTCTCAAACTCATCTCTCAAACAAACAAACAAACAAAAAATTGTTAAGCATATAGATCCAAAACACACACACACACACACACTAAACAAATCTAACCAATTTTATATTTCAAAAACAAGTCAAAACAGTTTAGTGAACATATATTAACACATGTATTCCTTATGATGGTTAAATCATATTTTACCTACACATGTATCAAAAGTAGCAAAGAGTATTGCGTGTTGTGTGTGAAAAATATCGCAAGATTATATAAGTATCTACATGTTATGACGATTTGAGATATGAGAAAATTATTTTAACTCACACACAATCATAACTATTTAATGTGGACTATCATATTTGAGGTACATCCTATAACTCCCACGTCTCCTAGAATACAGCTTGCAATCATATATAAAGCATTTTGATATTTTTGCTTTTATTTTTTTTTTCTTTGCATTTTTTCTTTTAAGCAAACCATGCATGGGCAGATAAGAGATAGAAAAGAAATACCCAATCATGTTAAGTATTTGTCATTTCACTTTTGCTATGCCGAAGCATACAAATGTCATTTAATGATTGGCGGGCAACAGTGGTGAGATGATTATTTATGCCTTTCTTTTAGGATTTTCTAGTCCTTCTCATCAAAAAGAGTGATACGAGTGTTAGGTACAAGAGATTACTTAACCTTACTCATCACAAACATGAGCCATAAAGCTCACTTGTTTAGTTGTGCATAGAGATGCTCATCTATGCTACAAAAGATACAAAGTTTAGAAAATTTTGTTTCAATGGTCATCTAAGGTACATAAGTACCAATGTACACATATAATATTTTTGTATTTTCCTGATTTTTAAATTTTTAATTTTTATTTTTATATGAAAAACAAAATAAACCAAAACTGAAAAAGAAAACAAACAAAAACGAGTTAAACAAAGCAATGCATAAAACTAGACTGGCTCAAAACAATAAAGCAAAACACATAAGTAATGCAAAAAAAAAAAAAAAAAAAAAAAAAGGGGAGAGAGAAAAAAATGACAAAATTACTGGGAGCCATTTTCTTTCCACACATTGGAAGAACCTTTCCGTTTAGCAAACCCTTGATTAGGCGGTGAGGGGGAAAATTTAAAACCATTCAAGTTCAAAAGGAACATGAGGGCTTTGAGAAGATCTCTAAGAGGAGCAAAAGAGGATGGAAACTGATTCTAGTCTCCCGACGCAATCATGCTGTTGCTCTGTTGAGTGGCTAACCACTTATAGCAATTAGGTCGAGTATGTCCAGCTACTCCACAGTAATGACAGAGATGTTGCTTCTTTTGTTTAGGCTTTTGATTATTTCCCTTCTTAGTCCTAAGTTCTTAATCTCTTTCTTATCAAGCTTAGGGGGTGCTCTTAAGATAGATTTACATTTATCTATTTTCTCACTAGCTAATTCATTTTTAACATCATTGTTCTCAGTTTCAACATTATTAGCAGGAGGAACAAAAACAGTAGTACTAATAGAAGCAATAATAGGAGAAGAGAAATCATACCTTAAACCGGTTCGATTGGAAGCAGATTTCTGAAGACTGAGCATCTCATCAAGCTTAGCACTTGAAGTCCTTTCCAACTGAGCTCTAACTTGAAACAGTTCTGCCTTAAGCTTCTTGGTCTTCTCAGCCAAGAAATTATTCTTAAATCTCAGTACTCCAATAGTCTGATTGGCTTCATCAAACTTTGTAGAGATTTCTTCTCGCTCAAGCTCCACATCACTAAGCTTCTTGGTGGCCAACCTATACAACTTCTCTTATTTTTATGAGACCTTGATTAACTTTGCATAAGCTATGTAGATGTCATCTTGCTCATCCATCTTTATAAATTTAGACTCCACCAATTCCTCTTCTTCATCCACATCTTCAACAATCCCTTCAGTAGGATTTACAGTGGCAGTGAAGGCATTTAGGATTTCATCGTCCTCATTATCGGAGTTATCCTCAGGCTCAGTGTCGCTCAAGGTAGCAGCAAGTGCCTTGCTTTTTCCGATGGTCTTGAGATAAGTAGGGTACTCTTGTTTCATGTGACCGAAACCTTGAAACCCAAAGCACTTTGGTCCTAAGGGAATAGTGTACTGACCGCCATCCCTAGCATCCTTCTTCCCTTTATCTTGGCTCTTGAATTGTGAGGAACTGGGTTGCTTACGGTCCTTGTTGAAGCCCTTCCCATTGGCATTCTTCATGAACTTCTTTTATTGCCTTGTAATATAGGACTTCATTTTAGAATCTTCATCATCTGAAGACTCATCAGTATCACTGCTTTTGGTTTTCAAAGCCATGCTCTTGCTCTTGCTTGATTTCCCTATCCTCGTTAAACCCAACTCATAGGTCTGCAGATTTCCAACCAACTCTGTCAAAGGAATTTTGTCGATATCTTTTGATTCCTCAATCGCGGTGATCTTGGCATGAAATCTCTCAGGTAGAAATCTGAGCACCTTTCTCACAATCTTGGGTTCAGGAATGGTTTCCCCAAGATTGAAAGCTGAGTTCACTATGTCCTTGAACTTGGCATAGAACTCATCGAACAACTCATCCTCCTCCATTTTTATCTCTTCAAAGCTTATAGTAAGCCTCTGAAGTTTTGAATCCTTGATAGCCTTGGTTCCCTCATAGGTTGTCTGGAGGATGGTCCATGCTTCCTTTACAGTTTCAGTGGAGGATATTCTCTTGAACTCCTTATTTGTGACTGCACTAAATAAAGCATTCAATGCCCTGTTATTGAAGTTTGCCGCCTTAATCTTAGCATCATCCCAATCAACCGACGCTTTCGTAGCCTTAGTCTATCCTATCTCCATAGCTTGCCACATTTTCTCATTTAAAGACTGCAAAAAAGCTCTCATGCACTTTCCAATATGCATAGTTAGTGCCATCAAATAAAGAAGGTATAATAAGAGACTATTCTTTATCTATGACAAACAATGGTCAATGGATCACACAACAAAGATTAAAACATAATTATAGTGTGTCTGCTCTGATACCATTTGATAGGCCAAGAATATACTGACCTTTTGTGATAAATTAACCAATTAATTAGCCGAGTTGATTAATTAATCAGATTAACATACAATATAATTGGCAACATAAACAAATCACCAATTAAACTAAATGCATCGAAAATTAAATTTACATGGTGATTTGTTTATAAATGGGGAAAACCTACAAGATGAAAATCCTACCAGGTGATTTTAAGGTCACCACTCCTGAGAATCCACTATTATCACAACAAGTGGTTACAAGTAAAGGAATCTCAGTACCTTATACCAACCTACAGTTGAACCCTTACCCCAATACCTAATTGAGAAAGATGTTGGCTGCAAAGTTCTTTAGTTCATCACGATGAAGATCACGAAACTCCTTGGTCACAAAACCCTAAGGTGTACAAACACAGCAGCTTCTTCAAGAGAAAGATGAACTAGGGCAAATTCTGTCTCCGGTCATAATTTACATGAACAAAACTTTGCTCCACGCTTGTGCAACTTGTGTAATCTTTGAAGACTCTTAAAATAATCTTTATATATGATTAGGATTGTGAAAAAAGAAAGCCTAAACACATACTTACAGATTGGATGAAAATCAGCTCTAAAAAACTGAGTTTCATAAACCTCGATAAATAGCCATCTATCGAGTTAGCTGTCGAGCCACGGGCTTCAACAGTTTTTAAACCTCGATAGATGCTAACTGTTGAGTTTTAAAATCCAGCACTTTCTCACTTGATTCTTGGACAGACTTGTATGGCTTTAACACTTGAACTTGAAACCTTGGAACTTGAAGTATTAAACACATCCTAGATCTACCCAATTACAAATAAAGTGCATTTTGTCAAAAAATTAACCAATTATATATGAAAGTTCAATAAGTGTATAAAACACCTTAAACGTTTAGACCCCTAATTTAGAAATTACCAATTCAAGCTTAATATCAAACAATTAATGTGCGAGAAATGAACATAAGCTTAATACAGAATTGATAAACAATCTAAACCAAATAAAATCACATCCACAGCAGAAATTAAATGGAAAAGATTAAGGGAAGAGAGATGCAAACACAAGGACAACACTCGATGTGTTATCGAAGAGGAAACCGAAGCCCTCGGCATAAAACCTCTCTGCCGCCCTCCAAGCAGTAAACAATCCACTAAAGAATGTAGTTGGGATACATGAATAGCAGAAGACCCTCCAAGCCTAATCTACCCAATGTACCTAAGCCCTCCAAGCTCCTACTCCAACGAGGTTACGCCAAACCTATTTCTTCTTTAGCTTGCCAGATTCTGCTACTTGACCATAGCATCTACCGATATGAAATTGGTCCCTTCTTAACTGCTTTCCAAACACCAAATGGCTTTCTCACAGATATGGGTATGGTGAGAAAAAGTTTTGGTAATGTACCTCTCAAGGATTTGACAATGGAGAGGAAGAGAGTAGAGGAATTTGAAGAGTCTCTATGTGAAGATTGTGGATGAATCAATCTTGTTTTTCTCTAGGGCTTCTCTCTCAAAATTCTCTCTGACAGCTCTCACAATATTGTGGGTATAAGGGTATATATATAGTAGGGTGAGAAGGAATGTGAAAAGTTAGTTTTTCCCAAACAGGGTGTTCTGGCGACTTGACCTCGCGACTGGGTTGAGTCGCGAGTTCAAGCCATGAGTTAACGGCCTGGCCAGCCTGGGACTTTTGTCCTGTAGTGCAACAGTTGGCGCGACTCTTCAGCTTCTGGCATGCTTGGCATGTGTGCAACTTTATGGAGGCTTGCAAGCCGCGAGCCACCCGCGAGATCTAGTCGCGAGTCCTTGCTTCTTTAATCAATCTTGAGCATTTCTTTACACTCTCTCACACACTATCCTTACATGATTCCCACCTAAATACAGGGTTACTAATTGCTAAAATACAAGCAAGTTTGGCATGGAATAAAGCTAACAAGATGGTTAATAAAATTCAACCTTACAATCTCCCCCTTTGGCTATTTCGTGATAAAACCCTAAAACAAATTCTAGACTTAATATGTGAGTTGGAAACAATTAAACAAAACTCACTCACACTTAACTCTTGAATCTGATAAGCTCTTGAATCATATGAACAAGTAACTCCTGAAACACAACAACACAATTTGATCATTGTATGCAGAAAATTTGTAAGGCATATGAGGCAAGCACAATGCGATCAAGCAAAATGGAATGAGAATAAACCATGGCTTGACCAAACAGGCAATCACTATAAAATAGTGACCACAATGCTCATTCACACTTGGAATGAACATTCGGATATACAAGTTAATAAGCTCAATGCAAATCACTTGCATGCCCAACACTCAACCACTGCACAATACTTAAAGTATATGCATCTAGGAACAAAATCCTACTCGGGCACAAGAGTGAGAATACTTAAATAAAATGCATAACATTTAGCTAGAAGTATTATGGCAATAGAACATAAAGGCTGCATAGCATGGCACAAACCATAAAAGCCTACAAATTCATGGAAACAAACCCTAAAAGCTTACAAAAGCAACATGGGCACAAACTACAAAATACTGAATATAAACTTAAACAATATAAACTAAAAGTGTTTAAGGTTTCTCCCCTTCAAAATGATGAGAAGCTGTGATGCACTTGGAATATATATACTTGTAACCTGAAACACTTGCACAAAACACATTAGACCCTCAAGGTAAAGCAAGTAATAAAAGGACAAGTATAATGTAACAAGTAAATTACAATCAAGTAAACATGATGTGAAACATGTGAGCAACTTGATCATACACCAAAATAGTTATAAAGAAATTACTACAATGATCACATAGCAAAGAAAATGATCATCTGAACATGCATTCAATGAAGCACAATAACATAGGGATATATGCATATCCAAAACACAAACACGATGCAATACAAGAAAACAAACAAAAAAAAGTTTTTTTATTAACTCAAAGTCTTCTCCCCCTTGGTATATGCATCTCCCCTATGGAATATCTTTCCCCCTACAAATGTGCATGAGAAATAGAATTTCTCCCCCAAAGGATGTGCACAAAAGTCATATAGAAATGACAAAACTCTCCGGTATACTACTCTAAAGTATACTCTCCCTCTTTTTGTCAGGAATAGACAAAAGGTCAAGGAGAAAAATGGGCAAGAGATGAAGGTATGAAAAATGATAATGATGCATGAGGGGTGAGAGATAAATGAGAAAATGAAGCTCAAACCTAAGACAAAGTAAAATGCTACAAAGCATAAGGTAAACATGACATGTTAGGATAAAGAAGTAAGGTAAAGACCAATACATGACAAGGGTAGCAAAGGTGTGTGCAAGAGGTGACTAAGTGCAATGCATGATCAATGCATGGTAAATGCACATGTGGGGAAATGTGTGTTAAATACACAACCAATGAACCAAACATGTTCCTAATGAGGAAACATGAGAAACCCCAAAGTTTGGTACTCATCGGAGTCCAAACAAGCGAGAAAATGCCTAAGAGGCATTTTATCAAACACCTAGCATGCACAGTATGAACAATAATGTGAAACAATGCATAAATATCATGAAATCCACTCTTAATAGATGTTCTTTTTGCTACAAGAGGCCAACAACCAAAGCAGATCATCAAAAGAAACCAATCCCATAAAAAAAAATTTGACAAAAATTAAGTTTTCCCAACCTTTATGATGAAAATCCCAACCAGGAGTACAAAACTCTCCAAAACATAATCTAAGGATCCAAAATAATGAAAAGAGTTTAAAATTACCTTAGAGATGTTAAGGAATGAAAAACCATTCAAATTGATTGGGTTTTGATGTAAAAATATTAAAAAAGGGGTTTAAAAAAGGATGGGAGAGGTTTAAAACAAGTTTCCCTCGAAAAAGCTCTTTAAAAAGCTGATTCTAGGCGTTTCGCGACTGGTGAGTCACGAGCTGAGTCGCGAGTGAGTCGCGAAACCCTTCTATGTGAACTCACGACTTGCAAGTCGCCAAAATGAGTAGCCAAAACTGGCAGCTTGCTGGCAGCTCGCGCAAGTAGCAAGAATGAGTAGTCAAAAATTCTTACACTTGTTTTTCAAAATAGAACATGTTTAAACAATGAAAAACAAAGTAAGCACTAAACATGAACACAAAGAGCGATAAAAATCACTTCCAAAAACATATAAAATGATCAAAAATATTTTTGGATTGATCCATATATGATTGAGCACACACACATCACATTTAGACAAGTACAATTTAACAAATGAATAAGACATTCATTGAGCATTAGGCATGTGTGTTGTGTGTGTGTATCAAATGTAAAATAGTCCTTAGTTTAGAGTGAAGTTTCAATGATCAATTCAATCAAGTCATATACAACTAATACTAAGTCAAGTGGTCTATCTCAATTATAGAAATGAATATATGTGACCTCCCACAAGAAAATGATTACATATGATGAAGCTTTTCATTTGGCTTCTTTACAATTCATAACATTTGATCATTTTGATTCAATACATCTCATTTTGAGATTGATACCTGAAATTTTTGATATTTCAATTTGATGAACAAGCCTTTGGCTTTTTGGGCATCATACATTTTCATATAAGTCGCTTTCCCTTTTTCCTAGTCGAATACTAGTATGTGCGATGACTTTTGCAGCTCATTATCTCTTTCCATTTTGAGATTTACATTTATTGAGCTCTTTAAGCAATAAAAATAAAAGAGTGGGAAGAGATATAGGCACAAGTCTACACATGTATCAAAACCAACATGACTATTGACTAATCATTCATGACAAGCTTGAAGATCGATTTACAACAATCACACAAAGATGTCAAGATTTTTCCCACAAAGATATAAGTGCAAAAAGAACAAGCTAAACTCGTAAATGCACAAAGCCATTTGTACAAAGATACAAGGCCAAACTCACATGTGAAAGGTGCTCAAACATATACGATCAAACTTTTTGAATTTTTCACTTTTTATGTGGTTTTGGATTTTTCTTTTACTCACACAAAACTAAAACATAAAAGTAAGATCAAAACAAAAGCAATGCATACAAATAAATGTAAGATGTACAAAATGCATGAAGGTATGACATTTAATACATGAAGGGTACTATAAAGATCGAAAGAATTAGATCAAGGACCAAAAGAGCAAAAGTTCAATCATAGGAACCTTTGCTTATACAAACGGAACGATTGTTTGGAATGAGTGTCTCAAGAGAAGTGAGACGAGGGTTGGAAGAATAAGAACTGGAGATGCACATAGTCAAGGAGTTAAGAGCATTAAATATTTTATTTAACAACATGCTATTTTTACTCAAAACCGGTTTACTTTTTTTAGCATAACTTCCAAGAAGCTCAAGTTTCTCTTTTCTTTTGATTCTTTTAAGAGCATGAAACTTAGAGTAATGAGGTCTTAGATGACCAAAAGCACCACAATGGTAACAAACAATGTGTTTAGGTCTACTAGGCTTTTTAGGAAGGGATCTAGCAACATGGTTTGGTTCTCTCTTCAACTTATGACATTGAGGTCTTATATAACCAATCACACCACAATGGTGGCAAGTTGGAACAAACTTAGATCTATCCAAAGTCTTAGGTTGAGACCTAAATGGAGGCTTTGACTTAACAGCCTTTCTCTCCACCTTTTGATTTCTTTTATGTGGAGAAATGTACACCGATTTATCCTTTGAGGTAGAACACACGATAGGCACAAAATCGAGTACCACAACATGATTGCAACAAATATTATCATCCTTTTTAGCAATAGGTTCAGCAATCAAACACTTGGCATGCATCTTAAGAGATTTATTTTCACATTTTAGCTTATCAACAAGTTTGTTAGATAAAACAAGTTTAGCATCCATGTCCATATTCAAACATTCAAACTCTTTTAGCTTTTCAAGAGAATTTTCAGCAAGTTTCTTATATTTTTCAACCAATTTGTTGGATTCATTAAGCTTAGCAATCAAATCATCATTTTCACAAAATAACTTGCTTAAATCCTTATTAAACTTCTTAGCCTTTTTCTTCAAGAGTTTGATGTTAGGAATACCAACAACATCCAAAGATTCATGTAACATAGCATCACAATCATGAGAATTATCACTCATAGAGGCATTTTCACAAACACATGGCATGTTACATTCATTACCAACCAAATCATACAAAGAGGCATACAAAGCACTATCCATGGCAAATAAACACAAGGGGTTAAGGATCGCACTTAGGTATTTAAATCACAACAAGTGTACCCGCTCTGATACCAACTGAAAGTTCAATAAGTGTATAAAACACCTTGAACGTTTAGACCCCTAATTTACAAATTACCAATTCAAGCTTAATATCAAACAATTAATGTACGGAAAATGAACACAAGCTTAATACAGAATTGGTAAACAATCTAAACTAAATAAAATCACATCCACAACAGAAATTAAATGGAAAAGATTGAGGGAAGAGAGATGCAAATACAAGAACAACACTCGATGTGTTATCGAAGAGGAAATCGAAGCCCTCAGCTTAAAACCTCTCCGCCGCCCTCCAAGTGGTAAACAATCCACTAAAGAATGTAGTTGGGATACATGAACAGCAGAAGACCTTCCAAGCCTAATCTACCCAATGTACCTAAGCCCTCCAAGCTCCTACTCCAACAAGGTTACACCGAACTTATTTCTTCTTTAACTTGCCGGATTCCGCTACTTGACCATAGCATCTACCAATATAAAATTAGTCCCTTCTTAACTGCTTCCCAAACACCAAATGGCCTTCTCACAGATATAGGTATGGTGAGAAAATGTTTTGGTAATGTATCTCTCAAGGATTTGACAATGGAGAGGAAGAGAGTAGAGGAATTTGAAGAGTCTCTATGTAAAGATTGTGGATGAATCAATCTTATTTTTCTTTAGGGTTTCTCTCTCAAAATTCTCTCTGGCAGCTCTCACAATATCATGGGTATAAGGGTATATATATAGTAGGGTGAGAAGGAATGTGAAAAGTCAGTTTTTCCCAAACAGGGTGTTCTGGCGACTTGACCTCGCGACTAGGTTGAGTCGCGAGTTCAAGCCTCGAGCTAACGACCTGGCCAGCCTGGGACTTTTGTCCTGTAGTGTAATAGCTAGCGCGACTCTTCAGCTTCTGGCATGCTTGGCACGTGTGCAACTTTCTGGCGGTTGCAAGTCGCGAGCCACCCGCGAGATCCAGACGTGAGTCCCTGTTTCTTTGCACAATCTTGAGCATTTCTTCACACTCTCTCACACACTACCCTTACATGATTTCTACCTAAATACAGGGTTAATAATTGCTAAAATACAAGCAAATTTGATATGGAATAAAGCTAACAAGATGGTTGATAAAATTCAACCTTACAATATAAAATATTGACATATATTCCTAACATTGAATCACATATGTCCTAACATCGTTCATTGCTAGCAGCACCATTTGGCGGTTTGAATGGCTTGGCTTCCGCGGACTTGTTGGTCCAAATCAAGTTTTGAACAGCCTCAACATATATAGAAAACACTAAAGTTATTAGTCTTATTGCAAAAAGGTTTATAAAATAATATGACATTTCATGTGAGACATTAAAGTTACTATTAGTCTTACTGCAAAATGGTTTATAAACTAATATGACATTACATGTGATTAGTATCGCATCAATATAATATATATTTTTTCATTAATTTTTTATTTGGTACTTAGAAGTAGATGATTTTTTTTTTAAAGTCAACATCTCAATTTATTAGATTCACATAATATAATTTATAATTTATTTTTATATTTAAAAAAATGAAAAAAAGTATAAATTATTTTAAAATATAAAATGAAAAAAAATATAATTTATAAATTATAGAAAAAGTATATAATTAAATTTATAATTTTCATAGTATTATTCTATCATAACATTTTGGACTACACTTCTCAGCTTTATCAAGAAACGTGACCCTTGATTAGGCCATCAATTTCCAACACTAATTGAGGAAATAGCATATATAAAGGCAAAACTTAAAGTTACCAGATAGCACCGAGTCCTATTTTTATTATTATTATTTTTTTTTTTTTGGATAAATTGATTGTTACAATCGATAAAGAATGGAATTGGGTTAATGTTTGGCTGTTGCAATCTTGAGTTTAATGGGCGAGTGGTGAATGTAGATTATTGAAAAAGTGGGCATATCAATAATAGATGTTTTGTAGAAATGTGGCTTCTGAAGATGGAAGGTGGTTTCAGGTAAGATATAGACGAGATAATGTACTGTCTATAAAAAAAATGGTCATGAGAGTTAAGGTGGATTTGAGGATGATTTTAATGAGCTAATTCAAATTAGTTTTTTCATTTTAGATTTCGTTGTCGCAATAAAAAGCATCAAGCAATTTCAACAACAAATCTTTCTTATCAAGTTCAAGAGAAGTAATTTTCTTTAAACCTAAGTCAACATTCATAGCAATTTTCTTGCAAATCAAAACATTTAGAGAGTTCCTCATCAGAAGGGTTCTCTTCAACAATAATACTTTCATCAACTATAGCAGTAGTTGTAAAAGCAATGAAGTTTCCATCTTCATCACTACCAGACTCGTGATCAGAAACCTCATCATCACTAACGGTTACAGCCATAGCTTTACCCTTTGATCTCAAGAATGCAGGACATTTTGATTTCACATTATCGTACCCTTGACAGCCAAAACATTGTTGACCTAGAGAGTTACTAGAGGTTTGACCAATTGTCTCTTTAGATTTCTCAGATTCAACATTGTTTTTACCTCTTACCCTTCTGTTGTTATTCCTAAGAAAATTTCTAAAGTTCTTGGCAAAATATACAATCTCTGTAGAAAAGAGTTCATCATTAAATCCATTCTCATCAACATCATTAACTGACTTAAGAGCCATTAATTTGGATTTGTTTGTCTTGGGTAGGTTTAACTCATAAGATTGGAGAGATCCTACAAGTTCATCAACAGGGATGGAGTCCACATCCTTGCTTTCAGTAATGGCAGTCACTTTAGGTCTAAAGTCCTCAGTCAAGGATCTAAGTATCTTCCTAACAATCTTAGGTTGATCATAGATTTCTCCCAAATTATAAGTAGAGTTAACAATATCATTCAGTTTAGCATAGAATTCATCAAAACATTCATCATTAGACATTTTCATACTTTCAAATCTAGTAGTTAACTGCTGCAGTTTATTAATCTTAACTACCTTTGTGCCTTCATGCACAGTTTGGAGAATATTCTAAGCAAAATGAGCAACTTCAACATTTGAGATTCTCTTAAATTCCTCCATACAAAAAGCATTAAAAATAGCATTCATGGCTTTGCTATTAAACAAATCTGCTTCTTTCTAAGAAGTTGACCATTCGCTTACAGGAGTAGTTAGTTTCTCCCATCCGTATTCAATGGAGTTTCAGACTCTCTCATCAATAGATTTCAGGAATGCTTTCATACTTACTTTCCAGTAGGCATAGTTGTTCCCATCAAAGTGAGGTGGGATCACAAGAGAGTGACCATGTTCCATGATAACAGGGGTCAAGGATCAACTCTTAGATCAAAAGATCTAAAAACACAAGAGCTAACCTACTCTGATAACACTTGTACGTTTTTAGACCCCTTAAACACAAGTTGTTTAACCTAGTTATTTAGCCAAGTGATTACTTAGATAAATTATTCAGTTCTAGGTTAACACATTCAAATCATATCATGTAAATAATGTGAAAATATAAATAACACACGATATGATAATCCAGGAAAACCAAACATGTAAAAAACCTGGGAAGAATTTAACTTAGCTATCCTCAAGGTAAAACTAATCAACTATGAAAGAATTGAAGTTTGTACAATAAGATTTAGACCACTAACATCCTATTGCTATATCGAGTAGAAAACTTACTGCCATGACCACATGACAGCTCCAAGTCCATGGACTACTTCTTTCCTCGATCTTCTGCAACCACAAGTTCTCCCACTTGTGACTTTCTTTAAGTTCTTTGAGCAGTAACTGAAACGATCACCAAGTTCTTGACATCAATCTTGATCTTGATAACCCTAAGTGTGTATGAAGGTAAACACCTCTAGATCTCACAAAAAGATTCAATACACAACTCTCAAAAAGTCTCAAAAACATGGCTAGGGTTTTTCCTTTTATACTTGGAGTAAAAAACTTAACCCTATACGTCAAATGGGCTTGGGCTGAATTAGAAATTCTGTAGAAAAATAATTCTGTACATGATTCAATCGATCGAGCCTAATTTTCAATCAATCGAGCCTTGCAAAATTAGTCTAATAATTTCTGCAATCACTCGATTCCAATTTTACAAATAATCACACTTTAAGCAAGCCTAAACCTAGACTCTATGTTTTGATCATGGTTTGCCAACACATTACATAATGAAGTTCTAATACATTAGTTCCTAAAGTCTTAGAGCCTAACAAATGTTATAAACCGGTCTCAAAAAAGATTAAAGTAGTTGCCCTCTATTTAGGTGGCGGGGAAATAATTTATATTTTATATTATTTTCAACAGAGGCGTTTAGGATTCAAACTCCTCCCCCTCAATTATCAAATTATTATTTTTTTAAAAAAATTGTTTTTCTTTTCATTTTCTATGTATATAGTAATTCATCAAGAATCTAATAATAAAACTTTTTTTAATTTTTTAAGACCTTCAAAAATAAAAGCAAATATAATGTCAAGAACATAATTACCTTTTTTATTTTAAAGACATATCCAAATAACGAAAGCGAAAGAGAAAGCAAGAATAGGTAAGGCAGTGAGTCAAAAGATGGAATTCTTGTGTTTTTCGCCGAACTTGCATCAAAGCAAATGAAACACTAACTGGAGTGTTGGTACTTAATTAGTACCCCTCTGCACCAAAAGCAAACTACATGGAAAGTGTTTCCCTGCATTATTGAAGCTTTTGCTATGACATAATATTGTGGTTATGTATTAAACAAAAATTTGTCCACTCAACTTAAGCTGAAAATTTGAGTGGATCAAACATGCCATAAATGATAATTCTATAGATAACATATTTTTATGTCAAAAAGATGGAGCTGTCACAACGTTTTGGCTTCTTGCATTATTGTTAGCATTGATTTAAGCTGCACAATAAAATATTAGGTCAGTGACTCTTCCCCTTTACATGATGAGTGGATCTTATCCATGCATTCCACATTGGGGGGCCATCACTTGACGGAGAGAGGAGTCTACGTAACAATTATACCTAATCATTCTTTTAAGAAAATTTATTAAGGAAAAGACCCAGGCCACAATCTTCACCATCTCCTTTAAACTTAGGATTGTAAACGAGCCGAGCCGAACCGAGCCAAATATCAAAAGTTCAGGCTTATTCATTTAATTTTATTTCAAACACGTTTCGAGCTCAAGTCACTACCAAATAAGATTACATGTTCAATCCTAGTTCATTTACTTGTCGAGCAAACTTGAGCTTGTTTACGAACTATTTATTAACTTATTCTTTTCCTATATATCGTAAAACTATGACTAAAATGTTTTACCCCTTCACAAATTTATGAATTTTGAATACAAATGAATTGTTCATATTATGAATAAACTATAAATAATAATTTTATATTATATGAACAAATTTGTAAACTTATACAATCTAATTTCAAGTTTATATAAATATATATAATAAGACAAGTATACATGTAAATATATAGTATTATATATAATTAATTTGAAATGTCATATTCACGAGTTTGTTCACGAACACATTATTATATTTGAGTTTGACTCATTTAATAATCGTGTCTATAGTTGGGATTGAGCTTGGCTTGTTTACTAAACAAGTGAACATAAACAAGCTTTTTATTGCGACAACGAAATCCAAAATGAAAAAACTAATCTGAATTAGCTCATTAAAATCATCCTCAAATCGACCTTAACTCTCATAACCATTTTTTTTAATAGACAGTACATTATCTCGTCTATATCTTACCTGAAACCACCTTCCATCTTCAGAAGCCACATTTCTACAAAACATCTATTATTGATATGCCCACTTTTTCAATAATCTACATTCACCACTTACCCATTAAACTCAAGATTGCAACAGCCAAACATTAACACAATTCCATTCTTTATTGATTGTAACCATCAATTTATCCAAAAATAAAAATAAAAACAAAAACAAAAACAAAAACAATAGGACTCGGTGCTATCTGGTAACTTTAAGTTTTTCCTTTATATATGCTATTTCCTCAATTAGTGCTGGAAATTGATGTCCTAATCAAGGGTCACGTATCTTGATAAAGCTGAGAAGTGTAGTCCAACATGTTATGATAGAATAATACTATGAAAATTATAAATTTAATTATGTGGTGCCCAATAATTTGTGGCCCTGGCCCATTTATTCATGGGGGCCCAAGGTCCGAGCCGAGGAAGGTTATAGCCCAGGCTCGGTAATATAAGTACAAAATAGTCTTGGGGCATAGCTGAGGACGATTCAGTCCTCGGCATGTCCGAGGTCTCACTGAAAGGAAGGGTAAAAACGGTATAGGAGCAGCTTGGAAAAAATCTAAAAATATCTAGGTCAAAAGAGAAGGATACGCTGGAAAGTATAACGACCAGAGAAAGCTGCCCTTACTGCCATTCAATATTTTGTACCTGACAGAGCCATACTCTCCAGCTTTTACAACCACCCCCAACCACTCCGGATATGGGCTGATGGGACAAGTATCAGTCTGGGAAGAGTTGATCCTACACGTGAACGAAAGATAAGGAACACATGCTAGTATAAAAGGAAAAGTAAGCAATCCAGAAGGAGGGCTGGGAAAAATGGCCAAAAACCAGAGCCTCCCAGCCCGCCTCCAGGAGAAAAACTCTTAAAGCGAACACGATTTAAGTATGTATGACCACCACGGAAAACCACCGTCTTGTGACTGAGGCCTAGCCTTTCAAACCCATGCTCTATAAATGATATTATTTGGGCCTTTTCACGTGCGAACCCAACACTGTTACGGGTCATTACGAATCGTACCCTCACAATTGGCGCCGTTTGTGGGAAGGCTTGTGTGTTGGCATAGGCGGTAGGTCGAGACAATTCCCTTGTCATTTCTAACAGCCGGTAGTAGTGTTCTAGCGTAAAGTTCCACTAGGGGCTATGTTTCTTTACTAGGGGCTGCGCTTCGTAGCGTCAGCAGCATGGATGGTTCTAGGGGTTTAGCCGAGGAGCTAAATCCCTTAAAACCAAGGTCTCATGCCATAGCCAAGGGGTTAACTCCCCCAACTACATAAATATCAAGTTTTGGACAGAACCAAGGTATTGCATGGTCCTCGGACTCAAACCTATGGGGAAGCCAACTACTTAGAAGAAAAAACTAAGTTTTGGACAGAACCAAGGTATTGCATGGTCCTCGGACTCAAACTTATGGGGAAACCAACTACTTATCAAAATTAAGTTTTGGACAGAACCAAGGTATTGCATGGTCCTCGGACTCAAACCTATGAGGAAACCAACTACTTAGAAGAAAAAAACTGAGTTTTGGACAGAACCAAGGTATTGCATGGTTCTCGGACTCAAACCTATGGGGAAACCAACTACTTAGAAGAAAAAAACTGAGTTTTGGACAGAACCAAGGTATTGCATGGTCCTCGAACTCAAACCTATGGGGAAACCAACTACTTAGAAGAAAAAACTGAGTTTTGGACAGAACCAAGGTATTGCATGGTCCTCGGACTCAAACCTATGGGGAAACCAACTACTTAGAAGAAAAAACTGAGTTTTGGACAAAACCAAGGTATTGCATGGTTCTCGGACTTAAACCTATGGGGAAACCAACTACTTAGAAGAAAAAAACTGAGTTTTGGACAGAACCAAGGTATTGCATGGTCCTCAGACTCAAACCTATGGGGAAACCAACTACTTAGAAGAAAAAACTGAGTTTTGGACAGAACCAAGGTATTACATGGTCCTCGGACTCAAACCTATGGGAAAACCAACTACTTAGAAGAAAAAAATGAGTTTTGGACAGAACCAAGGTATTGCATGGTCCTCGGACTCAAACCTATGGAGAAACCAACTACTTAGAAGAAAAAACTGAGTTTTGGACAGAACCAAGGTATTACATGGTCCTCGGACTCAAACTTATAGGGAAACTAACTACTTAGAAGAAAAGCTGAGTTTTGGATAGAACCAAGGTATTGCATAGTCCTCGGACTCAAACCTATGGGGAAACCAACTACTTATCAATGTCTATCAAGAGGTTGGACAGAACCAAGGTATTGCATGGTCCTCGGACTCAAACTTATGGGGAAGCCAGTTACTTAAGAAGAATTCTAAGTCACTTAGTCCTCGGACCAAATACCAGAAAAGGTCAAGGCTATGAAAGTTATAAGGAAGATGGTGAAACGCCTTATTATTCAGCGACCAACAGGGGGGGTACATTTTGGGTTATGTATCCTCGGATGATTACTTCCTACATGGCATCGAGCATTCAGCCATCACCTCGTTCAAATTTGGGGTATACAACCCACTTTTAGGTCAGTCTTATTGTACCCAATAGCTCCAATAAGTTCATAGTAGTATCTTTTATCTTGGTAAGGGATTTTGGCCCTAAGTATAGCTTTCTCAGGTCGGCATTACTGTACCGAGCAATTTTGTTTAAGTTCATTATAAACCTCTTTTTCTCAGTAAAGGTTTTTGCCCTAAGTGCCATTTATTCAAGTCGGCATTATTATGCTAGATAGTTCCAATAAGCACCGAGCAAGATCTTTTTATTAACTGGGATTTCGGCCCCATGCATCGTTCATAGTATAAAAATAAAAAAATAAAAAATTATTACAGGATAGTACGTCTATTCACGGCATAACTATTTCAAAAGAAGAGATAGAATATACGAAATCAAGAAATGACGACCTTTATTAATGTAAAGAGGTGTTACAGCGTACAATGAAGGGCTTAAACAAAGCCTATATAGAAAATGAGTTACAAAAACAATAAAAATTAAAAAAATTAAAAAAAAAAAATCTTTTTAAGCTCTGCTCCCAAGTCTTTCCAAGCTTTGCCCCAGTGGCATCCATATTGAGAGGAGGACCTTCCTTGGTGGGAGAGGAGAAGAAGAGGGAGAAAGAAAAGCACCAGGATGGATCTGGTGGTGGAAAGAAGAAGAAAGAGAGGCAAAAGGAGGCACCAGTGAAGGAAGAGAGGAAGAAGCAAGGATACTTTGTCCCTGCGTCAGTCCTGACTCCTAACACGCTGGTGCCATGTTAGCTATGCTCATAAGAGAGCGGCTGGTACTGATAATGGGTGATCCCAGCCCAGCCGCACCAAAAGTTTGACGCGACGAGCCCCTGCTTCGGATTTTGACTGAAAGGAGGATGAGAAGCATCTTGAGTCTCTCCCATCCCTGCACTGACCAAGCCATTTTGAGTTTTGCAAGAATGTAGCATTTCTGGGAAGGGTATGGTCTCTTCCTTCCCACTCCTATCTTGGACTTATCACGAGTCAAGGTGTAAGCAAACGGATAAGGGAAACTCTGGGGGAGGCTAAGGATTTTCAGACTTCAAAAGGATTGAAAGGGCTCTGTGTAAGAGAGGTAATCCCTTGCTTTCCTTCTTATATGAATGGCAAAACGGGAGGCATTCAATCTATCCATATTTCCAAGAAAATCGGTAAACGAGAATATACCCGTTCCACTTCCCCACACCATCAATAACCGTCGAATTTAAATGGTCTCGTAAAGGGAAATCATTAAAGGCGCATTTCGGATAATGAAGCGGCAGGAACGCATCATGAATGAATTCGAAAGAATGTCTAGTAGTCCGGTATGTTTCCTGGATAGATGAAGAGACACCAACATTAATAAAGGACAGAGTTAAACAAATCGTAATAAAGGCTTGGCATTGCCAAAACCCTCCTCTCCAACCAAGAGGTCGGACAGTAGGATTTTGAGGGGCTGTTGTGGGGTCCAATAATTTGTGGCCCTGGCCCATTTATTCATGGGGCCCGAGCCGAGGAAGGTTATAGCCCAGGCTCGGTAATATAAGTACAAAATAGTCTTGGGGCATAGCTAAGGATGATTCAGTCCTCGGCATGTCCGAGGTCTCACTGAAAGGAAGGGAAAAAACGGTATAGGAGCAGCTTGAAAAAAATCTAAAAATATCTAAGTCAAAAGAGAAGGATATGCTGGAAATTATAACGACCAGGGAAAGCTACCCTTACTGCCATTCAATATTCTGCACCTGACAGAGCCATACTCTCCAGCTTTTACAACCACTCTCAACCACTCCGGATATGGGCTGATGGGACAAGTATCAGTCTGGGAAGAGTTGATCCTACACGTGGACGAAGAATAAGGAACACATGCTAGTATAAAAGGAAAAGTAAGCAATCCAGAAGAAGGGCTGGAAAAAATGCCCAAAAACCAAAGCCTCCCAGCCCGCCTCCAGGAGAAAAACTCCTAAAGCGAACACGATTTAATTATGTATGACCACCACGGAAAACCACTGTCTTGTGACTGAGGCTTAGCCTTTCAAACCCATGCTCTATAAATGATATTGTTTGGGCCTTTTCACGTGCGAACCCAACACTATTACGGGTCGTTACGAATCGTGTCCTCACAAATTATATACTTTTTTCTATAATTTATAAATTATATTTTTTTCATCTTATATTTTAAAATAATTTATACTTTTTTTAATTTTTTTAAATATAAAAATAATTTATAAATTATATTATGTGAATCTAATAAATTGAGTGTTGACTTTAAAAAAAAAAAAAAAAAAATCATCTACTTCTATATACCAAATAAAAAGTTAATGAAAAAATTATCTATTATATTGATGCGATACTAATCACATGTTGTCATATTAGTTTATAAACCATTTTGCAGTAAGACTAATAGTAACTTTAATGTTTCACATGTAATGTCATATTATTTTATAAACCTTTTTGCAGTAACACTAATAATAACTTTTGTGTTTTCTGTATATGTTGAGGCTGTTCAAAACTTGATTTGGACCAACAAGTCCGCGGAAGCCAAGCCATTCAGACCGCCAAATGGTGCTGCCGGCAGTGAACGAGATGGTGGTCAATGGAGGATTTGACTTTCCAACATTGATCATAATGGTTGTTAGCTTATGTTGTGAGATTTTGACGTCAAACCACACGGCCACTTAAAACAATAAAAGGTTAGTCTGGGAGCATTTTAATATTAAATAATTAAAATGAATGATTGTTATAATATAAATGTAAAGATATGGAAGTATGTAAGGTTGAATTTATTCAACCATCTAATTGGCTTTATTCCGTGCCAAATTTGCTTGTAATTCAACATTTAGTAACCCTGTATTTAGGTGGGTTTGTTGTAAGGGGAGTGAGTGAGATAGAGTGAAGATTGCTCAAGAGTGTGCAAGAAAACAGAGAACTCGCGGCTGGGACTCGCGGGTGACTCGCGGCTGCAAGCCGCCAAAAGCAGCACACGTGCCAAGCATGCTGGAAGATGAACAGTCATGCTAGCTGGAGCACTACAGGACAAAACAAGACAACTGGCCATACGATTAACTCGCGACTGGATCTCGCGACTTAGTCAAGCCGCGAGGTCAAGCCGCGAGCCACCCCTGTTTTGTAAAACCTGACGTTTCACATTCCTCTCCCACTCCAGTATAAATACCCCTTTTACCCACGATTGAAAGAGGGCTTCCAGAGACAATTTTGAGAGAGAAACTCTAAAGAAAAACAAGATTGTTTCACCCACAATCTATACCTTAGAGTCTCTTCAAATTCCTCTACTCTCTTCTTCTCCATTGTCAAATCCTTGAGAGGCATTATACCAAACCTGGTTCTCACCATCATCATCACTGTGAGACAGTTGTTTGGATTTCTGGGAAGCAGTTAGGAAGGAACCAATCTTCATTGGTTGATGCTACGGCCTAGTAGCGGAATCCGGGAAGCTAGAAAAGAAAAAGGTTCGGCGCAACCTCGTTGGAGCAAGAAGCTTGGAGGGCTTAGGTGCACTGGGTAGATTAGGCTTGGAGGGTCTATTGCTGTCCTTGTATCTCAACTGTATTTTCTAGTGGATTGTTTACCGCTTGGAGGGCGGCGGAGAGGTTTTTCGCCGAGGACTTCGGTTTCCTCTTCGATAACACATCGCGTGTTGTCTTTGTGTTTGCATCTTCCTTCCTCTCTATCTTTGCCTTTTTATTATCTGCTGTGGTTTTTATTTTGTTATGGCTTAGATAGTCTTTAACCAATTTCGTATTATAGCATGTGTTAAGTTTCCGCACACTAGTTGTTTGACATATTGCTTGTATTGGTTAAGTTGTAATTTGGGGGTCTAAACGTTCAAAGGTATTTTGTACACGTTTTTGAACTTTCAAAGTAAATATAGGAGATGAGGAGTTAGTGAAAATGTTTAATCCCACATTGAAAAGGAGATAGACTATTTTATTCTTTTTAATTATGGTGATTAATGGGCTAACATGAATTGTTTCAGATATTAGACTGAATACGTGTACAAGGAGGAGGTGAAGGGTTGGTCCTTTAGGGACTAATAATTTCTCATCCTTAGGGCCTAGGGCAGTAGGGCATATTCAATTTTTAATTATATGTCACCTGTCTAGTATTACCACAAATATATTGACATGTACAAATACATTTTTTTGACATGTAGCATTATTTATGCATATCATACCAATTAAATATAGGAACTTGCCATGTATTAATGTAGTATGTTTCAAAAATGAGTAAGTGTAATCGTAACATTCAGTCATTCATCCACCAATTTTCAAATTCAACTTTTATAATAGGTAAAAATGAAAAATTGACCCTCTAACTTTCACTCTTTTTCATTTCAGTCTTCTAACTTTCAGTTTTGTCATTTTAGTTTCCTAACTTTCAATTTTTGTCAATGCAAGATTCCGTTAGAACTCAGTTAGGGGCTACCGTTAATTGAACCAAGACGACGTCGTTTTTGCTTCTTCTTTTTTTTTTTTTTAAATAAATTTCAGAGTAAAAAAAAAAAATTAAGGGGAATGACAAAGAAAGCGATTCAGGTGATGGAGTTCGATGATGGAGTTGTGAATCGGTTTCTTTGTTTTGATCTCAGCTAGCTCTTTCTTCAAAACACTTCTGCTTCATACACCTTTCTTTCACTATTTCAGACACAAAGTGTGAGAAACGATGGCATTTCGAGCGGTGATGTCGAGTCGGGTCACGAATCAGAGCTTCGATATTGGAGCGAGGTGGATGTCAATGTGGTGGGGAACGTGGAGCCTGCAGCGAAGTCAATGTCGGAGTTGTAAGCTCCTTAAATTTTCACTCCTAGCTATTTTCTTTTCTTCATGTCTCTCTGTTTGGTTGCTCGGAAAATGAACAAGGAAAAATACTACCAGAAATTCTGAATGTTACTATTATGTTTATGTTGCATTGAGTTTTTATTTAATTTTTATGAACTTGGATAAAACAGTTATTATTTTATTTGGATCAAAAGCCAAAGAGTTTAGACTTGAAATTGCATGTTTCAGATTTCTAGAGCCTTTGGTAGTTGCAAATCTAAGATCTAAGATGAAACTGCATCATTTCTTTTTTCTTTTCTTTTTTTTATACAGATTTTCCTTTTTTTTCTTTAAAATCTAATTTTTTTTTTTTTTTTAAAAAGAGCCAAAACAATGTCGTTTTGGCTCAATTAATGACAGTCCCTAACTGAGTTCTAACAGAGTCCTACATTGACAAAAATTGAAAGTTAGAGGACTGAAATGACAAAACTGAAAGTTAGAGGACTGAAACGAAGAAGACTGAAAGTTAGAGGGTCAGTTTTGCATTTTTACCTTTATAATATGTAATAGGTAAATAAATAGACCAGGTTTCGAAGTTCTTACCTTTAATTTAAGTTTTAACCACAAACAATGACCAAGGGAAATTTTAATACAATGTATGCCTTTGTGTTTTTAGAACTTAGAACCTCATGCTTCTAAAAAGAATTTCTTTGAGAAAAATACTTTTAACTAGTCATTTTTTATGATTTATTTTCATAAAAATACACATTATATTCTCTAACCACTTCTCATTTTAGTCCATTAAATTCTAAAATTATCATTTTCATCTATTAATTTTGATAACGTCGTGCATTTTAGTCCTTTTGTCTATCACCATTAAAAAATTTATGTTAACTCTTTTGAAACGACATCATTTCAAAATTTTAACATTATAAAACACTTTTAAAGATTTTTTATTTAAAATAAAAAAATGACAATTTTTAGGGGACTAAAATGGCAAAGTAACACCTCCTAAGCAAGGGTCACATTTCTAAATGACCTGACATGTTTCATGGAATAATTAGGAATAATGTTTTAAAACCTAACTATTATTATATAAATTTTATAAGTTGAGGTAGCAGAAAATTAATATATTTTGTTGATAATGACACTGACTATATTCACTAGCATATCAATTTGTAAGGATTTTATAATTATATTAGTAGCATTTTTAGCATTTTTCAAATACCATTGACACTCAATATAAATTTTCATAAAGGCAACAACTAATAGAGGAACCAAAATCCAAAAAATCACCCAAGACACCATTAGTTATTCTCTAAGTACTCAATCAATATTTATAAATCTCGTAATACAACTAATGTCAAGATACAAATCCAATTTTTTGAGCTTGAGACTTGCGTTTCAACATATTATTAGGAGATCTTGAGTCATTATGATTTATGAAAGTAATTGAAGAAATATTTAGATAATGTTATAAACTAATCTCAAGAAAGATTAAAGTATTACTGTAGTAATTTTTTTTTAAAAAAATGTATTCCTGTATATGCCCTCTGTTTTGGCGCGAGAATCGAATTCTCATTTGTTGTTAGGTAAATTTGGTTTGAGAAGTATTTCTCAATCATGTGAATTTCTATGCTATTTTAATGAGCAAGTTACATTAGCATTTTTTTGGGTTAAAAGGACATAAATAATACAAACTAGGAAACCAAAATGGCTAAGAGACTGTTTGGATGAGTGATTTCCATAACTCAATTCTCTGTTTTCATAACTCATAACTCAAAAATGGTGGGACTCATAACTCATTATCCGTTTGGCAAACGATAACTTTGTTTCCAGCACTCAATTCTCTGATTTTTGAGTTATGAGTTATGAAAACTGAAAACACATTTTGCCTGTTTTTAGTTTCCATAACTCATAACTCAATGACAATATTGTAATTAAACACACATAGGAGACCCACAAACAGTACTCAGCCGCAACTTTTGACCTTTGACTTTTTTTTTTCCTCTCTTCTCTAGGTTGGCTATTCGGTTCTTTTTTTTTTTTTTTTTTCCTCCTGGGTTGGCTATTCGGTCTGTTCTGGGTTTCTTCTTTTCTTTTCTTTTTTCTTTTTTTTCTTTCACCGGTTCAGTCTGGTATTTTTTTTTTTTTTTTTTACTAAGTTTGGTGAGTTTAGGTACTGAAGAAAAAAAAGGAAAAATAAAAGAAAAATAAAAAAGTTGCACCGGTGACAAGCATGTGACCCACAAATAATGTGAAAAATATTGAGTGATGGTGCCAAACAGCCTTGATATTTAGAATAATAAATTATGAGTGATGAATCACAAAAATTAAATGACCAAAAAATGATAACCAAACAGCCCCTAAGTTTTTTCTTGGTTTCTTGAATTGCGAATTGTTTCTTTCTTTCTTTTCTCTCAATAATTCATACTTAATAATATTTATAATTCAAGAGTCTTGCAGTATCGGTCCTTCTGGCCCCTCTGCAATATTCTGCACCGAAAGCAAACTATGTGGACACTGTTTCCCCTGCATTATTGAAGCTTAAAGCAATGGCCCTTAGTTATGACAGTTGTATATGAAAGTTGTATTCTTTCAACAGCTTTTATTTCCTTATCTTTTCGAAAGAGACAAACATTTGTCTCCTCAACTAAAGATTATAGATCCCTTACGTCAAAAAGTTGGAGCAATCACAACGTTGCTCTTGGCTTTTTGAATTATTGTTAGCATTGTTTAAAGTGAAACGTTAATAAGCACCGTGTATTTTCTTTTTTGTGTCTCACTTCATCAAAAAAGAAAAAAGTTGTCTCGTCCTTAGAGCCTAGGGCGGTAGGACCCCTCTGCATCGAAAGCAAACAACGGGGAAAGTGTTTCCCTGCATTATGACAGTTGCTTTCATATTCAACTGTCATATCCCAGGGCCGACATTTCTCTTATCTTTTCAAAAGAAGCAAACATTTCTCTCCTTGACTAAAGCTGAAATTAAATTGAAAGGGTCAGACATGCCAGAATTCTACAGAATACAGATTTCTTCATGTCAAAAAGTTGGGGCTATCACAACGTTGCCCTTGGCTTCTTCGATTAATTTCCATCTAATTATGGATTATTGATTGATTTGAAAGGAGAAATCAGGTCCAAGTGATGCACTTTTGTTTTCAATGAACACCAAGATACTAAACAAACATTACCCCGATATCACCAAGTGCCAACTTTCACTCTATTCTAATACACAGCCAGAAATTAAGGCCGTCCAGATACATCACCTATTCAATTATTGAGTTGTTAACTTGTTGAAACCAAAATTTTTTCATTAGACTCCATATTTCTTGGAGAGAACAATGAAGAAATTTGGACTTCGATTTCTATCAAGAACAGGGAAAAAACCAATGATATGTAATAAATAAATAAAATTAAATCAAGCCAAAAAAATATCCACAATCAAAAGTTGAGAGAGTGAAAGAGTGCCCACCATCATTCAAAAGAAGTGTACAGAGGAAATCCAAGTTGGAAGGAAAGGAGTGCATGTGCTAATGGGCCAATCCATGTAATCCAGTGAATGCAGTAATAGGCCTATGGGCCGTTGTTTTGAATGGTCTGGCAGACTAGCCTCAGTGGATCCCGAACACAAGTTTCAGTCAATGGCCATTTGGTTTAGGGATTAAATTATCAATTGTGCTATTCACATTTTCTTATTTCTATAATTTTTTGTGTGAATTTAATGGATGTATCTTCAAAATAGCTGCATCTGTTTCACTCGGAAGTAGTTGCGGAACAAACTATGATAACAACAATACCTACTAGTCATGTATCAAAAATTAAGCACAAATCAGTCCTCGGCAAGGCATAAAATTTTTTTAAACTAGGATGGTGCCTTTTCTTGGCAAGAAGTGCAGACTCTGTCTCTAGACCTTGAACTAATCAACATTTACACACGAAATCAATTGACTCAATTTTAGAGCTTTTAGTGCAAAGTCAACGAACAAAATTGTGCTTCCACACTAAACAGAAACAGGTTAAAAAAAAAATGCATGTGACAATTAGAAGATATTAACTACAAATTATCTACTCGAAAAAAAATATTAAGTGCAAATTTTAATCAAAAAGAGACATTGGGAATTTACGAGGCATGTAAATTTGTTCAGTAAGTGGAGCTAACTAGTAATAAGTAAGCGGCCAAGATACTGATCTCTAATATATATATATAATTGCAAAGATTGAATCAGAATATTTCATAAATTTTTTCTCACATGAAGCTTGATATATATAATTGCAAAGATTGAATCAGAATATTTCATAAATTTTTTCTCACATGAAGCTTGATTTACATATTCGTTCCAACCAAGTACAAATAGATAATGGATTAACAAAAAATAAAATAAAAAGAAGGAATTACGGACACTTTAAACTAAAGATATATGCCAAAAGTAATTTAGCTTAAGCTGACACTTCCTAATTTTTCCAAAAGAGACGTCCAAGTTCCAAATCCCTTATCCCTAGCTATTGAATTATCAAAAATGAATAAAAAAAGTCCAAAGAAGTTATCAACAACCTATGAAATACTCATGGTATAGCTCACTGCAACATTTAACATACTTAAAATTGCAAAATACAGCCAAAGAAATGGGGGAAAAAGAAGAAAAAAAAGTTTGCAAATTCAATTCAAGTTGAAATAACCAAAAAATTGGGATACTAAACCTTTCTGGATGAATCCCAATAGGAGGAAGATCAGTAAAAGAGATCATTTTTTAATCTTTATCATCCTCTTTCCTTGGTGCTTGGATTCTTAACTTAAGAATATCCCTCTAGTCTTGCTGTTATATCTTTAATTTTGTTATCTTTATTTCTTGCATAGAAATCAACTGCAAGATCATTGATAATGATAACTTATGATATTATGGCAGGCTAGTAATATAGGAACGTTGAAGATAGTTTTTTACGAAATTTTAGTGGAAATAGAGAGAAAAAGGAAGAGAAAAACAAAGCAAAGATTTACATTGTTCAGCAATATGCCGATATCCACGTGAGCGAGCGGCTAATGGTTAAAATATGAAAATATGATTCACAACATATTGATATAACCCCTATTAAAAAACCTAACCCATTACATTGAAATAGTTGTGTCACGCCCCGAACCCAAAAAGAGCTAGGCACGTGACAACAGCCACGCACTTATAAAGTTTACACTTTACAAGTGTGTAAGGCCCTCTTAAACAATTAAATAATTATCCTTAAGAAAATTTCATCAATAAATTTAAGAATATCCTCAATAAATAAATTCTCAAAAGATCTCCAAATAATAATCTTCCAACATCAAATAAAAATAAACTAAATCCTTTAAGTCTGAAGGATTACACAAAAGGTAATCTTAAAACATAAAAGTTCAAAACTTATTCCATTGATTTCCTAAACTTCACTCATGCGCACATCCCAGCGGAAGCCCAAACATATGCTACTCTTCCTTATCAAAATCTGAAAGGAGAAAGAGGAGGGGGGTGAGTTGATAACTCAATAAGAAACCAAAATCCAATTAAGTTCTATCCAACAATAGATCTATGAAGTAATAAGATGTAATATGAATCTTCAAAAGTTATACTATGCTATGGGTTTTCAAAAATAACTAAAGAAATTTCATAGTCTTAAAATAATAAGTTGCAAATAGATCACATACTTTAATCTTACAAATATATCATAAATGGTTTAGAAAGTAGTCAGTTTTTCATATATCAAAGTTATAACTTACAATAGGTTCTAAAAATACATAAGCAATTTTGAAGACTCAAATTAGTTCAAATATTCAAACGTAATTCATATTCTTAACAATCTTATAACTATGGTCACACTATATCCCCGTGATTGGGCATCAGAGTACCAATGAATAACCCCCATTGGTTTGGGTATTAGAATACCAATGAATAACCCCCATTGGCTGGGTATCAGAATACCAATGAATAACCCCCATTGGTTTGGGTATCAGAATACCAATGAATGACCCCCATTGGTTTGGGTATCAAAATCAATTCATAGTCAATTTGTCCATAATCATATATAATCATATTTTCAATATTCAAATATATTTGTGATATTTCTATATTCTGTACTTTAAATCAATATAGTTAAAGGAACAATTAAATAAATAAATCATATATTCAATGCTCATATTTATTTGTGAAATTTCTCTATTCTTTACTTGAAATCAGTAATACAATAGAAATAAATAGTGGCAACTGTAAACAATTTTCAGTAGTTAAAATACGCAAAATAAAACCCATTAGGATGAGGTTACTTACCTCAGCTAACTCACCACAAGGATCTTTTTCCTAACACTTTCTCTAAATTCCTTAGATATCACCAAAAAAATTTGCAAGCACTATACCCAATAATCAATTAATTTAAGGAAAACTTAAAATGGTACCCGGCTAGAAGAGTGATGCTTAAAAATATCTCATACTTTTTCACTATTATCTCAAAGCAAAAATCCACTTATTCATATATATATATATATATATATATATATATTTATATATTCCTTACTTTCTGCCACTAGTAATCCCCTAGGATAATATGCATAAAGGGTAAAAGTCATTTGTAAAAGAAGAGGAACATGTCAGGTACACGTGTTTTCCATTTTTTTTTTTTTTTTATATATTTGGTCGTTCACCCATCTTCAACAAATACAATGTTACGTACACCTTTTCTTCTTCTTTTTATTTTTTTTTTATTTTTTATTTGGCTTGTCAAACCTCAAACCTATACTACTAGACTTTTGTATTTTCCCAACTCTATCAATTTTGGGTACAATTCCTTAAAGTAGAACTGTGCAGAATCTGACCCACTATGGCCATGCCTAACCTTCTGCATACCCATCTACATTTAACGCAACTGAGGCATAGAAAAAGAATTCCCAACTATTATCAAGACAGTACAGGTACCAAGAATATGATTTAATCCCTTGATCGTTCAGTTCGAAAAATTCATTAGAGATTTTAAATAGTTTCACTTCTTGGCCAAAATAATCATAAAAAAATTACTCTAATTCCAAATAAAGCTTAGATTGGACAAGAAAAAGATTCTTAGGCTCTTACCTCTATTGTGCAGTCAAATCTTCTCTACTTCAGTATTTTGGGTAGTCTCCTCTCTCAAACATCTGTCAGTATACGCTGACTTAAAATTAGACTATATAAACTAGGGTTTCCAACCTTATTTTCTAAAAACCCCTTAGTAATATTAATTATAAAAGTTGACCCCATAACAAATTTACTTAAATACCCCTCCTTTTATTTTACTTTACTTTTTTTTTTTTTCCGGGTATTACAAGTTGTGCTCAAACACTTATTCAAAATATTAGCCACCATCTCTAACAAGGAGTTTGGGGTACCTCTTCTAGTCGG
This sequence comes from Quercus mongolica, assembly GCA_011696235.1. Lineage (NCBI taxonomy): Eukaryota > Viridiplantae > Streptophyta > Magnoliopsida > Fagales > Fagaceae > Quercus > Quercus mongolica. Next base: position 8,121,968 of record CM022236.1, on the reverse strand, counting down.
TGGTTATTGAGTCTTCAACTACATAGAACAAACAAGAATGCCTTTTGAAGAGGGTAAAGTTATGATGATGGATCCATTCATATGAACCTGATTATTTTAAGATTAGTGGACTAATAGAGGATGGATCCCAGTGGTGGACGAATCCAAGGTGCACGAGCGCAAAGAGGACGGGTCTCAAGGGCCTCGTGACTTCTACTTGATTTAAATGGCTTCCAAGGAATCCTAAAGAGAAGTGTAAGGTTGAATTTAATCAACCATTTTATTGGCTTTATTCCGTGCCAAATTTGCTTGTATTTCAGCATTTAGTAACCCTGTATTTAGGTGGGTTTGTTGTAAGGGTAGTGAGTGAGATAGAGTGTTGATTGCTCAAGAGTGTGCAAGAAAACAGAGACTCGCGGCTTGCTCTCACGGGTATCTTGCGGCTTCAAGCTGCCAAACGCAACACACGTACCAAGCGTGCCAGAAGGTGAACAGTCATGCTAGCTGGAGCACTACAGGACAAAACAGGACAACTGGGCATACGGTTATCTCGCGACTGGATCTCGCGACTCAGTCAAGTCGCGAGGTCAATCCGCGAGCCACCCCTGTTTTGTAAATCCTGACGTTTCACATTCCTCTCTTACTCCAGTATAAATACCCCTTTTACCCACAAATGAATGAGAGCTGCCAGAGAGAATTTTAAGAGAGAAACCCTAAAGAAAAACAAAATTGATTCACCCACAATCTATACATTAGAGTCTCTTCAAATTCCTCAACTCTCTTCCTCTCCATTGTCAAATCCTTGAGAGGCATTTTACCAAACCTTGTTCTCACCATATTCATCACTGTGAGAGGGCTGTTTGGATTTCTGGGAAACAGTTAGGAAGGAACCAATCTACATTGGTTGATGCTACGGTCTAGTAGCGGAATCCGGGAAGCTAGAAAAGAAAAAGGTCCGGCGTAACCTCGTTGGAGCAAGAAGCTTGGAGGGCTTAGGTGCACTGGGTAGATTAGGCTTGAAAGGTTTATTGCTGTCCATGTATCCCAACTATATTTTCTAGTGCATTGTTCACCGCTTGGAGGGCGGCGAAGAGGTTTTACGCCAAGGGCTTCGGTATTCTCTTCGATAACACATCGCGTGTTGTCTTTGTGTTTGCATCTTCCTTCCCTTTTATCTTTGCCTTTTTATCTGTTGTGGGTTGTGATTTTAATTTGGCTTAGATAGTTTTTCCAATTCCATATTATAGCTTATGTTAATTTTCCACACACTAGTTGTTTGATATAATGCTTGAATTGGTCAAGTTATAATTTGGGGGTCTAAACGTTTAAAGGTGTTTATACACATATTTGAACTTTCAATTGGTATCAGAGCGGGTACACTTTTATTGGTTTCAATACTATTGTGTGATCCTTGACTCCCTATTGAGATGGATCGGTCTCAATCCCTAAATGCACCTCCATATTTTGATGGTAGTAATTATACTTTTTGGAAGGTTCGCATGAGAGCATTTCTTTGCTCAATTGATGAATCAGTTTGGGATGCTGTTGAGATTGGTTGGACCAGACCTGAGGCAGCCAAATCCACATGGGATAAGGCAGCACTCACTGCATCTAATGCTAACAGTAAAGCACTCAATGCTATTTTCTGTGGTGTGTCTCCAGATGAATTTCATAGGATCTCCCACATTACCGTTGCCAAAGAAGCATGGGAGATATTGGAAACCACCTACGAAGGCACGAAGAAAGTGAAAGACACCAAGTTGCAAATGCTGACCACTCGGTTTGAGGAGCTCAAAATGAGTGAGGATGAGTCCTTTGACTCTTTCTATGGGAAGCTAAATGAGGTGGTTGTCAGCAAGTTCAATTTGGGGGAGAAAACGGAGGATTCTAAAATTGTAAGGAAGATCCTTCGATCATTGCCGGAAAGTTTTCGTGCTAAAGTGACAGCGATTGAAGAGAGTAAGGACCTTGATGACATCAAAGTCCAAGAACTAGATGGTTCTCTTCAGACTTATGAGATGTCGCTGCCCAATTAACGGAAGAGTAAATCTCTTGCTCTTAAGACCATTAATGAGAAGGTGGAAGATCAAGACTCATTGGGAGAAGATCTGGTTGACAAAGATGTTGCATACCTTGTTAAAAATTTCAGAAAGTTCTTGAAATTCAAAAATAATGGCAAATTTGATGATAAAAGAAAATTCCAAAGTTCTGGAAGGGAGAAAATGGAATTCAAAAAGAAAGATAGAAAAGAATCCCAACCTACACAAGGTGTCACTTGTTTCGAATGTAACGGGCATGGACACTTTAAGAAAGAATGTCCGAATTATTTGAAATCGAAAGGCAAAGTGTATGCCACAACATTGAGTGACTCGGATTCATCCGACTCAGAATTTGAAGAAAGCTGTGATGGAGAGGGGAACTACTCAGCTTTTATGACTATTGCTCATGTTGAGTCTTCAGACGAGTTGAATATGCTTGTACGAGATCTTGGAGAACATAGTGATGAAGAATCACTGGTAATTGTTGAAAAATCAGATGCTGAAGAAGATGAAAGCACAGCCAATCTTCAAGAGAACTATAACTCACTCTTGGAGAAGTCGGGTGAGTACACAAGGGTGGCCAAGGCTGCTGTAAGAAAAATGAAGAAGGCAGAGGAGGACTATAAAAGTCTCCTAATCCGATATAGGGAGGCCAAATGTGAGATAGAGACACTGAATGGTGAGCTATCAGAAGTTTACACAAAAGTGAGATTTCTTGAGCAAGAGGTTGTGCAAGCAAATGCTAAAATAGAAAGGGTCACCACCAAGAAGCTAGATGATGTTATTTCATCTCAAAAGAGTTTTTCAGACAAATCCGGATTGGGATATACCAGAGGAAGTAGCTCATCTGGAACTGTCACTAAAGAAGTGAAGTTTGTAAAGGCTAAAGATCCAGTTGAAGTTGACCTTACTGCTGAGAAGCTCAAGATGGAGGAGAAGAAGAATGTGGAAAACCAACGGTTGTTGAATCCTCGCAATCAGTATGTGGGCAGGTCTGAATCTCGTGCCAAGTCTCGTCCACGACCACAAAGAGGTCCTAGATCAACTTATGTGTGTCATCATTGCGGACTTCAAGGGCATACTCGACCAAATTGCCAAAAGCTGAGAGCAAAGAATAGTGCAACTCCTCAAAGGTCAGGAGGACCTAGAAATGATAGAAGAAATTGGGCAGGTGAACAATCTAGAGATCAAAATGGTGATCCCGGAATGATGAACGTGATGAAGATGATTGGTGCATTCACCAACTGCTTGGAAAGCTTCTCACGAAGGTTTGAAAGCCCTAACTCTCGTATCCAATCCTATAAGGAAATCACCCCAAACGCAAGTGACGTGTGGGTGAAAAATGGTACTAATGCATAAGCATTACAACATGTCTATGCATTAATACTTCCTATGCTTTGCGACGATGTTTGTTTGTTTGCTTGTTGTTTTTGCCGATGGTTGTTTGCTTGTCTACTTGTGCATACTTTTAATTTTTTTTGTTGTTTTTTATCAATCTTTTTCTTCTAGTGTCAAAAATCCAAAAATCACATAAAAATTAGAAAATCAAAAAGTTTGATTGACATTGTTGAGCTTTTGTCTCAAAACCTGTTTTGCCTTGTACCTTTGTGCTAATGGCTTTGTGCATTTTCGAGCATTACTTGTTTCTTTGCACTTATATCACTGTGGGAGAAATATTGAAATCTATGTGATTGTTGTAAATAGATCTTCAAACTTGTCATGAATGATTAGTGAATGGTTATGATGATCTTGAGACATGCATAGACTTGTGTCTATATATCTTCCCACTCTTTATTTTTGTTTTTGCTAAAAAGAGCTCACCAAATGTAAATCTCCAAATGAAAAGAGATATTGTGCTGCAAAAGCCTGTCACACATTCTAGTATTCAACTAGGAAAAAGGGTAAGCGACCTTATATTAAAGTGAATGTTTATTCAAAAAGCCAAAGGCTAGTTCATTAAAGTGAAATATCAAATATTACTCTCACAATGAGAGGTGATTGTCTCAAAAAGGATCAAAAAGATCAAATGGTATGATTGAAAGTGGAGTCAAATGTAAAGCTCCAAGATATGTTATCAAGTTTTGTGGAAGGTCATATATACATATTTCTATAATTGAGATGGATCACATGATCTAGTGCTAATTGTGTATGCCTTGGTTGAATTGATCATTGAAGCTTCACATTAGACTAAGGACTATCTCATTGTTGATATCCACACACAACACACAAGTTTATGTTCAATAAATGCCATAATCATTTGTGTGATTGTACTTGATGAAATGTGTTTTCACATGCTCAATCTTTGTTAATTCAAGCACAAAAAGATTTTTGAGTGTTTTAGGTGTTTTTGGAAAGTATTTTGTTTAAAAAATCTGAAAATTTCAAAAATCCTTTTTGCCCTGTTTTGGCGACTCAGTCGCGGCAAGTCAAGTCGCGAGCCTCAATTGTGTTTTCGCGGGTCATTTTTGGCGACTTATTCGCGAGTGGAAGGTCCAGTCGCGAGGGTTACTTAGAGATTTTGGCGGCTCAGCTCGCGACTCTCTCGCGGGTAGACCTTCCAATCGTGAAAAACACTTAGAAAAATTTTTCAAACTTTTATCTTTGAGTGTTTTGGCGGCTTAAACTGGCGACTTTGTGGCGACTCTCTTCAGTCGCGAAAAACGCGTGTTTGGTAAAAATAGGGGCAGTTTTTAAATCTTTTTCAGTTTTTCCCTCGAACTTTTGTGACTATTCATCTTCTCTCTCAACTGTCTCCTTCCCAAACACTCCGTGTACCCATTTTCAAACTCCATTGTTGCTTCATTTCTTCTCAAAATCATCAAGAAAAGGTATGGGTCTCATTTTCCTCATCTCATTTTCCCTGCTTAATGAATGTTTCTTGCCATTTGGATAGATACTGTATTCGAAACATTCCTTTCTTTGTTTGATGGGTATGGCTAGTTGTGTTTGTTGTTGATTTCATCCGTTCTCATGTTGATTGGTTACAATGTGCTTAATCTTTGGTTTGATATTTGCCTAGTGTTGTTTCTCAAACTCTTTTGTTAGATGGGTTTGGTATTTTTGTGACTTGCTCCTTTCACTTGTTTGTGTGTTGTAGTTGGCTTACGGCATTGGTTTACTGTGTTTTTATGATAACATAACGTGTGGATGATGGCATCTTGAAAGTTTTCCTTTAAAACAACTTCTTTTTCTGAATGTTGTGTCTCACAGCCATGTGCTCTATTTTGGGTGCTCTGATCCTTCATTTTGAAATTTTATGTGCTCTGATCCTTCATTTTGAAATTTTATGTGGTCTATTTTATGCTATCCGTTCTTAATGTTCGAATGCTGTCTTTGTATGCATATCATGGTCATGGTAGACTGTCTAATTGACAGTTATTTTAGAATTTGTGTCTCTCCATGCTTTATTAGTCTTTCACCATTTTGTTGCACCTGTTGTATTGTGCACTTTAGTATTGATGGTGGTTTGTTTGGGTCTGAAATGTCTTAAGTTAGCATTTGTGTATTAATTTCTCTGGTTTTCACTCTTATTTGCATCGAATCAAGTTGATATTTATCTTGTGTGGTGTTGTTTTTGGTTCTTTGCTGTGGGCCTATTCTCTTGCAGATGTCTCGTCGATCGTCTAAGGGTAAAGACATTGTTGCTGACGATCCAGCAACCCCACTTGCTAAAAGGAATCGACTCTCATCACAGTCATCTCAAGACTCCAATGAGGAGAGGTTTAGAACCCCGCTTACCTCACACATCTACTCAAACATCTTTGACAAGTCAACTCCTATAGTGGAACGGGTGGTGGAGTTCAACACCTTAGAGGCCACTTTTATTCCTCGAATCTTTGAGTCACGAGATTGGGCAAACTTGTTTAGGAACTTTGCCGATCCAATGGATGAACTGGTTAAAGAATGCTTCTCCAATGCAAGTGATCTTGGAGTTGAACTTATTTTCTAGGTCAGAGGAAAAGAGTTTGGCATTTCCCCAAACTTCATCACAGATATTCTCGGCATCACTAGACCTCAGGATGTGGATCTAACTCCGTACGATGATCGAACTCCAGAGATTCAAGACATTCTACAAATCCTAGGATCCGATCATGAAGTATCCAATACAGGAACATCCATCAGCATCGCAAAGTTTGCACCAGAGCTGACCACACTGAAGTTGATCATGTTCACTAATCTCTACCCACTATCCAACACTACATTCATAAATCTTGGGAGAGCTCTATTCCTTTGTGATCTTATTACAGGAGCCCCCATTGATATATGTGCTCACATCTTTTACACCATGAGGAAGACTGCGGTTCGAACTGCAGCTCGAGGAATTATTCCATTTTGCAGTCTCATCATGACGCTCATTCTTCGTGAAGGCATTGTTCCTCCCACAGATGGAAAAATGTTGACCCGTCGGCGTCCTATTTCCATGTACACTCTTCAAGCTAGCAAAAGTCACTCCTCTAAAACACCAAAGAGTGCACACATCTCTCCGGCTACTCCATCTGCCCCTAGGTCAGAGACACTTGCACATACCATACCCACTTCGCATGCTATTCCTGAAGTTTCACAAGCTAGCATTCCGTATGCACAGACTAATCCTCAAACTGATAGAGTGGGTAGTTTACTTGAAAATATTCAGAAACGCATTGATGAGATGGTGACACTTCTCTACTCCACAAACAACCATGTTCAAATGCGTCTCGTGACTATGGAGAATCAGCTAGACACTATTCAACAAAAGTTGGACAACAGCCTTTAGCTATTCGTGCCAAAAAGGGGGAGAGCATTCAGTAAGGGGGAGAAAGCTCAAAGGGAAGTGTGCATAGTGATAGGGAGAGTACACACATACTCTTGTTTTAAGTCTTAACCTTTAAACTTATAGGTTTATAGTTTTTGTGTTTATATGAGTTGATACACTGTGGTTTTGGTGTACTCTTGTTTCTAACTCATATCTTATAATCTTGGTTTAATCTTTTATATACATTGTTGATGTTATTCAACCTATTGTGTTTTGTATTGTGTTTTGTTGATCTTGGTTTAATATTGTGTTTTGTACCCATGTACTTATGTAAGCTTTTAGGGTTTATGTTTTTATGCATATTCTGTAGGCTTTATGGTTTGTACCTTGCTTAATGCAGCCTTTTATGCTTTGTTGTAATCAGTACTTCTATCTAAATGTCTTGCATTTTGTTTTATGTACTGTCACTCTTGTGCCCTTGTAGGATTGTTCCTAGATGCATATACTTTATGTATTATGCATTGGTTGAGTGTTGAGCATACAAGTATCTTGCCTTGTTCTTGTTAAGTTGTATGTTCAAGTGTTCATTCCAAGTGTGAATGAGCACTGTGATCACTACCTTGTGATGATTACTTGGTTGATCAAGCCTTGATTTGAATCTTCACTTCATCTTTGCTTGATCACCTTAAGCTTGTTTCATATGCATTTCATGTTTTTCTGCATACAATGATCATGGTGTATTGTTGTGTTTCAGGAGTTTCATGTTCTTATGATTCAAGTGCTTCACAGCTTCTAGAGTTAGGTGTGAGTGAGTTTTGTTCAACTGTTCCCAACTCACATGTTAAGTCTAGAGTCTATTTTAGGGTTTTGTCACGGAATAGTCAAAGGGGAAGATTGTAAGATTGAATTTAATCAACCATTTTATTGGCTTTATTCCGTGCCAAATTTGCTTGTATTTCAGCATTTAGTAACCCTGTATTTAGGTGGGTTTGTTGTAAGGGTAGTGAGTGAGATAGAGTGTTGATTGCTCAAGAGTGTGCAAGAAAACAGAGACTCGCGGCTTGTTCTCACGGGTGACTCGCGGCTTCAAGCCGCCAGACACAGCACACGTGCCAAGCATGCCAGAAGGTGAACAGTCATGCTAGCTGGAGCACTACAGGACAAAACATGATAACTAGCCATACGGTTATCTCGCGACTGGATCTCGCGACTCAGTCAAGTCGCGAGGTTAAGCCGCGAGCCACCCCTGTTTTGTAAATCCTGACGTTTCACATTCCTCTCTTACTCCAGTATAAATACCCCTTTTACCCACAAATGAATGAGAGCTTCCAGAGAGAATTTTAAGAGAGAAACCATAAAGAAAAATAAGATTGATTCACCCACAATCTATACATTAGAGTCTCTTCAAATTCCTCAACTCTCTTCCTCTCCATTGTCAAATCCTTGAGAAGCATTTTACCAAACCTTGTTCTCACCATATTCATCACTATGAGAGGGCTGTTTGGATTTCTGGGAAGCAGTTAGGAAGGAACCAATCTACATTGGTTGATGCTACGGTTTAGTAGCGGAATCCGGGAAGCTAGAAAAGAAAAAGGTTCAGCGCAACCTCGTTGGAGCAAGAAGCTTGGAGGGCTTAGGTGCACTGGGTAGATTAGGCTTGGAGGGTCTATTGCTGTCCATGTATCCCAACTATATTTTCTAGTGGATTGTTCACCGCTTGGAGGGCGGCGGAGAGGTTTTACGCCAAGGGCTTCGGTATTCTCTTCGATAACACATCGCGTGTTTTCTTTGTGTTTGCATCTTCCTTCCCTTTTATCTTTGCCTTTTTATCTGTTGTGGGTTGTGACTTAGATAGTTTTTCCAATTCTATATTATAGCTTATGTTAATTTTCCACACACTAGTTGTTTGACATAATGCTTGAATTGGTCAAGTTGTAATTCGGGGGTCTAAACGTTCAAAGGTGTTTATACACATATTTGAACTTTCAAGAAGCAACTTGCATCCCACAACTAACCCTAGTTGATAGAATCCCAATATGGAAGGAGTCCTAGCATGAAAAGGATTCCATAATATACGCCCATTAATGATGATCTTCCTCATAAGGAAACGCCTTCCTATGCAAGTAATGGGGGTTAGTTCTACATTACTATAAAAACCCAAAGGCTCCCAGAAAATAAGGTACGCATAATTCACCCCAGCTCTAGCACTCTAAAGTTGTGAGAAGTTCTAACTTGACCTTTGGAGGGTACTTGACCGGCACCACACCGGTGCTCTCTATTAGGCCTTCTTTTTTTGTGTTGTGCAGGTATTGTTTTGAGCACGTGTGGACCATGTGACTTACTGTTGATTTTTCGGCATCATTAGTTGGCACCATCTGTGGGAATTTGCAATTTTGCAAGCCATATTATTGCCTCCCGAACAAAAAGTTGCATGGTACTTACTCACTCGATGGCGACCACCACCAACAATCAAGGTGACGAACCGCGACCCACTACCCTGGAGAGACAAGTCTAAACCCTCACAGCAGCAGTGGAACGCCTCACCAAACAGAATCATGACCTAGAGGAATAGTTGCGCCAGAAGAACGTAGCGATGGATACCCAAGAGGAAGACCAAGAAGGCACCAGTGCTAAGAGAAGGAACCAAGAAGGTTCGAAAGAGGGCAATGCCCCAAGCAGGCCAAAATGACAGGACACAAGCTGGCCATCCGTCACCGATACAGTTCCACCTCACATAGTCGCCGAGATGCAGATGATAAAGGAGTATATGGACTTTATGATGAACGCCCTCAAAGGACGGGTGTCTAGTGACCTCGATGACTTAGTCCACCGAACTGATTCGCTATTCATAGCCTTCATCACTTCATACCCCCTTCCACTAAAGTTTCGTATGCCATAGGTGGAAAATTACGATCGATCCAAGGACCCCTTAAATCAGCTGGAGTCTTTCAAGACCCTGATGCACCTACAGGGGGTACCAAATGAGATCATGTGCAGAGCCTTCCCTACCACGCTAATGGGATCTGCAAGGATCTGGTTCAGCAGGTTGACAGCTAACTCCAATGGTACCTTCAAAGAGTTAAGCGCCCAATTCGCCTCACACTTCATCGGGGGACATAGGTACAAGAAGTCTACTGCATGCCTGATGAACATTAAGCAATAGGAGGATGAGACGTTGAGGTCCTACATCACCTGCTTTAACAAAGAGGCTCTCTCGATCGATGAAGTTAACGATAAGATACTCGTGGATGCTTTCACGAATGGACTATGAAAGGGTAAGTTCCTGTTTTCCTTATACAAGAACGACCTAAAAATTATGTCGGATGTACTGTACAGGGCAACCAAGTACATGAACGCAGAAGATGCATTGCTGGCTCGAGAAGAAATGCCTAAGAAGAGAGAAAGACAGGAAGACATACAGTAGGATAGAGGACCAAAGATGGCGAGGACAGGAGAACGACGAAAGGACAGGGGCTCAAAACTCCCCACGGGGAAGTTCACGAGTTTCACCCTACTGACTGCCCCGATCGACCAAGTCTTGATGCAGATTAAGGATGAAAAAGCCTTAACCTTTCTAGGCAAGCTGAAGGGAGACCTTAATAAGAGGTCTAGAGACAAGTATTGCCGATTCCATTGTGATCATGGCCATGACACAACCAACTGTTACGACCTGAAGCGGCTAATTGAAGCCCTTATCCGACAAGGAAAGCTGCAGAGGTTCATCAGCAAGGAAAGGATGGACCCACCTCAAGAGTAGGCTCCCCGATGGGAGAATGAGCATCCTAGGCCGCTCATAGGGGATAAAAGAATGGTTGTAGGGGGCACGACGGCTACTGGGTCGTCCAAAAAGGCTAGGAAAACTTACCTTAAGATAGTTCAAAATGTCTATTGACGGGTTTCGTACCAAAGATGGTGCGATTGGACAACCTCGTCATTAGATTCTCAGAAGAAGATGCTCGACGTCTTTACCACCTGTATGACGATGCACTCGTTGTCAACATACAAGTAGGAGATTACAATATGCACCGAGTTCTGGTCGACAATGGCAGCTCAGCTGACATCCTTTACTACCCAGCATTCCAACAGATGATGATTGATAGAAAGCGATTGATCCTGGATTCGGAGGAACACAGGTGTTCCCTCTTGGTGCAGACACATTATTAGTGCAGGTGGGCGACTACCCCAAGTAGATCACTAAGGATGTAACCTTCCTTGTGGTCAACTACTCGTCCGCTTACAATGCCATCCTAGGATGACCTACCCTCAATTCATGGAAGGCTGTAACCTCAACCTACCACTTAATAATCAAGTTCCCTACAGATTACAGAGTAGGGGAACTGCGCAGAAATCAGATGGCTGCGCGTGAATGCTACATAGCTATGATAGAGATGGACGACCACCTCTAGGCCATGAACATAGAAGAACATCGAACATTCACAGAACCCGTTGAAAGGCTTAAAAAGATACTCCTCGACAACACCAAGAATGATCGAACAATGAGGATTGGTACCTTCGCCAGCCCAACAGTTTGCCAAGCACTATCAACTTTCCTCAGAGATAACTGGGATGTGTTTGCTTGAAGTCATGAAGATATGTTGGGAATAGACCTTTTCGTCATAATGCACAGACTGAACGTGTCGCCCACCTTTACACCCATCCACCAGAAGAAGAGGGTATTCGCCCCCAAAAGAGACCAAGCAATAGCAGAAGAAGTTCATAAGCTACAAGAGGCGAACTTCATTAGGGAAGTTTACTACCCCAACTGGTTGGCAAATGTAGTGATGGTCAAGAAGGCCAGCGAGATATTGAGGATGTGCGTAGGCTTCATCAACCTAACAAGGCATGCCCTAAAGATAGTTACCCTCTCCTGCAGGTTGACATCCTGGTTGACTCTACGGCTCAACACCAATTACTAAGCTTCATGGACGCCTTTTCAGGCTACAACTAGATCAAGATAGACGAAGCCAATCAGGAGAAAACTTCGTTCATGACCAGCCAAGGCCTCTTCTACTATAAAGTAATGTCATTTGGCCTAAAAAATGTGGGCACGACGTACCAGAGGCTTATGAACAAGATGTTTGCACAGCAGATTGGGAGAAATGTCCAGGTCTATGTTGATGACATGCTGGTAAAAAGCTGAAAGGAGGAAGATCACTTGGAGGACCTCAGGGAAATATTCGACATCCTTCGCTCCTACAACATGAAGCTCAATCTAGGCAAGTGTGCCTTTGGAGTAATGGTAGGAAAGTTCCTAGGATTCATGGTATCTCAAAGGGGTATCAAGGCCAACCCAAACAAGATCCTGGCCATAATAGAGATGGCACCTCCAAGGAACGTGAAAGAAGTACAAAGCCTCAAATGTAAGATAACAGTGCTAAATAAGCAATGGATAAGTGTCTACCATTCTTCAGTATGCTAAAGAAGTCTTTTGAATGGACGATCGAGTGTCAGCAAGCATTTGAGGACCTAAAAACCTACCTTTCGTCCCCTCCATTGCTGAGTCCTTCCCAACCTGGGGAAGAGCTATTCCTCTACTTAGTAGTGTCCTTGGCAGCCGTCAGCGCAGCATTAATTAGGGAAGAAAATGGGGTACAGTAGCCCATGTATTACACGAGTCGAGCACTCTGAGGTGCAAAAGAAAGATACCCACCAATGGAAAAGCTCGCCTTCACTTTAGTTACTGCGGCCTGTAAGCTCAACCCCTACTTTTAAGCTCACACAGTAATCGTCCTGACGGACAAACCCCTACGGCGAGTAATGAGTAATTCTAAAATTGCCGAACGAGTGGCATTATGGACAATAGAACTGAGTGAGTTCAACATATAATATCGCCCCCACATTGCCATTAAAGGACAAGTGGTCGCCAACTTCATTGCAAAGTTCTCTAACATAGAAGGCCAGGGGGTAAAAGAAGTCCCACAATGGAGCATCCACATAAACATATCCTTCAATAAGCAAACAGGCGGAGCTGGTATGATACTCCATAGCCTAGAAGGAGATAAGATTGAATGCATGGTCCGTTTGGATTTCCCTACGACTAATAATGAAGCAGAATACGAAGCCCTAATAGCAGGACTAGACCTCGTCAAGGACGCGGGAACTGAAAATTTGGTCGTCTACTATGATTCCCAAGTAGTAACAAGTCAGGTTAATGGAGAATATGACTGTAAGAATGAATGAATGAAGAAGTACCTGGAACAGGTGAAGGATCGGGTTAACAACCTCCGAGCGAAGTTCGTTCAAATCCCAAGGGGGGAGAATGAGCACTCCGACCGACTCACTAAGGCTGCATCAGCAAAGCACATAGTTATCCCTAGTTAGGTACTGTCCTTCGTTCAAATTTCACCACTAATTGAAAGCATTAGTATGCAGGAGTTAGGAACCATAAACTATTGGACAACAACAATAACCTCCTACTTGAAGGATGGCGTGCTGCCAGACGGCAAGGAGGCTGCCAAAAAATTGAAGGTTCAAGCTGCCCACTTCGTCCTAATTAAAGATGTCCTTTACAAAAGAGGTTTCTCTCAACCATACCTGAGGTGTCTTGTCCCCGAGGAGGCAGACTATGTCATGAGAAAAGTCCACGAGAGAGTTTGTAGAAACCACTTTGGGTCACGGTTGTTAGTACATAAGTTAATCCGAGCAGGATACTATTGGCCGACCATGTAGAAGGATGCCAATGCATATATCAAAGCTTGCAACAAGTGTCAAAGATTTGACAACCTCATCAAGCAACCAATAGAGGAACTCACCCCAATGACGTCCCCATGGCCATCCGCACAATGGGGATTGGATATAATGGGTCCATTCCCAACAGTAGCTAGATAATTGAAATTCCTAATAGTTAGTATAGACTACTTCATAAAGTGGGTAGAAGCAGAAGCCTTAGCCAGCATCACTGAGAAGAATGTGCAAAGTTTTGTGTGGAAAAACATCATCTATAGGTATGGTATACCTGGGGTGTTGGTCTCTGACAACGGAAAGCAATTCGACAACAATGCATTCCGAAACTTCTGCTCATAACTAGGGATCAAGAACCATTACTCATCACCTGCCCACTCGCAAGCCAATGGACAAGTTGAGGTCACGAACCAATCCTTATTCAAAATCATCAAGACTCGGCTCGAAGGGGCAAAGGGCATATGGTCGGAGGAGCTGCCAAGTATTTTGTGGGCATACAGGACAACGGCAAGGACACCTACATGAGAAACCTTGTTTTGATTAGCATACGGAAGCGAGGCAATCATTCCAGCGGAAGTAGGACTTACAAGCTACAGGGTTGGGAACCACGACGAAGCTATCCGCCTGTAACTTGACCTGGTGGACGAAGTAAGAGCAATAGTTGAGCAAAGACTGGCATGATACCAGAATCTTATGGCCAAACACTACAATTCCAAGGTCAGACATAGGGACTTCCAAGCAGGAGATCTTGTCCTAAGAAAGGTAATGGGCGTAACAAGAGACGCCTCCTAGGGAAAGCTAGGACCTAACTAGGAAGGACTGTACAAAGTTGCATCATGGCATAGGAAGGGAACCTACCACCTGAAGATGCTGGACGGGCAGAAGTTGCATCACCCGTGGAACACAAAGCACCTAAAGAAGTACTATCAATAGGCCACTAGAAGTAGACGAGAAACGACACTCCTCATTTCTAGTTTATTTCTTTCTAATTTAGTTTTTTATTATCTACAGTTCCTTTTATGCCCAAGGGCAAGTTTTTTATTATTTTTCAAAGAAAAATTACCATTATAATAAGAGGAGTTATTCAGAATCGCCATATGTTATATTCCTACAGATAAAGTCCACGAAATGGACGGATTCCAACTAAAAATTCCAAAAAGGACGGGTTCAACAATAAGTTGAATTAACATTACGTCCATAAGTGGACGGACTCATCCTAAAGGATAATAAATATAAGGTCCATATAGTGGACGGGTTCAACATAACGTTAAATTAACATTACATGTCCGTAAATGGACGGGCTCATCCTAAAGGATGATAATTTTAACGTCCATATAGTGGACAAGCTTAACATAACATTGAATTAACATTTTGAGTCCCTAAGTGGATGGGTTCATCCTATTAAATGATAGTTAGTGGACGGGGTCAACATCACATTGAGTTAACAATAAGCATCTAGAAGAGGACAGGTGCATCCAAAAGTTGATTATATTCGTGCAACCATCAACTACATATTAATCAAACAAAAATAGACGGATAATGCAAATTAAGTAAATATTGATCGAAACCCATAAAGGGAGAAACGCTTAGATATAAAGGACAATGATTAAAATCAGAAATTAACTGTTCTCTAAAATCTTTACATATTAAAAAAAAAAAAAAAAAGTCTACTGCTGAACAGTTAGGGCATCGTCCTCCTCCACAACCTGTACATATTCAGGGTGACGGGTACCTTCCTCAACGGTTTTCTCTTGACCTCTAGGAGCAACATCCTTGTCACCCTGAAGGTCGACGGTGGCATCTTCCACAACAGCATCTTCAGCAAATAGGTCCTCTATACTCTCCAAAAGGATGGGCTGAGCTGTTGATTGATCCTGGGTCTCAATGGTGACGTGGGACACATCCAAGTCTAAATAAGAATTCTTAACCTAACTAAAGGCATCGTTAAAACCTTCAGCAAACGAGTCTCCAAGTTCTGTGAGGAGGGCGTCAGAGTCACGATACTCACGTATTGCTTCCTCCTTCGCCTGATGGAGCTGGTTCTTGGTGTCCGTAATCTCTTTTTCCTTGTCTTCTAGAACCTTCCTCAATAACTCTGTTTGCTTTTTAAGCTCCCCCCTGACTTGCTCCGAGTAGGCAAGTTTCTTCTCCATACCCGTCCTCCAGGCCTTTAACACGTTTAGCTCGTCCTCAGTCGAGTTAGCCTTCGCCCTGATATGGTCCAAGGCTGTCTCATGGTTTAGGCAACGACCCATCAGCTCCTTCATCATCAACATTGCCTAAAAGCGAAGAAGAGTTAGAAACATGGCAAGATAAAAAATATATAGAAAGCGGATGGACGCAGTTACCAAAGCAATGTTGAAAAGCCTCGTCTCCCCCATTGCTTCAATAGCATGGTTGCTCAGGTCCTCATAGTAGTCGGATGTAATTATGGACGTGAGTTTTTCCAATGCGTACTTAGAATCCTCATGAAGGAGGACGGGTGGCTTCTCAGCGACGGTGTTTGGACCCTTCATGAGACCCTTCCCCCATCCATGCCTGACGGGGGTAACCGTCTTCTTTACTTCAGCTTTCAAACCCACGACGGGCTCAGGGGCAGTCTTGGGCTTCTTCGGAAGACGGTTGGACTTCTCCTGTTGCTTTCTCTTAGTAGACGGTTTGGATGAACTCGTCCCCTTGGAGGTACCCTCCATTTGTTTTTTCAAAGCAGCTTACAACTTAATGTAAGCCCTTCTCCTGGCAACGTCCATCTCTATTCAAAGGTGGATGGATATTAGATGTTTGATTAAAAATATATATCATATATTAGGTGACGAACTTATGTTGGCGGATTTGAAGGTCGTAGCGACGGATGGCTGTTGTGGGCTCTAGTCCGTCTAACATGGCCTAGTACAAAACCTCAACATCGAGGAAGACTCTCCAAGCGTTGGGAGAGATTTGGGTGATGGCCAAACCTAGGTATTGGAGAAGGCCACGGTAGAGTGCACTAAGGGGGAATCTGAGCCCAGCCTTCAACAGCTGCTTATATACCCCAACACCTTCAATGCTAATAACATTTCTCCAACTTGTGGGGTAGACGAAGGGGTATGTTGACGAGTATTTGGTACTTCTCCCTAAGTGTTTTGGAGTGTGTTTCTTTGATTGTGGAAGTGAAATCATTGACCGTCCATATGGGAAACATTATAAATTCCCTAAATCCATTAGGAACTATGACGGATTGGATTGGGGGTTTAGCATCAACTAGGCCATCACTATGATCATCCTCTGACCTATCTATCTCCTCATCCCATGAAGGAGAGGTGGCTGACAAGTCCCTATCTTCACTTGAAGTGCCAGGGTCGTTTTGCCCTAACGGGTACACTTCATCGTAGTCCGCCCCTTCGCAGACACACGATTGATTACTTGACGCACTAGACATCTTTTACCTACATGTGACGAGCAAAACCTAAGACATAGACAGATCTATATAGATGACGGGTATGCAAATGTCTTTCAAAAGTAGCAAGGAAATTCAATAAGGAAAGTACTTACCAATTGAAGACGAGCAAAAATGAGGTGTAGATGATAGGCGCGCTAAGAGGATAGTGTGCTAGTTTGCCAAGGTAGATGGCTGCACTTTGATCATAAACTCACTGAAGAAAGTAAAGAATGAAAAGGAAGGAAGCTAGTTTATATAGAGAGAACAGCACAGAAGACAAAGGGATGCTTCGTTCCACGAGATCAGCCACTAAAAAGGCGACACATGTCCTTACAAGCATTAAATAACCCTAGGCCAAACTGTTAATCTATGCACGCTTCCCGAAAAATGAATCTTATACCGTCACTCCACGGATTCGTCCATGAGAGGTGATGGATCCATGGAGTAAGGGGGCAACTGAAGAGGGTAAAATTATGATGACGGATCCATTCATATGAACTTGATTGTTTTAAGATTAGTGGACTAATAGAGTGGTGGATAGATCCCAATGGTGGACGGATCCAAGGTGCATGGGCGCAAGGAGGACGGGTCTTAAGGGCCATGTGGCTTCTACATGATTTAAGTGGCTTCCAATGAATCCTAAAGGGAAACAACTTGCATCCCACGACTAACCCTAGTCGATATAATCCCCATATGGAAGGAGTCCTAGCATGAAAAGGATTCTGTAATATACGCCCATTAATGATGATTTTCCCCGTAAGGAAACGCCTTCCTACGCAAGTAATGGGGGTCGGTTCTACAATACTATAAAAACCCAAAGGCTCCCAGAAAATAGGGTACGCATGATTCACCCCAGCTCTGGTACTCTAGAGTTGTGAGAAATTCTAACTAGACCTTTGAAGGGTAATTGGCCGGCACCACACCGGTCCTCTATGTTAGGTCTTCTCTTTTTGTGTTATACAGGTATTGTTTTGAGCACGTGTGGACCGTGTGACTTACTATTGATTTTTCGGCATTATCACCTTCAATTGCTTCATTCATCACCTAGTTCTCATTCTCTTATTAGTTCATCTACCAAGCAATTGGTTGCGTCATCAACAAGCTATCAACTTGATATTTGCTCCAACATGATACCTAAACTTTTACTGGACACAAAAGTTTTTCATAAGACAAGTTGCAAGTTATGTAGACGTAGTCACCCAAATACGAAACTAAAAATTGATGTTGCTATTTGTAAGGTTGAATTTTATCAACCATCTTGTTGGCTTTATTCCGTGCCAAATTTGCTTGTATTTTAGCAATTTGTAACCCTGTATTTAGGTAGGAATCATGTAAGGGTAGTGTGTGAGAGAGTGTGAAGAAATGCTCAAGATTGTGCAAAGAAGCAGGGACTCGCGACTGGATCTTATGGGTGGCTCGCGGCTTGCAAGCCGCCGGAAGGTTGCACACATGCCAAGCATGCCAGAAGCTTAAGAGTCGCGCCAGCTGTTGCACTACAGGAAAAAAGTCCCAAGCTGGCCAGGCCGTTAGCTCGCGGCTTGAACTCGCAACTCAACCCAGTCGCAAGGTCAAGTCACCAGAATACCCTGTTTGGGAAAAACTGACTTTTCACATTCATTCTCACCCTACTATATATATATATATATAACCTTATACCCACGATTTTGAAAGAGCTTCCAGAGAGAATTTTGAGAGAGAAACCCTAAAGAAAAACAAGATTAATTCATCCACAATCTTCACATAGAGACTCTTCAAATTCCTCTACTCTCTTCCTCTCCATTGTCAAATCCTTGAGAGATACATTACCAAAACCTTTTCTCACCATACCCATATCTATGAGGAGGCCATTTGGTGTTTGGGAAGTAGTTAAGAAGAGACCAATTTCATATTGGTAGATGCTATGGTCAAGTAGCGGAATTCGACAAGCTAAAAAAGAAATAGGTTCAGTGTAACCTCGTTGGAGTAAGAGCTTGGAGGGCTTAGGTACATTGGGTAGATTAGGCTTAGAGGGTCTTTTGATGTTCATGTATCCCAACTACATTCTTTAGTGGATTATTTACCGCTTGGAGGGCGGCGGAGAGGTTTTACGCTAAAGGCTTCGGTTTCCTCTTCGATAACACATCGAGTGTTGTCCTTGTATTTGCATCTCTCTTCCCTTAATCTTTTCCATTTAATTTCTGCTGTGGATGTGATTTTATTTAGCTTAGATTGTTTGTCAATTTTGTATTAAGCTTATGTTCATTTTTTGCACATTAATTGTTTGATATTAAGCTTAAATTGGTAATTTGTAATTTGGGGGTCTAAACGTTCAAAGTATTTTATACACTTATTGAACTTTCAATTGGTATCAGAGCGGGTACACTTATATTGGTTTCATTACTATAGTGTGATCCTTGACCCCATATTGAGATGGACCGGTCTCAATCTTTAAATGCTCCACCATATTTTGATGGTAGCAACTATGCCTTTTGGAAGGTAAGGATGAGAGCATTTCTGTCTTCTATTGATGAGGCTGTTTGGGATGTTGTTGAAATAGGTTGGACAAAGCCAAAGGAAGCCAAATCCACTTGGGATAAGGTAGCCCTTGCGGCGTCAAATGCTAATAGTAAAGCACTTAATGCAATTTTTTGTGGTGTGTCCCCAAATGAATGCCATCAGATTTCTCATATCACCGTTGCCCAGGAATCATGGCAGATTTTGGAAACCACTTATGAGGGTACAAAGAAAGTTAAAGACACAAAGCTACAAATGCTGACTACCCGGTTTGAGGAGCTCAGGATGAGCGAGGATGAGTCCTTTGACTCTTTCTATAGTAAGCTAAATGAAGTGGTCATTGGCAAGTTTAAATTTGGGAGAGAAAACGGAGGACTCGAAAGTTGTATGAAAAATTCTTCGTTCATTGTCGGAGAGCTTCCGTGCAAAGGTGACTATAATTGAGGAGAGCAAAGACCTTGATGAAATCAAAGTCCAAGAGCTGATCGGTTCTCTCCAAACGTATGAACTTTCATTACCAAATCAAAGAAAGAGCAAATCACTGGCTCTTAAGACAATAAATGAAAAGGTAGAAGGTCATGGTTCATCGGATGAGGATGCAGTAGAAAAGGATGTTGCCTACCTTGCAAAGAATTTCCGCAAATTTCTAAAGTTCAAAAATAGTGAGAAATTTGGTGATAAAGGGAAATTTATGAGTTCCGGAAAGGAGAAGAAAGACTTCAAAAAGAGAGAAGGGAAGGAGTCCCAATATACATAAGGAGTCATTTGTTTTGAGTGTAATGGACAGGGCCATTTCAAAAAGGAATGTCCTAATTATCTGAGATCGAAGGGCAAGGTGTATGCAACCACTCTCAGTGACTCAGATTCCTCCACCTATAATTCGGAGGATAGCTGTGATGAAGAAGGGAATTTCTCAGCATTCATGACTGTTGCTCATGTTGAGTCTTCGGAGGACTTGAATTTGCTTGTGGAAGAACTTGGGGAACATAGTGATGAGGAATTCATGGGAATTGTAGAAAAATCAGATGCTGAAGAAGATGAAGATATAGCTGGTCTTAAAGAGAACTACAATTCTCTACTTAAGAAGTCAAGAGAATATGCAAGGGTGGCCAAAGCAGCTGTGAAAAAGTTGAAGAAAGCTGAAGAAGACTATAAAAGTCTTCTAGTGAGACATAAGGAGGCCAAGTGTGAGATAGAGACGCTAAATGGTGAGCTAACTGAAACTTACACCAAGGTAAAATTCCTTGAGCTTGAGGTGGTTCAAGCAAATGCCAAGGTAGAGCGAGTCTCTACAAAGAAGCTTGATGATGTTCTTTCTTCTCAAAAGACATTCTCCGACAAAACCGGATTAGGATATACCGAAGAAAGTAGTTCAGCTATAAACATCTCCAAAGAAGTGAAGTTTGTGAAGGCCAAAGAGCCGGTTGCAGTTGCCTCTACTATTGAAAAGACAAATATTAAGAAGAAGAAGAATGTAACTGACCAGCGGGTGTTGAATAAGCCCCATAATCAATCTGTGATCAAGTTTAAAGGCAGATCAAAATCTCTTTCACGATCGCAAAGAGGTCCTAGAATGAACCATATGTGCCATCACTACGGACTTCTAGGGCACACCCGACCCAATTGTCATAAGCTGAGAGCATTGAGGAATGCTAGTGACCGAAGGTCAAGAAGGCTAAGAAATGACAAGAGGACTTGGGCTGTTGAGTTATTAAGAGATCGAAATGTTGATCTTGAAATGATGGACGTGATAAAGATGATTGATGCATTCACCAACTGCTTGGAAAGCTTCACTAGAAGGTTTGAAAGTCCTAAATCTTGTACCCACCCAATCCTATAAGGATATCACCCCAAACGCACGTGACGTGTGGGTGATGAAGGGTACTCATGCATAAGCATTACCACATGTCCATGCATTAATACTTCCTATGTTGTGTGAATGTTGGTTTGTTTATTGATTATGAGATTTGAAAATTGTTTGTTTGTTTCAGTTTTTGTTGTTTTTTTTTACATTATTGCTTCTTTTCAATCTTTTCTTTCTTGTATGTCAAAAATCCAAAAACCACATAAAAAGTAAAAAATTCAAAAAGATTGATCGACATTGTTGAGTTTTGTCCCCAAATATGTTTTACCTTGTACCTTTGTGCAAATGGCTTTGTGCATCTACGAGCATAGCTTGTTCCCTTTGCACTTATATCATTGTGGGAGAAATTTTGAAATCTTTTGTGACTGTTGTAAATAGATCTTCAACCTTGACATGAATGATTATTGAATGGTCTTGTTGATCTTGAGACATGCATAGACTTGTGTCTATATATCTTCCCACACTTTATTTTATTGTTTTTGTTAAAAGAGCTCACCAAATATAAATCTCCAAATGAAAAGAGATATTGAGCTGCAAAAGCCTGTCGCACATACTGGTATTTGACTAGGAAAAAGGGAAAGTGACCAAAAATTAAAATTGTATGATGCCCAAAAAGCCAAAGGCTAACTCATCAAAATGAAATATCAAAAATTTCAAGCATCGATCTCAAAATGAGATGTGTTGATTCCTATAGATCAACTAATATGTCAAACATGGAGCCAAATGAAAAGCTTCAAAGTTATTGTACTCAAGCCTTTGTGGGAGGTCATATATGCATATTTCTATAATTGAGATGGATCACATTATCTAGTGCTAGTTGTGTATGTCTTGATTGAATTGATCATTGAAACTTCACATTAGTCTAAGGACTATCTCATCTTTGATATTCACACACAACACACATGTCTATGTTCAATGAATGACATATTCATTCGTATGATTGTACTTGATTAAATGTGTTTTCACATACTTTATCTTTGTTGATCTATCACAAAAAGATCTTTATGTGTTATAGTTGTTTTTAGAAAGTACTTTGTTTTTGCAAAAATTGTCAAAATTTCAAAAATTGTTTTGCCCTGTTCTGGCAACTCAGTTGCGGGCAGAACTAGTCGCATGCCCTAGTCGCGAGTCCATCACAGAGATTTTTTGCAACTCACTGGTGACTCATTGGCAGGTAAATGCTTCAGTCGCGAAAAAGACTTAGAATATTTTTCAAAAACTTCAATTTTCATGCTTTTCGCGGCTCAGGTTGGCGATTTGTTCGCTAGTGGAAGGTCCAATCGCGAGTGGTACACAGAGATTTTCGCAGCTCAGTTCGTGACCCTCTCGCAAGTGGAACTTCTAGTCGCGAGAAAAACTTAGAAATTTTTTTCAAAGTTTTCTTCTTAGTGTTTTGGCGGCTAGTCTTGGCGACTTGCACGCGACTTGTCACAGTCGCGAAAATCACGTGTTTTAGGCAAACTCTGTCAGTTTTTAAACCTTTTCAGTTTTCCCTCGAACATTTCTGGCTGTTCATCTTCTTCCTTTTCTGAAAAAGTCTCAAACTCACCATCTCTCTCTCAAATGAACTTGCATTGTGCTTCATTTCTTATTCAAATCTTCAAAGTAAAAGGTATGGGTTTCTATTTTCTCACTCTATTTTACATTTTTATCCATGCATTTCCTCATTTTGTGAAATTTAGTTTGAGTTTGTGTGTTTTGCAATGTTCGTTCATGGGTTTACTCTATTGGGTTAACTAAAGGGGTTTTGTTGATTCTAGTGATTTGATGCTTGCTTCACTTGTATTCTTGACTGTTTCTTAGATATGTATCTTGACTGTGTTGCTTTGTGCATATCATTCTCATGTAGAATGTCATAATGACAGATATTTGTGATTTTGTGATTGACCATAGTTTATAGTGAACTGAACTGTGACTGTTTATTCATCATTGCTGAACATTTGTTACATGTTTTAGTTTGCATTGCTTCAGTGTTGCTCATTCTCTCATACTGCTGTTAGGGTTCTTGTACTATGTTTAAGTGTTATCTCGGTCTGTATTTCAATGAGTCTCCAATTTTTGACTATCTTGAATCTAATCAAGTTGTTGTTCGTGTCGTGTGTCTGTGCACTAGGATCTTTGTTGTGTGTTTCATCTTTTATAGATGTCTCACCGATCGTCCAAAGAAAAAGAGATTGTAACTGATGTTTCATCATCCCTTATTGCTAAACGAACTCGTCTTTCATCTTAGTCGTCTAAAGACTCAAACCGTGAGAGATTCAAAACTCCTCTCGATTCATAGACTCACTCAAGCATCTTTGAAGATGCTACTCCCATAGTGGAACGAGTGGTAAAGTTTGACACTTTGGAGACAACTTTTATCCCTAGAATCTTTGAAGCTAAAGATTGGGCCAATTTATTCGGGAATTTCGAAGACCTAATGGAAGAGTTGGTTAAGGAATTCTTCTCAAATGCGAGATACATTGCATTTGAGTTAAAATATTGGGTAAGAGGAAAAGAGTTTTCCATCAATCCGAACTATATAGCCAAGGTCCTTTGCATCACTAGACTTAAGAATGTGGACCTCACTCCTTATGATGATCGAACTCTTAAGGTTCAAAACATTTTGCAAGTTCTTGGGCCTAATCATGAAGTCTCCAGTAAAGGCACATCTATAAACACTGCAAAGTTTGCTCCTGAGTTGACCACACTGAAACTGATCATGTTCTCCAATCCCTACCTGTTGTCCAACACTGCTTTCATTAATCTTGAAAGAGCACAATTCCTATGTGACCTTATTACAGGAGGCCCGATTGATATCTGTGCCCATATCTTCCAGACCATTGGGAAGATTGCGGCTCGATCAGCAACATGAGCATGTATTTCATTTTGTAGTCTCATCATGAAGATCATACTTCTTGAAGGTGTCAATCCCCCATCAGATGGACAAATGATCAACCGTCCTCGACCAATATCCATGGTAACTTTCCAAGCTAGCAAGAGTCACTCCTCTTAAAAACCAAAGAGTGAACACATGTCTCCTGCTACAACATCTGCTCATGGGTCAGATACACCTGTGCATACCACGACTATCTCTCCTATCACCCTTGAGTTACAGCCAACTAGCAATCAGCCAGAACAGTATGGTCCTCAAGTTGATAGGTTGGGTCTCTTGTTTGAAAATCTTCATATACGCATTGCCGTAATTGAAAGACTTATCTACTCCACCAACAATCAAGTTCAATTGCAACTCACGAACATGGAGAATCAGCTAGATGCTATTCAGCAAAAGCTAGAGGACAACCTTTAGCTATTCGTGCCAAAAAGGGGGAGAGCTTATTGAAAGGGGGAGAGCAACACAAAGGGAAGTATGCATAGTCAAAGGGGGAGTTGTGTGCTCAAGAGGAGAAAGCTGTGAAAGCTGTCATATACACTCACACATAACTTTGGATATATTGCCTAACTTTGGCTTGACTAGCCTAGTTTATCAGTTATTTACTTATAGTATTCTATTGTCTTTATAAACTCTTGGTTTTGTCTGGCTGTGTTTCTTAAGTTAATGTTTTGATTTTAAACTCATGGATCTGTTTTAATACAACTCATGTTACTTTGGTTTGTTAATATTTAAAGTTGTTATTCAGTATGTTTATGGTAGTTTGTGCCCATGTTGCTTTTGTAAGCTTTTAGGGTTCGTTTCCATGAATTTGTAAGCTTTTATGGTTTGTACCATGCTATGCAGCCTTTATGTTCTGTTGCCATAATACTTCTAGCTAAATGTTTTGCATTTTCTTTAAGTATTCTCACTCTTGTGCCCTAGTAGGATTTTGTTCCTAGATGCATATACTTTAAGTATTGTGCATTGGTTGAGTGTTAGGCATGCAAGTGATTTGCATTGAGGTTATTAACTTGTATGTCCGGATGTTCATTCCAAGTGTGAATGAGCATTATGGTCACTATTTTATAGTGATTGTTTGTTTGGTCAAGCCATGATTTATTTCGTATTCCATTTTCCTTGATTGCATTGTGCTTGCCTCATATGCCTTACAAGTTTTTTGCATACAATGATCAATTTGTGTTGTTGTATTTCAGGAGTTACTTGTTCATATGATTCAAGAGCTTATTAGATTCTAGAGTTAGGTGTAAGTGAGTTTTGTTCAACTGTTCCCAACTCACATATTAAGTCTCGAGTTTGTTTTAAGGTTTTGTCACGGAATAGCCAAAGGGGGAGATTGTAAGGTTGAATTTTATCAACCATCTTGTTGGCTTTATTCCGTGCCAAATTTGCTTGTATTTTAGCAATTAGTAACCCTGTATTTAGGTGGGAATCATGTAAGGGTAGTGTGTGAGAGAGTGTGAAGAAATGCTCAAAATTGTGCAAAGAAGCAGGGACTCGCGACTGGATCTCGCGGTTGGCTCGCAGCTTGTAAGCCGCCAGAAGGTTGCACACGTGCCAAGCATGCCAAAAGCTAAAGAGTCGTGCCAGCTGTTGCACTACAGGACAAAAGTCCCAGGCTGGCCAGACCATTAGCTCGTGGCTTGAACTTGCGACTCAACCCAGTCGCGAGGTCAAGTCGCCAGAACCCCCTATTTGGGAAAAACTGACTTTTCACATTCCTTCTCACCCTACTATATATATACCCTTATACCCACGATTTTAAGAGAGCTTCCAGAGAGAATTTTGAAAGAGAAACCCTAGAGAAAAACAAGATTGATTCATCCACAATCTTCATATAGAGACTTTTCAAATTCCTCTACCCTTCAAATTCCTCTACTCTCTTTCTCTTCATTGTCAAATCCTTGAGAGGTACATTACCAAAACATTTTCTCACCATACTTATATTTGTGAGGAGGCCATTTGGTGTTTGGGAAGCAGTTAAGAAGGGACCAATTTCATATTGGCAGATGTTATGGTCAAGTAGCGGAATCCGACAAGCTAAAGAAGAAATAGGTTCGGCGTAACCTCGTTGGAGTAGGAGCTTGGAGGGCTTAGGTACATTAGGTAGATTAGGCTTGGAGGGTCTTCTGCTATTCATGTATCCCAACTACATTCTTTAGTGGATTATTTACAGCTTGGAGGGCGGCGGAGAGATTTTACGTCAAGGGTTTCGGTTTCCTCTTCGATAACACATCGGGTGTTGTCCTTGTGTTTGCATCTCTCTTTCCTTAATCTTTTCCATTTAATTTCTACTGTGGATGTGATTTTATTTGGCTTAGATTGTTTATCAATTCTGTATAAAGCTTATGTTCATTTTTTGCACATTAATTGTTTGATATTAAGCTTGAATTGGTAATTTGTAATTTAGGGATCTAAACGTTCAAGGTATTTTATACACTTATTGAACTTTCACTATTTTATTATATCCACTTACCCTTATTTTGCACTCTACTAGATAAAAGCACAAGTCCTCCAAGGTGGTGGACTTCACAGTGCTATGACATGTTAGTTATTGCTCTTGTCATCTAATTTGCAAAAAAGAGTAATCAAGCATTAGTTATGACAAAACTTACTATGATCATCTATTCTCAAATTATTGGATGAATGACAAATAAATTGTTTAACGGTGTTAAATGCAATTAACATGTTGATAATTCTGAGTTGATCAGTACCTAACAAGAAACATATATTCAAATAAGGTTAGCTAATAGCATTAGCATCAGTTCATCTAAAATTTTCTCTCTATTTACATATAAGAGCCTACTTTTTCTATTTTGCACGATTATTTTACAAAACACCCACATCAGACCATCTATTATACACACTATTTTATTTAAATAATATTTTTTATTCTTTTGTTTATTATTATTTTATTAACATTATCTCCGTTAAAGTCTCCCCCATCTCTCTTTCTTTTATGTCTCTCCATATCCTTCCTCAATTCTCTGCCTTTCTCATATCATAAACCCACACACTCTCACACATGGAGGCGAGGAGATCCGATGAAAATGGCGGCAAAGATTACGGCAGTGGATCCGACGATAATGACAGCAACTCTAAGGTATATCGATGGCAACTCTGACGATCCCGTTGGGTTTTTGTAATGGGTTTTCGTTGGGTTTGGTTTTGATTTGTTTTTGGTTTGGATTGATTTTGAGTTGAGTTTAGGATGGGTTTTCTGGTGGGTTTGGGTTGATTTTAAGTTGGGTTTGGGATGGGTTTTCTGACTGGTTTGGATTGATTTTGAGTTGAGTTTGAGATTGATTTCTGATGGTTGGGTTGATTTTGGGTCGATTTTGTGTTTGGATTTTCAACCATTGAAGTGGGTTGTGGTGGTGGAGGTTGGTAGTGCTGGATTGCGGTGGTGGTGCTGGTGGTTGTCGGTGATTGGCCCAACTCAACTGGTTGGACCTAAATTTGGCTCACGTGCTGGCTTGCCCGTTCCAAGCAAAAAGTTGAGTCATTAGGCTTGGGCTAAAGCTTTGGGTCCAGTGGTTCCTAAAGCGAAGGGAAATGCGTGGGTCTTCATCTTCTTCTTCACGTTGAAGAGACTGGGGAAAGGGAGAGAGACTGATGAGAGCAGAGGTGAGAGAAAAAATTAATAAAATAAGAATATATACAGCTACAGGAACCGTGCATATTTGCACAATTATTATATTTGCACAATTACTATAGCAAATGTGTATATTTACACAACAATAGAAGGACTGATGCGGAGCAAATTTAAGAGATATTGTGTAAATTTTGCATCTTTTTCTATTTTACACAATTTTACGCCAACTAATGTGAGTGCTCTAATTGCACATGTGGTGAATTTTACACTCTTGAAAGAAGAAAGAATTCAAACACATAATCAATGCTAAAACCAAATAAAATGGAAT
The DNA here is from genome assembly GCA_011696235.1 of Quercus mongolica. Classification (NCBI taxonomy): domain Eukaryota; kingdom Viridiplantae; phylum Streptophyta; class Magnoliopsida; order Fagales; family Fagaceae; genus Quercus; species Quercus mongolica. Next base: position 8,093,967 of record CM022236.1, on the reverse strand, counting down.
TTCACCCAAACATTCATATGGTGATTATCCTTAGGAATATTTTGAAAATCTTGTGGGTGAAGAAAACAATAAGGAAAATTTTGTAATTACTGCTATATGAAGTTTTTGTTTCCTAAAGTTTGTGAGCACAGCTGCACAAGCACCTAACTTTAAATTTTAACTGTTAAGTGAAAATAAATACTTTTTCACAAGTCACAATATCTACAAAGCAAACTTTACACGTTTATCAAACAATCAAAAAACTATAAGATAAACAATCCATATTAGACACTGATGTCTAAATGTGAGAGAAACTAACCACTAAGGAGGGCCAATAAAATCTACGATAACTATAAGCTTTGATCTTTAAGACACAAAACACAGATATCCCGATCAATGGAAAACTTCTTGGTGCTAAAGAAAAACCTCTCTAATCCACTTGTTAATCAGTTGAGACAATAGGAATTCAGAAGCCTTTTTTCCATGGGTTCTGAAAAGTTGTGTAGTGGGCCTTTTTTGGTTGAGTCAGGCTGGGCTACCTCCTGTGGTATTGGGCCCTAATATTCTGAGTAAGGGAGTTGAGACCGATCCAACTACACCTCAATTTGGTCCGGCTTGTGCACAAACTATGCCTCGCCTACCAGGAACACACTTACGGCAAGCAGAACTGTTTCAGATGAGTTATGGCAAGCAGATATGGTAATAAAATAAAATGAAATACTTTGGTATCCTTATTAAAATAAACAAATAACCCTTTTCTTAGGGAAAGATAATCACGGATTAACAATAATTACTTTATAAAAAAATATAAGGTAAATAAGTGGGTAATATATGAGTTGGTTGAAGGAGGGAAAAGAAATTAGATTAAATCTAATCTGCATAACCAAAACCAGAGAGGGAAGAACACCTCTTCTCAAAGTAAATAATCTCTCAAGGAGATCCTGTCGTGGAAATTAATCATTTTAAAGGAAGTGGACCTGAATGGTTAGTATACAAGAACACCTTTCGTTTCTGGCAGAGAACAAGATTTTTGAAAGGGAAAGAGGGAATCAACCTATTGGTGCATGCTTGCCGTTCTAACTCTCCATCTTTTTCTTTCCTTCTTTTATAATATTTTCCTTTTTCTTATCTTTTTTCTTTCTTACTCCTTGTTTCTATTTCCTGGTTTTCAAGTTTTCAATACTATTGTGCTTCCTGTTGTTTTTGTTCCTGTACACGGCAAGGGTCTCTTTTATAGTACCTGCCGTGACCGGATTTTACTATTTTAGCCCTTAACCACCTTTGTCTGGTCTAGGTGTACCAGCCGACCACCATTGGTCCGACTGTGTGCCACTCTCCATCGCCAGACAAAAGAAAACTATTTTGTTTGTTTGTTTGTCGTGGCACCCTTTCCTGCTACGGTGTGGTTGCCTTCTCTCTCCCTATCCCTCATGGCATGCATCTAGCGACTCCAGCTCAGCTTTGCCCGTTTGGATGGTATGTCATCCCAGTAGGACACTTCCCCTAAAAGAGCCCTAGTAGGAACCTCAAAATAGGTTTTCCCTTCTCTCCACCACCAAACCATACCCTCTTACCTCTGACCTATGACCTCACTGCGTCCTGTATTGGCTAGGTACAAGCTGGTGAGGTTTAGGCCTTGCGCGTGCCTCTCTTCCATGTACGTTCAAAATCTGCTTGCTGCTCATGCGTTTATCGTGGTTGGTCTGCACAGTCTGTCATCCGTTCTTGACCATTTTCTTGTTTCCCTATCCTTTATGGCTTGCCCTATCTAGGGCTAGGCCTTGCTTGATGGTGGACTTTGCTTTTGCTTCAGCCCACCCTTCTTCCCGCTACTATCCCCTGCCATACCACTCCATCATTCCTGCTGTAAAGTTGTTTTGCTTCAAACTGGGTAGGCCTCTTTAGGCCTACCGTTTATTCTTCCCCTAATGGCCCAGCAAGGCCATTGGTTCTTATGTTACATTATTAGCAGGCTCCCGTGTCCCATTTGTTTTCCCTTGGGCTTCTTTGGCCCTTTTCCTAACTTTGCATTACCATGGGCTTCTACCAAATTCTTTGGACTTCCTTGGCCCAATTACATTATTTCTCATCCTTGAGGTTCATGGGCTTGCCATCAATCCTTTACTTTCTTTGCTTTCATTACTTTGGGCCTACCGTAGCCCGTTCTCACTTTTCCACATCATATAATGCCCATGGTTTGCTTTTTCTCTCTTTCTGGGTTCCTTTAAGCCCATTTACCTCTTCAAGACCCATTTGTTTTTTCTCATGGGCCTATGATCCATTATTCCTGCCGCTTGGGCTTAATGGGTTTTCTATCCGTTTGTCAACTCTTTTCTGTCTGTATTACTGGGCTTCTTTTTCCCACTTGGGATTCCAAAATGGCCCTCAACAAGTTGCTACCATAAAATATTGACATGGGAAATCTTTGTAGTTATTTGTGTAGAAATTTTATTTGACCTATTGGGAACATTTCATAATTTCTAGTAAGAACAAATTTCAAATAAGAATCGGGTAGAAAACTAGGAGCTTCATTTAGATGAATTGAGACAGGGCCTTGCCTTCACCATGAATGCAAATTTCTATCCAGAAAAGTGTTGATATATATAACTTGATTCATAGAATAAAACTTCTGGAACATGTGCTCAATTCCAATACTCGACGATACAAGAACCACTACCAAGAAAGTGAACATAATTGTAAAATTAATATGAGAAACATGAAGAGAGGAGGTCCAATTTGTAACAATAATGTATTCATAATTTTACTTTCAGACCCAAACAGTTGCAGTACTCATTTGTTATCCTTTTTAATTATTATTCTTTATAGCTATCATTATTTCGCAATTTTTTTTTTTTTTTTTTTTTGGATTTATAAAAAATTTATTAAAAAGAGTGGACCTCTACCTGTACAAACAGTAACCACAAAAACCCTCTAAATAATTACAATCTAAAATGTAAATAATCAACAAAGTCTAAAAATGAGAAGGAACTGTAGCTCTGCCAATACTAGTAGTCCACTCATAGAGACAGCAAGATTTAGTTCAAGAGTAGACAACTTGAAGCCGTTAAGTGATTATTTAGCATTTCATTTAAATCCCATTTAAAGCCTTGTGAAAATTAATGAGTTTCTGTTATTGAGACTAGAAGGAGTTGGAATCAAGTGATATGCCATAGGTGTCATAACTTTAATTGTCCACTGCTATATAATTTTGTTTTCCAAGCATCCTTAAGAATGTATGGAGATTTCAAAGATAAAAGCAAATGTCATGCTAATGAACTGAATGTACTCACCAAGCGATCGTTGTTCATGGAAAGTCTTAAGAGCCATCTCACTAGAAAATCACATATCTTCCTTGCAAATCAGCTAGTCAGTTGAACATGGATCATGATAATGCTAATTTCTTATTTTCTTTAGTAAATTGTATCTACCACTTTGCTATTAGAGCAAGATCAGATAGCTTTCCCATCGACATATATGCATAATGTCTGGACCTCTACAAATAGAGAAAATAATATAATATCAAAACCTATTGTAGTAACTAATTGCATCTTTATTCCAGATTAAAATATTTTTCTTGATAGTTCTTTTGATTAATTTCTATCAGAAGCTTTATGAAACTGTTATGTAGGAATAAAGGTAGTTTGAGATGCACAAAATATAACATTAATGACTAACAAACGTCACAAATGGTGAAAAGTCCATGAATCATTTACCACGAAATTAAGCTATCTATGATATCGAGGTTTACTCTGCAATCTGCTCCAAAAACAAGCTGTGCTCTTCATTCATTAGGACCTACCAAAGTTCTGTTTGAGTGAAATAATAAGAGAACAAGAGAGGAAACTAATAATATGCCAACCATAATGCAAATAAATTTCCAAAAAATGAAACCTAATTTATGAGAAAAGATTAAATTTGGTAAATGAGATAGTTACCATTCCTTTTTCTAATAGTTTTTTGCATAATCATATTGCCAGCTACGTTTGAAGAAACATGCACTCTTAAACTTGTCGGCTCCGATGTCAATACTGCTCAGGCTTCTTCTAAAATCCAGTAACCAATAAACTCACCATACCTGATGAAAGGGAAAAATTAAGATGGAGCTAGACTGGTATTTATGGAATTAAATTCCTCATTTCAAGCAGGAAAAAATTTCAGGAACTCATTGAGGCCTATTTATATTCCACCCTCCAAGGCAGTTTTTCCCTATCTTGCTGGGGAAAAGGTTAGGGAGCTTGTGTTTTATTTATTCCAGAAGAAGTGGTAGCCTTGTGCATTGATTATCGAGCACTCAACAAGGTAACCTAACCATCAAGAACAGGTATCCACTTTGACTGCAGACTTCTTCGCTAGAAAGAATTCAATGGGATTTTTGTATTCTCTACCGGAAAGTATATTTCTTTCTTTCTCCCTCCTTCCAACCCCTCATCTCACCCCAACAAAAGAAATGGCAAAAACCCAGTTGCCCATCCACCTTAATAGGTACAGCTAAACTGTACTAGCTAAGCCAATACCATGAAAATTCAGTCAAAATCAGGTCGTGAAGAGGTGAAGGAAGAGTCAAATGACAAAAAGGAATCTAGAGGGGAAGGTTAGGAATTTATGATACTGTATGTGACTTACCTCCATGGCTGACTCTTTCAAAGAAAATCAAACTTACCTTTCACAGATCATATTTTAATGCAAGGGGAATGAGATTAAGTTCCCATTTCAAGAATTTCATCAGTCACTTTCTCAACAGAACTACTACTTTATTAATCTTCACTTTCATCAAATTCAGAATCCTCAGTGGCATGTTCACTTTTAGAGTCACTCAACACATACCTTGTCTGCGCACGGTTCACCCTTTGAGGTCTTGCTCTTGCTGGTGCAACTTCAATAGTTTCTTCAGTACTGGCAGAAGTAGAAGCAGAACTCGAATTTTCTTCATTTTCAGTCACTTCATTTACCTCACCAACCCTTCCCAACACAGAACCACTTTTCTTGTTGAATGGAGATGCCCTCATCTTTCTCACTTTCTTCTTTGGCGAAATCCCATAATTTTCAGCAGGCTTTAACATGTCAGTTAAAAGCTTCTGGCCCAATGTCTGAGGCTGCTGCTTGTTGGCCACACCACTTTTCTTTGCCGCTGCAGGGGCCTAAACTGCCTTGGTTTTCTCCCACCCTTTTTCCTGGCTTCTGGAGCAGCTACAACTTCTACCTCAATATCATCACCATCATCATCATCATCATCAGATATCTCTGAAACAGTTGCCAAGGGTTTCTTCTTCTGTGCAGCAGCAGCCCTTTTGCTAGGTTCTTTCTTCTTGGCTGTTACTTTGGGCACTTCAGTCTCTCTGGCTGTCGGGCATAAAAACAAAGAGAAATTTAGCTCACAAATGCTTACGGAAAAACACTCCCAACACATTCCCAATGTTCACAGTAAAAGGTCATGGAAAATTTTACAAGAAACTAATAATTAGTTCTGCTGAATCTCAAGTGGAAATTTTAGTTGATGCTTATAACATGGAAAAATTTTACTTCTGTACATTACAGTATTTTATTCTCTTGGAATTGATTTTATGAAGAAGAATAATAGAAACACAATTTCTCACACAAGATCATACATTATCCGCTTTGCAAACAATATCCACTGTAATTTGTCTTACATTTCAGCTGAGTTGTGTAAAGATCATAATGTGAGCATTTGGGGAGGGCTGAAAGTTGCATTTCAGCTCTGCGTTTTCATGCCTTTTTTTTTTTTTTTTTTCTCTGCACGTGAACAGTAAAATCACTGTGCAGGAGACAAAAAATACTATTCACGCACTGTTCACGTACTGTTCATGTACGGTTCATGAGTCCCACGACACTATTCACACATTAAAAATTATTTTGTTACAGTGTTTTCAGTTTTCAGTTTCAGCAACACTAAGTTCAATCCAAACGAACCCATAAATAGTCCAAAGAAATATAATAATATAGCATTTACCGGCTGATTGATCAGGAGATGAGTCGAGGTTATAGGCAGCAAGTCGTTCTTTGAGCTCATGCACATCCTCGTCGTCGTCGTCGTCATCATCATCATCATTCAAGACTAAAGTTTGCTTTTTCGGCTGAAAAGAAAAAGTACTATCAACATGAGTTCTAGAGAAATCCTTTACAAGGAAAAATAGAACATAGGAACTGAAACAGACCTTAGCATGAGCATTCCTAGAGCCTGCTCTGCCTTTGGGTTTTGCTGCCTCTGGAGCTTTCTCGGGTAAATCAAGCTGATATAAACCAAAAATCAAACAAAAACTAATACATATTATAAACATTAAACTGTTTGACACTTCAATTTCCATTGCAGCCATAGATGACGAGACAGCTTCTAAAACAGATTCTGCATCATTTGCCTTCTTATTATTGTTCTTCCGTGGGTTCTTGGGTGCTTGTCTAGTAGACTTCATAGCAGCTTCATCCCTTGCTTTGCCTCTCAGTTTCTTTCTTAACTCCTCTGACTGAGCATCACTTTTCTCAAGCTCCTAAATTGTATAAAACTAAACAGTCAAGAAACAGAAAGACACAAAAATAAACAAATCATCACAAGGAATTGTTAATTTTTCAGTCATAAATCGAGTTGCCCCTCGAAAGCATCAAGATCTTTCCTCCAAAGCATCAAGCTCCTTGTTCAGCTTGCCCGTCTGATCATATAACATTCAGAAGGTGTTATATTAGATATATATTCATTCTCTCTCTAAAAAACACAAGAAGAAAACATGGTCAAACTTTGACCTCAAACTGCCTAAGCCAACTCTTCCTCTCTTCTGTCTTATTCTTACTGAATGCCAGCTCAATGGTCTCCCATCCTTTTCATCTTCCCAAATAAAATCTTTCCTGTGTTTCTCAAGATTTGCAAAGTACTCTCTTCCTTCCTTTGATGTGCTTGTTCCCAACCCCTAAAAAGACAAACAAATCAATATGCAAAAGACAGAAAACAGATAATAGAATAAAAGGTTATGTAATTGGTTCACATGTAACAAATTTAACAATGCAAACCTTATAGTACTTGATAGACCACCCACTTACTTTTCCTGTCAAATTGTGCTTCCATGACTCGTACTCAGGCATGGTATAAAATGATATTTGTGTCCCATTTTTGTGAGTTGCCTGCAAAGATGATAAATGATTATTTTCCCTCGAGAAACATTCCACTTATATTGAAGTTCTGCTAATATTTGAACTAGTCAACTGAAAATACCAACCTTCACAATAGGAGTGATAAACTCAATTAGAAAAGATGGAACTTTTAACAGTGATGGCCAATAAGAATGAATAAAATTGATCAACAGCACTTTGATGTGGGAACCATCATGGTCCTGTACAAGAATTATAGTTAAAATTTTATATTTGTTGAAGGCTGTCCGTGTGCCTTGTAGAGAGAACTGTAAGCATAAAACAAGAACAAAACAATAAGAGAAACTTAAGGCGTCCCACCTTATCAGTCATTATCATCAAATGACCATATCTCAAAGATTTTACATTGGTGTATTCTTTTGTACCCAATGTCTTTATTCTCAGTGAGCTGTTTAGCGGTGGCTTCCCCCACATTGAGCAATTTACCTCTCAATGGGAACACACCGTTGTAATCTCGACACACGGCAGCAAGCCCGGCCAACTGTATTAGAATGAATAGCGTCAAAAATCATACAAAGTGAAACCCAATAGAGCTAACTTTAGTGCTAAAATACTCTGCATGATGGCACAACAACTTACTGCAAGAGCCTTAGCTGAATCTCCTTCAGTTAAAATAAGGTACATTTATAAGAATCCTTCCCTCCTGCTTTGTTAGCATCGTCTAGCTTTTCAATACCATGAATCTTCTCTGTCTTTTTTTCATCACTTTTCTTAAGATCTTTGCTCTGCTTGAAATTTGCCCATAACAGCATTTTGTTCTCTTGCAATTGATTTTACGAAGAATAACGTAAGTGAATAATCAAGATGCACAGAGGCCGTAAATTGAAAGTCAGATCACAATGCAAAAAATGGAGTACTTGTGCTAATGGGCAAATCCAAATAATCCGGTGCATGTGCTAATAGGCCCATGTGCTATTGGTTTTGATGGGCTGGATATATTAGAGAAATGGTTGATTAATTTTCAGAAGGTTGCAGAAAATGAGTTAATGCAGACCCAATCTTGGGCCATTAAAAGGAGAACTAACAAGAATAAACAATATGTCACTGATGGGCTGGGTTTTTATGGTTAGGTTAATAGTTGAACATTACTTTCTGGAGTAACACAAATTTAACTTTAACATTTAAAGTTCTCATTCAAAAATATATCAACTATGGATAAAACATTGAGTATGCTTTAAAATGATTTGGTAAAGAAATTATTTGTGGAATTCTGGAAGGAGAAAAGAGACAGTCAAATGTCCTAGAATGCAAGTCCAAAAACTTGTTTAACATTATGCATAAAATGCACGGGTACAGATAAGGGTATGGGTAGGAGCATGGGGTCACAACATTTTTTTAAAAAAAAATTCTATGGTACAATACATCAGTGATACATGTAATAATTACTTATTTAATATTTTTAAGCACTTATTTTTTAAGCATATGTAAACTTAAGAGCAATAATGGATAATAAAATAAATTCATGGCCTTTAAATGGTGTTTAGAATAAAAATTAAGATCAAAAGGAGTAAATAAAGCCAAAGAGGCAAAGACCTTGTAGCTGAATTGGCACCTCCCTATGTACAAAGTGCTTGGGGGTCTAGGAGGGAAAGGGTTTGAACTGCGGGGTTAGCAGCATGTTGTAATTACTTATCAAAAAAAAAAAAAAAAAAAAGGAGTAAATAAAAGATAACTAGATTGATTTTGATGGGCTGGATATATTTGAGAAATGGTTGATTGATTTTCAGAAAGTTGCAGAAAAGGACTTAATGTGGGCCTAATCTTGGGCCATAAAAAGAAAAAGCTAACTAATAAAGACAAGGAATATGTCACTAACGATGGGCTGGATTTTATAGTATTTATGGATTACAATATTCTATTAAGAGCTAGTAAAAAAATTATATAAAATGAATTTTTAAATTGAAAAACCAAAAATAAAATGTTTATCATTGAGAGCTGAATAATTAATTAATTAATTAATGGACATTTGCGCATAATAATTTAATAGGCAAACAAATTTTCAATTCTAAATTTGGCATTCCTTATAGATAAATATTTGATTAATAAGTTCATAACTATGGTTTGGGCTAAAAAAAATTCATACCCATCGTTGAGTAGATATAAGCATCTAACCATCCGCTTTTGGTTTTGTTTTTGCTTTTGAAAAGAATGGGCTTTTGTGGTTTACAAGCATCATTCTTAAGATACTAGGCAATAACGCACATGTTTTGGTATCTGTTTTTTCTTTTCTTTTCTTCTCTTTTAATATCAATTTTTTTGATGAGATAGAATTTCAACTTATATGGTCCATTTGCTTGGAGAGGTGAAAAAGTAGGATGATAGAAAATGGGGAGGGGATAGAAAAATGAGATGATAAAAAAGATTTTAGTTTTTCTCATTTGTGTTTGGTTGGGGGTAAAAAAGTGAAAGGATGGAAAAAATGAGTTTGTAAAAATTTATCCATATGCTTTTGTTAAAAAATAATGCCCAATTAAAACAAAAAAGTGTCAAAAAATAAAAAATATAAAAAACCCAATCACCCAAATTTATTAAGAACTATGCCTAAAAAAAAAAAAAAAAGGTATAGTTAAACAAAATAAAAAAAATGAATCATGCCCAAAAAAAAAAAAAAAATGAAAAGAGTGAAAATGCAACCAAGTCCAATCCACGCAAGAAAGCCACACACACAAAAAAAAAAAAAAAAAAAAAAAAAAAAAAAAATGAAAAGAGTGAAAATGCAACCAAGTCCAATCCACACAAGAAAGCCACACACATAAAAATAATAATAATAATAATAATAATAACTAGTCGCTAACCCGTGCGATGCACGGGATAGTTAAACAAAATTTATACACATTCACCTTTATTGGTACAATTATTTGAAAACAATTTTAACTAATACCCAAATGTAAGAGACACATTGACTTACTATTTAAAGTAGCCTTCTGAAGAATTTACACATATTGTGCAACTGAGCCTTAAAATTTAATTCCTGAACACCGCAACTCCATAAAATTCATACTAATAATAATATTTTATGATTGCACAGACTATTTTTTTAGAGTGGTTGATCTCAACATTAGCGTGCATTTAATCTTTCACTAAAAGCAAAGGGAAGTAGATCATGTGCAAATGGCATTCACTATTGGCTATTAATGCAATTATTAAGCCGTACCACATTGAACATGTTTCTCTATCAAAATATATAAACAAACTAACCTTACAAAAGCTGAACTTTATAAGCTAAAATCTATACCGTGAGTTGTAGATCTTGTATGCTATACCGTGCATTTAGGGCTTCCTACATCTGGAGAGAGAGAGAGTTTGCAGAAACCAAAGAAAATATCTCTATAGCTTAAGAAACACAATATACTAAAATCAAAGAGAGAAAATTTTCAGAGGACAAAATATTATAGATAATTTAAAAGAATTTTGGTTTAATTCCTGAACACCGCAACTCCATAAAATTCATACTAATAATAATATTTTATGATAGCGCAGTTAAAATTTTGGTTTAATTCTTGAACACTGAATTGGAAATTGATTATATGAGTATTCAATGGTGAACAAAGTACTATGTATTAATTAATATATAAACAAAACTAACCTTACAAAAGCTGAACTTTATAAGCTAAAATCTATATCGTGCATTGTAGATCTTGAATGCTTTACCGTGCGTTTAGGGCTTCCTATGTCTGGAGAGAGAGAGTTTGTAGAAACCGTGGCTTTATATTTCTTAACTTGAGAGGGGTAAAGTTGCTAGGGTTTTGAAGAGTTATAATGTTTTTATTTTGAGAGTTTGCAGAAACCGTGACTTTATATTTCTTAACTTTAGAGAGGGGTAAGGTTGCTAGGGTTTTGAGGAGTTATAATGTTTTTGTTTTTATTTTTTAAATATTGTACTGACGTGGAAAATTGTGGTGCCGGCAAAGGTATACCGTGAGTTGTAGATCTTGAATGCTATACCGTGTATTTAGGGCTTCCTACATCTAGAGAGAGAGAGTTTGCAGAAACTAAAGAAAATCTCTCTATAGCTTAAGAAACACAATATACTAAAATCAAAGAGAGAAAATTTTCGGATGACAAAATATTATAGATAATTTAAAAGAATTTTGGTTTAATTCCTGAACACCGCAACTCCATAAAATTCATACTAATAATAATATTTTATGATAGCGCAGTTAGAATTTTGGTTTAATTCTTGAACACTGAATTGGAAATTGATTATATGAGTATTCAATGGTGAACAAAGTACTATGTATTAATTGATATATAAACAAAACTAACCTTGCAAAAGCTGAACTTTATAAGCTAAAATCTATACCGTGCATTGTAGATCTTGAATGCTTTACCGTGCGTTTAGGGCTTCCTATGTCTGGAGAGAGAGAGTTTGCAGAAACCGTGGCTTTATATTTCTTAACTTGAGAGGGGTAAGGTTGTTAGGGTTTTGAGGAGTTATAATGTTTTTATTTTGAGAGTTTGCAGAAACCGTAGCTTTATATTTCCTAAATTGAGAGAGGGGTAAGGTTGCTAGGGTTTTGAGGAGTTATAATATTTTTGTTTTTATTTTTTATTTTTTAAATATTGTGCTGACGTGGAAAATTGTGGTGCCTGCAAAGGTTTCGGTTTTATATATATATATATATAGATAATAATTAGTGAAATAGCAACCATGCCCAGGAAAGAAAAAAAAAAAGTGAAAAAGCAACAAGTACTCCACATGAGAGGAGGAGGGGTAGTTCAGTCATTGATTGCAACTATTCTTCTCCTCTCTATTTTAGATAGAATTTTGATTGGTCAAGGGAGAAAATACCTAAGTTCCGCCAATTTTCCATCATCCCCTTCTCTCTAACCAAACATTCATAAAATCAATTTTCTCTCCCTTATTTTTTATCCTCCTTTTTTCAATAATGATTACTCTTTATCATTGAGGGCTGTTTCATTTTTTGTGTAAGCGGATTTTAAACCCAGATCTTTAAATTGAAGACAAAAAATCTGTCACTTAAACTAAGTAGAACCCACAATAATAACTCTTGATAAAATTTGAATGTGTGAAAAAGAGTTAAGTATTATTTATTGATGGTTTTTAATTTATATACATATTGGATTGGTATGTTTACATGTAATATAGTAGGATTCTTCTACTTTTCTACCCCTCCAATCAAACGGACCCTATAAGTTAAAATTCTATCTCATCGAAAAAATTGATATTAAAAAAATGAAAATAATAGAAAGAACAGTGTAAGGTTGAATTTATTCAACCATCTAATTGGCTTTATTCCGTGCCAAATTTGCTTGTAATTCAGCATTTAGTAACCCTGTATTTAGGTGGGATTGTTGTAAGGGTAGTGAGTGAGATAGAGTGAAGATTGCTCAAGAGTGTGCAAGAAAACAAAGTGTCGCGGTTGGGACTCGCGGCTGGACTCGCGGTTTCAACCCGCCAGAATCTGCACACGTGCCAAGCATGCTGGAAGATGAACAGTCATGCTAGCTGGAGCATTACAGGACAAAACAGGACAACTGGCCATATGGTTATCTCGCGACTGGATCTCGCGACTTAGTCAAGCCGCGAGGTCAAGCCGCGAGCCACCCCTGTTTTGGAAAAACCTGACGTTTCGCATTCCTCTTCACTCTAGTATAAATACCCTTTTAACCCACGATTGAAAGAGAGCTTCCAGAGAGAATTTTGAGAGAGAAACCCTAAAGAAAAACAAGATTGTTTCACACACAATCCCTACCTTAGAGTCTCTTCATATTCCTCAACTCTCTTCCTCTCCATTGTCAAATCCTTGAGAGGTATTTTACCAAACCTGGGTCTCACCATCATCATCACTGTGAGACAGTCGTTTGGAGTTCTGGGAAGCAGTTAAGAAGGAGCCAATCTTCATTGGTTGATGCTATGGTATAGTAGCGGAATCCGGGAAGCTAGAAAAGAAAAAGGTTCGGCGCAACCTCGTTGGAGCAAGAAGCTTGGAGGGCTTAGGTGCACTGGGTAGATTAGGCTTGGAGGGTCTATTGCTGTCCTTGTATCCCAACTGTATTTTCTAGTGGATTGATTACCGCTTGGAGGGCGGCGGAGAGGTTTTTCGCCGAGGTCTTCGGTTTCCTCTTCGATAACACATCGCGTGTTGTCTTTGTGTTTGCATCTTCCTTCCTCTCTATCTATGCCTTTACATTATCTGCTGTGGTTTATTTTGTTATGGCTTAGATAGTTGTTTAACCAATTCCATATTATAGCATATGTTAAGTTTCCGCACACTAGTTGTTTGACATATTGCTTGTGTTGGTTAAGTTGGTTTTTGGGGGTCTAAACGTTCAAAAGTGTTTTTGTACACGTTTTTGAACTTTCAAACAGCTATTGAAACATGTGCATTAGTGCCTAGTATATATTAAGAATGTGCTTGTAAACCACAGAAGCACATGGTTATATCAACTCAACGATGGGTATGAACTATTTTTTTAGCCCAAACCATTGTTATGAAATTATTAATCAAATATTTATCTATAAGGAATGTAAAATTTATAATTGAAAATTTGTTTGCCACTTAAATTATTATGTGCAAATGTCCATTAATTAATTATTCAGCTCTCAATTATAAACATTTAATTTCTGGTTTTACAATTTAACAATTCATTTTATATAATTTTTTTACAAGCTCTTAATATACTCCATAAATATTGTAAACCATAAATATAAAGAAACTTAGCCCATCATCAGTGACATATATTCCTTATCTTTGTTAGTTAGCTTCTCCTTTTTATGGCCCAAGATTGGGCCCACATTAACTCATTTTCTGCAACTTCCTGAAAATCAATCAACCGTTTCTTCAATATATCAAGCCCAGCAAAACCAATAGAACATGGGCCTATTACAACATGCACTGGATTACTTGGATTGGCCCATTAGCGCATGTACTCCATTTCTTGCATCATGCATGATCTACGCGGTTCAAATACATATAAAAAACTCAAACATCATTCCCAAAGTTGATTTTCTTGGTGAATTTCAAATGCCCTAAACTCACTTCATACCCACGCGATGATTGTGGTTGTGGCCAAAGCATTGAGTAATGTCTGCAATACATTATGAATTCACCTGGTTGTTTCTTGTTCAAAGATTGAAAACATCAAACTGTTGTATGTTTCTGATTAATTCTCTTTCAATTTGTCCCTACACAATCATCTTTGTGTTTTCTGTTTCTCAAAAAAAATCTTTGTGTTTTCTAGTTGCACACAGTTTGCAGCATGTCTCTCATCTAAAAGGCATCTGATTTCTAACTCTAAATTCAGTTATGTGAATTTGATGCAACTAGCTAGTTTAGCAAATTGTATTAGACCTTTATAAGTTTTGTACACATAGAACTTGATGGTTGCTAACAATAATATTTCAACTGGTGAGCAATCTCTCTGACTCTGCATGTTTTCCATCTAAAAGTAGTCCAAACAACTGTTTGTTAGATTCAGAAAGTTTCAGCTGCATCTTTTTTGTGCTCAATTGTACAGCAAAGAAAAAGATGAGGAGATAGAAAAATGGGAGGATAGAAAAGATTTTAGTTTACCTCATTTGTATTTAGTTAGAGGTGGAAAAGTAAAGAGATAGAGAGAGAGAGAGAAAAAAAAAAAAAAAGAGTTTGTATAAATTTACTACTATGCTCTTATTAAAAAAATGATACGCAATTAAAATAAAAAAATTGTCAAACAACCAAAAATAAAAATAAAAACCCAATCAACCAAAAGTGTCCCAAAAAAAAAAAAAGGTTTTTTTTTTTTTTTTTTTTTTTAATAAATCATGTATAGTTAAACCCAAAAAAGAAAGAAGAACAAAACAAAATTTGTATCATGTCAAAAAAAAAAAAAAAAAAAAAAGTGAAAAAGCAACTAGGTCCAGTCCACACAGGAAATGGGTTATTGCATTTGTTTCATGGTCTTTACTATTTCCCCCAAAAGATTGTTTTCCTTCCTTTATTGGCAATAGAAAAGTTTTACTAGGAAAAATTACATATTTTTTATCATAAACTTTCATCCTATTTACAATGTCCCTTCAATCTATCAATTTACTTAATTGATACCTTAATTTGAAAGATATGTATCAAAACAACGGAGATAAGGTATAAATTCATGGTTGTATGTTTTGTTATTATGGTAATTGTAAGGTTAAATTTATTCAACCATGTGTTGACTTTATTTAGTGCCAAATTTATTTGTATTTCAGCAATTAGATACCCTGTATTTAGGTAGGAATTATGTAAGGGTTGTGTGTGAGAGAGTGTGAAGAAGTCAAGTGTGTGAGCATTTAGAGTGATTCTCGCGAGTGACTTGCAACTAGCAACTCGCCAAAATGCCACACGTGTGAAGCATGCAGGAAGCTGAAGGGTCACGACAGCTGGAGCACTACAGGACAAAAGTGGACATTTTGGCTTGGTAGTTAACTCGCAACTCATCCTAGTCGCGAGTGAGTCGCTAGAATGCCCTGTTTTGCAGAAAAATGACTATTCACATTCCTCACGTACCTTACTATAAATATTCTTACACCCACGAAATGTAGAAAGCTTCCAGAAAGAATTTTGAGAGAGAAATCCTAGAGAAAACCAAGATTAACTCATCCATAATTTTAGACATTTAATTCTCCAAATTCCTCTACTCTCACCCTCTCCATTGACATGCCCTTGAGAGATTCATTAGCCAAATCCTTATCTCACCATACCCAAATTAGTGAGGAGGTATTTTGGTGCTTAGGAAGCAGTTCGGAGATGACCAATTCATTTGGTTGATGCAATAGGCTTATTGCGAGATTCAAAAAGCTAAAAAAGACATGGTTAGGCTTAATCTTGTTGGAGCAAGAAACTTAGAGGGCTTAAGTGCATTTGGTAGATTAGGGTTGGAGGGTCTATTGCTATTCATGTATCCCAACTTTATTTCTTAGTGAATCATTTCACTGCTTGGAGGGCGGTGGAGAAGTTTTTCGCCAAGTTTTTCGGTTTCCTCTTTGATAACACGTGCCGATGTTATCTTTGTGTTTGCATCTCTCTAACCTTTACTCTTACCTTTTAATTGCTACTGTGTTGTGATTAATTATGGTGTAGAGTTGTTTATTTGATTGGGTTTTGCTTGTACTTATCATTCCGCACATCTATTGTTTGAGTATAAACTTATGTTTGTTAATTTTGAAATTGGGGATCTAAACATTCATTAGTATTTTACACACTAAGTGAGCTTTCAATAATTTTCTTTTTAAGAAAAAACTTAAGCTATTAGTTGAGACTTTGATGAATTTAACAATTTAACCATTATTTTAAAAGATTTTATTTGCTCATCATGATTAGCACTGAGAATAGTAAGATTTTAATTTTTCAAGAAAACTTTGATTCTCCCTAAAGCTATATCCTCAAAACCATGAAACTTCAGTTTAATATCATGTTCTATTTTTTCTTTTAATTTAAAAAAAAAAAACTCTGATTAATCCCTCCACATTCCGCATTATTCTATTATTAAGCTCCATCATAATATGAATGGACAAAATTTTACGTTTGCTACTGCTTGAGCAATCTGTCAATGTGTTTGTTTAAGAAATAATTCCAAAATGATACGAGTTAATGAATAGAAATGGATTATTTTGATATTGTTAATAGTTTTTTTTTTCTTCATATTAAATTGTCACTCAGTTTTGTAATCAAGTAATATTTCTTTGGAATTCAAACATTGCAATCCCGTAGAAAGGGGTGACCAAACCATAACTATGACGGACTCATTGGCACCAAATCTCGAACTTTGGATGATGATGAGTCTATCATGCATGTACTATAAGAAGCTTTTGTTTGGGATTTGAATTTATTTCAAATAGAACCCTTTGTAGAGACATGTTTATAGGTGAATGGGCACCTAAAGCATCTAAATTAGATTCACATGAATTGTTCTATACCCTTTAGATTCTAGTCTTATTGAGATTAACACACAGGTGATGGTGTTGAAGCTGGTTGTACCCATGTGGGCTGAGTACAAGTAATATTTGGAACAAAGTAGTATGGTTTCTCGCATAATGGAATGGATAGGGTACTTCAAAATTTCTAGGACCTTTATGTTTATTATTGTTTTATTTTGAACTTTAAAGCTGTCCTTGACACCCCCTTTTGATATAGTTGTTGTTTTGGTAAGAGATAAGATTGTAAATTGTACCCTTAAAGCTTAGGATACTTTGGATTTATTACTCTAAAGTTTTAAATTTGGATTAAAACCCCAATAATAGTGTTTGGACTTTGGAAAAAGAAAAGAAAAAAGTTATTTTGTCCATATCAAGTACTAAAAATAGTCGTTAAATATCACCTCATTTTAAATCATTTTGCTTGAGCAAAAATTATGTTCTTCGAAATCTCCATTAAGTTCATTCAGCAAAAAAAAAAAAAAAAAAAAAAAAAAAAAAAAAAAAAAAAAAAAAAAAAATTCCATTAAGTTCATTTGATAGAGTTTTAACATAATTCAGATACATCAATATTAATAATTTTTTATTTGAGTTTAATCTCATGGAATTAGCCAACATCTAAATCTAATAAAAAATTGTCCAGTGAGGTCTTAGCATCTCTTAACCAAGATTTTTTTTTTTTTCGGAGTGCCTCTTTCACAATATTAAATTTCAGGTAAATATAAGAAGAATGGTTTATGGATTTCACTTTTCCAAGTGGCTTATCAATCATTAAAAATTAAAATAATTGTAAAGAAAACAATATGATCTATATTAGTATGTTTTATCCTAAAGAAGATATGGTACGCAATGTCAAGGCCTACTGAATAGTGTCCCACGTGGAGATGTCGGTGTACGTAAGATTGAATTGAATGAAAGTAGAATTTTCTCCTTGACTCACTAATAACTCGTAATTATGTAAAATGTCAATGTTCATAATTATATTCATATAATAATATATAGAATGGTGCCATGAAGATGCTATGACTCAGCAACATTGTTAAGTCTCTTCCATGAAAAGAATGTGTAGTCAAATTACTCAAATCCTCAACCCAACTTAATTATTGTACCGAAATATTGTGACACCGAATTTTATTTATTTTATTTTTCTTTGAAAGTTATAATAGAGAGTTCTATTTTATTTTGCTTCGAAAGTTATAACAGAGAGAAAGATTTGAATATGAACATTTTCTCTGTTGAGTTATAAGAATTTTATTCTACCAATAAAACCTTTTAAAAAAATAAAAATAAAAAAGATAAAAGTATGGGTTGTATGTGGCCTTGGGCCCTTGGGCCATCTCAAGAAGAGATAGACCCCACAAACAGAGAGAAATTCTATATACCTTAAAAATTTGATACAAGTTGCGATAGATTGTTAATAATAGATAAAAAAAAGTAAAATTAGTGGTGGAAGAAGATGAAAATCAATAAAAACTTTTCAACTTAACAGATGTAAAAAATGTTGCCAAATTATTTGTGTATGTAGCATTACTCACTAGCTAATGTTGCACACTTGCATGACATGAGCTCAAATCAAGCTCACACGGTCCCACATTTAACCAAAATTTGGCATTACGAAAATTTTGATGCTATCAGCCAGATATATGTAGACTACATTTATTAATTTTTATTTTATCTTGGAATCTAAACTTAGTTGTTAAAGCTTTTTATTTTATTTTTTATTTTATTTTATTGGAGTTGTTAAAGCTTATAAGCTATTAGGAAATATTATATTTAATTATTTGACTACATAATTTTAACACTTCCCTTCACAAGCAGGCTTAAACTACCTTTTTAATAGGCGAGACCCAATACATGGGAATTATTCTAACACTCCCCCTCTCATGTGTGAGCTTAAACTACCTTTTTAATAGGTGAAACCAAACATGTTGGAATTTAAATAGGAGGTAGTGTAGAAGAGACATGGATTGAAACTTAGGACCCCCTGCTCTGATATATTTTTAAATTATCAATTGTCCCAAAAGTTTAAACTATTAAAAAAAATGATAAATTTAATCATTTAACCTCATACCTCTAACACTAGTTATAAAACGTTAGATTGGGTCATTGAACTACATAGTCGTTGACTCATTGTTGCTTGTGGGTTGTGGCTAAATGATGCCCAATAGGCATATTGGGTATGGGTAACTGTCAAAGTTCGGATCTTAATTTTATTTTTTAATTTTTAAATAGTTCTTATTTTCTTTCTTTTTCTATCAATGCCAAAGATTACTTTGCATGCAATCCTAAATTCCTAATAGCTTGTACTTCCCAAATGATTACTTGAATCCTACTATTGTTTTCCTAAAGGAGGAGGGTAAGGACATGGGCACATATAGTTTTCAAGAAAGAAGCTTTGAAGTTTGAGCTAAACTTTAGAGCTGAATCTTATAATCATGTTACATCCACCTTTTTGAATTATGAGGTTTTAAGTTTTTATGTTTTCCCTCTGACTTTTTCTTTTCTTTTCTTTATAAGTGTTAATTATTTGGTTTCTAGAGGATGTAAATGTAATTCTTTTCAATGTTCTATGGGTCTTTGTTTTTTGGCTGTACCCTTTTTTAATGTAACTTATAAGTTAGCTCAATCTTGTTTCACATAGACTTCTTTGGAGAAGCCTTCTTTTAATCTTTTTAGGGGCTACCCATGCCAGTGTTACTTGGCTCTCTTCTTACTTCTTAGCTATGTCATGAAATTTAAATGTGTGTGCAACTATGCATAGTGATCACATTAAAATAATTTATGTGATTTTCAGAAATTTTGAATTTTCGTTGTTATTTCATCAATTTTAGATGTTTTTAATGCTTTCCTCAGTAAGTTATGATTTTATTTTCTTACCTTTTATTTTTGTAGAACTTATGCAAGAATTTCACGAACTCAATAGCTAGCAAAAACAAGTTGAAAAATGTCAATACTGCCTCATTAGATCAGTTTATTTATTTATTTAAAATTTTTCATATTCAATCAAATGACTTTTTTTTTTTGCAATTTGTTATTTTAACCTTTTTTTGACCTATGCTTGGGCCTATCGGCCCAATCCTCCGCTCCATGGACTAAGCCTCAGTAAATCTCCCATTAAAAACCACGCAATATTATTCGGGTCGGGTCGGGTCGGGTCGTCAAACCGGATCAAACAAAACTAGGCTCCACAAAGCCCAACAGTTTATACATAGTAAATTATTTTCTATAGCATTCTAAATATCACTCGGATATTCATCTAATATAGATCCAGACCATTTAAAGCAATGGTCCATATGCCTATTAGCACACTCACTTGATTACTTGGATTGGCCCATTAACACATGTACTCCCTTGCAACATGATCCAACGGTGCATGGTCAGAATATATATACATTATTTTTTGGGTAAATTAGATATATAAAGATCCAAAGTTTATATCATGTTTTATATGTTTCTCAAAAAAAAAAAAAAAAAATCATGTTTTATATTAGGAATCAGGTTTTAGGATTTTGTCAATTAAAGTCCCAAATTAATGAAATTCTTCCAATTTTAGGCATCTATCAATCTTTGTTATTCATTTAAGTTATTATTACAGCAATAGAGCTTATAAAAGCTGGAATTCATCAATTAAACCTTGTGTTTTACATAAGAAGGTAGAGAGAGAGAGAGAGAGAGAGAGAGAGAGAGAGAGAGAGAGAGAGAGAGAGAGAGAGAGAGAGAGAGAGAGAGAGAGAGAGAGAGAGAGTTTTGCTTAGTGTGAGAAAGTGATTGTTTGAAAATTGAATCTAATTTCCTAGATGAAACATAATACCAGTTTCCCTTTTTTTGGACTATACAACTCTACATAATAGTGTAAATAAATGATAAAAGGGTTATTATTGTGAGTCGGTTGCCGTCTTTATATAGAGTGAAAAAAATCTTGTAGCCGTACTTTTGTACTTTTCCCTAATAATAGTGAAATCCCTGCAACTCCGTGGACGTAGGCAAATTTCCGAACCACGTAAATATTGTCTTGTGCGTTTGATTGCTTTCTTTGGTGTGTGTTTTCTCAATTTTTTTTGGTTTCTCACAGGTTGAGATTTTGATTAAATTCCCTACAACTGGTATCATAGCTTAGGGTTAGATTTGAGTGGGAGCAATGGCAGAGGAAGCAGGAAAGGCATCTGGAATAGAAAAGTTTGATGGCACAGACTTCGCGTATTGGAGGATGCAGATTGAAGATTATCTCTATGGGAGGAAATTGCATCTGCCTCTTTTGGGGACAAAACCTAAACCTATGAAAGCTGAGGAATGGGCGCTTCATGACAGACAGGTTCTGGGAGTTATTATGTTAACTTTGTCTAGGTCTGTTGCACACAATGTTGTAAAGGAGAAGACCACAACAAATCTGATGAAGGCTTTGTCTGGTATGTATGAAAAGCCGTTCGCAAACAACAAGGTGCATTTGATGAAGAAATTGTTCAATTTAAAGATGGTAGAGAATGCATCAGTAGAACAACATCTGAACGAATTTAACACTATCACAAATCAATTGTCGTTTATAGAAATTGATTTTGATGATGTGATTCGTGCTCTGATTGGCTTGGCCTCTTTGCCAAACATTTGGGAGGCAATGAGGATAGCATTAAGTAATTCTATGTGAAAGGAAAAGCTGAAGTACAATGACATCTGAGATTTAATTCTGGCTGAGGAAATTCGCAGAAGAGATGCAGGCGAAACCTCAGGATTTGGTTTTGCCCTAAACCTTGAGACAAGAGGCAGAGGTAATGACAAAAATTCAAATTGGGGCAGATAAAAATCCAGAAATTCTAATAGGAACAAAAGCAAATCTAGATTAGGCCAACAAGTACAATGCTGGAATTGTGGGAAAACAGGTCACTTTAGGAGGCAAAACAAAAGTCCTAAGAAGAAGAATGAAGATGATTATGCTAATGCTGTAACAGAAGAGTTACATGATGCATTACTTCTTGCAGTAGACAGTCCACTTGATAATTAAGTTTTGGACTCAGGAGCTTTATTTCATACCACTCCACACCGAGAAATCATACAGAATTATGTTTCAGGTGATTTTGGTAAGGTGTATTTGGCTGATGGTTCAGCCTTGGATGTTATGGGTATGGGAGATGTCCGAATATTGTTACCCAATGGGTTTGTTTGGTTACTAGAGAGGGTTCAACATATTCCTGACCTGAGGAGGAATCTGATTTCTGTTGGACAACTTGATGATGAAGGACATGCAATATTGTTTGTTGGTGGTACTTGGAAGGTTACAAATGGAGCTAGGGTATTGGCTCGTGCAAAGAAGTCTGGTACTCTATGTATGACCTCATGTCTAAGAGACACAATTGCAGTTGCTGATGCAAGTACTGATACAAGTCTATGGCACCGTAGACTTGGTCACATGAGTGAGAAAGGGATGAAGATGTTGCTGTCAAAAGGAAAACTACTATAATTGAAGTCCATTGATTTTGACATGTGTGAAAGTTTCATCTTAGGAAAGCAGAAAAATGTGAGCTTCTTGAAAACTGACAGGACATCGAAGACTTAAAAATTGGAATTAGTACATACTAATTTGTGGGGGCCTTCTCTAGTTGCATCCCTTGGAGGTTCAAGGTACTACATCACTTTTATTAATGACTCAAGCAGAAAGGTATGAGTTTATTTTTTGAAAAATAAATCTGATGTATTTGAAACTTTTAAGAAGTGGAAGGCCATGGTTGAGACAGAAACAGGTTTAAAAGTAAAATGTTTGAGGTCAAATAATGGAGGAGAGTACATAGATGGAGGGTTCAGTGAGTATTGTGCTGCACAGGGAATTAGGATAGAGAAGACCATTCCTGGGACACCACAGCAAAATGGTGTGGCTGAGCACATGAACAGAACTCTCAATGAGCGTGCTAGAAGTATGAGGTTGCATGCTGGACTACCAAAAATTTTCTGGGTTGATGCTGTTAGCACTGCAGCTTACTTGATAAACCGAGGACCATCAGTTCTCATGGAGTTCAGACTTCCTAAGGAGATTTGGAGCAGTAAAGAGGTAAAGTTTTCACACTTAAAAGTTTTTGGTTGTGTTTCTTATGTTCATATTGATTCTGACGCTTGTAGTAAACTTGATGCAAAGTCTAAAATATGTTTTTTCATTGGCTATAGTGATGAGAAATTTGGTTATAAGTTTTGGGATGAATAAAACAGGAAAATCATCAGAAGTAGAAATGTGATATTTAATGAACAGGTTATGTACAAAGACAAGTCAACTGTAGTGTCAGATGTTACAAAGATAGATCAAAAGAAATCTAAGTTTGTCAACTTAGATGAATTGACTAAAAGTACTGTCCAGAAAAGGGGTGAAGAAGATAAGGAGAATGTAAATTCACAAGTAGATCTGAGTACACCTGTAGTTGAAGTTCGCAGATCTTCCAAGAACATTAGACCTCCACAGCGTTATTCAGCTGTTTTAAATTATCTCCTGTTGACTGATGTTGGTGAGCCAGAGTGTTACGATGAAGCCTTACAAGATGAGAATTCAAGTAAATGGGAGTTAGCCATGAAGGATGAGATGGATTCCTTATTGGGGAATCATACATGGGAACTAACTGAATTGCTAGTAGGAAAGAAGGCTTTGCACAACAAGTGGGTATACAGAATAAAGAATGAGCATGATGGTAGCAAACGTTACAAGGCCAGATTAGTTGTTAAAGGGTTCCAGCAGAAGGAAGGCATTGACTACACAGAGATAATTTCTCTAGTTGTGAAGATGTCAACAATCAGACAGGTACTAGGAATAGTGGTTGCAGAAACCTTACATCTTGAGCAGTTAGATATGAAGACAGCATTCCTTCATAGTGACTTGGAGGAAGACCTTTACATGATTCAGCCAGAAGGGTTCATTGTTCAGGGACAAGAGAATCTAATCTGCAAACTTGAAAAGAGCTTGTATGGCCTAAAACAAGCTCCTAGACAGTGGTACAAAAAATTTGACAGTTTTATGCATAGAATTGGATTCAAGAGATGTGAAGCTGATCACTGTTGCTATGTTAAGTTTTTTGACAATTCTTACATCATATTACTATTGTATGTGGATGATATGCTTATTGCAGAGTCTAGCATTGAGGAGATTAATAATTTGAAGAAGTAATTGTCCAAACAGTTTGCAATGAAAGATTTGGGAGCTGCAAAGCAAATCCTTGGTATAAGAATCATTAGAGACAAGGCTAATGGTACATTGAAGCTTTCATAGTCAAAGTATGTGAAGAAAGTTCTCAGCAGGTTCAACATGAATGAAGCTAAACCAGTGAGCGCACCCTTGGGTAGTCATTTTAAACTAAGCAAAGAACAGTCACCGAAGACAGAAGAAGAAAGGGACAATATGAGCAAGGTGCCCTATGCCTCAGCTATTGGTAGCTTAATGTATGCTATGGTGTGTACAAGACCAGACATTGCACATGTAGTGGGAGTTGTATGTAGTGGGAGTTGTGAGCAAATTCATGAGTAGGCCTGGAAAGTAGCATTGGGAGGCAGTCAAGTGGATTCTGAGATATCTGAAGGGTTCATCAGATACATGTCTTTGCTTCACAAGTGCAAGTTTGAAACTGCGGGGTTATGTAGATGTTGATTTTGCTGGTGATATTGATAGTAGAAAGAGTACTACTGGGTTTGTTTTTACTCTGGGTGGTACAGCTATATCATGGGCTTCAAATTTACAGAAGATTGTTACTTTGTCTACTACAGAAGTTGAGTATGTTGCAGCAACTGAAGCTGGAAAGGAGATGATTTGGCTACATGGTTTCTTAGATGAATTGGGTAAAAAGCAGGAGATGGACATTCTACACAGTGACAGTCAGAGTGCAATTTTTCTTGTCAAAAATTCGGCTTTTCATTCAAAGTCGAAACATATACAGACAAAATACCACTTTATCCGTTATCTTGTTGAAGACAAGTTGGTAATACTTGAGAAGATTTGTGGATCTAAGAACCCGGCAGATATGTTGACTAAGGGTGTCACCATTGAGAAGTAGAAGCTGTGTGCAGCTTCAGTTGGCCTTCTAGCTTGAGGACAAGAGGATGAGTTGTAGGGATGAGGGGATTGTGTTTTGGAGGATTGCGGTTGATGTTGGTGATTGAACTAGTCTCCAAGTGGGAGATTTGTTGGGCTTTGTGGAGCCTAGTTTTGTGAGTCGGTTGCTGTGTTTATATAGAGTGAAAAAAATCTTGTAGCCATACTTTTGTACTTTTCCCTGATAATAGTGAAATCCCTGCAACTCCGTGGACGTAAGCAAATTACCAAACCATGTAAATATTGTCTTGTGCGTTTGATTGCTTTTTTTGGCGTGTGTTTTCTCTATTTTTTTTTTTGTTTCTCATAGGTTGGGATTTTGATTAAATTCCCTACATAAACTGATGGAGAACAAGATTCAAAAACCCCTAACAAGGTTTCTTATTTACAGTGGAAATGTTAGCCTGTAAGTACATATCATAATTTGATTCTTACACTAATTGTTGGTATACTATGCTGTAGATGTATCTAGTCAAGAACAAGCCCCTTTGATTATCCATACTATTGGTATAAGTATAACCAACATGCTGGTTGCAACATTTTCACTTGAAGTAATCGATGAACATATTGTGATTAATTACAACAATACTTGCTAGTCATATATAAAATCGTGCACAAATCAGTCCTTAGCAAGGCATAAAGAAATTTTAAATCAGAATAGTGTCTTTTCTTGGTGATAAAGGCACATAGCGTCTCTTGACTTGAACTAATTAATATTTACAAATAAAATCAATTCACTCAATTTTAGAGCTTTTGTCCTCCATATAGTAGTGCAATCTTCAAGGTTCAAAATTCAACTTCCCCCATAAAAAAAAACGTGTAAAAAAAATGCAATTGATAGTCAACCTTTCAGGATGAGACCCAATAGAAAGATCTGTAAGGTTGAATTTATTCAACCATTTAATTGGCTTTATTCCGTGCCAAATTTGCTTGTAATTCAGCATTTAGTAATCCTGTATTTAGGTGGGTTTGTTGTAAGGGTAGTGAGTGAGATAGAGTGAAGATTGCTCAAGAGTGTGCAAGAAAACAGAGTGTCGCGGCTGGGACTCGCGGGTGGACTCGCGGCTGCAAGCCGCCAGAAGCTGCACACGTGCCAAGCATGCTGGAAGATGAACAGTCATGCTAGCTGGAGCACTACAGGACAAAACAGGACAACTGGCCATACGGTTAACTCGCGACTGGATCTCGCGACTTGGTCAAGCCGCGAGGTCAAGCCGCGAGCCACCCCTGTTTTGCCAAAACCTGACATTTCACATTCCTCTCCCACTCCAGTATAAATACCCCTTTAACCCACGATTGAAAGAGAGCTTCCAGAGAGAATTTTGAGAGAGAAACCCTAAAGAAAAACAAGATTGTTTCACACACAATCCCTACCTTAGAGTCTCATCATATTTCTCAACTCTCTTCCTCTCCATTGTCAAATCCTTGAGAGGCATTATACCAAACCTGGTTCTCACCATCATCATCTTTGTGAGACAGTCATTTGGAGTTCTGGAAAGCAGTTAGGAAGGAGCCAATCTTCATTGGTTGATGCTACGGTCTAGTAGCGGAATCCGGGAAGCTAGAAAAGAAAAAGGTTCGGCGCAACCTCGTTGGAGCAAGAAGCTTGGAGGGCTTAGGTGCACTGGGTAGATTAGGCTTGGAGGGTCTATTGCTATCCTTGTATCCCAACTGTATTTTCTAGTGGATTGATTACCGTTTGGAGGGCGGCGGAGAGGTTTTTCGCCGAGGTCTTCGGTTTCCTCTTCGATAACACATCGGGTGTTATCTTTGTGTTTGCATCTTCCTTCCTCTCTATCTTTGCCTTTATTTTATCTGCTGAGATTTTGTTTTGTTATGGCTTAGATAGTTTATAACCAATTTCATATTATAGCATGTGTTAAGTTTCCGCACACTAATTGTTTGACATATTACTTGTGTTGGTTAAGTTAATTTTTGGGGGTCTAAACGTTCAAAAGTGTTTTGTACACGTTTTTGAACTTTCAATTGGTATCAGAGCGGGTACACTGCTGTTTGGTTTCATTACCATTGTGTGATCCTTGACTCCCTTTTGAGATGGATAGGTCTCAATCCCTAAATGCACCTCCATATTTTGATGGTAGTAATTATGCCTTTTGGAAGGTTCGTATGAGAGCTTTTCTGTGTTCTATTGATGAATCCGTTTGGGATGCTGTTGAGATTGGTTGGACCAAACCTGAGGCAGCCAAATCCACATGGGATAAGGCAGCACTTGCTGCATCTAATGCTAACAGTAAAGCACTCAATGCTATTTTCTGTGGTGTGTCTCCAGATGAATTTCACAGGATTTCTCACATTACCATTGCCAAAGAAGCATGGGAGATTCTGGAAACCACTTATGAAGGCACGAAGAAAGTGAAAGACACCAAGTTACAAATGCTGACCACTCGGTTTGAGGAGCTCAAAATGAGTGAGGATGAGTCTTTTGACTCTTTCTATGGTAAGCTAAATGAGGTGGTTGTCAGTAAGTTTAACTTGGGGGAGAAAACGGAGGACTCAAAGATTGTAAGGAAGATCCTTCGATCATTGCCGTAAAGTTTTCGTGCTAAAGTGACAGCCATTGAAGAGAGCAAGGATCTTGACGACATCAAAGTACAGGAGCTGGTTGGTTCTCTGCAGACTTATGAGATGTCGCTGCCCAATCAACGGAAGAGTAAATCCCTTGCTCTAAAGACCATTAATGAGAAGGTGGAAGATCAAGACCCATCGGGAGAAGATGTGGTTGACAAAGATGTAGCCTACCTTGTCAAAAATTTCAGAAAGTTTTTGAAATTCAAAAATAATGGCAAATTTGATGATAAAAGAAAATTCCAAAATTCTGGAAGGGAGAAGAGGGATTTCAAAAAGAAAGATGGAAAAGAATCCCAATCCACACAAGGTGTCACTTGTTTTGAATGTAACGGGCATGGACACTTTAAGAAGGAATGTCCTAATTATTTGAAATCGAAAGGCAAGGTGTATGCCACGACCTTGAGTGACTCAGATTCGTCTGACTCAGAATCTGAAGAGAGCTGTGATGGAGAAGGGAACTATTCAGCTTTCATGACTATTGCTCATGTTGAGTCTTCGGATGAGTTGAATTTGCTTGTACGAGACCTTGGAGAACATAGTGATGATGAATCACTAGGAATTGTTGAAGAATCAGAAGCTGAAGAAGAAGAAAGCACAGCAAATCTTCAAGAGAATTATAACTCACTCTTGGAGAAGTCGGGTGAATACACAAGGGTGGCCAAGGCTGCTGTGAGAAAAATGAAGAAGGCTGAGGAGGACTACAAAAGTCTCCTAATTCGATATAGGGAGGCCAAATGTGAGATAGAAACACTGAATGGTGAGTTGTCCGAAACTTACACTAAAGTGAGATTTCTTGAGAATGAGGTTGTGCAAGCAAATGCTAAAATAGAGAGGGTCACCACCAAGAAGCTAGATGATGTTATATCATCTCAAAAGAGCTTTTCAGACAAATCCGGATTGGGATATACCGGAGGAAGTAGTTCATCTGGAAATGTCACTAAAGAAGTGAAGTTTGTAAAGGCCAAAGATCCAGTTGTAGCTGACCTTACTGGTGAGAAGCTTGAGGTGGAGGAGAAGAAGAATGTGGTGGACCAACGGATGCTGAATCATCGTAATCAGTCTGTGGGCAGGTCTGAATCCCGTGCCAAGTCACGTCCACGACCACAAAGAGGTCCTAGAGGAACTTATGTGTGCCATTATTGCGGACTTCAAGGGCATACTCGACCAAATTGCCAAAAGCTAAGAGCAAAGAACAGTGCAACTCCTCAAAGGTCAGGAGGACCTAGAAATGATAGAAGAATTTGGGCAGGTGATCAATCTAGAGGTCAAAATGGAGATCCCGGAATGATGAACGTGATGAAGATGATTGGTGCATTCACCAACTGCTTGGAAAGCTTCTCACGAAGGTTTGAAAGCCCTAACTCCCGTACCCAATCGTATAAGGAAATCACCCCAAACGCAAGTGACGTGCGGGTGAAAAAGGGTACTCATGCATAAGCATTACAACATGTCCATGCATTAATACTTCCTATGCTTTGTGACTATGTTTGTTTGATAAGCTTGCTGTTTTTGATATTGGTTGTTTGCTTGTCTTCTTGTGAATATTTCTTAATTTTTGTTTTATCAATCTTTTTGTTTCTTGTGTCAAAAATCCAAAAATCACATAAAAATTAGAAAATCAAAAAACTTGATTGACTTTGTTTGAGTTTTGTCTTAAAACTTGTTTTGGCTTGTACCTTTGTGCTAATGGCTTTGTGCATTTTCGAGCATTGCTTGTTTTCATGCACTCATATCACTGTGGGAAAAATCTTGAAATCTATGTAATTGTTGTAAATAGATTTTCAAACTTGTCATGAATGATTAGTGAATGGTTATGTTGATCTTGAGACATGCATAGACTTGTGTCTATATATCTTCCCACTTTTTATTTTTGTTTTGCTAAAAAGAGCTCACCAAATGTAAATCTCCAAATGAAAAGAGATATTGAGCTGCAAAAGCCTGTCGCACATTCTAGTATTTGACTAGGAAAAAGGGTAAGCGACCTTATATTAAAAGTGAATGTTCATTCAAAAAGGCCAAAGGCCTGTTCTTCAAAGAGAAATGTTATATATCTCTCTCACAATGAGAGATGATTGCCTCAAAAAGATCAAAAAGATCAAATGTTATGATTGAAAGTGGAGTCAAATGAAAAGCTCCAAGTTATGTTATCAAGTTGTGTGGGAGGTCATATATACATATTTCTATAATTGAGATGGGTCACATGATCTAGTGCTAATTGTGTATGCCTTGGTTGAATTGATCATTGAAGCTTCACATTAGACAAAGGACTATCTCATTGTTGATATCCACACACAACACACAAGTTTATGTTCAATAAATGCCATATTCATTTGTGTGATTGTACTTGATAAAATGTGTTTTCACATGCTCAATCTTTGTTAATTCAAGCACAAAAAGATTTTTGAGTGTTTTAGGTGTTTTTGGAAAGTATTTTGTTTGAAAAATCTGAAAATTTCAAAAATATAGTTTTTGCCCTGTTTTGGCGGCTCAGTCGCGGGTATGTCAAGTCGCGAGCCTCAGCCGCATCCTCGCTGGTCATTTTTGGCGACTTGTTCGCGAGTGGAAGGTCCAGTCGCGAGGTTCACTCAGAGATTTTCGCGGCTCAGCTCGCGACTCACTCGCGGGTAGACCTTCCAGTCGCGAAAAACACTTAGAAAAATTTTGCAACTTTTTGTCCTTCAGTGTTTTGGCGGCTTGATCTGGCAACTGTGTGGCGACTTAATCAAGTCGCGAAAATCGCGTGTTTTGGAGAAACAGGAGCAGTTTTTTAAACCTCTTTCAGTTTTTTCCCTCGAACTTTTGTGACTGTTCATCTTCTCTCTAAACTCTCTCCCTCCCAAACACTCCGTGCTCCCATTTCCAATCTCTATTGTTGCTCTCTTGTAGCTCAAAATCGTCAAGTTACAGGTATGGGTTTTCTGTTTTACACTCTTTTCTACTTGATTGTGTGCTTTTATCCTTTGATTTTTCGCATATGATTGTGTTTTTTGAAATGGGTTTATGTTTCGGTTTCTGCTCCTTGTTCATGCTTAGCTTGTGGATGTTGTTACTAGAGTTTGTGTTGATATTTGTCATATCCTTATTGCTCTTCATCTTGTGCTTAGCTAAGTGTTTCTTTTATTTTAATCTGAACTTTGAGCTGTTGAGTTGTTTCTATTGGTTCTTTTTGAGGTTGTGAGTTTTACTGTGCTAAATTTGCATGTTTTAGTGTGTTAATCTGTTGGGAGCTTCTGTTAGGCTCAATATACTGTTTGTGTGTCATATCATTTTTCCATTATCTGTCTCAATGTCATTTATCTGCTTTTAGGATAGTTTCACCATGTTGTTCATGTGTTTCCTATCCTAGGCTTGATTTATCCATGTGATTGAACTAAGTAGTTTGTTGTTTAAGTTTTCAAAGTTCATTTGTATGGTTGATATCTCTCTGTTAATTACATGGTACTGACTGGTTATGCACATATATTGCTCTATGTTGTAGTGGCCTTTTCTGATTGTTCACAGATGGCTCCCTCACCTCAGAAGAAGAAATCTACTGCAAAGAAGGCTGACAAAAGATTAAAGATGGATTCTAAACTGTTTAGGTCAGTTCACCACTTTGAGAGATACAAGGATAACTTCTTGAATGCAGGAATCATTCAAGAGAGATTTGTAGATTTGGAGGACTTAAGGCAAACTTTTATTCCCAGTTGTTTTGAAGGAAGAGGATGGGAAAAGCTTCTGAGTGGTTTCCCTGTTGTGTGTGAACCCTTAATTAGGGAATTTTACTCAAATGCTGTGATAAAGGATAATGAATTAAGTTGCTCGGTGAGGGGTAAAGAATTTGTCTTGGATGCTCATGTCATAGATAATGCATTAGGGCTTGAAGGATTAGATGATGAAGAATTTATCAATTACAAGGATAGGAGTGTTTCTATTGAAACAGTTCAACAAAGGATAGGTGGGCAGAGAGAAGGGAAATGTTTGAATACCACTGCCTTTCCAGTGGACATGAGGTGCCTTACAATAATTATGATGTTTAACCCCTATCCCATTAAGAAATTGACCACAATCAATTGTGCTAGAGCAGTCTTTCTGATGGATCTCAAAGAAAAGAACTTCATAGACATAAGTTCCCACATTTATGACACCATTGTGGATGAGACTAGAACAACCTCTAGGCCTAAATTGATCTTTCCCAGTTTGCTAATGAGGATTTTTAGAAGTAAGGGTGTTCCAATTCCTCAAGACATCAGTCCCATGTCCACACCCTCTGCAATCAACAAGCTTACCTGCAAAAGGATAAGTGTTAGGCTTCCAGGAGAAGAAGATGAAAGTGATGAAGGAGAGGCTGTCCCAATGGAGACTGAAGCAGAGGCAGCAGGGCTTGCATCAATCTCAACACCTAGGAGGAGTGGCAAAAGACACAGAGCTTCAACTTCTGCAGACACACCTCCAGATGCTTTCCAGATCATTCTGGAAAGGCTTGATGGGATCAGGGCAGTCCAAACTGAGCACTCTGACAGGATGAGAGCCATGCAAGACCAGATTGATGTCTTGGCTGCTAAACTTGACAGCTTCACAACTCAGCATGACCAGTGACCCTTTGGCCATTCCTGTCAAAAAGGGGGAGAAGTTCATTGATGATTGAGAAGCAGAAAAGCAGCTCTTAAGGGGGAGTAATTAGTTGAGGGGGAGTTGCCAAAAACAGAAACTTTGTTTATATATGTTTATGATTTGGGTACTTTTAGTGTTTTTATGGTTTTGATACACTGTGTTTTGGTGTATAGCTGTTTCTAACTCATTTCATATACTCTTGGTTTAAACTTTAATATATTTTGATGATGTTATTCAGGAAGTTACTGGTTTGTACCCATGTGCTTTTGTAAGCTTTTAGGGTTAATGTTTTATGCATAGTTTGTAGGCTTTATGGTTTGTACCTTGCTTAAGTGCAGCCTTTATGCTATGTTGAAATCAGTACTTTAATCTAAATGTTCTGCATTTTGGTTTATGTACTGTCACTCTTGTGCCCTTGTAGGATTGTTCCTAGATGCATATGCCTTGTGTGTTATGCATTGGTTGAGTGTTGAGCATACAAGTGTCTTGCCTTGTGCTTGTTAACTTGTATGTTCTTGTGTTCATTCCAAGTGTGAATGAGCACTGTGATCACTACCTTGTGGTGTTCACTTGGTTGATCAAGCCATGGTTTGTTTATTAACTCCATCTTTGCTTGATCACATATTGCCTGTTTCATATGCATTTATAATTTTCTGCTTACAATGATCATGGTGTATTGTTGTGTTTCAGGAGTATTATGTTCATATGATTCAAGTGCTTCACAGCTTCTAGAGTTAGGTGTGAGTGAGTTTTGTTCAACTGTTCCCAACTCACATGTTAAGTCTAGAGTCTGTTTTAGGGTTTTGTCACGGAATAGCCAAAGGGGGAGATTGTAAGGTTGAATTTATTCAACCATCTAATTGGCTTTATTCCGTGCCAAATTTGCTTGTAATTCAGCATTTAGTAATCTTGTATTTAGGTGGGTTTGTTGTAAGGGTAGTGAGTGAGATAAAGTGAAGATTGCTCAAGAGTGTGTAAGAAAACAGAGTGTCGCGGCTGGGACTCGCGGGTGGACTCGCGGCTGCAAGCCGCCAGAAGCTGCACACGTGCCAAGCATGCTGGAAGATGAACAGTCATGCTAGCTGGAGCACTACAGGACAAAACAGGACAACTGGCCATACGGTTAACTCGCGACTGGATCTCGCGACTTGGTCAAGCCGCGAGGTCAAGCCACGAGCCACCCCTGTTTTACCAAAACCTGACATTTCACATTCCTCTCCCACTCCAGTATAAATGCCCCTTTAACCCACGATTGAAAGAGAGCTTCCAGAGAGAATTTTGAGAGAGAAACCCTAAAGAAAAACAAGATTGTTTCACACACAATCCCTACCTTAGAGTCTCATCATATTCCTCAACTCTCTTCCTCTTCATTGTCAAATCCTTGAGAGGCATTATATCAAACCTGGTTCTCACCATCATCATCTTTGTGAGACAGTCGTTTGGAGTTCTGGGAAGCAGTTAGGAAGGAGCCAATCTTCATTGGTTGATGCTACGGTCTAGTAGCGGAATTTTGGGAAGCTAGAAAAGAAAAAGGTTCGGCGCAACCTCGTTGGAGCAAGAAGCTTGGAGGGCTTAGGTGCACTGGGTAGATTAGGCTTGGAGGGTCTATTGCTGTCCTTGTATCCCAACTGTATTTTCTAGTGGATTGATTACCGCTTGGAGGGCGGCGGAGAGGTTTTTCGCCGAGGTCTTCGGTTTCCTCTTCGATAACACATCGGGTGTTATCTTTGTGTTTGCATCTTCCTTCCTCTCTATCTTTGCCTTTATTTTATCTGCTGAGATTTTGTTTTGTTATGGCTTAGATAGTTTATAACCAATTTCATATTATAGCATGTGTTAAGTTTCCGCACACTAGTTGTTTGACATATTGCTTGTGTTGGTTAAGTTAATTTTTGGGGGTCTAAACGTTCAAAAGTGTTTTGTACACGTTTTTGAACTTTCAAGATCAGTAGAAGAGATTATTTTGTAATCTTTATCATCCTCTATTAGTGATGATTGGATTGCTCACTTTATTTATTTATTTTATAATTATTATTGTTGTTATTATTATTATTATCTGAATCAAATATGCTTGAAATTGCATATAAGTACTCTATATAAATATGGAATAAGAACAAACGGTGAGGTAAATTTTCTCAAAACAATAATCATCAAATAATTAAGGTTTAAACCTTTTTTCTTTTGGTTTTGCACAATGACTAAAAAAGGTTTAAACTTTAAAGTGCTTTCATTAGAGGAATAAAAGTTTATTTTTAAAAAATTATTTTTAAATAAGTCAATTCTCCAAGGTAACAAATTTTATAACTCAACTAGTCGTTAACCCATGTTATGTATGGGAAAGTTCAACAATTTTATTTTAATAGATTATACGTATTTGTTTTCTTTATTAAGCGCTAAGAAATAAAATTTTAATTACTTTCATATTAATCATGATATAATATTATATATGTAATCTACAGAGTATATTTGAACAAATAAATCAATGTTTATATTAATTTGAGGGCTATACCATAGGTTCATATAACAAATTCCATATTAAAATTGCAATAACATAGCATCAAAAACTCATATACAAATAAATACAAAAATAATTAGTTTATGCTTGTATGCTTCCACTTCTCATGGTTGAAAATCTTCATTACTGTATACAATTGTATTTTTGTATGATGTAATCTCATTTTTAACCTCAAAGCAAAGTTAAATCATGGTCCCAAAGAGCAACATAAAGTTGTTTTCAACCTCGGGTAGTGTTCTTTCTTTTCCATGGTACCCTAGATCTCCCAAAAATGCAACTTATATGCCTTGAAAAAGAAAATAACTTATTAACTTCCTCGACAATAACAAAGACCTCCACATAAAAATGTCCAATCAACAAAATAAAAATCATATTCTTTAGTTTCAATAATCCAAAATTGAATTTAGTAACTCAGATTAATGATAACACCAAAAACTTTAAATTACATACTATCCATCATTCCAATCATGAAAATCAAAAGATCTGAGCATGTGTTTTGTAAATCATCATCTAAAACATTGCCATGTCAAATAAGAAAAATGAATATATCAAGTATTGAGCACACACTTAACACAGAATGTAAAAACCTAGAATTGAATTAGTTTCCCAATATGAATCTCTTTGATAACATATCTACTTGTTATAATTAGTAAATAGCTAAAAAGAAAATCTACTACAAAAATTTCAAAAAATAATATAAATGATTCCATCAATAAATGTGCTTATGCAACTAGGTTTGTTAATTTTTAATTACCAAAATATTAGTCATCTTATCAGATAATACCTTAAGAACACCATTGTTTTTTGTCCATCCCTTCAAAAGAATCAATAAAAATAAGTGCTTGTGTTGCTGGGTTTATTAATTGTCAAGCTCACATTAATCTTCATCCATGGCTTCTTTGGGATGTTGTTGGTCTAATTTCATCATCTATTAATTTTCTGACTTGTACATGCCAATTAGATTTTAGATTAATGTCATGATACCCATTGACAAAACATCAAACAGGCCAAGACCCTTTCACAAATCTTTTCTTTGAAAGTCATAGATAATAGGTCATATATAATGGAGTTGCGACAAACTATAATGGAATTAGCTTCAAAGCCCCAATATTTATAAGTTACTTAGGTCAAAAAGTAAATTCTCAATGCCATGATCTATTTATTCTAAAGACAACCTTACACAAATACATCTAAATGCTAACATTTCTATATAAACAAAATTATAACTTAAAGAAATCAATAACAACATATAAAGAATATATAATACAACTTAGCCTTGAGAATTATCAATTACCAAAATATTAGTCATTTTGATCACAAATTCACATAGAAACGATTATATAAATAAATTTACAGGCTTAAACTTATAGAATAATAACATATTCCCAGTAATTTTATTTATAATAAGAATTTTTCAACCAACCCAAACATTATCCACTTAAAGCCCTTTTTTTTTGTCTTCTGGTAGCAAATCTAAGTCATGGATGTTAATGGGGATAGAACAATATACTACCACTTTAAAAGGTGTAGACACAAATACTTACCCCAAGATAATAAACTTTTGATGGAATCATTGATTTGAGAACTACTTTTAAGAACCCCTTCAGCAAAAAGAAGAGTTCTGACATTTTGTCTTTGGAGGATAAATTGACCCAAAGCTATAATCTCTTTGAGTTTCTCTT
This sequence comes from Quercus mongolica, assembly GCA_011696235.1. Taxonomy (NCBI): domain Eukaryota; kingdom Viridiplantae; phylum Streptophyta; class Magnoliopsida; order Fagales; family Fagaceae; genus Quercus; species Quercus mongolica. The sequence goes on along the minus strand of CM022236.1, from coordinate 8,057,506 downwards.
CTTGTAGGCATTTCAAAGTGAATAATTCCTCTACCTGTTGTCATCCATAGCACCAAAAAAAAAAAAAAAAAAAAAAAAAGAAACAAAGAGGAATAAGTTTCATGTAATAAAGCTTTGACATAATTTTTCTAATTCCTATTGATCAACAGCAAGTCAGCAATTGATATATCTTACCTAGACATCACCGGGTCCAATTGTACACTTATGGCCTACACAATCTTGATGAGTAATGCCTCCCCAAAATCCAAAAAACTTAACTTTAGTTTCTTTACAATTAAACCCAATAATAATCAAGTAATTGAATTGCTTTGAGACAAAGTATACCTATAACATGTGCGTGACAGTCTCAAAACCTGTAAAACAAAAATCACATCAGAATATATTGAATTAATATACACAATGAATCACGATTAATGAATGTACATGACATCAAAAACAACAATGAATGCAGAACCTTTGTGTGGATGATTTGGAAATCCACTGGGAGGTGTCACTACAATCCATACCAATCAAAGAAAATTCAAACTTCAAAAAAGATGAGATTGAAATTTTTCATACATGAAAAATAGTCCAACATCAGAAAAGGATCCAAATTCTTCAAGTCAATTCTGAAAATTTAATACCCAGAAGATAGAAAGTCAAGAACAAAATAACCATAAATAAAAATTGACACCAACCAACTAATAAAACAACTATATAAAGATTCTTGAATCCCAAACACACTAAATAAAACCCCAAAATTATTCATTATTTGATTCCTACAATTTCTCAGTAACCAAACAAAAATCATTATTATTATGAAAAAAATTAAAAAAAAAAAAAAACCAAAGCAATGACACGAAAAGAGAGAGATGGACATCAAGGAATTTAGGATTTTGAACATAATGTTGTAAGTTGTAACAATGTACATAAAAGAGAAATCATGAAAATGAAGATAACCTCATCTTGCCCAATTAGCTAACATTACAACAACCCTATTTAGCTTGGCTGGAATGAAATTGAATTTCCAGTAATGCAATCTTGGCAACAGAGCATAAAATATTAAAATAGGACCAACTAAAAGTCCATAGCTTTAAAATTTGGAGTTAGAAAGAGCATAAAATATTAAAATAGTAGCAACTAAAAGTCCATAGCTTAAAATTTTGGAGTTAGAAGATTGCATAGCAAAGATCACCTGCTGAACATCTGTTTTGAAAATAACAGAAAAATGCCATCATTAAGACCAAATTAGGACACAACTAACAATTCTAATATTTTTAGAAGAACCTGCAATTATTTGCACAAAGCTACCCTTTATAAATATTCTGAAACCAACAACGTCAATATTTTGCAAAAAATGAACAGCCCAATATACTTTAAACTATATAACAGTTGGTGTATTCCATCTACTCATGCCTAGCACGATGATAAATTAGTTTCATAATCTAGTTGTGAACATCCTAAAAAAAATCAAGTAGAAAGAAAAGGCAACATAACATAGTCGTTGAAATCACAGAGGATAAGATTCATGCTAAATACTAAAAACAAACAGACCCATATATGATCCACAACACAAAAGAGATAGTAATAAAATTAAAAAAAAAAAAAAAGAAAGCAATCTAAAGAAACAATATTCTTAATCTAATCCTCACATTGAATTATTATGCAGAACAATCAAAAGAACAGAGGTCAAGAGAAACTGGGATTTAGAGATACCTAAACTGAATAGAGATGAAGATGGGAAGAGAGAGAGGCTGATGTTAGAAAACCAAAGTCTGAAGATTTGAAGCTGTCTTTGGAAGAGAGAGAGCCTGGCATTAGCAAGCTGAAGTGCTATTTTTTTGAAACCGTGATAGTGGGGAGAGAAAGGGTCTACGTTAAAAATTAAAGACCATTTTTTTAAAACCGTAAAACTAGGGAGAGACAAAGGGTTTTGTGTGAGAAAATAAATGTGGGGAAGGGGGAGGAATCTGAAATGTGGGAAAGGGAGAGGAAAAATGGTAAGTTTGAAACCGTGAATATAAAGGGTTTAAGAAAGGGTTTAGGTTGAAAAGGCTTTGGCTTTGGGCTTTATTGTGGAATTAACTGCATAAGAAGTAGTCTTTATGTGAATATAGGGCTGGGATTTATTTTATATTTATTAGGATTTTATAATTGATAAAAATTATTTTAAAACTTTTGGACAAATAAAAAAAGAAGATAAAAATGACATTGTTGTTGACGTGGCTCAACATGAGCATAGCGACATTAAATTCTACACTTCAGTTTTTAGTAATACTAGTCGCTAACCCATGCAATGCATGAAAAAACTATTTAAAGTAAGATCTAAAATAAATTATTCACAAAATTATGATATTAGAATGTATTAAAATTCATGTAATTTGAGTATCCTCTAAAATAAATACTTAATAAGAACTTTTTTCTACATTTTTTATAACAATATTAATAATGTAAATTTTCAGTTAAGTTCATATATTACCTTCTAGAGAGGTGTATAATATTTGCCTTTAGTATTTATACATTGCTATATATTTCTTTATACATTATTATATATCCTCCTTAAACACAATCTATATCATTAAGAAATTGTCTAAAAATCAAATTGAATTAACTATTGTTTTTTGGAGAGAGAGAGCCTGTGGTATTAATGAATTGACAGTAAAGTAATATTAAATTCTTGGTCAATCACATTGACCATCAATCAATTAATTATAACTTGTTTTATGACCATATTTAACAAAAAGAGAGGAATTACTAATAACAAATTTCATAATTTAAAACAAAATTCAAATCTACATATATGCATAGTAATTAAAAAAAAAAAAAAATCAGAACCAAATACTTTTCACAAACTTCAACAACAAATCTGTTTCTCAAAAAAGAAAAGAAAAAAAGAAAAAAAAAATCTTACAAACCTCAAAACCTCACCATTCATGAACATATTCTAAAAATCGAGTTCATGAACATATTCTAACATAAAATTTGATAAATAAAAGTGTAGAGATTTTTTATTTATTTATTTATTTTTTTTTATAACATAAAAAGCAAACCAGAGCCATCCTCATAAAAAAGTCAGTATTTTATACATCAAAGCACCATCCCAAAAAATTTGGTTTGGTTTGATTCTAATTTATTTATTTATTTAGAGAAAAATTGCATTAAGTTTTATTGGTTCTGAATTCTAAACAATGAAAAGGAACCATAAACAGTCACAGGCATAAAATAAAATCTTTACAAAGGAAATAGAAAGAAAGACATTAGCTTTGAATACAAACGTTAAACCCTAGATCCACTCACACCAAAAATAAAATAAAAATAACACCAACAATACCACCGCCCATCTAGGTGAGTTGGAACTCGAGTTCTACAAGTGACCTACTGCTCGGGGGTTCAATCCCTTGCACTTACCTAGCAAAAAAACAACCAACGAAGAAGCTAAAGCTGTAATAAAATTATGCCGAAACTATTTCAAAAACAAAAGTGTGAATGAGAGAATTTTTACCTCGATGGAGAGATTAGAACACCCAAAGAGAAAGAGAGAGAGAGAGATTGAGAGTGCTTAGTATATATATTGAGGAAACGTCCCAAAGAGAGAGGGATTTCTTTTTCTATTTGGCTTTGGATTTTACTTTGATAAGGTTTTTATTTTTATTTTTATTTATTTTATTTTATTTTTTTAAATCCTAATCCTAATGTGAGTATTTCTAATATTGCAATCTGCCCATATTTCAACTCTCATTTATTGTCCTTCATGGCTCCAGGCATTCCCTATTATTTTTATTTTTATTTTTTTCCTAGTTTTAGTTTATCTCTTCCACCTATTTCTTCCTTTTTTGTCTTATCATATTTCATTCTACTTTTATCTTTTAATCAAAATAGAAGTATTATCCTCTTTCAATGGCTACTCGTTTCTCAAAAAGTAGATTTGAATGCTTCACGTCTTTTACTGAGGAGTCTAGTTTCAACTTTCACATGAAAAAGAGAGAAAAATAGTCAGAGAGAGAGAGAGGGAGGGAGAGAGTATAGAAGATGATGCAGAGCAGAGCACACCAATGGATGCTGGTGAAAATGAAGAAGTAATGTGAAAGCAAAGAAAAAAACAAAAAGAAGAGAGAGACCAAAAATCTAAAATCATCATAGACACTATTAGATCAATCTAACCAAAATAACCAAATCTAAATTTGTCTATTCAAGATACCTTCACCAGTTTTGCTTGTGGGATGCTGGCCCATGCTTGCTTGACGGTTGTAGTGCCCTCAGATTTCTCACTCCTTTTTTTCTCTCCTTACGCCTTACTTATGTTTTCTTCTCGATGACAATTTTTTGTTTTAATATATATTAATTAGTTACTGAAAATTGAATCAACAAAATGAAAAAGCATAATTGTTGGGGTTAATATCTTGTGAAACGAATTGAACTAAATGGTAAGTTAAAATCCCAAAAGAAACAATTGGTCAATGTTTTTAAATGTAGACATGTCAATAATTTATGTAGCCACATGGCACAATGAAGAGTGGTTAACAAAAAGTCAAATGTTTCGACTATTAGTTATTATATAGATATGGATATAAATTACTATTTTTCTCATAATTAGTTCTCCCATAATGGAATACATTACCAGTTTACCACACACAAATTCATGATAGGTCAATTACTCAAAAAATTAAAAATTAAAAAAGGCCAAAAACATAGTATCATCACTATTATAACTTTAAACAATGCTATAGAATTTTAGTATATATTTCAAAAAGAAACTTTGGTATATATATTGGAAAAATATATCATGTGACTATAGATATTGAAGGCAATCACCATTACCAGAATGCTTAATGAAAATGTCTATAGTTTTGTTGTCAACTGAATGTACAATCTGCTTAAAATATATAGATTGATGCCAACATGTAATAATCATTCTCTTTCCCTTTAATACCAGTTCAACAAGGATTTTTGGAGAACTTAAACCATTGCGTTTAAGGCTATGTGTTTGCTTCTAATTACTCTCACATGATTGTTGCTACGCTACGCTCTAGACATGTAGAGTATGTAGTGGTATCTAATTAAGGACAGAGTACTACACATAGAGTTATAAACAACAACATGCGAGTAGCATCTGTTGCACTTGAACATACCATGAAAACAACAGTAAATATATTCTTACAAAGATCTTATATATCTACCAGTCATAACAGAAATCATTCATGGACATCTGACATTTTTTATACCAAGATGGACAGTCTTTGGCAAGGCACTTCTATTTTTAGACCAAGATAGTGCCTATTCTTTGCAAGAAAGGGCTCACTGTTTGTCTCTAGAGCTTGATTGAATCAGCGTATATAATCAATTGGCTCAACTTTATAGCTTTTCTCCTCTACATAGGGCAAACATTGAGGTAAAAAATTGTGCACCCTGACCAAATATTAGAAAGGGGTAAGAAAATTCCAGCTGACAAGATATCTAATTACAGGAGATATTGAAATTTAAGAGGCAAGTAAATTGGTTCAGTAGTGGAACTAACTAGTAATAGGAAAGCACGCAAGAGATTGAATCGGTATATTCATAATTCCATTACATGAAAAAGTATGAAAAACTCATTGTATAGCTCACGGAAACACTAAACATACTTATAATTGAAAAATACATCCAAGAAAAAAAAAAAAAAATCAAGTTGGCAAATTTTTTTGCCAATGAAATAACCAAAAAATAAAGAAGGGATAGATTACATTCCTAAATGACTAGCAATAGTGAGAGATCAATAGAGGAGTTCTATTGACATAGCAGAAGTTTTGATGTGACACAAATGTGACACAAAGCCACTCTCATAGAACCCAAACCCCATATACACCCAAAGACTCTCACTCACAGTTTACAAGAGCTAAGGCTAAAGATATTTCATAAAGAGCCCACATATATATAGTACACTAAGTCGAGGTGTAGTAGGAAAATGATTCAAACCCTAAACGTAGTACAGTACCAAGCCAAAAATGAATAGAGTCCTAGCCCAAGTCAACAAAAGGATTCCTAGTCCAAGTCAGATATGACTCAAATTTGACTTTCACACTTGACATTTGTGCTTGAATTCCTAACTTAAGAATACCCCTCTCAATTGGGGAGAGGGCAGCTCTTCTTGATGGTTGTTAGGTCTTCAACTACATGGAACAAACAAAAATTCCTTCAATTGCTTCATTCACCTGCTAATTCTCATTCTCTTCTTGGTTTAAAATCAACTTGATATCTGCTCCAACATGATACCTAAACATTTTCTGGACACAAAAGTCTATCATAAGACAAGATGCAAGTAATGCAGACACAGTCACCCAAATACAAAACCAAAAATTGATGTTGTTCTTCTATTTTATCCACTTACCCTTATTTTACACTCTACTACACAAAAGCACAAGTCCTCCAAGGTGGTGGACTTCATAGTGGTATAAGATGACATTTGTTGCTCTTGCCATCTAATTTGCAAAAAAAGAGCAACCTGGCATTTATTAGAACAAAAAATAATATTGGATGAATGACAAATGTTATTGATTAACTGTGTTAACTCCAATTAACATGTTGAAAATTCTGAGTTGATCAATGCCTTACAAGAAATGCATTCAATTAAGGTTAGCTAATTGCACATGTGAATTTTTCACCCTTGTGGAAGAAGAAAGAATTCAAACTCATTATCAATGCTTAAACCAAATAAGATGAAACTTCACCCAAACATTCATATGGTGATTATCTTAAGAAATATTTTGAAAATCTTGTGGGTGAAGAAAACAATAATGCAAATTTAATTGAATGCTATATGAAGCTTTTGTTTCCTAAAGTTAGTGAGTGCAAGTACCTATACTTAAATTTTATCCATTAAGTGAAAATAACTTCTTTATAACAATATCTAAGATAAACAATCCATTTTAGTAGCTAATGTTTAAATGTGAGAGAAACTAATCACCAAGGAGGACCAATAAAATCTCCGATAACTGCAAGCCAAAAATCTTTAAGATTCAAAACAAAGATAGTCTAATCAATAGAAAACTCCTTGGAAGAAAAAAAAAAAAAAAAAAAAAAAAAAACCCTCTAATACACTTGTTAATCAGTTGAGACAATAGGAATTCAGAAGCCCATTTTTCTATGGGTTCTGAAAAGCTGCTACTAGAGAATATTGTTGTGAGAAACCTTTGTAGTCATTTGTGCAAAAATCTTATTTGACATACAGGGAGCATTTCATATTTTCTAGTAAGTAAAAATATCAAATAAGAATCGGGTAGAAAACTAGGAGCTTCATTTAGATGAATTGAGACAAGGTCTTACCATCACCTTAAATGCAAATTTCTGTCCAAAAAAGTGTTGACATAAATAACTGGATTCATAGTATGAAACTTTTGAAACATGGTGCTCAATTCCAATACTCACAGTTACAAGAACCCTTACCAAGAAAGTAAACATAATTGAAAATTTTATATGAGCAGCATGAAGAGAGGAGGTCCAATTAGTAACAATAATTTCAATAATGTATTCATAATTTTACTTGTGGAAACAAACAGTTGGAAGAGTAATTGTTTGTTGTCTTTTGTTTGATAGCTATAGTTATTTAGCATTTTTTTTTAATTAATAAAAAATTTATTAAAATGAGAGGACCTCTACCCATACAAGCAGTAATCACAGAAACCCTCTAAAGAATTACAAGCTAAAATGTAAATAATCAACAAAGTCTACAAAAGATAAGGAACTGTAGTTCTGCCAATACCAGTAGTCCACTCATAGAAACAGCCAAATTTAGTTCAAGAGTAGACAACTTGATGCCATTAAGCATGTGATCATTTATAATTCCATTTAAAGCCTTGTGAGAATAGAGTTCCTGTTATTGAGACTAGAAGGCACTAGATTCAAGTGATATGTCATAGGTGTCATAATTCCAACTGTCCATTGCTAGATTATTTTGTATTCCAAGCATCCTTAAGAATGTAATGCAATTTCAAAGATGAAAGCAAATGTCTTGGTAATGAAGTGAATGCACTCACCAAGCAATCGTTATTCATGGAAAGTTTTAGGTGCCATTAGCTAGTCAATTGAACATGGATCCTGACAAAGCTAATCTCTTATTTTCTTTAGTAAGTTGTATATCAACCACTTTTCTATCAGAGCAAGATCAGATGGATTGCTTATCGAAATATATGCATCATGTCTAGACCTTGCACAAATAGAGGAAATAATAATATCAAAACCTGTTGTTGTAACTAATGGCATCTTTAGTCCAGATTAAAATATTTCTCTTGAGAGTTCTTGTGATTAATTTCTATGAGAAGCTTTAATACTACTGTTATTTAGGAATAAAGGTTATACTTTGAGAAGCACAAAAAATAACATTTATGACTGAAAAAACGTCACAAGTGGTGAAAAGTCCAAGAATCATTTACCATGAAACTAAGAAATCTATGAAATCAGGGAGTACTCTACAGCTTGCTCTAACAACAAGCTATGCTCTTCATTCATTAGAACCTACTGAAGCTCTGTTTGAGAATGAAATAAAAACAGAATAAGAGAGAAACTAATAATATGCCAACCATATTGAAACAAATTTCCAAAAAAATGAAACCTAAATTGTGAGAAAATATTAAATTTGGTAATAAATGAGATAATTGCCATTCTTTTTCTAATGGTTTGCTGCATAATCTTATTACCAGCTAGGTTTTAAGAAACATGCACTGTTAAGCTTGTCAACTTCAATATTCAATACTCATGCTTTTGCTAAAATCCAGTAACCAATAAACTCACCATACCTGATGAAAGGTAAAAATTAAGATAAAGATAGACTGGTATTCATACAATTAATTCCTCTTTTCAGGAAAGAATTCAATGGGGGGGTTTTTGTATTCTCTACCAAAAATTATTTTTCTTTCTTTCTTCCTCCCCCAATTCCTCTCATCACACCCCAACAAAAGAAATGAGAAAACCTGGTTGCCCATTCCCCTTAATAGGTAAAGCTAAACTGTACCAGCTAAGGCAATACTATGAAAATTCAATCAGAATCAGGTTGTGAAGAGGTGAAGGAAGTCAAATGACAAAGGACTCTAAATGGGGAAGTTTGGAACTAATGATATTGTATATGACTAACCTCCATATTCATGCAAAGAAAATTGAAATCACTTTTCATAGATCATTTTTTAATGCAAGGGTCATGTTTTCTAAAATTTGATGAGGTCTAGCTCCTTTATTCAAATTTTTTGAATTCCTCTCTAAATCAAAGTGTCACAAAATTTAAGTGATGGAAGAAATTGTTATGAAGGGCTGCCTATATAAATCAGCTTGATCAAAATCTGAAGCTACATAGTGAATTGATGCATTTGGTTCTGATGCTATCTGAAGCTACACAATGAATTGACACATCTGGTTCTGATGCTAATGTGTATAGAAAGAATAATTGATATTGAGTTTGTATTGAAAATAACCGGAATCAACAAATACTAGATATTTAGTTTTGTAATAAACTATAATAAGCATTATGAAGCATATCCAAGAAGAAAACACATCCTCCCCTAACCCCTTCTTGTCGTAACAACAATAATGAGGTAAAATTATTTTTGAGGATAATAATGAGGTATAACTAAACAACATTAAACAGTGTTTCTTTTTTGTGAACTGAACACTTGTATTTTATGACCTTTGTAACATCTAACTGAAAGGAAACCATCAGGAAAATGAATAGTTCCTTTGTTTGGTACCACTTTGAGCATTAACATCAGCTTATGATCTTAACTCAATGCAACATGCAATCTAAAAATCTATATAGTTAGAAAAATATGGTACTTTGATTTTTTCAATAAAATATAGGAACAATTTCCATTTAATTAGGGATGACTGATTCATTACAAAAAGAGAAATCAACTCCAAGTGCAGTACCAAGTGTAATCCACCCCTAAAATTGTGAACTTCTAGAACACCAAGTGCAGCACCTTTCTTTTCAATTAACATCAAGATACTTAAAAAAAAAAATGTAGAAATTATACTGTTATTGACAAAATAGTTCTTAGCAACTTAACTTAAATTTTGTGAATTTTTGTTGTGGTTGTCATCATCAATTGTAGATACTATACAACACGAAAAATGAATAAACACAAATACTGCACAACAAGCTAATTTTTGTACTATAGATGTATACACTAGATTTGCTCCTCCCCACAAACATTACCACAATATCACCAAGTGCCAATTTTGATACGCCACCTAATCAACTCAGTTTGAGATACCATGATATAAATAAGAAATAGATATAAGGAAAATTTACATATTTTGTTGAGTTGTAGAGAACAAAAATACTAATACCATTGAGTTGTTGAAACCAAAAAGTTTTCATTAAGCTCCATTTCTTGGAGAGAACAAAGAAGAAATTTGGATTTTGATTTCTATCAAGGACAGGGGAAAAACAATGATGTGTAGACATAAGTTTTCTTACCACTGAAATGGATCCCCTTCCAACTCTAGGATGTAACAAAATCTTATGGAAATCCCATGTACTTCCTTTTGCATCTTTGTGGTAAGATGGGACACTGATGAATTCCAACTAAATGCTCTAAAATGTGTAAAAATACAAGAGCTATTTAGACCTCCAAATTGAAATTACGGCTCGATAGATTTTACTCTAAATTATACTAAGTGCGGAAAAGAGTAAATGTGAGCGTATAAACAAACAAGCTACTCTAATCCATATTCATAATAACATAGTAGTAAAATGAAAGGTAAAAGAGTAGGGAAAAAAAATGCAAACACAAGATAACACATCGATGTGTTATCGAAGAGGAAACCGAAGAACTCGGCGAAAAACCTCTCCGCCGCCCTCCAAGCGGTAATCGATCCACTAGACAATCAGTTGGGATACATGGGTTAGCAAGAGACCCTCCAAGCTTGATCTACCCGTTGTACCTAAGCCCTCCAAGCTCCTACTCCAGCAAGGCTTCTTGAAACCATATCTTATCCAGCTCTTCCAATCCCACAATACACCTGATTGCATCCGCCAAAGCCTGGTTTCTTCCAATGCTTCCCAGTAGTACCAAATCCTCACTTGACACTTTGAAAGGGTGTGGTAAGTGTTTGGGCTATCAACCTCTCAATGGTATGGAAATGGAGAGGTAGGAGTTGAGGAAAATCCACAAGCAAATGTGTAGAGATATGTGGGTATAACAATCTCTAACTCTCAAGGTTTGTGGCTAGGGTTTTCTCTCAGAAACACTCATCAACACTTGTGGATAATGTGGGTATGTATAGTGTGGGTACAGAAAGTGTGTATCAAAAAGGACAATCTAGCAAAACAGAATGTTTCGCGAGTCATGTGCAGGGCACATGCATCATTTCGCGGGATGCTTAATCGTGAGCTACCCGCAAAAACTCTTCAGTCTTTAATTGCTTGAGTCTTCACATACACTCTCTTTCACACAACCCTTACAATTAAATCCCACAATAAATATAGGGTTCAACAGATTGAATAAAATTAAAATTAAATTTGGCACGGAATTAAAGTCAACAAAACACATAGTTGTAAATTACAACTTTATACAAAGTATCTACAAATCTTTGAGCAATCCTCACCGGTGAAGGCACGAATATCAGCAGCCAATCCACCTCTCCAATACCCTGCATTGCTTCCTACTTCAATCTCCTAAAAGTGACATACCCACCTCAAAAATAAATAAAAATTACATCAACCCAAAAAGAAAATTTCCACAATCAATAGATGAGAGATAGAAAGAGTGCTCACCATCATTCAAGAGAAGCATACACAAAGGAAGTGCATGTTTAAAAGAATAGATCTTTCTCATTTAGCTTGATTGAGACGGGGCCTCGCCTTCACCTTATATGCTAATTCCAGAAATTTGTTTACATATATAAATAGAATGAAGCTTCCAGACACATGCTAAATCCCTTACTGAATGATGGTGCTCCTACATTTATTCTCTTCTGTTAGATAGCCATTGTTGTTTAGTATTCAATTTAGTAATTCCTGTGTTCAAGTATAGAAGGTACCAGATTCATGTGTTATTATACAGGTGTCTTATTTCTAATTGTCTAACAATAGATTATAACTTCAAGATGTGCTAAGCAAACAAAGATGAAGGCAACCACTTGTTTATGAAGTAAAAAAACTCACCAAGTAATCCTTGTTCAAGGAAGTCTTTGACAGTTTTTAGACCTTTTAAAACACAATTGGACTAACCTAGGTAATTAGCCAAGTTGTTACTTAGTCCAATTTAACAAATACTATGTTATCACAATCAAAACAATCATATCATACAAAGCAGCGGAAAAATAAATAACACAAGATATGATCACCTAGGAAACCAAACCGGTAAAAACCTGAGAAGGATTTGACCTAACTATCCTCAAGGTAAACTTGAATCCACTATCTTAAAAGAATCGAAGTTCATACAATAAGACTTACAAGCCCCCACGTTCGACTTCTTATTACTACCAACCAGTAGAACTCACTGACACGACCACGTGCAAGCTCCGAATCCACAAACTCCTTCTTTCTTGGATTCACCACCAGATACAAGTACATCCGTTTGTGTTTTCTTTAAACTTTAATGGCAGCAACCGAGTTGATCATCAAGATGTAGATAAATCTTCTCCTTGAAAACCCTAAGTTTGTGTAAAGGAAAGCTCCTCTAAATCTCACAAGAGATTTACACAAACCGCAATATGAGCAACACCGAACGTGGCTAGAGTTTGCCTTTTATACTTGGGACAAATTAGAAAACCCTACAACGTTTTAAACAACTAGGGCTGAGTTGGAATTCTGCAGAAAAAAACATTCTGCCCGAGCTTCGATTGATCGAGCCAGACCGAAATGCATTAATCTTTTCTGCATTAGCTCGATTCCAACTTTACATAAATACACAATTTTGAGCAAGACTAAAATACTTTTAAACACATTGTTTTGATCATGGTTTGCCAACAATACACATTAGAGTTCTAAATACATAAATACCTAAGTCTTTAGAACCTAACAAACTCCCCCTTTGGCAATCCGTGACAAAACACAACTAGAAACTCAAAGTTTACAAAATAAAAGCCCTTTACACAAATAATGCTCATAAAACAAATTCAATCCTAAATACTATCAATTAGTTGCAAGTGTAGACAATAGCTCAATTAAATCAACCTGTATATTCCCTAAAATACTAAACAAATTGCATAACCGCATGTGTCGAAAAAATACAAGTAAACAAATTAAATTCTTGATTTCAAACAACACACAATAGAGACATATATCAATGAATAACTCATAAATATAAATCAATAAACAGTTTGAAACAAGAAACATATAAGGTAACAAAAAATAATACTCCCCTTAACATGAATATCCCATCGAAAATATGGCAAGAGTTAAAAAAAATAAAATACAATATGAAGCACCTAGATACAATCTAAACTCCACAAGCTCCAACCAACAAAATACTCTCCACCTGAAAACAAAAAACTCTACAATGTACTCCTCCTTTTTGTGACGAAATGCCAAAGGGCAAACAAAATCCATCATCAAAAGGGAGGTGGTGTAAAAGAGCGTCTAAACTATGCCAACTCCACACGCAAGGCACGGATCTCATCGAGCACGTCCACCAAAATCTGTCCATGAGCCGCCTGAACGGTCAAGACATGATCCAATGTACGTCGAATGTCTAAATCATCCGAAGTAGTCGGTGGAGGAACATCAGCATCTGCAGCAGCAGCACTAGACATCTCAGCAGCATCTGCACCTATAGAAGAGGGAGGAGGGGGAACAACACTAGATGACACACCTCCAGGACGTAAAGGAGCAACTCTCAAGTGAGTAGCCCTCTGTCTAAGAAAGGTGGCACCTATAGGAGCAATGACATGAACAGGCTCACCAAAAGGGAAACCATCTAGCCCCAAAAACAGTAGAATCCTATGAATGAAAATAGGATGAATAAGCGCATGCCATACGACAGAACTCCTATGAACCTCGTTCAAAGAATGAAGGAACAGATGAGGGAAATTGATAGACGCACCAGAAACGAACGCATACAAAAACACACATCGCTTTAGAGGGATGATGTGGAAATGAGAAATAGGCCACAACGAATGACACGCTATCCTAAAGAAAAGATAGGCAGTCTCGGTAAGCTCAGCGGACGTAAACCGAGGATCAGCACCCCACTGGATAGATGACCCAGTGATGTATGACATGACAAAATCTAAGGAAGGAGACTCATCATGGGGATAGACAGGCTCCCGAACAACCGGAACCCCAAGAGCCTCAGCCACAACCCGAGGGGTAATGGTGAACTCAACACCTCGTATCCAACTCCTAACAAGGGTGTTGGAATCATAGACATGGCAAGAGAGGTTTAAGAAGAACTCTCTAATCAGGACGGTCGGGGGTGGATGATCTATCTCTAAGAGAGGCAACCAACCTCTAGTCTCAAAGTTAGCCCTAATGGTCAGATCAATCTCATCTAAAATCACAGCACGCTCAGCCCAATTCTTACGCTTACGATTCAAAGTCTCAAAGGCCTCTCTACTTTTTTCATTCCTAAACACCTCACTCCTAGATGAAGACTCAGAGGAAGTGGAAGGGGTCCTATGGACTCTAGTTTTTCTAGGCATGGTGCTAGGATAAGGACCAAAAACACAAAGCAAAGAAACAACAACAAAAATACCAAGGGCGGACTGCAAGTTAGCACAAAAAAATATAGAATAAAAATTTATATGATGCATGAACAAAATAAATGGCATGATGCATGTCCTAATGTAGTGCAATTAAGTTCAAATAAGTTCAAATTCACAAAATTGGCTTGAGCATAGAGTTTTTAACACAAAACCCCAAAATTTTGAAAAAACCACTTGATCAATTTGAAAGAATTTGACTAATTGATCATCATGCAAGGTAAATTGCAGAAAATAATGACCAATTACATCAAATCAACAAGCCAATTTCATCAATTTAACCAAATTTGAACAAAATCCCTAAATTAGATTAATTACAAGCCCTAGAATTTAAATTTGCACAAAGCCTCAAATTGATCAAATCAACCATCATATATCATGAATATACCAATATAGGAGCAAAACTCAATGATCAATTTCAGAAAAAGAGGATTGATTTAACAAAAATCCCAATAGTGAAAAGTTTCGAAAATCCCCTTAAAATGCATGAGTTTATGCATGAAAACATGAAAATAAATGCAAAAGGAATGATATAAAGGTCTTATCGGCCTTGGAAGACAAAAACCTTGCAAAAAATTTGGTTGAAAACGACAAAAAATCCTCAGTGGAGCCTTGCCAAGTCGGAGAGAGAGAGAGGAAAGTTTGAAAAAGTAAGTTTGAAACAATCCAATCTGAGTTTTAAAAAAACTTGACTTACGAGTTTCGATCGATTGAAAAACAGCGTCAATCGATCGAAACAGACAAAAAGTTTAACAAAACAAATTTAAAAAATTTCGATCGATCGAAAAATAGAATGGATTGATCGAAATGGGCAGAGGCTCACTAAATTTGAGGAAAAACACAGTTTTTGAAAAAAAATTCAGAAACAACTCATAGCATTGAAATTGATGAACAAAATGCATGAGTATGTGATGATGTGAGTTTCAAAAACAAGAATTTAAGCCCAAAAATTCCAAAATCAAAATTTCTTGCAATCTCCATAAATTTACAAGCATCAAATTGATTTTGCACAAAATTCAAGGTATTTGCAAAAACTTGGTTGGTCAAACCATAAACACACACAATAGCATGTACATTGTTTAGCAAAGAGTAACTTGTGTAGTGTGTGCAACTAGCAAAAGCTTGAGATGCATGTGAGGTGATATATAAATGAAAATCAATCACAAAGTCTACAAAATTCATCACAAAGAATTTAAAAGAGACTATCACCTAAAGAATTACATCATATAACTTCCACATCTCCTAGATCATAAGCTTGCAATCATGTAATTTTCTTGAATTTATGCCTCATAATATACACACCAATTTTAAGTCATGTGAGTTTGGCATCAAACCTAATAGTACACACCAATTTTGAGTATTAAGCAATTTAAACCGAGGCTTCACCTTATATTCTTTTTGTGCATGTGCTACATTTTCTCAAGCACGAAATCTTATGATATGCATTAAGGTGTTCATGATTGGCTAGTGAACAGTGGTGAGATGGTTATTTATGCCTTTCTCTAAAAGTTCAAGTCCGACAGTCAAACATATGTGACTTCAAGATCAAGACAGAGTAATCAAAAACCATTAACATCTTTCCCACACAACATGCACTACAAAGTTTCAACTAGTAAAGTGCAATATTTAAGCTCATCAAAGCTAAACAAGGTACAGAAGACATGTTATGTGAAAATACATTGACCAACCTTGTTCTCAAGAACCAAGAAGAATAGTACAAAACACAATTTGCTTCCTTTTTCTTCCCTTTTTCCCTTTTTTTTTTTAATTAAAAAAAATGCCTAGAATGAAATGCATGAATGTTATGCAATGCAAATCCTAGAAAACAAAACAAAAAAAAAAAATCAAAACCAAAGAACAATGGTCACAAAGGGTAGAGCAATGAAGCACAAGGACTAAGAAGGCCAAGACAGATCAGAGACACAGAATCACACCAATTACTTGACGAAGTGTCTCAAACTTACTTCTATCAAGAGGTTTGGTGAAAATATCGGCATTCTGGTGTTCAGTAGGAATATACTCAAGACACACAATCTTTCTCTCAACAAGATCCCTAATGAAGTGATACCTAATCTCTATGTGCTTAGTCTTAGAATGCTGAACATGGTTCTTAGATATGTCAATAGCACTAGAGTTATCACAGTAAACAACCATGGTATCTTAGGATATCCCATAATCAGTTAAAACCTTTTTCATCCAAAGAAGTTGTGAGCAACAACTTCCAGTAGCAATATATTCTGCCTCGGCAGTAGACAAGGACACAGAATTTTGCTTTTTACTCATCCAAGCAACGAGATTAGCTCCAACATAAAAACACCCACCAGTGGTGCTTTTTCTATCATCAGCATTACCAGCTCAATCAGAATTAAAGAACCCAAGCAAGAGATAGATTTGACTCTTTACTATAAAATAATCCATAATCACAAGTTCCACCAACATATTTAATTATTCTTTTGACAGCATTTAAGTGTGAAACTTTAGGATTAAATTGAAATCTAGAACAAACACCAACATTAAACGCAATATCAGGCCGACTAGCAGTCAAATATAACAAACATCCAATCATACTTCTATATAATGTAACATCAACAGACTCACCTGACGGATCATTTGTTAATTTTGCATTGGTGGTCATTGGTGTTCTGGCATGTGTAGCATTGTCCAGCCCAAATCTCTTGACTAGATTCCTTGCATATTTTGCTTGGTTGATGTAGATTTCTGAGTCCGTTTGCTTTACCTGTAATCCCAAGAAATAAGTTAGTTCACCAACCATACTCATTTCAAACATTGCCTTCATTTCATCTGCAAAAGAATGAGCAAGAGAATCATTAGTAACATCAAAAACAATATTATCAACATAAATTTGAGCTACAACAAAACTGTTCTTATCCTTTCTTATGAAGAGAGTAGTATCTGCAGATCCTCTTTTAAAGCCATGCTCAGTGAGATATGCAGTCAATCTATCATACCAAACCCGTGGAGCTTGTTTCAAACCATACAGAGCTCTCTTCAATATATACACATCATCTGGCTTGTGAGGATCAACAAAGCCTTTAGGTTATTCAACATATACTTCTTCTTGCAACATTCCATTTAAAAAAACACTTTTGACATCCATTTGATATAACTTGAAATTCAGATGACTAGCTATAGCCAACAGTATCCTAATGGATTTCAATCTTGCTACCGGTGCAAAAGTTTCATCAAAGTCAATCCCTTTCACTTGTGTGTAGTCTTGAGCAACAAGTCTTGATTTATTTCTGATAACAGTGCCATGTTCATCTGACTTGTTCTTAAAGATCCATTTAATTCCAATTACATTTACACCCTTTGGTCTAGGAATTAATTCCCACACATCATTTCGAACAAATTGATGAAGTTCTTCATGCATAGAGTTTACCCAATCAGCATCTTGAAATGCCTCATCTACCTTTTTCGGTTTAAATTGGAACAAATAGCATGAGTGTGTAATTATACTTAAGGCTTTTAACCTTAATCTCATGTTATCATTCAGACTTTCCAATATATTTGAGGAGGGATGATTAAGCCTTACCTTAGAGGAAGGACTTTTAACTAAAGATGTGGATGTACCTTTCTGTTCTGATGAAGGACTAAACTCACATTGAGCCTGTTGAGTCTCATGAACCGGAGTGGATGGTTCAGGACTTGATGGCACAAAAATTGCATCATTTAACACCATTAGCTCCTCATCACTATGTTTCCCAACATAATCAACAGGAAGTGAGTCATTAACCTCCATAGGCTTATGTTGAACCAGAGTAGTACTTTCTGAATGTGCTTCTGGACATATTTCATCATTGATCACAACATTTGACAATTCCATGGCAGTTTTGGTTCTCAGATTATACACTCTATATGCTCTACTAATAGAGGAGTACCCTAGAAAATATCCCTTGTCACTCTTTGCATCAAATTTCTCTAGGTTCTCTCTGTCGCATAGAATGTAACAATCACTTCCAAATATCCTGAAATACCTAACGACCGGCTTCTTTCCTCTCCAGAGTTCATAAGGAGTCTTCTTGGAATCAGGTCTGAAATACACCCGGTTGAGTGTGTGACAAGCAGTGTTAACTACTTCTCCCCATAAAGATTTTGGCAATTTTTTATTGTGTAGCATGACACGTGCCATCTCCTGAACGACCCTATTTTTCCGTTCAACTATTCCATTTTGTTGTGGTGTCTTGGGTGAAGAAAACTCTTGATGTGTGCCTTGTTCATTGTAGAAGGTAGCCAACTTGGTATTCTCAAATTCTCTTCAATGGTCACTTCTGATCTTGGCTATCACAATATCTTTTTCAACCTGCAATTTCTTACACAGATGTATCATCTTCTCAGGAGCCTCAGCTTTATCTTTCAAAAGCACAACCTAAGTATATCTGGTAAAGTCATCCACAATCACTAAAATATACTTCTTTCCTCCTAAACTCTGAACTCGAGCAGGACCCATAAGATCAATGTGCAGTAACTCCAAAGGTCTTGAAGTTTGAACACTAGCCACAGACGGATGTTTAGATTTTATCTGTTTACCTATCTGACATACTTATCTATCTTCTCAAACTTAGGTAAACCAACAACAGCATCACATTTGGAAATCTTTTCTAACTGTTTATGACTTGCATGCCCCAACCGTTGATGCCACAAATCAACTTGATCAATTTTTGCACTAAAACACTTGTTGTTTATGCTTGGTGTCAATTCATAACAGTTGTCCGCTGTCCTTACACCAACACACATATAGTCACATCCTCCATCAAGTATTTCACATTCATACTTAGTGAAGAGTACATTTAGTCCATTGTCGCAAATCTAACTGATGCTGAGTAAATTTGCCTTCAGTCCATCAACATACCAAACATCTTCAAAGACTAGTAATCCTGGGATGTCTACAGTTCCAATGCCTCTGATAACAGATTTGCTTCCATCTCCAAAAGTGATTGTCCCAATTTTTCCTTCAAAGAGGGTCTTGAACAATCCTTTGTTTCCTGTCATATGCCTGGAACAACCACTATCCAAATACCAAAGACAAGAATCACGTGCCTTTAAGGCGGTTAAGGCAGTATAACACAAATAATTATTACCACATATGATAAGATCAAGACGTCCAAGGAAAGATTTAACAAACTCAACAAGTGACAAATACACAAAGTAAGCAAGTTGATGAATAAGCAAAAAGAATTTCCAAGAATCCATAACAACAGAGGTCAAGGATCAGCTCAGTGATCAAAAGATCAACAACAAAAGAACTACCTGCTCTGATACCACTTGATAGTTTTTAGACCCCTTAAAACACAATTGGATTAACCTAGGTAATTAGCTAAGTTGTTACTTAGTCCAATTTAACAAATACTAGGTTATCACAATTAAAATAATCATATCATGCAAAGCAGCGGAAAGATAAATAACACAAGATATGATCATCTAGGAAACCAAACCGGTAAAAACCTGGGGAGGATTTGACCTAACTATCCTCAAGGTAAACTTGAATCCACTATCTTGAAAGAATCGAAGTTCATACAATAAGACTTACAAGCCCTCACGCTCGACTTCTTATTACTACTAACCAGTAGAACTTACTGACATGACCACGTGCAAGCTCCGAATCCACAGACTCCTTTCTTGGATTCACCACCAGATACAAGCACACCCGCTTGTGTTTTCTTTAAACTTCAATGGCAGCAACCGAGTTGATCATTAAGGTGTAGATAAATCTTCTCCTTGAAAACCCTAAGTTTGTGTAAAGGAAAGCTCCTCTAGATCTCACAAGAGATTTATACAAACCGCAATATGAGCAACACCAAAACTTAGTTAGGGTTTGTCTTTTATACTTAGGACAAATTAGAAAATCCTAAAACGTTTTAAACAACTAGGGCTGAGTTGGAATTCTGCAGAAAAAAACATTCTGTCCGAGCTTCAATCGATCGAGCCTAAGTTTCGATCGATCGAGCCAGACCGAAATGCATTAATCTTTTCTGCATTAGTTCGATTCCAATTTTACATAAATACACAACTTTGAGCAAGACTAAAAGACTTCTAAACACATTGTTTTGATCATGATTTGCCAACAATACACATTAGAGTTCTAAATACATAAATACCTAAGTCTTTAGAACCTAACAGTCTTTAAAACCTAACAGTCTTTAGAACCTAACAGTCTTGTTGGTTGAAAGGTCCAAGAGTCATTCACCGTGATTGTGAGCTATTCATGAAATTTAGGAGTACTTTGAGTTGAAACACCAAGCTATGGTCTTTCATTCAAGAGAATCAATTAGACCTATGTTTGAGAAATAAATTAAAATGGGACAAGTTGAGGAAAGTAGTAATTTGCTAACTATGAATAAAAGGTGGAAAAATTGAAACCTAATCTACTATGAAAGATTTAATTAGGTAAGGAACTAGACAACTTAATGAAAATGATATTGTAATTGATTTAAACATATATATCAGGAATTCAATCACTAAAGCGACTGATGTTTCACTAGTACTAATTCAATGCCATGATGTTATTGGTTATTGAATTCCCAATGTATATAAGTTGATTACTAGTGAAAGCTCTATTGCTTTGGTTTAGAAACATTTTTCATTGAATTAGAAATTAACAATTGATTTAAATATCATGTTTTTAATATAAAACTAAGCTACTTGAGAAAATCAGGATGAAATGCAAAAATTACTCTGTTAACTCAGATAATAAACTGTCTATCATTATTTGTAGATATAGTAGTATTTACCCCCTAAAAATAAATAGTTCTATAGATATAATAAGAAATTGAAATTGAATCAGCCAAATTCTATTCCTCTCACAATATTACCCGATATCATCTTTTACCTAATTTTACTCTGTTTACACAATGAAAAATGAAGCATATAAAACAGAACAACTCATCAACTCAGTTCAAGATACAGAGATGAAATTTGCTCGAACAAAGAAATAGATTTGGGAAAATTCACATATTCTTTTTCCTAATATGGGAAGTCATAAATTAAAGAATGAAAATCCTATGAGCATCTAAAAGAGGAAAAAATAAAAGAGATATTACCAGTGAGTTTGTTGACTTGTTGAGCAATTGCAACACCAAAAGGTTTGATTAAGCTCCAAATCGTAAGAGTAGGTTCAAAATCTGAAATTTAATTATTAGGAAATTTATTGAAGAAGAAGAAATTGGATTTTGGATGTTCTATCAAGGACTGGGATAAAACAGTACCTTTGTATACATAAGTTTGGGATGTGCGCAAATTTACTCCAATCTTCACCCACTTCCCATCTTCTCAATAAGATGGAACATCCCCAAATTTCCAGTGTCTGCAAAGAGGCAAGGTTACAGATCCACTCCGATATAGCCAACAAACTTGGACAATGGCCAATCTTGAGGCTTTGTAAAGAGGTGAGATGTTGAATCCCCATCGATAGAGTTGTCAAATTTGGAAGATCGTAGAACCCTAGGTTGCAAAAGCTCTGAAGGCCATTCCATTCCATCTCATCTCCATCGTTTGTTAAATCAACCTCTTTAGAACCCCTAACTGTCAAATTCTAAAGGGCAGTGAGGTGTCGAAAGAGAGGGAGAGGACAACAACAATTATATATCTCTAAATCTTGGAGAGAAATAAGGTTGCACATCAACTCCTTACACAGAGTTTCCTCCATATTCGAAATTGACATGGACTTCAATTTGGAGAGAGGGATGAACAAGGAAGCAGCAAGTGTAGAAGAAGAAGAGGTTGATGTTGTTGCTATTGATGTTAGGTTCTTTGGGGTTGCCGTTTTTATCACCTCTAGTCTCAGTATTTGCTCCAATGGCTTCAAGCTACATCCACTCAGCTCTAGCTCTTCGAGATATGGAAAGAGAGGTAAGGATATCAGCTTAGGGCAACTCTGAATTTGGAAGTTGGAAAAATGAGGAAATGAAGGCAGTGAATGATTATGGAGCTCCTCAACAGAATCCCTCTATCGTTGCCACCATCCTTTTAGATTAGGGCAATATCTAATTTCAAATTGCTCTAGAGATGGGAGGAATGAAGAATCAGAGAACTCCCCATTGTTTTCTCTCTTTGATATGTACTCCAAATCATTCATGAATTCAAGAGAGAGTTTTGAGAGAATAAAACTGATCCAATGGTGGAAGATGTTGGCATTTGTTACATTCATCAAAGGACAATTTTACGAGATTTGAAAGCGAAGAAATTGCACTAGGAATTTTCACTCCACCGTATCCATATAAATACAATTGTTGAAGATTTGAAAGTGGGCCGTGTGGGAGCAAGGCTACAAGTGACTCTTCATCATACCCAACGTTGGACTCATCCACGTCATTTTCTTTTATCCACTGTAATGTCAAGCCTTGAAGACGTTGTTTCTCTTTCATATTTGCACCCTTAGATTCTAATGCAACATCTTTTCCGTGTCTCAATCCTCTAATCATTAGCGCTCCTCTCAACTCGTTTAGCTCATAGAGTTCCTTCAATCTGCTGTTACGCCTGAAGACAAAACAAGTATTCTTACTTATCACAAATTGTGACAATGTCCGTAACTTAGTCAATTGCCCTAGTCCATGTGGCATATGAGTCAAATTATGACACCTATCTATCTCAAGATACATGAGGTTAACTAATTTGTTAATATCTTTAGGCAATTCTTTAATTAGATAACATCCAGTGAGTCCCAGTGTTTGTAAATTATGAAATCTTGTGATGGAACTAGGAAGCATCTTGATGGAATTAGAAGATAGATCGAGGTACCTTAAATGCCACAATTTCCCGATAGAATTTGGAATTGTTTCAATATGCATACCATGTAGATCCAGCAAGCGTATTAACTTAAAACTTGAAATAATTGCATTACAAGTTGACTTATCCAAGCTTACAAGTGGAATTCCTAATTCAATTGGCAAATAAAATGTTCTTATCCTGTTTGCTTTATACAATGAGACTGGAATTCCCGATGATGAGAGAAACGTTCTATCAAATGATACATGGCATGTTTTCTCATGAATGCCTTCCTCTTTTGAATAAAAAGTGGTGTTATCAAACGATGCTACTAATTTTGCAAGATCATGCATAAGATCGTGCATTTTAAATTGTAATATATTGCCTTTCCTATCTTCTTCAACTTCCTAAAAGAATGATCTCCAAAGTAAATCCATAAAATAGTCATGACCAATATCTTCCAAGCATTGATTTGGACTTGAAGACCTAATGAAACCTTACGCCATCCACATTTTAATCAATGTTGTTTTATGAATTTTGTAATCCTTTGGAAATAAACAATAATAAACAAAGCATTGCTTCAAATATAATGGAAGATGATCATAACTTAATTTTAGTGTTTACAGGATATCAGCTTCTTTCAAAAGATCACTATTCTTAATTGAAAACCAATCTCCTTCAAAAATTTTAAAATATAATAGACTTCCTATACTCCTTATGGCAAGAGGGACTCTTCTACACTTCTCAATTATTTCCATTCCAATTGACTTGATTCTTGGATTCTTTGGCTCTTGACCATTTTCAAAAGCCATTTGCTTAAATAAAATCCAAGCATCATCTACATTTAAACCCTTTAAAATGTATTGTTGCTGCATAGTTTGTACAATCTTTGCAACCTTCTCCTCTTGTGTTGTCACTAAAATTCTACTGCCTTTTGCACCCCTCATTAAAAGATTTTTTAAACTAAGCCATTTTTCATGATTATCATTCCATACATCATCCAACACAAGTAAGTATCTCTTTCCATCAATTTCTTTCTTAAGCTCCTTAACTAGAGTGTTCATTTCAAGGTTTTTTGGTTTTTCATTTTTTGCACACTCCATAATTTTCTCAACAATTACTCTTACCTCAAAGTCATCAGAGACACACACCCAAATTTTTTGGTCAAAATGTTTCTTAAATTCTTCATCATTGAATACAAGTTGAGCTAACGTGGTTTTCCCTAACCCTCCGATTCCAACTATCGGAAGAATCGAAACATTCTCCTCAACATTAGAATCCAAAAGAATTCCTATAATTGCCTTTTTATCATTCTCTCTCCCAATAACAGTTTCAGCACATACAAAAGAATGAGTCTCTCTTGCCCTGTTCCTAACTTGTGTCTCCTCAAGATGCTCCTCAAAGTGGAATAGCTCCCTATCCCTTCCTATAGTATCTAGCCTCTCCATCATTGCCTTAACTTCATGAGCCATTTTAAGTGCATATGCATGCGGGTTCGATTTGGAAAAGTAGATGCATACCTTGTTGGACTTCTTATTTTGGCCCATCATCACTTCTTGTTGTAAAGCTTCAGTGGAGATATCATCTAGCAAATCATCTGCGTCATAAATGGCATCATTCAATCTTTTCAGCCACTCTTTGACTTGATTGGTCTGCTCCTTCTTCTCTGCATCCAGAAGCACAGCCTTGATTGTGGAAACCCTCTCCCCGAGTCTTACAATCTCGTCTTTGACACCCCAGAGTAGTCCAAGCTCTTGGACTGCTAAGTCACCTGTTTTCTCAATGATTCGCGCAGCAACGTCAAGTAGAACTCCTTCCGCCATTTCTAACTGTGAATTGAATGAATACTATCTTTGTGAGAAGGGTAAGATGAGAGTGATATTTGTGAAGAGAACGTACTAGCTAGGCAAAGTGACCAATATATATTACTCTGCTTTTTAGTATTTGCATGATAATAACACACGCGGCTCCCCTTCACATTTGTTCTCCTTTAAAATTACAAAAATGCTAATATCATATAAGATGCTATCATAATTATCCACATAACAGATTGTGAGGGACTGTGAGAGGGTAAAAAACAAACCATAAATTTGTAATAAACAACTAATTATAATCTAACATATGAAATAATTATTATAAAAATTATAACAACTTGTGTGTTACTATAACTTCTATTAAAATTAATACTAAAATATGCCCATTTCATTTGAGTCATTTGACAACGTTGTCGACTACAGCATTCCCAAAATTTATTATTATTTTTATCTGAGGATTCCCAAAATTTATTGGTTCTATCTATCAATCTATGCTATCTCATGTGGTTCAATTAATTAGTCTAGAATCAATACTTGCCTACTTTGACCGGAAATTATAAAGTAATAAGATGCGAATGTTTTTTGTGTTGATCTAAAGCATGTAACCACTTTTATCGTTTTTCAAGCATCATTTTAGTTTCTCAAAAAAAAAATAATAATAATAACAATAATAAAGCATCATTTTAAAACATATAAGGTTTTGGCCATGAATGACTATTGTGACTATGTCAGTCTCAGCTTGAATGGCAAATTAAATTTTAATTAATTGCTGGACGATGACTAAGGTGTGAATTCATGACATGTGCGGATTACTTCCGAGGACAACATTTTTGTTATTTATCGATTAAAATACTTTATAAATATTAACGGCTAATTGTAGAACCAAAAAAAAATATATATATATATATATATATATATTTATATATATTTGTAAGGGCTCAATTCGTGACGACCCCAAGATGATATTGGGCTCGTACGTAAAGAGGGCCCAAATAATATCATTTGTAGAGCGTGAGTTTGAAAGGCTAGGCTGTAGTCACCGGACGATGGTCAGTCGTGGTGTTCATAACGATTTTCCCAAGAATAGACCTGACGTGCTCAACAATAAACTATTCCGGTACATCATGAATGGCTCGGGTCTTAAGACCGTGTTCAAGGAACTTCATCTCCTTATTCTTCTCCCTTTCTTAGGGCTCCCTCCTCTGGAAGCCTCCCCCCTTTGGCGCACAAGTCTTTTCTTTATATATCCCTTTTTCGGTTGATCCTGACCCTCCACCTGTTTATCAGACAGGCTCCTATTCGAATACCTGTCCCATCAACCGCCTCCCCCTGCTTTTTGTTAGATGCACTAACCGAAGCCACACTGTTCAGGTGTCTTCTCTCATTAATATGGCTAGGACGTTTGTGGGCGCATTTAATGCGGAGGTGACGTATTTATCTTGAACCACCCCCATTCTGTACCCCCATGTGGGTCCCATTCTACTCGCCTCTTCTTTTGGGGGCGTTTTGGGGGCAGCCTTCGACGAGATGTCACTCTTCCCTTTGAAATCTTGGGATGCCGAGGACAGGGTCCTCCTCGACTGTGCCCCTAGGCTATTCGGCCTTTCCCTATTCGTCCTCGGCAACTTCCCTCCCCGGCACGGGCCCTGGGCCTTAGTAGAGCGTGGGCCAGGCCGTAAGTTCTTTGGCCCCACAATATTTGTTTATCATTGAAAGCTAAGTAATTAATTGATTAATGAATGGACAATTGGACATTTGTGCAGAAAAATTTAGAAAAAATTTATAAATTATAATTATGAAATTTTTTTTAGGCAAAAGATAAAATTTTTATTGATTTATGAAAATATAACAGGGTAAAATCATAAAACACCTTCAAGGAGAGTCGTTAGTGAGATGATGGTAAGGAATAAGTTAAAAATGATTTTGGAATTATAGAGACCAAAATAGAATCTAAGAAAATGTGGGAATAAAGTGAAAAATGATTCTAAGGAACAAAAAAGTATTTTTCTCTATTTATTACATATTGAAAGTTAAATTTGAGGTTTTTAATATTATTTATATCACTTAAAAAAGTATCAATAATACCAAAATTTTTGTTTCTATTTGCAAGTGAATATTGAAATATGGGTTAGGTGAGTAGGGACTTGTGACTTGTGAGACTTGTGAGGAGAGAAGATTTATCAGAGACTCAGAATATGAATTATTTTTATTTCTTGGCTCAACCTCGGGCTTCGCCTTCTTTGACCAAGAATCGAAATTACCGGCCCTTGGAGCATCTCAATGGATTCAATACTTATAGCAAGTCGACTTCAGCATTCCCAAAATTGATTGGTGCTCCCTCTCCTTTGGTTAAATTAATCAGAGTCTGGTTAAGAGGTAATTTTAGGAAATTTATTAAAAGAATTTTCATACTATTTTTATGAAAAATATAAAAATCTATTAAAAAAATGTTGTTTTTTTCTTCTATCTTAAAAAGTTTATAAAGAACAAAATTTGGCAACAAACATGATCATAGATGACGACAACTCCACTTACAATTTTTTTTAATAAACTTTAGTCATAAAATTAGTTGTAGCGTAAAATTAGTTGTAGCCTAAAATTACAATTTTACTTAATATTATTAATATTACTACATACTTTGAAAATCTAATCGTTAGATTGTATGTATTTTACGCTCTTAATATTTATGTCAAATTTTGTGTTAATCAGATGTTATTTACTATATAATCTATAAGATTATATTTTTATGCATAATTTTAAAATACCAAAACTTGCAATTTAAATAATTTATTGATGACATAACTATTGGTCTTTAATTTCTATAAAATTTGCAAGTATGAAGGATATAATGAGAAATATAATCTAATGGTGAATTAATTTGTCAAAATTCACCTTTAATAAAAAGATGGGAATGATATTTATGAAGAGAATGTACTAGCTAGCTAGACAGAGTGACCAATATATATTACTCTGTTTTTTAGTGTTTGCATGATAAAAACACACGGCTCCCCTTCACATCCACGTTACCATTACATTTGTTCTTCTTTAAAATTACAAAAATTTTAAGACTACATAAAATGTCATAATTTATGCCATAACTATCCACAGGGCAGATGGTAAGTGGTTCATATAAAAGTGATAGGCAGCCAATTATAGTCTGACACGTAAAATAATTATGGTAAAAACTCTTGCAATTTATGTGGTACAAAAACTTCTATTAAAATTAAGGGAAATGTTAACGGATGTCCTTAGAGCAATGGTTAACAATCCATTTTAAAAAAGTTTTTATGTGAAAAAAAAAAAAAAAAACAATTAATATTTTTGTGGGGCCCGGCCCAAAAATGATGGGCTATTCCAAACTCAGGCCCAGCCGAGGAGCGTCCTGGCCGAAGAGAAGCCTCATATGAAGCGTTACTCAATCCCAATAGCGCCAAGGAAATCTGTCCGAGGAGTAACTCCTCCTCGGACATCAGAGGCCCAGCCGAGGAACTTTCCCCAGCCATTTCAGCTCATCTTCACAACATATAAAAAGAATTAAATCCAAAATATCTCATGGAAGGCTACCACCACATTAATTGCGCCCTAACCACCCTCTTGGCCGCATTAATGAGGAAAAGACACCTGAACAGTACCGCCTTGGCCTCTGCAACTCACAATGGGACTGATGAGGGCGTCTGATGGGACAGGTGCTCAAGTGGATGCTTAGATGATTAACAGGTGTAAGGTTGAGATGAAAAGAAGAGAACTATATAATGTAGTGGAGTCCCTTAAAGAAGGGGACGGGAGAACTGTATTAGAAACTGAAGAAATAGAATCAGAGGAGAAAGATCCATTCTTGTGTTTTTATTTCTTTTTGTATACAATACTGCCCATGCATTAGACCGAATAGGTTCACTGAAGCTAAGTTCTTTGACCCATCCTCTACAAATATTTATTGTGGGTTGTGCTTTGGGCCAAGGCCTGATCAACGGAAGTTGGGCCAGGGAAAATCGCGCAGCCACAATTGGCGCCGTCTGTGGGAAGAACTAAGGCATCAGCTAGTACAACGGTCGAGCATGGCAGAACTAGGCCCGCACCAGGAGGATCCTCACCAAGCTAACTCCCAACGAACACAACCCGCCGAGTCCCAAAGGCAAAATAACCCAACCAACCCAGGCGGCAGGGGGAATCGTGAGGGAAGTGTGCATACTATCCGGACGAGCCAGAGTCACACTCAGACAGGAAGTCACGTGTCTCAGAGGCGAAATAGTCACCAAGCCATGCAGCGAGAGATAGATGACCTAAAAAGGAAGTTGCGACGTGTACAGCGAAGACGATCTCCCTCTGACTCAGGCGAGTCTTCTAATGCGGAGGACGTGAGTTACAGACAAAGGTCAAGGACCCCCCCAAGTGAAACCTTTTCTTACGAAAAGGAACCACGCCCAGTACGGAAGTATGAGAGCCCATCCAGCAAAGGTTCGGGGAACGACGCCATGAAGAAGGCGCTGGATCAGGTCTCGAGGTCACCCTTCACGAATAGAATCGAAGGGGCTAAGCTGCCAAGACGCTTCAACCAACCGGTGTTCGCCCTCTATAGCGGCAGAACAGACCCGGTAAAGCACGTGAGTCAGTTTAACCAAAAAATGGCGATCTATTCGCAAAACGAAGCCCTAATGTGCAAGATCTTCCCATCCAGCTTGGGATCGATGGCGATGAGGTGGTTCAACAGCCTGAAGACAAACTCCGTAGGCTCCTACAAGCAGCTCACTCAAGCTTTTTGCTCCCGTTTTATTACAAACACCAGAGTTCCTCGACCTCTCAGTTCGCTACTATCCTTATCCATGCACGAAGGAGAAACCCTGAAAGCGTACTCGGATAGGTATTGGGAGGTGTATAACGATTTAGATGACAACCATGATAATGTTGCTATCAGCACGTTCAAAAGCGGCCTCCCCACTGGGCATGGCTTAAGGAAATCCCTCACCGGAAAACCAGTTACTGACGTCCAACAGTTAATGGATAGGATCGACAAGTACAAAAGAGTGGAGGAGGATCAGCTGCAAGGGAAGGGAAAGGAGAAGGTTATCCCCCTTAAAGCAAATGATTTCAGGACGGAACGTCACAATCCTGGCCAGCCGAGGAGAGATTTTCCGCGACAGGCTGGGCAGAGCAACCCGCAAACAGTGAATGCCGTATTCAGAGAGCCGGTACAACAAGTACTGGAGAAAGTAAGGGATGAACCCTATTTCAGATGGCCGGGAAAGATGGCTGGAGACCCTGCCAAACGTAATCAGAACTTGTATTGCCACTATCATCAGGACCACGGGCATACTACTGAGGACTGCAGGAATCTGTGAAATCACCTGGATCAATTGGTCCGAGAAGGAAAGCTACGTCACCTGCTGCACCCATCGAGCGGCCATCCCGGCCAAGCAACACAAGAACCTCGAAGGGACGTGTCCTTAAGACCCCCCACCGGGAAGATACATGTCATCCTCGCTGCACCAGGAAGAACTGGGCCACCCATCCCCAGGGTATTAGCCGTGGATCGCCTTCCCTCCGAGGGCAGGCAAAGGGAGCCCAAAAAGTTAAAAAAGGGAAGCTCTTTGATACTGGGATTCTCGGATGAGGATAAGAGAGGAACAATTCAACCTCACGATGATGCCTTGGTGGTCACCTTGCGGATTGGGGGTTTCGATGTGAAAAGGGTGTTAGTAGACTCTGGAAGTGCGGTGGAGATAATGTACCCTGACTTATACAAGGGGCTGAACTTGAAGCCGGAAGATTTGACAGCTTATGACTCCCCCCTTCTCAGCTTCGAGGGGAAGATTGTTACGCCAAAGGGGCAAATCCGACTGCCCGTACAGACTGGGGCGGAAGTGGTGGAGGTGAATTTTATCGTGGTCGACGCTTATTCACCCTACACCGCGATAGTTGCAAGGCCATGGATCCACAGCCTAGAGGCCGTGACCTCCACACTTCACCAAAAAGTAAAATACCCATCCAGAGGACGAGTGGAAGAGATCTGAGGAGATCAGGCCGTGGCCAGGAAGTGTATGGTGGCCGCCATTTTACATCGGCCCTTGACCGAGTCCTCGGTCCCAAAGAGCTTATAGCAACCAGCCTCCTCAGCAAAGCAAGACGAGGGGATGGCCGAGGAGATAAGGTGTGAAGGTTTAGATAAGGTTGCTGTCAGCAATGACCCGGAGAAGTTCTTTCAGGTCGGCTCTGAATTGCCCTCTCAAGAAAAGGAGGAACTGGTCAGATTTCTCAGAGAAAATATCGACCTATTCGCTTGGGACGCCTACGATGCCCCGGGAGTTGATCCTAGCCTCATCTGTCACCACCTGAACGTCAACCCCTCTTCCACTCCGAGGAAGCAGCCACCCCGACGCCCTTCAAAGGAACACGCTAGTGCCGTAAGAGACGAGGTGGCAAAATTGAAAAGAGCAAGGGCTATCAAAGAGGTCTTTTATCCCGAATGGTTGGCGAACACAGTGGTGGTAAGGAAGAAGACGGGGAAGTGGAGGGTCTGCGTGGACTTCACGAACCTGAACAAGGCGTGCCCCAAGGACCCCTTCCCTCTACCCAAGATCGATCGATTGGTGGATGCAACCGTGGGGCACCCTCGAATGAGCTTCCTGGACGCCTTCCAGGGCTATCATCAGATACCCCTTGCGCTAGAGGACCAAGAGAAAACGGCTTTCATGACGCCCATCGGAAATTATCATTATAAGGTGATGCCATTCGGGCTAAAGAACGCGGGCTCAACCTACCAAAGGATGATGACTCGGATGTTCGAGCCACAACTGGGCAAGATCATTGAGGTGTATATAGACGATATGGTTGTGAAGAGTAAGAGGGTGTCCGAGCACGTGAAAGACCTTGGAACAGTCTTCGCTATCTTAAGGGAGCACCGGTTGCGGCTGAATGCCTCCAAATGTTCATTCAGGGTCGGGTCTGGGAAATTCCTAGGGTACATGGTCACCCACAGGGGAATAGAAGTAAGTCCCGACCAAATCAAAGCCATTAACAGTCTACAGACTCCTCGGAACCCGAAGGAGGTGCAGAAACTCACTGGCATGATTGCGGCATTAAACCGGTTCATATCGCGATCGGCAGATCGATGTCGGCCTTTTTACCTCCTGATAAACAAGTGGAAAGAGTTCAAATGGTCAGAGGATTGTGTTCAGGCTTTCCAGTAGCTTAAGGACTACCTGTCCCGACCACTCATCATGTCCAGTCCGGAGGCAGACAAGGTGCTGTTTGCCTACATCGCCGTAGCTCCCCACGCCGTAAGCCTGGTACTAATACGGGATGATAATGGGGTGCAGCGACCGGTGTACTATGTGAGCAAATCACTACATGAGGCCGAGGTGCGATACCTACCTTTAGAAAAGACAATTCTGGCGACAGTGCATGCAACCCGGAAGCTTCCTCATTACTTTCAGGCGCATACGGTCATCGTTCTGACTCAGCTTCCCCTTCGAGCCGTGCTTCGAAGCGCCGACTACACAGGAAGGATCGCCATGTGGAGTGCTCTTTTGGGGGCTTTTGATATTAAATCTATGCCCAGACCCTCCGTCAAAGGATAGGTCCTCACAGACTTGGTAGCGGAGTTTGCTGAGCCCTCTATAGAAACGATGACCGAGAAGAAAGACCTGGGTGGAAAACTGGTTGGCGCAGTTTCAGCCGGGGAGACCATGCATTGGAAGGTCTACGTGGATGGCGCGGCCAACCAGAGAGGATCAGGAGTTGGGATAGTTTTAATATCGCCGGACAGCGCTGTCATTGAAAAATCATTAAGACTCGGATTCTCGGCTACGAACAATGAAGCCGAATACGAAGCCTTACTTCAAGGGATGGCAATGGTTCAAAGATTGGGTGGAAGAGTAATAGAAGCATTCTCGGACTCCAGATTAGTGGTCGGACAAGTGATGGGAGAGCTAGAAGCTCGAGATACTAGGATGCAAGAGTATCTGGGACAAGTCAAACGGCTACAGACGAGTTTTGAATCCTTCAGTCTGACGCACATCTCCAGGAGCGTAAACACTCATGCAGACTCGCTGGCCACTCTTGCCACGTCCTCGGCACGTAATTTGCCACGAATGATCCTAGTCGAAGATCTAGTCAAGGCCAGTCCCATCAGCGGAAACCCGACCCAAGTCCATCAGATTAGACAAAGCCCCAGTTGGATGGACCCCATAAGGAATTTCCTCCAAGACGATATCCTACCGGAAGAAAAACTAGAAGCCGAGAAGATACGTAGAAATGCTCCTCGTTTTTGGCTATCAGAGGACCGCAAACTTTATCGGCGCTCCTACTCTGGACCGTACTTACTCTGCGTACATCCAGAAGAGTCCGAGTCTCTTCTTGAGGAGTTGCATGAGGGAGTATGTGGAAGTCACACCGGAGGAAGATCGCTGGCGCACAGGGCACTCACCCAAGGATACTGGTGGCCGAACATGCAGAGACAGGCCCAGGAATACGCCAAGAAGTGCGATCAGTGCCAAAGATTTGCCCCGAATATCCACCAACCCGGAGGGGTTCTCAACCCACTCTCCAGTCCGTGGCCGTTCGCGCAATGGGGTCTTGATATTGTCGGGCCTTTCCCCAAGGCTGCGGGGAACAAGCGATACATAATAGTCGGAACCGATTACTTCACTAAATGGGTGGAGGAAAGAAGGGAAAAGGCCACGATTCACATGGCCTATTATCACCAGAAGCTGAGACAAGGGTATGATGCTAACGTCAAATTGCGGCCTCTGGGTCCGGGTGATCTCGTGATGAGGAAAATTCTTGGCAGCGCAAAGAACCCCTCTTGGGGCAAGTTGGGGCCCAATTGGGAGGGACCATACCGTGTCACATCCGTGGCCGGAATAGACGCCTACTACCTAGAAGATTTGGATGAAAAAGCTGTACCTCGACCATGGAATGTAAATAACCTCAGGAGGTATTATTATTAATGAGAATGGCTTAGCGTACGTTTTCTTTCATGAGTATCCGCCACTTGCTGGTCTACGTGACAACTATTTATAAGTTTTAAACAGAACCTAAGTACTGCATGGCTCCTCGGACCACAAACTTAGGGGTAATTAATACTTAAGGCAAGAAAAATCATAAGTTTTGGACAGAACCAAGGCCTTGCATGGTCCTCGGACTCAAGCCTATGGGGAAACCAAGCACACAAGAAAAATCATAAGTTTTGGACAGAACCAAGGCCTTGCATGGTCCTCAGACTCAAGCCTACGAGGAAACCAAGCACACAAGAAAAATCATAAGTTTTGGACAGAACCAAGGCCTTGCATGGTCCTCGGACTCAAGCCTATGGGGAAACCAAGCACACAAGAAAAATCATAAGTTTTGGACAGAACCAAGGCCTTGCATGGTCCTCGGACTCAAGCCTATGGGGAAACCAAGCACACAAGAAAAATCATAAGTTTTGGATAGAACCAAGGCCTTGCATGGTCCTCGGACTCAAGCCTACGGGGAAACCAAGCACACAAGAAAAATCATAAGTTTTGGACAGAACCAAGGCCTTGCATGGTCCTCGGACTCAAGCCTATGGGGAAACCAAATGCACGAAAGAAAAATCATAAGTTTTGGACAGAACCAAGGCCTTGCATGGTCCTCGGACTCAAGCCTATGGGGAAACCAAGTACACAAGAAAAACCATAAGTTTTAAACAGAACCTAAGTCCTGCATGGCTCCTCGGACCACAGAATTAGGGGAAATTAATACTTAAGGCAACTATTCATAAGTTTTAAACAGAACCTAAGCCCTGCATGGTCCCTCGGACCACAGACTTAGGGGAAATTATTACTTATGACAGATTGGGAGATTATTACTTAAAGGAAATCATTTTAATGCATGCGCACAGTCCAGCACCATCGCGACCCTCAAATGTGCAGCCTAAAAACCCCTTTTTATTTTGACCGTTTACCTGTATCTACATCGTTGCAAATGTTTTAAAAAAAAAAAAAAAAAAAAAAAAGAGCGCTACTGACATACATCCATAGTAAGCAAAACTAATATTTTATATTAATATTCCGAGTACATTAGAAAGAGAGGTCCTTACAAAAGAATGGAAAAATAAGACGATTCTCATTAAAAAAGAAAAAAGAGTACCAAAATCAAAAGCCTAAAAGGCTAAGCCTTAGCGGGAGGATCTTCTGTCTGCTGAGGCTGAGGAGGAGGAACCTCAATGGTAGAGTCTGTGGCAGGATCCTTCGCCACATCAGGCACGAGGACGGCATCAGGCACCGCCAGGTCTTGCTCTGAGGCGACTTGGGCATCATCAGGAATATCTCGGATCTCCGGAGGATAGAAGATGCTCTCGGGCAGTCTTAGTGCTGAATCCGCAGAAACTCCTGTAGCATCGAGGGCATGAGCCCATGAAATACTGCAGTAATCCCTGCACACCTCGGGGATCTCCTCGGATAGCCTGGCTTCCGTCTCTTCAGCCCCGAGCTGGCGAGCAACATTCTTCTCTGCCTCAGCAGCCTCTCGGATCAGCTGGGCCTCCTCTTTGGCCTGCCTCAGCTCATCCTCAACTTTTTGCAAGGCAGTCTTGAGATCCTGCACTGCCCGCCTCTCAGTGGCGAGGTTAATCTGTGTCAAGAACAGTTCCTTGCGCTGGTCCTCCGCCTGGATCTCGGCACTCTTTAAACCCGCCTCTGCACTTTTTGCGCCAGTTCTCCGACACCTTGAACTCGTCCGTAAGTTTAAGGTGCTCGTGCTTGAGGGACCCCAAGGCTTTCTCCATCTCCACCCGCGCCTGGGTCTCAACCTCAGCCCGACTACGGCTATCACGGCAATACTCATCAGCCACGAACACCTGCTGGGTAATCTACGAACGAAACAAGATTGTTTTGAAAAAGAAATCTAATCGGGATAAATAAATTAATAAAACAGTAAAAGGATTACTTACCAGCGCGAGATCCCTTTTTAGGGATAAGAAGAGCTCGGGCTGAGAGAACCGCCTATAGGCCTCCATGTCCCGAGGAAGGAGTAGGGTTTGCTCTAAGGCATCAGCCACGTACCCTGCCCGACCTCGGTTATACTCTCGGACCGAAGCATTGGAAAGGATGGCAACCCCATCCAGTTCTAACTTGGGGTTCCATGCACGAGGGGAAGCGCGCACTTCAGCAAGGTTCTCCTCATCCCGGCTCTCCGAGGAGTTACCCCTTCTGCTCCTTGGCGCCCGCGTGGTCTTTTGCTGCTTGGTCGGCTGGGCAATCACCTCACCTTCCTCAGGAGTGTCAATCGGCCTCTTCTTCTTCAGGTCCGGATTAACCTTAAGGCCAGGGTCCGAGACACCCTGAGGGACCACAGGGGGAAGGGTTTTGACCTTTGATGGACTTGGTCCCTTCAATGACTGAACCTTTGATGACTGACCTTTCCCTCGGGAGGACATCAGCTCCTTTAGAGTCTTTCCCTTTCCTGCCATGGGCTCTACCTCTTCGTCTGAAGTATCGTCCGAGCAGATAACGATTGAGGGAATACCGACTGCGGAATGTTGGTCCTGCTCTACTTCGGGATTAGAAAACTCCACCAAGGGGTTTTGCTGAATTTCCTCCTCGAAGTAAAACTTGTCTATCTCTTCCTCAAGGGAAAGACGAGATGATTCAGCCTCTTCTTCAACCAAAACAGCAGCGCCAGGCTCGTTTACCGGAGGTAGCTGCTCTGCTAAGTAGGGATTTCTGACACCTGGCAACACAACTGGTGGCAAATCGTGGTCAGCTAGGAATCCGTCCTGGGACACGTCAATTCTAGCCAGCCTCGGACTGCCAGCCCTTATAGCGTGACCGACTGCCTGAAAAGCGCTGCTCAGAGGTTGATAACCCAGAACCAAATGGGCCGCACGCAACTGTCCGTCCTCGGCGACGTAAATCTCCGACCTAAGGAGATAGTTCAACGCTGGCACGTTCACAAAGTTTATCCGAGGAGCAACGTGAATTTTGTCTGCAAACAAACCAAGAAAAGCGAGGTTAGACCATGAAATTTTCCAATTACAAAGAAAGCAAGAAAAATAACCCCTCAACACTAAATCCTTTCCCAAAAAGGACCAATCCTAAAAGCGCCGCACCTGGGTTTCCTGCCCGAGTTGGACAATGAATACCGTCGAACCACTCCCCAGAAGCAATGAGGAAGTCATTCTTCACGGTCTTATTGGAAACTGGAAGACAAGAGATCAACCTAACGTCCTCGTTCCGGGATTTAAGATAATACCCATCATCCCCGAGGCGGTGACATTCGTACAGATAAGCCACATCGTGCCAAGTAAGGCCTAGATTCATCCGCTCGTCTAAGACATCTACACAGCCTAGTATCTTGAACATATTCGGGGCACACTGATACGGCGTCAACCTATGGTTGAACAGGTATTCCCTTGTGATCCTACGCATGGGAAGTGTCATCCCTCCCTCTATGAAAGCAATCATGGGGATAACGACTTCTCCCTCAACTCTATCTGTCAATACTCCTTCCAGAGGACAGTACCACAGCCCAACCCCAGGGGGAATGTGGTATTTAGCCCTAAAGGCCTCCATAGCGGCTGGAGTTTTTACTAATTTTTCGAATCTACCCATCTGAACTGAAAGGGGGAAATGAAAGTAGAGACCAAGAAGAAAAGTAAAATCCGAGGAGGGAATTGAAACGGTGAGAAAAACGAAATGCACTGGTACCTTCACAAAACGCTCAATAGGACGCCTGGAAATCTCTCTTGGACGAAACGCTTCACAAAGACGGCTACGGCGGCGTAACGGACGCAAGTGTTCGTATATCTCTGGGGTTCGATGGAGTTCTCTGGAATCCTTTGAGGTTGGTGAAATTCAGATGAAAGAAGGAACTGAACCCCTATGACGTCTTATATAGCCGAGAGGAGAGAGAAAAGATCATCCCTGCCTAAAAATACGGGAAGAAACGATGGCCGTTCGATCCATGCCAAGCCGTTGGATGAAGGGAACATAACGCCTCCAGAAGTTAATGGCCGCGCCTCGTAAATTGTAGCGCGTCAAAAGTAACGGTCCGCACGCGCGCCCCACGATCTCCTTATTTCCATCCTCTCACAAACATCAAAACCCCGCTTTTCTCCTCGGAGGGAGGTAAAAACCGGAGTTTTGAGGGGCTATTGTGGGGCCCGGCCCAAAAATGATGGGCTATTCCAAACTCAGGCCCAGACGAGGAACTTTTCCCAGCCATTTCAGCTCATCTTCACAACATATAAAAAGAATTAAATCCAAAATATCTCATGGAAGGCTACCACCACATTAATTGCGCCCCAACCACCCTCTTGGCCGCATTAATGAGGAAAAGACACCTGAACAGTACCGCCTTGGCCTCTGCAACTCACAAAAGGACTGATGAGGGCGTCTGATGGGACAGGTGCTCAAGTGGATGCTTAGATGATTAACAGGTGTAAGGTTGAGATGAAAAGAAGAGAACTATATAATGTAGTGGAGTCCCTTAAAGAAGGGGACGGGAGAACTGTATTAGAAACTGAAGAAATAGAATCAGAGGAGAAAGATCCATTCTTGTGTTTTATTTCTTTTTGTATACAATACTGCCCATGCATTAGACCGAATAGGTTCACTGAAGCTAAGTTCTTTGACCCATCCTCTACAAATATTTATTGTGGGTTGTGCTTTGGGCCAAGGCCTGATCAACGGAAGTTGGGCCAGGGAAAATCGTGCAGCCACAATTTTAATAGCTTTTTCTATTTTCCATAAAAATTGTATCAAATTTTTTTAAAAAATAAATTGTTAACCATTACCTTAAAAGCACCATTTATAGGATTCTAAAATTAAAATATTCTCATTTCATTTGAGTCATTTAACAATGTTGTCAAGTTCAGCAGTCCCAAAATTTATTATTATTTTTATCTGAGCATTCCCAAAATTTATTGGTGCTATTCTATCTCATTTGGTTCAATGAATTAGTCTAGAATCAATACTTTGGGCCCGTTTAGTAAGTGTGTTTAAACAACAGTTTTCAATTTTTTTGAAAATACGTGTGAGTGAAAAAATGTATTGAAATACGTATAATGTTGTTTAAAAACTAAAAATATGTGTTTGGAAGTGTATACCAAACGGGCTTGACTTTGACCGGAAGTTATAAAGTAATAAGATGCCCGAGTGTTTTGTGTTTTTGTTTATCTAAAGCATCTAAGTATGTGCTTTTGTCATTTTCAAGCACCATTTTACCACCGGGCCTTGTGGCCTAAGTAGTACCCGGTTCACCTAATGACTGTCAGCTCAGGGGTTCTAGCCCCTACAACAAACAATTACCCAGCAAAAAAATAATAATAATAAATAAATAAATAAATAAAGCATGATTTTAAAGCATATAAGGTTTTGGCCATGAATGACTGTTGTGACTATATCAGTCTTAGCTTGAATGACAAATTAAATTTAAATTAATGGCTGGTCCGCAACTGTTCCAAATTGTTGGATCTACAAAATTAAGTACGATGACTAAGGTGTGAAACAGTGAGATGCGCGAATTACTTACAAGGATAACATTACTGTTTTAATCGCTTAAAATATATTATAAATATGAACTGTTGATTGTAGAACCCAAAAAAAAATAAAAAAGGTTTATCATTGAAAGCTAAGTAATTAATTGATTAATGAAGGACAATTGGAAATTTGTGCATAAAAATTTAGGCACAATTTAGAATTATGAATAGTTTTCTTTTTAAAGTTAAAAGATAGAAATTTTTTTTGATTGGTGAAAGTATAACAAAGTAAGAACCTTTAATCGTTAGTGAGATGATGATAGAGAATAAATTGAAATTGATTTAAGAAATTTAGAGACTAGAATAGAAGTTCAAAAATTTTGAGAATTAACTAAAATGAAGAATGATCCAAAATGTAAGAAACAAAAAAGTATTTATCCCTAAATTATCACATAACTGAGGTTTATTATGATTATTTACATTAATTAAAAGTATCAATCAGACCAAAATTTTTGTTTGTATTTGCAAGTGAATATTGACGTACAAAAGAAACAACAGAATGCAGATTATAATTATAATATAAAAAATACATTAACAAGAAATAGATCAAATAAATTTACAGGGAAAAAAAAAACCTTCAAATTAAAATACGGGTTAGGTGAGTTGGGACTTGAGAATATTGAAGTACTTGGCTCAACCTCGGGCTTCGCCTTCTTTGACCAATAATCAAAACTACCGGTTCTTGTAGTATCTCAATGGCTTGAATACTTATAACAAGTACCAAAGACCAATAATCATATTTTTAGAAAAAAAAATAATAAATAAAACAGCTTTTGGACATACCGGTGAGGTTGAGATGCCCATTTTTTTGGGGGGAGGGGAGACAGGCTTTTCCCATTTCGTTTCACATGGGTTGTCGACTTCAGCATTCCCAAAATTTATTGGTACTCCCTCTCATTTGGTTCAATTAACCAGGGTTCGGTTAAGTGGTAATTTTAAGACATTTATTAATAGACTAATTTTAAAGAATTATGATATTATTTTCATAGAAAAAATATAAAATTTTATTTAAAAAAAGCAATTTTTTTTTCTTTTCTCTTAAAAAGTGTATAAATAACAAAGTTAGGCAACAAACATGATTGTAGTTTAAGATTGCAACTCCACTTAATATTTTTTGGACAAAGTTTAGTTATAAAATTAGTTATAGCCTAATGCTACAACCTTACTCAATATCATTAATATTACTATATATTTTTAAAATCTAACCATTGAATTACATGTTTTTTACACTCTTAATATTCATGTAAAATTTTGTGCTAACCAGATATTATTTACTATATAATCTATAAGATTATATTTTTATGTATAATTTTAAACTACTAAAACTTGTAATTTAAATAATTTATTGATGATATAGCTATTGATCTTTAATTTTATATAAATTTTGTAAGTATAAAGAATATAATAAGAAAATATAATCTAATAATGAATTTGTCAAAATTCACATATAATAAAAAGATATTGAGTAAGATTGTAGCCTTAGGTTATGATAGTCCCAATCATATTCTCATCCATAGAGATAGCAGTGGATGAGAGTAACCCCAAGATTCGTCCAACTAGTGGTGACCACCCGACAAGGACGAATCCATCCGTCCTCAATCATTGATGAAGCGTTACAAAGCAATGATGAGCTCTCGTACCGTTGGAGAAATATCTCACCATTAACACCCTACAAAGGCGTTACTAATACGGACATGAAACCACCATTAAGACAGCACCAACGACGAGAAGGAAGAAGTAAGCACCTATATATACCTACCCATAAGACCTGACCACAGGGACCAAAAAACCTCTAGTTTACACACACTGATATTCTAATACTTCTCTTCTCATTCTAGCCATTCTAACTTTAGCATCGGAGGTTTTGTGGCAGGCACCACACCGGTGACCCACACTTCTTCCTTTCACCCTCCATTTTCTCAAGATCAAGTTGGTTGTGGACGACCCCACTCTGGATGATCATTTTGATTGACGATTCGAGCATCATCAGGTTACAATTAATTTTGTAACTAAACTTTTTCCATATTTTTTTTATTGGTTATGAATTTTGACAAATCCAATATTGGATTTGTAGGGATAAAAGACCTAGAAATGGATATTGGGCCGTGGGCTGTGTCCGAGAACATTAAAAGGTCCGAGGACAGGTAACACACTAGTGGGGGCATACAAGTTAAGGGGTTGGGATTATAGCCTGAGGAGAAATACCTCCTCGGCGAAGCAGAGCAAAGGACAAAGGTTCGACCTTTCATCAAGAACAACACACCAGACGATCATACTGGTAAGGATAAGCACTAAAAGGGAATAAGACAAAGGAAAGCTGAGAGATATCCAGGAGAAAGCTACCACCGCATTAAATGCTCTGTAGCTATCTCTATGGCCGCATTAATGTGGAAGTAATACCTGAACAGTAACATTCAGCCTTACAGCTACCCACAAAGACTTCAAAAAGAGACTGATGGGACAAGAATCAAAATCAGCAATTTGATCTACACATGGAGGGTTGAGATGAAGTAAAGAAGGGAAATATAAAGAAAAAAAACCCCATTACAAGGGGATGATCGGAGAATCTAAAAAAAAGAAAAAGACTATACGTACAAGAACTATAATTATGCTTAAGTCCAAGAGAAATATATAAGAACTATTTTCCTCGGACTTCATTGAAGAGGATTTTCCTCGCATAAAATTGTTTATTCCTACTTTATTGTACCACTTAGCCTACTGTGATTGTTATCCAACTCATTAGAATTCAATTTCTAGCACACTCTCTACAAATTCATTTTTTTTTGGCTCTTTGGGCCTTAGTCCTTTTCATTCTTAGGCTTTGAATTCAAATACCGCCCTTACAGGATTATATTTTCAATACTTGAAAATTTGTTAGAAAATAAAAAATCAATAATTATGTTATCAATCAATTGTTTAAATTTTAAAATTTTTATATTCTAAAATTATGCATAAAAAATAAATTTATATATCAAATAGTAAAAAATATCTTATTAACATAAAATTTGACATTTGTGTTGGTAAATATAAAAAACATGTAATTTAACTGTAAAATTTTCAAAATATATAGTTATGTTAATTTTTTTTTTAAAATAGGAATTGTAGCCCTAGGCTATATACAACCAAGTTTGTATCTAATTTTTATCTATTTAAATACTTCCTAAACTAGTGTCTTTATTTAAATCTTTGTTAACTCTTACTTTTTTTAATTAATTCAAGTTATTTTTTATCCAATACACCTAACACCATAAAACAATGACTTATTAGTCTCGAATCAATACTTGGCGACTTTCACTTGAAATAATAAAGTAATAAGATGCAAGAGTGTCTGTTTGTGTTGATCTAAAGCATCTAACCATGTGATTCTGTCGTTTTCAAGCATAAGGTTTTAGCCATGATTGATTGTTGTCACAACCCTCGGTTTGAATGACAATTAATTTTAAATTAATTGTTGGTCCGCAACTGTTCTGAATTGTTGGATTTCAAAATTAAGGACGATGACTAATAAGGTGTGAACCGTGAGATGCACAGATTACTTACGAGTATAATATCACTCTCAAAAAAAAAAAAAAAAAAAAACTTACGAGTATAATATCATTTTTATTTATCTGTTAAACTATTTTATAAATATGAATTGTTATTTGTTAATGGACATTTGCGCAGAAAATGTTTGGCACAGTTTAGAATTATGAATAGTTAATGATTAAACAAACGTCAATTTGTTGCCAAACAATTTTCAATTAGCACCTCCCTAGGTAACCTAAGGGAGGAAAGGGGTTCGGGTAATGGTAGGCAATTCTAACCATTTTTTTTTTTTTTTTAATGTCAATTAGTTGCCAAACAATATTCAATTATAAATTTGAAACTAACTTGTAATCCATACATGGGTACATTTTAATATATACTTATATGCATTTAATAATTCCTACATAAGTTAAATATGATCATTATTACTTTTTGTGAATTCTTAAAAAAAAAAAAAGTATTGTAACTTTGTAAGAATATTTTTTCGTAGAAAATACAAATTGTTCATGCTTGTGTATTTTATTTAGGAAAAAATATATATTATTTTACTTTTTAACTTAATTTTTTTTTATTGTGATTCAATAAATTTATTTCATGTGTGCATTTTTAAATAAGATACGAACAATTAACTTCTAGAACATAATATACTTTTTCATTGAAATTTATATTTGAACTAATAATAAGTTTTTGTAAGAAAATTTAAGTTTTAAATAGATTTGAAGTAATTTCAAATGGGACCTAAATAAAATGAGCTACAAGTAATTATAGATTAAGTAATTTTAGTTGAACTTTAAATAGTGTAAATAAGTTGGAAGTATTATACATTTAAAATTTTAAGCTTAACACAAATTAAAACTCATTTAAAATATAAGGATATTTGGCATCAAATTACTCGGAAATTCTGTCCTTTTGCCCTTAATTTTTAAAAAATTTAGCAATATGCTCCTATTTCGAAACTATATAGGAATATGCCCCTGTTTAGATACTCGATTACCTTAAAATCGAGTTTCAATGAAATACTCGATTTGTAGAAAATCGAGTTATACAGAATAAAACTAAAAAAAAAAAAAAAGCATGGAACTCGATTT
This sequence comes from Quercus mongolica, assembly GCA_011696235.1. NCBI lineage: Eukaryota > Viridiplantae > Streptophyta > Magnoliopsida > Fagales > Fagaceae > Quercus > Quercus mongolica. The sequence continues at coordinate 8,013,212 of CM022236.1, read as the reverse complement.
TAGGGAAGTCAAGTTCCACAACGCCGCTATAGGGCTTTAAAACGTCACTATAGAGCTTAAAAACGCCACTATAAGGCCCCTTGAAGTTGGTTTGGACTTATAAAAAAATTTGCAGGAAAACGCCGCTATAGGGCTCTAAAACGTCACTATAGAGCCTAAAAATGCCACTATAGGGTACCCACAACAGGGCAATTACACTTACTAAAAAAATTTGCAGGAAAACGCCGCTATAGGGTCTTAAAACGTCACTATAGGGCTTAAAAACGCCACTATAGGGAACCCTTAATATGGGCCAATTACACTAATAAAAAATTTACAGGAAAACGCCGCTATAGGGATTTAAAACGTCACTATAGGGCTTAGAAACGCCACTATAGGGCTCCCTGAATATAGGGCAATGGCACTTATAAAATTTTTTTTTGCATGGAACTCGATTTCCTGAAACTCGAGTTCCATTGAAATTTTTTTTTTTTAATATTTTTTTTAAGTTTGATTGGGCATAACTCGATTTTCTACAAATTGAGTATCAAAACAGAGGCACGCTCCTATATAGTTTGCAAATAGGGGCATATTGCCAATTTTTTTAAAAAATTAAGGGTAAAATGCCAGAATCTCCCAAATTACTCATCTACTATACAATCGGCAACTTTAATTTGATATCACGTAGCTCTAGCTCTAGCTATATGGTAGTAGTCTATTATTAATATTACTATTTCGTTTTATTTTTTATTTGTTTTTTTTTTTTTTGAAAATTTCACATCTTATTTTGTTTGTTTGGACTACCTTAGTTTGACATTTGTTGTAGTATTATTTGTTTTTTTTTTTTTAATTATGTTAACTTTATAAATTTGGTAATCGTGTTATGTTTTAGAATTAGAGCATCCACAGCAATGGAGCTAAAAATTTAGCTTTTTAGGTTCACCAAAAGCTACTTTATCTATTATACCTACACACATGCTGCAGCAGTGGATCTATTTTAGCTATGAACGCAATAAAATAATATAAACATCACAATAAAATAATATATCCCCTACAATAAAATAATATATCCCATTACCCAAAAAAACAACCCAGCACCAACCACAACCACCTCTACCATCAGCCTCAGCCACACCCACACCCACACCCACTACCACCACCACCAGACACAACCAAACCCACAAACAAAATAAAAAATCAAACCACCATCATAGTCACCAATCCACCACCACAGCCACCAAACCCACAGGAAAAAAAAATCAAACACCGTACCAACAAACCATAGCCACAACAACCATCATCGCCACCACCATAGCCACCAAACCCACAGGAAAAAAAAAATCAAACACCATACCACCAAACCATAGCCACAACAACCACCATCACCACCACCACAGCCATCAAACCCACAGAAGAAAAAAAAAATCAAACATCATTCCACCACCACAACCAAAATCCACAAACCCACTGTCAAAATCATCCACCACCACTACCATAGCCAAAATCAACCACCACCACATAGCCACCAAACCCATATGAAAATACATTAAAAAAAAAAAAAAAAAACTCAATCACAGCAAAGAGAGAGGCACAGACTGGGCGATGGGGCTTGGGGAGATCGGCGAGCTGGGTCGGCGATGGGGCTTGGGGAGATCAGCAATGCGGCTTGGGGTGGGTCGGCGAGTTGGGTCGGCGTAACATATCGGTGATGAGGGAGCTAGCCGGCGAGCTAGAGAGAAAAAAAAAATTGAGGAAGAAAGAAGAGAGAAGAGAAGCTGGAGAGAGAGAGAAAAGGAAATGTTATTTAATGAGAGAAGGAGAGAGAAGTGATTTTTTTTTTTTTTTTTTTTTTTTTTTTTTTTTTTTTTTTTTTTTTTTTTACCTTTGAGCTGCAGTGCACATCTAAAGATAGATGTGCACTGTAGCTGAGGAGCTAAATCTTTTTAGATTTAGCTCCACTGCTGCATCGTGAGTTTTTGGTGATTGAGAGCTAAAAAATACCATTATACCTATATAGCACCACTGCTGTGAGTACTCTTAGTCTTATAAACTGTGGTTTTGGTCATTATATACTTATTTATGGTGGGGGCATAGGGAAAAAAAAAAGAGTTCAATTTTTAGAGGCTAACAATTTTTCCTTTCAAATTATAAAATTAAAATTCAATTTCTTTTCCCTAAATGATCGTTTATGTTAATTACAATTACAATTTAAGTAATTTAATTATAGTTTTAGAATATTTTATTTTTGGATTATCTTACTCAATTCAAATTCAAAATAATACTCTCACTTTCAAATAATAAGATTCTTTTTTTTCCCCTCAGAAAAAGGAGTTATTTAATTGCCTTACAATAAATATAAATTTTAAAACTAAAAAAATTCAATACACTATAGAATTATTATATTTTAAAAATAAATTTTTTTCTTAGAAGTAGTGTCATCTTTAATATAAAACTAATAAAATCCTTGATCGTTGTAGTGAGTGATAAATACTTGCACAAAAATTAAGAAATTGATTTGAAATATTACACAAAATAAAACTTTAATTTTAGAATCTAATTAGATTTTCTCTCAATTTTGATTTTAATATATATATATATATATATAATTTCTTATAGATATTTAATAAATATTTGATTAATAAGTTTATACATACATATGGTTGAGTTGGTGTGTGTTTGAGATTTGCCTAAAAAGCTTTTGCTTTTTTTTTTTTCCTCAGTTTTTTTTTTTTTTTTTTGTGCACAAATAATATCACTTTTAGCTTCTTTTTATTTATTTATTTATTTATTATTATTATAAATAAACTAGTTTCTCTCCATGCCTTAAAAGTTGAAACTTTGATTTTGGCGAAACTACACTGCTAGTCCCTAAAGTTTACCTACTGAGTGCTATTGGTCCCTGAAGTTTGAATTGAACACTATTAATCCCTAAAGTTTATAAAGTGAGCTTTATTGATCCTCCTATTAACTTCCGTTAGTTTTTTTCCTATGTGTCTAACGGAAAAATGAGGTGGCACTTTTTGAATGATGTGGCTTAATATTTTATATTAAAAAATACATATGAAAATTTTTTATTAGAATCCATTTTAAGCAATGGGTTAACCCAGTACACCCAGATCAAAAACATACAAAACATCAAACCCGAAGATATTTTGGGTATTTGAAGGCTTAATTTGGGTGAGTATGGGGACTTTGGTCCCGTGGCTATAGGGATCTCTTCGTCTCGTTTGTGTTTCACACTCAATTGCTTGTGCAATTGTTTCATGTTTGCAATTCTTTTATCAATTTTCAGCTATGCTACCTGGTTTGTGAATTGAGAGTTTCAAATTTTTGAGAAATGGATTGGAAATGTAAAATATAAACAAACAAAACAATGAATGATAGATTTGTGAAACAGAGTTGGGAGATTTTCTTTTTCTTTTTGAACTATCAAGATTTATGACCCGCTATGCTATTGCTAATTGTTAACTATTTCTTAAAAAGCAATTACATGGCTATGGGAATGGGGATGGAGTAATTAGAAAGGGAAAGAGAAGGGTTTGGAATTTTGGAGCTGCTGTGCTATAGAATTTGCTACCATGGACTGACGAGAGAAGGGTCTGGATTTTAGCATTTCTTGACATATGGGGGACCTATATAATGTTTTGTCGGAGCTCTCTCTTTCAGGCCGAGTTATGTTGCAGTGCCAGATGGAGGTGGAACCTAGAGAAGTGAAGAATATGAAGATTAAGGCTCAGATCGTGTTCTATTTCTCCAGTATCAGGTTTGGTATGTTTTGATTTGGATGTGTTGGGCTAACCCATCACTTAAAACGGGTTCAAGTAAAAGTTTACTAACGTATAAGTTTTTGATAAAAAATAATGTGTCAGTCATTTAAAAAATGCCACCTCATTTTTCTGTTAAATACATAGGCATAGAAATAACGGAAGTTAATGAAGGGACTAATAGAGCTTATTTTTAAAACTTTAGGGACTAATATTGCTCATTTCAAACTTCAGGGACTAGTAGTGTTCAATAGGTAAACGTTAAGGACTAACAATGTAGTTTTGCCTTTGATTTTTGTAAACTAGTTTTCCACATTGTTAACATTAACTGCCTAATCTCTCACAGAACCACACATCAAACTCTCTCTCTCTCTCAACATCATTATCAAAATTGAAATTTTAATTTTATGTTTTCCTTCACCAAGCATTTCATTACCCAAGATAAAAAAATAAAAAAAATAAAAATAAAATAAAAATAAAAAACACAATGACAAGTTATTTAGAGTAAAAGAAGTAAAACATAATTTAAAATTTATTAATAAACTAGCAAAATAGTGAAGAATAAAGTTGTATACATTTGAGTAATAATATGCGCGTATGATAGAGATAAGATTTGAATTTGCAGGGTTCATTCTACGATTATTGTTTTTTTTTTTTTTTTTTTTTTTTTTTTTTTTTTTTTTTTTTATCAATATTAGATAATAAATAATTTTTTTTTGTGTGCTGGTAGGATGTAATCTTCAAGTCTCTTATTGGAAGACAAAAATTTTTAGCAATTGATCTAACTTGAATCTATACAAATTATTGCAGTAGAAGTTGGTTTATAAACAAATGTGAGGTAGGGAAATTATCAAACAATCCAATAAAACTTACGGATGGTTGAGCCATGCTGCCTTGGGATGGAATATTCTACAATTTCTCAACTATTACGGATGTGAGAATTTTTTTTATTTATTTAATTTTTATAATTTAATAATTGGAGTATAAGGATTTAAATTCTGAATGTCTCACTTAAAAATACCAAGAAATTTAAGTTGAGTTAGAAAGCTCTTGACCTCTATGTTTTTTTTCTTCTATCTATAATGGAGATAATTGAACTTAATAACAAATCAAGCCATATTATTATAATTTTGAGGTAAGAACAGGTTTAGTTCTATTGTCATAAGATAATAATTCAAAATTTTTGTATTGTAGTTTACATTATTCACAGCCACTCTTTATTTATAAAATCTTGCTTTGATTTTTTAAGCAATTGCCTTCATACCATTCCAGTGTTCTTGTTGATTGCCATTCACCACCTGTTATTGTCAAGCTACACGAAAGAAACGTGAACGGTTTTTGTAAGGTTGGGACTCGAATCTGTAAAAGAGGTAGCAACAATTAAATCAATGGCTAATCTTCATCAGTAAAGCATCGTAAAATATTTCTAGTATCAGTTTCTCATAATTGTAAATGCATTGGTTTGTATAGGGCCTATAACGGCTTCGTAGAGTTGTAGTTTGAAATTTGAATACTGTAGTGTTTAGGTGTTTGATGCTTTGTTGTGTTTTGTACAGTTGTTTCCAAACAATAAAATGGTCATGTTGAAACTCGATTCTTTTTATTTAAAGCTAGACCTTTCAAGATTCAAATCTCAAATGAGACTATTCTCCAATATAAGTTTCAAAAGGACCTATTTAGTAAAATACTTTATAGAGAAAGCATTTTTTTTTTTTTAATGGCAAATTCATTAAAAAGGAAAAAGGTTATATGGAAGTATGGAACACATAATCCTTTTCTATCCTTTAAACAATGACCTTAGTCATGTTGAGATTGAGTTAGATGCTAAGATTATTTTAGATTCATTGATTCAAAACAATGGTCTAACAGGATGTTCTTCTCCTATCCTAAATGATTGCAGGGCTCTCCTATCTAGGATGCCTCATGCTAAAATCAAATGTTGCTTCAGAAAGGCAAACAAATGTGCTGATGTTCTGGCTAAGAGGTGATCTAAGTTGTAATAAGATTTTGTTTTTTGCAATGATCCTCCCATGGATGTTGTTTTTTTGCTTTCCCAGGATGCTTTGGGGGTAATGACTGATAGGCGTTGCGTTAGCAATGCGAACCTAATTAGCATTTCATTTTATACATATTTCCTCTCTACCAACAAAAAAAAAAAAAAAAAAAAGACTTCGAAATAATAAGCTACTCAAACGATACCAACTCAAATTTTGAAATGCTAACTCTTAATGTGAAATTAATCTTGAAATGCTACTTCTTCATGTGAAATTATTCAATACATGTAATACACTAAGCCCTCCCATCACATAAATTGCCAAACTATTTAAATTGTCTACATTTTAATTTTCAGGCGAACTGAAATAATAAAACTTAGTTAAATTCCCATCAGACACATATACTAAGAAATTTTATTACTAAAACCCTCTGTGATGTCCAATGTTTGGAACTTAAACCCACCTCTATCACTATTTACCTAGGGGAAAAAATGTGGCCAAATTCATGGTCAAGCATCTTTGATTATGGGCATAGTTGTCAGTATCGTACGATACGCGATACGTATCGTATCGTGTGTAAAAAGTTCTGTATTGTATCGGCGTATCGTAAGTGCTCATGAATCGTACGATACAATGTGCGTATCGTATGAATCGTATCGTATCGTAAAATCGTACGTATCGTACGATACATGGACAAATACTTTAAAATGAGATTTTTTGTTAAAATTTGTACTTTTATTTGAATCTAACAAGTTGTTAGACTTGTTTTTAACAAAAAATTATTAGTTTACTTAGTTTACCCTACTAAAATAACATATTCATAAGTTTTTTTTGCTCTCTCCCCTACAATTAGACTACATAGTACACACTTACCTTTCACTTTAATATTTACAAATTTATTTTATATACTATGAATAAAATATTAATTGACAATATAAATTTTTTATTTTTATCATTATTGTTATAAGTCCAAGAAACTAGAATGCCAAATTTTTTTTTTTATAAAAATATTATTAAAATAAAAAGAACAAAAAGAGATAGTAAATGTTAATGACAAATGATGATGAAGAAAATTTTAATGAAGAAATAAGTTTGCAAAATTATAAGTATGATGATAGTTGACTTAGATGGGGTTGATTAGGTAATTTGATGAATATGATGAAAATTAATTATTATTTTTGGGTCATTTGTAATATATTATCACTTTTAAATTTAAGAAATTTGAATGTGTATGTTATAAACACATGCTAATTTGATTTATTTAGTTAGCTTGTTAAATATTATTACATAAGTGATGAATAAATTAGTCATTTGTTGAATATATTCAAAATTTATAATGAATATACCCTTTATATATGTATATTTATAATTTTTTATCAATTTTATTAAGTGTTTGTGTATCTTACGATACACGATACGATACGATACACGATACAGAAAAATTAAAAATCGATTCACGATACGATTTACGTTTTGACAACTATGTTTATGGGTCATGCTAACAAGTGCCCTTAGGGTACTCATTAATAATCCATTTTAGTAAAGTATTGATACAACTTTTATGGGAAATGAAAAAAGCTGTCAAAATATTAATTTTTTTTCATTTCCCATAAAAAATTTCTTTAAATGGATTATTAACCAGTGCCCTAAGGGCACTCGTTAGCATTTTCCTTAATTTATTTATTTTTTTAAAATTTTGATAGTTATAATGAGGGTATGGAGATTTAAACCTCAGATGTCTTCATTGAAAACATCATAAGATATTACTTATTCAAGTTGACGTTTGAGTTCTTTTTTATTCTTCAAAAAAGAGTAAAGGCAATTACTAAGACGAGAGAGTGAAATTTATGCCCTCAAAATTAGAACTCCCCAACCCCCCTCCTCCCTTTTTTGGATGGGTAAATAGTGAATAGAGGAGAAGGTTAGATTCGATGCACCACAAAAAATATCATTGGTCATTACCACTAGTTTAATTAATTGTATTTTCTTTTTAAATTATTTAGTTTTTTTTTAAAGGAATTATTTATTTAGTTGATTTAGTATATATTCTATAATACGTAGTTACCTACAGGTTCTACACTAAAATAATTGAAAGAAAAAATATTCAATTCACCACATTTCACATGAGACTCACCTTTATAAAAGAAAATAATTCCTCACAGAACAAAGATAGAGTAACATACAAAAATTGTTTCTATTTTGGTTACACACATTGACCGGTTGTATTCAATTAAAATCCTTTAAAACATTCTTAAGATCCTTTAGAATTCAAAAGAGACACGACTATGGAATTCCTATAATTTTATTCATCTATTTTAAAATAAGTAGATTAGGATGGATATATCACATTATCATTTGATTCATTTTGAAACAATTGTGCTATTTGGGTATCTATTGATGATGAAGCAAAATCCAATTCACTTGTTTTAAAATGAATGGATAAAACAATTTTAGAACTTCAATAAGATGACCGTAGGATTGTTTTGAAGGAAAGTAAATCCTTGCTCTTAACAAATCACAATAAACAATGATCATTGCCAGGGAACACTGTTTAGCAGATAATCAAAGTAACAATTAAGAATCATGAAGTACATTACAAGGGGAATAAGATTTAGTTCCCAAAGTCAGTTTCTTAACAGACCTACTCTACTCATCTTATTCATCAAAGTCAGAATCATCAGTGGAAAGTGGCATGTTCACTTTCAGAGTCACTCAACACATACCTTGTCTGTCTTTGAGGTCTTTCTCTTGCTGGTGCAACTTCAGCAGTTTCTTCAGTACTGGCAAAAGTAGAAGCAGAACCCCAATTTTATTCATTTCCAGTTGCCTCATTTTGCTAGGTTCTTTCTTCTTGGTTAATACTTCGTACTTTGGGCACTTTAGTCTCCATGGCTGTGAGGCATAAAAACAAAGAAATTTCACTCACAAATACTTACGGAAAAAACATTCCAACACCTTCCCAATGTTCACATCAAAAGATCATGGAAAAATTTACAAGAAACAAATAATTAGTTCTGTCGCATCTCAAGTGGAAATTTTAGTTGATGCTTTGTTCTATCAATGTACATAACACTATTTTGTTCTCTTGAGATTGAATTTTACGAAGAATAACGTTAAGTGAATAATAAAGATGAATAGAGGCTGTAAATTGAAATTTAGGCTGCGTTTGTTTCGGTAGTAAACAGAATCCAAAAAATATTTTACACTACGGGGCGTGTTTGGATGCGCATGAGAAATTTGGTCAAACGGAAAATCATTTCCGTTGACTGTAAAATGAACCCTTCAGACCTGGAAAACAATTGTAGGAGTTATTTTACCTTCAAAGCATTTTCGGAATTCTTCACTCCACACGGTCCTACTCGCCAAGCTCTTCAGCTCCACCCCACACACCAACGAGAGGGAGACAGAGCTCCACCCCACACGTCGACGCTGGTCCAAGGTCCACCCACACTCCGACGAGCAGCGCCGCCGTTTTCCCCTCCGTGTCGATGGGTTTTCTCCCTTTTCTTCTCTTCTCTCACTCAACCTCACCTCTGCCCACTTCGAGTTCTGCATGTACCCAATCCACCAAGAAAAAACCCACCCTCATGCCGACAAAGCCCATCTCACCTCCAACATCTCCTATCTGTCGCCCCCACGTCACCGGTGAAACACTTCTCTCAAACCCACCCTCTACAATACCCGATCCACATCCCTTCAAACCCATCTCCCTTTTCTTCTCTTCTCTCACTCAACCTCACCTTCGAGATCACACTGCCGAGATCGCACCCGAGCACTGCCAAGATCGTGCCGCTGAGATTGTTGCCCATGCCCACCCATGACCGATCTCTTTCTTTCTCGATCTACTTGTCCCTTTCCCTCAATTTTTGATCTCTCTCTTCCTCCCTCTCTCCATTTAACTAAGATTTTGAGTTTAACGAATGTTTTGTTTTGATTTTTGTTTGGTTTTGTTTTGATTTTTGTTTGTTTTAAGTTTATATATTGAAATTTTCTATTATGAAATTTGTTTGAAAGCTGAGAAAATGGTTGAGAAAATATGAAAAATTTGTAGAAAAATAGTATTTTCAGAATGTTACCAAATACCAGAAATCGTTTTTCGAATTATTTTCCATTGCAGAACCAAACACCTGGATTTCATTTTCCTTACGGGAATTCATTTACCCTTGCATTCATTTTATACTCGGAATTCAATTTGCATCGAACCAAACGCAGCCTTAGATCACAATGCAAGAAATGGAATACATGTGCTAATAGGCTAGTCCAAGTAATCTAGTGCATGTTCTAATAGGCCCATGGGCTATTGGTTTTAATGGCTTGGATATATTAGACTAATGGTTGATTGATTTTCAAATGGTTGAAGAAAGTGAGTTAACGTGGGGCCCAATCTTGGGCCACAAAAAGGAGAAGCTAACTAACAAGGATAAGGAAAATGTCACTGACAACGTTTTATGGTTAGGCTGATAGTTGATCACTAATTTCGGAAGTAACACAATTTAACTTCAACATTTTAAGTTCTTATTCAACATTAAAGGATATTTAACTTACAGTGGAAAGGTTAGCTACATATCATAATGTGGTTCTTATACACGATTATTGGTATACAATGCTATAGATGTATTTAATCAAGAGCAGACCCCTTCAGTTATCCACACTATTGGTATAAGTATAACTAACATGCTAATTGCATCTATTTCAATTGAAGTAATGGTGGCGATAACAACGTTAACTACATCCTTACAAAGACCATATATATCTAATTCTCATATCATAAATCATGCACAAATGGTCCTCAGCAAAGAAATTCTGAACCAAGATGGTACTGTTTCTAGGCGAAAAAGGGCACGTGTCTCTAGACCTTGAACTAATTAGTATTACAAATAAAATTAATTAAATCACTTTTAAAGCTTTTATCCTCTATATAGTGTAAACTTTATGGTACAAAATTGTGCCCCCAAAAAACAAAAATTAAAAAAAAAAGAAAAAAAGGTATAAAAAATTCAACCAACAATTAGCAGATATCTAAGTACACATTAAAATCTTAAACGGACATTGAGACTTCAATAGGCACATAAATTGCTTCAACAAGTGGAGCTAACTGGTTGTTGGGAAATTTAGACCCCAGTTGATAGGATTAACAAGTTTTAAACCCAAGTTGTTAATTAGATTTATTGTGAATAAAACTTGTTAAAACAAACAAACATCAATATCATGCAGCGAAAAAAATAAATAAGACAAGATATAATGACCTAGGAAAACCAATGAAACAAACTAGTTTCATAGTAAAAAAAACCTGGGGAAAAACCTTCTCGAAAAACAATTCACTATAATAAAGAGAAGTTTCAGATCTAGTACAAAACATTTGTCCCTAGACTTTACATATTCCGTAGATGAACTTACAGTAGAAACCTTTTACCGCTTCAGAACCTCTGAACTCTTCAATATATGAACGTCACCCTTTTGCATGGATCCTAATATGTGACTAACCAATGATGTACAACTCCCAGTACGTGATTAACTCACCAACTTGAAGAAGATGTTGGCTGCAAAATTCTTTACTTCATCAACAATGAAGATCAAGAAGCACTTGGTTACAAAACCCTAAGGCGCAAAGACGCAATAGCTTCTTTTAGAGAGAATAAGACCCTCGGTCACTTTTTGGATGTGTTCCCCTTGTATTCTCTTATGTGACGGCCTTTGAAAAAAACATTATATATGTATAGGGTTGTGAAAAAAGAAACTCTACACATACATGTCAGTATGGGCCGAAAATCAAATTTAAAAAATTGATTTTCGTAATTCACGATAGATACAGCTATCAAGCAGCTGTCGAGACCTCGATAGATAGAATTTGTCAAGAGCTATCGAGACTCATTAAATCTCGATAGATAGCTATCTGTCGAGAGCTATTGGGAATCTGTCTAGCTTTAATGAACAGCCCTTCTTTACTTGTTTCTTGGTCCAATATTCATGGCTTTAATACTTGGCTTGAACAACATGTTTCTTTAAGTATTAAACACATCCTAGATCTACCAAATTACAATTAAAGTGCGTTTTGTCAAAGGATTAGCCAATTACATAAAATATGTCTTTAACACTGGTAATAGGTAAGCAGTAAGGTATTGATCTCCAATTTTATTACAAGCCAAATTATCAAATGCATAAATCTACAATTTGCATAGATTGAATCAGTATATTTCATAAAACATTCCCTCACATGAAGCTTGATTTACACATTCTTTTCAACCAAGTATATATAGATAAATGGATTAATCAAAATGCAAAAAAAAAAAAAAAAAAAAAAAAAGGAAGGAATTATGGAGGCTTTAAATTAAAGAAGATATAACTGACCTATGAAACACTCATGGTATATAGCTCAGAAAATCAAGTTGAGGAAGAAGATTGAAACAAAATCGAAATACAACCAAAGAAATGGTCAAGGGGGTGAGGAAGAAGATTGAAACAAAATCAGGTTTACGAATTCATTTTTGGTCAAAATTACAAAATTTTTGGGATAGTCAACCTTCTTTTTTTTGGGGGGGGGGGGGGGAATAATAGATTTGGTGTCATATATTCTATTTTGTTATCTTTATTTCTTGTACGTATGTCAACTCAACTGCAAGATCGTTGAGAACTTATGATATTCAACAGGAAAGTAATATAGAGTGTTGAAAAAAAATATTAATGCAATTTCAGTGGAAATAGAGGGAAAAACAACACAAAGATTTACGTGGTTCAGTGGTATGCCTACATCCATGGCAATGAGCAACTAATGGTTTAACTACATGAAAAATAGGGTTTACAACATATTTATTCTATCCCTATTGAAAAAGCCTAACCTAGTACATTGCAATCGTTGTGCTCACACTCTTATTCAGAATTTTAGCAACCATCTCTAACAAGGAGTACAGGGTATCTCCAATTGCTTCATGCACCCACTAGTTCATCATTCTCTTCTTGGTTTAGCTAACAAGCAACTGGTTGCATCATCCACAGGCAATTAACTTGATATCTACTCCAACATCATACTTAAACTTTAGCTGGACACCAAAAATTTGTTGCTCTTGTCATCTAATCTGCTAAAAAGAGTAACTTGGCATTAGTTAGGACACAAGTTAATATGATCTTATATTATCAAATTATTGGAAGACTGAATGAAAATTTGTAACTATGTTTACTCCAAATTACATGTTGCAAATTTTGAGCTGACCAATGCCTAACAAGAAACGCATTCAAATAAGTTTAGCTCATTCCATATGTGGTGAATTTTTCAATATCATGGAAGCAAAAAGAATTCAAACACATAATCAATGTCAAAACTAAATTAAGATATAACTTCAACTAAAGATTTTTAACGTGATTATCTTAAGAAATTTTTTGAGTGAAGAAAACATTAAGGCAAATTGTGTAATTAACTTCTATATGAAGCTTTTGTTTCCTAAACTTAGTGAGTGTGCAAGGACTCAAATACCAAGATTTTGAATTTAGACTTTCAAGTAATCAGCCAAAGTTAAGGGAGAATAAATAAAGTCTTCAACACCAAATCTGCAAAGCATACATGACACATTTACCAATCGCCAAGGAGTAAATAGTCTAATCAATGGAAAATTCATTGGTTGAACAAAAAAAAAAAGAAGCCTTTCTTTTATGCACTAGTTAATCGGTTGAGATTGATTATAATTCTTAAAAGGGAAAAATTAAAATACATCAACATCTATTTGATCTCAAAAGTGTAATTTTCTCTGGGTTCCGAAAAACTATTCCCATAGAATAAAGTTGTGAGAAAGCTTTTGAATTCATTTGTGCAGCAAATTTATTTTTCAAATAATGACCATTCCACAATTTATAGGAAGAACAAATATGAAATGGGAGTTCAGGTAGAAAAATAGAAGATTCTTTTAGAAGAATTGAATCTTCAATTTTTTCCCAGAAAAATGTCTACATACATAACTTGATCATACAATGAAACTTCTGGACCTGTGTGCTAAATTCCAAGACTCACTAATATAAGGACTAGTACCAAGAAAGTGAGCATAACTGGGAAATTAATATGGGAAACATGAAGAGAAAAGGTCCAATTAATAGCAATACTGTATTCAAAATTTTACTTAGGGACCTAAACAATTGGAAGAATACAGAGAAACCCTCTAATTTTATTAGAAAGAAAACAGAGAAACCCTCTAATTTCTAAAGTTTTTTTTTTTTGGTAGAAATTACACATAGACCCAAAAGGGAAGTGGCAGTGAAATTTTCTAAAAAATTGAAAGCTAAAATGTAAATAATCAATAAAGTCTACAAAAGAGAAGGAACTGTAACTTTGCCAATAGCACTAGTCCACTCATAAAAAGACAACAATCATAAATACTTTAGTTGAAGAGTAAATATTAAACAACTCAATGCCATTAAATAAGTGAGTATTTAGCATTCAATTTAAATTCTTTTGACAACTAATGAGTTTCTATAATTGAGACTGAAAGGTGCTGGATTCATGTAATGTCATAGTTTTCATATATGATATATTTAATTCTCCATTGCTAGGTTATTAATATGCTTAGCATCCTTAAGAATGTAAGTGACTTCTATTATGAAAGCAATGTCATGCTCATGAACTAAATGCACTCACCAAGTAAACATTGTTCACAGAATTCCTATGAGCCATCTCAAGGATTAATGGTTGAATAGTCCAAGAATCATTCACTATGAATAAAGCTATCCTTGAAATTAGAGAGTACCCTGCAATAACAAAAATATATGCTCTTCATTCATTAGATCCTATCAAACCTCTGTTTGCACGTAAAAAGAAAAGAAAATAAGAGAGGATACTAATAATATGCCAACCATATAGCAAAAAAATTTCAAAAATAAAAAACCTAATCTACAAGGAAGATTAATATGGTAAGGAATGAGATAGTTACCATTCTTTTTCCAATGATTTCTGCATAATCAGATTACTAGCTAGGTTTGAAGAAACATGCACCCTTAAACTTGTTTCCTTTAGTAATGGTCCTTAGGGCATTTGCTAAAAGCCAATAACTGATGAACTCACCATACCTGATGAAACCAAAAAATTAAGATATAGCTGGATTTCTATTTGATACATTTAAAAGGGGACTGAGAAAAGAAATGAATGAACCTACAATGGAGTTAAATCTTCCAGAATAGACTTCAATCTCTGGGATGTGCGTTGCTTGGGCAACTCATGACCTATTTCCACCCAACATTTTCTTAAATAAGTAAGAAAAAGGTATACAACAGATTTTAATTCATTTTGTCTGATTATAAAAAATCAAAATCCTCATTGCAAGTAAGAATTCAATGGAATTTTTATATTCTCTACCAGAAAGATATTTCTTTCTTTCTTCCTCCTCCCAACTTTCTCCCCAACAAAAGACAAACAAAAAACTTTGTTGCCCCTCCCCCTCAATAGGCAAAGCTAAATTGTAAGGGAAAGTATCTCTGGATATTTGAAAAGTAAAAAAAAAAAAAAAAAAAAAAAAAAAACATAAATAAGGCTTAGAAAGATATACAAAATCAGGAAGTTTAAGTTGCAAATATCATATGCTCCAATGAACTTTAGCTCCAATGGCACATTCTTCCCTTACAAGAACAAGCTGAAGGGTGAGGTCATGAGTTCAGGACCTACCGAGTGTGTGTAAACTTACAAATAAAAAAGTAGCTATGTATATCATATAGTAAAGTATATAGAAGCAGAAATTAAACCATTAGGTTTTTAGATGCATAGGCTCACCTATCATAAAAGTCATGAAGGCTACTTACATTCTTTATAAAAGAAATTACCAACATATTTCAACATAATTACGCCACCTGAAACTACTAAAAGATCACTTCATAAACTTTGATAGTCATCTACACTTCAACTTGTCCTATGCCAATGCATGTAATGTACAACAAAAAAATAATTGAAATTTGTATCATAAATTTAAAGAGGTCACTAGCCCCTTTATTCAAATTACTTGAATTCCTTTCTGAATCAAAGTGTCACAAAATGTAAGAGATGGTAGAAATTGTTATGGAGAGCTGCCTATATTAATTAGCATGATCAAAACTAGAAGCTACAGAATGAAAGTATGCCTCGGGTTCTGCTGCTAATGTTTATAGAAAGAATAGTTGATATTAAGTCTATATTGATAATAAGAGTAATCAACACACACTGATATCTAGTTTTGTAACAAACAATAATGAGTGTTATGAAGCGTACTATTACCTTTGTAACATTAACCTCTAGGAGTGTACAATAACTTAAAGGCAACCATCAGGAAAATGAAAAGTTCCTTTATTTGGGTACTACTATGAGCATTAACTTTCGGTCTTAAGTCTTAACCCAAAGCAACCTGCAATCTAAAAAATTGAAAGATTAAGAAAAATATGGTAATTTGTGTTAGGTTCTAAGTAATTAGAAACTAATGTATTAGAACTCTAATTTGTATTGTTGGCAAACCATGATCAAAACAGGTGTTTAGTCTTGTTTTAGACTTGCTCAAAGTATGTCATTTATGTAAAGTAGGAATCGAGTTAATTGCAGAATTGAGTTTGCAATTTTGATTGGCTCGATCGATCGAGAATTAGACTCGATTGATCGAAAGTCGGGCAAAATGTTTTTTCTGCAGAATTTCCAACTCAGCCCTAAGCCCATATAACGTGTAGGGTTTTATGTTTTGCCCTAGGTATAAAAGGCAAACCCTAGACACGTTTTTGAGGTTGCTCTATTTGCTGTGTGTGAATCTCTTGTGAGATCTGAGAGGTGGTTGCCTTCACACATGCTTAGTATTATCAAGAAGGAGATTTCATTGAGAGCTTGATGATCATTCAGTTGCTGCACTAAAGAGCTAAAAGATATACAAGCAGGAATGCTTGTACTTGCTGGAGAATCCAAGAAAGAAAGAGTTT
Source organism: Quercus mongolica (assembly GCA_011696235.1). NCBI lineage: Eukaryota > Viridiplantae > Streptophyta > Magnoliopsida > Fagales > Fagaceae > Quercus > Quercus mongolica. Next base: position 7,996,570 of record CM022236.1, on the reverse strand, counting down.
GTGGTCTCGGAGCTTGCACGTGGTCGTGTCAGTAAGATTTATACATGAGGTAGTAATAGGATGTTAGTGGTCTAAGTCACTATTGTATAAACTTCGATTCTTTCATAGTGGATTTAGTTTTACCTTTAGGATAGCTAGGTTAAATCATTCCCAGGTTTTTTACGGTTTGGTTTTCCTGGGTCATCATATCTTTGTGTTCTTTATTTTCCACACTTTACATTGATATGAAATATTTGTGTTAACCTAGATTTGATAATTTGACTAAGTAATCACTTGGCTAATTAACTAGGTTAATCTGGTTGTGTTTTAAGGGGTCTAAAAACGTACAATTTGTTATCAACTAAATATAGTAACACTTTCAGTTTAATTAGGAATTATTAAATTGATTTTAAATGGAGAATTCAAGTCCAAGTGGAGAACCAAGTAAAATCCCTCCCTGAAATTATGACCTTAAAGACTAAATTTCAACCTTTGTTTTCAATGAACAACATGGTACTAATCAAAATAAGGAGGAAATGCAGATATAACTTAGTTATTTACAAAATAGCAGTAAGCAATTTAACCTAGGTTTTGTGAATTACAGTTGTCAACATCCCTATTACCATCATTTGTAGATACAACATCAAATTTCTGTAATGTAGGAATAGGTGCCAGATTTAATCCTAAATACATTAACATCTAACATTCATTAACCAAGAAAAAATTGACAACTTGGAGAGAACAATGAAAATTTTGGATTTTGACTTCTATCAAGGACTGGGATAAAACAGAGATTTGTATAACAAGTTTTCTTACTGTTGAAACAGGTCCCCTTCCAACTCTATGATGTAATTGCAATCCTCACTTGTTTCCTTTTGCATCATTGTGGTGACACTAATGAATTTTCCAGTATTCACAGAAGTAGTGAAGGCATAAATCCCTCCAATCAATGATATTGTCAAATTGGGGCAATCTTGAATATCAATGGCCAATCCACCTCTTCCATGCATTGAATTGCTTCCTCCTTCAACCGCCTTAAAGCTACACACCCACCTAATAAATAAAAATTAAATCAGCCCAAAAAAAAATCTCCACAGCCAAAAAAGGAAGCATACAAAAAGGAATTGGATGTTTAAAAGCATTTATCTTTCTCATTCGGAGAGCTGAGACAAGGTCTCACCTTCACCTCGTAAGCTGATTTCAGAAAATTGTTTGCGTATAAAAATAGAATGAAGCTTCTAGTCACATTTGCTAAATTCCCAAACTGAATGATACAAGGACTCCTACATGAAACGTGAACATGATTAGAAAATTTTCACCAAAAACACAGAGAAAAGAACCAATAAGTATCAAGACTTTGTTTTAATATAGAATAAAATAGAATAAAATGGAGCTATTTATTTTGCGGCGAGTGAGTGTGATGCCCGGGGTTCAATAGTTTTGTCATTTGATTTATTAGATGAGGTTTTTCGCTTGATATCCTTGCCAAAATGTAATTTCAGATTCAAGGTTGATATTGATATCTTGGTATTCAAGGGATTTCTTTCTCTAACATGTTATGAGTATATGGGTGAGCGTTGTATAGGCGTCAAGTGTTGTTCTGTTTTTGTGATGAAAGAGTACGACATTGTTGATTTTTGGACTAAACTGTGCACTATTGACCTCAATAGGCAACTGTGTAAAGTGTTAGGTTTCCGGAAGAATGGTCATTTATTAGTGCAGAAAGAACTATTACTTGGTTGGGAGCTCTATTCATATGACCCTGAGAGCCAACAAGTGAAGACTTTGGGGTTTTGTAGAAGCCCAAATTATTCTTTTGCTAATAATTATGTGGAGAATCTTTTCTTACTTGACAAACCTAATGATGCAATTTCCAAGAGGAAAGTGAGCAAGAAAAGAAAGTGCATGTAAATAGGCTCGATTCAAGTATTCAACTAAAAATTTCAGTATTTACATTCCTAAATTCTATTTTATTCTTGGTATATAACCATTCCTTCTCTTCTGTTTGATAACTAATCTATTGATCCAAGAGAACCAATCAGACCTAAGTTTGAGAAATACATTAAAGGGACTAGGTGATAAAAGCAATAATTTGTTTATTATATTTCCAAAAAAAGAAAAAAAAATTGAAACCTAATCTACTCAGATTTATTTAATTAGAACATGCACTCCTATACCAAGTGAAAATACAATAAAACAAGCATTGATATTAGTACATAAATGGAATGCATCAAGTCACACAATATGAGTAACCAATTTTTATGTCAACTAGTCGCAGACCTGCGCAATGCGTGAGAAAAATTTTTATTTGCTATAGTGAAAAATACTATTTCTATTTTAAGAACTCAAATGGTAAAGCTAAAAGCTATTCATTCCTAACTAATAGTTAAAAATAAATTTTTTTCTCAATAAGCAAACATTAGACAATCTACCTCTCTCAAATAACAATAGCATTTAGTTTATTATGAGAGCACAAAAATTTCTGGACAGGGAGCTAGACTACACAAGATATACCAACTAACCACCCACATTGTTGTGATCCAAATAGTTCACCAAACTATTCAATGGATGAGAGCGATGAGCAGTGTCTACAAAGGGCATGGTTGTAGTCAATGTGAGCTAATGACTCATGCAGTCATGCTTACAAAGAATTCCTCATTAATTGAAGATAAACGATATTGAAACTTTACCCTGTGCAAGTAAAGCATAAAATATGTTCAGCAATTGCAACCCCAGTTTAAGAAAATTAAGGCCAAAATATCTTAGAATCCCAAGTAACCTCATAACTACGACACTAATACAGAGTGTTGAAACCCAAGCAGGTTCTTCTATAAAGTAATTATATCTCCACAATAACTAACCCCTATATATGCTTTGATTTCAAGCTCTCAGTAGAGTTTTTCACAAAAGATATACCAACCCAATGTGACACATTTCTTTGAAGATTGGAACTTCTTTGGGTGGGGTTCATTAGGGAATTGAAAAGGTAATTTCAAAGAAATAAACAGTAGATTGATACCTCAATGCATAAGACACTTTCTAGAAATTGTGTTTTTCTTAAAATATGCATGTTAGCATAGAATGAAGAAGACCAAACTCAGATAAATCACATATAAGACAATGAGAATCATTATTGGAAATTTAGAATATCAATCATTTGGAACTTTGTCGAATCCAGTCAGTCATCATTTCTTCCTAATAAAATAATATAGATTTTTTGTAAAAATATATATGATTTATGACTATTAAAAGGGACAATCAAATAGGGGGCCAACTTTAAAATCAGAGATGATGAAAATCTATGCTACAAAAACCAACGTTTTTAAGTAAAAACCAACCTAAGAAATCGAGCAGTAGATATAGTGGAGAGAGCGACTTTACCACCAAATCTTAGATGTGTGTTTGGTTCATTAAAGCTACATCAAAAGGGAATCTCCTTCACCTACCAAATCATTTTGGGAACCTCGGGCCTCATAAATGGTGTGGGGTAAAATACACCAAGAGAGGAAACTACAATGATGCAAATTTGATTTGGAAAAAAAAAATGCATATGTTGTTAATAGTCCAATTTTGTAAGGGATTAAAAAGACAAACCTTCAAATGTGCATTGTGTCGTTTTCTCTCCCAACGCCAAATATTCCCATCATTCATGGTCCTAAACCTGGATTTGAAATTCCTTTAAAGACATTTCAAAAAACATTTGGTCCATAAAAAGGTGTGCAAGGTTACTCATGAATCTTGATTGCTAACCCTAAAGTGAACCACCAATATTGTAGATGATTTACAAAAAAATGCAACTTAATTTGACATGTAGATCATTACTAAAATATTGATACCCTCTAAGGTATATTTACATTTACATTTAAATTTATTTTATATTCACATATGCTCATTATGCATATTTCATTATATTAAGAAAATACAAAACCATTTTTAACATTTAATGAGGAAAACCCCAAATTGAATTTATAGTTATTATTTTTTTGCATTGGAGCATAAAACTGCTAGATTTAATTTAATGAAAATATAAATACCTTTTATTAAGCATTGTGGCTGCATAACATAGATAAAAACTATGTGATATCTTGAGGATTCTGGCATTTTACCCCAATTTTTTAAAAAAATTAGCAACATGCCCTTGTTTGCAAACTATATAGGAGCGTGCCCCTGTTTCGATACTCGATTATCCTAAAATCGAGTTCAATGAAATACTCGATTTGTAGATAATCGAGTTATGCCCGATCAAACTTAAAAAAAAAATATTAAAAAAAAAATTCCATGGAACTCGAGTTTCAGGAAATCAAGTTCCATGCAAAAAAAAATTTTATAAGTGTGATTGCCCTATATTCAGGGAGCCCTATAGTGGCGTTTTTAAGCCCTATAGTGACGTTTTAAAAAGCTATAGCGGCGTTTTCCTGCAAATTTTTTTTTATAAGTGTGATTGGCCCATATTCAGGGTGCTCTATAGTGGCGTTTTTAAGCCCTATAGTGACGTTTTAAGGCCCTATAGCGGCGTTTTTCTGCAAAATTTTTTACAAGTAATCCCTCTGTTCTGGGTGCCCTATAGTGGCGTTTTTAGGCTCTATAGTGACGTTTTTAAGCTCTATAGTGACGTTTTAGAGCCCTATAGCGGCGTTTTCCTGCAAAAAATTTTTATAAGTCCCCATACCAAGTTCAAGGGGCCCTATAGTGGCGTTTTTAAGCCCTATAGTGACGTTTTAAAGCCCTATAGCGGCGTTTTGGAACTCGACTTCCCTAAAATCGAGTTCCATGCTTTTTTCTTTTTTTTTTTAGTTTTATTCGGAATAACTCGATTTTCTACGAATCGAGTATTTCATTGAAACTCGATTTTAAGGTAATCGAGTATCGAAACAGGGGCATATCCCTATTTAGTTTCGAAATAGGGGCATATTGCTAAATTTTTAAAAAATTAAGGGCAAAAGGCTAGAATCTCTGTGATATCTTGCACCAGTCGTGTTTTTCAATAGAAAATATCTAATCTCTGAACATATTACAATCTCATCTGACGTTATCTCAAAATCTGAATGTTAGTCCAATGGTATTGCAACATGTTAAACAAAAAAAAAAAAAAAAAAAAATACCAACACCCAAAATCATACAGTCCCAACAAAGAAATTTCAAATTTTACAATTAATTCAAACTCCTGATTTGTTTTGCATCTAGTAATGGTGAAGTACTTGTTCATCAAATTGTATTGTATTGTTAGTTGAACCTATGCCCATTTGTCACCAAGCCATATCATGGGGTTCATCTAAATATCAAGTCTAGCTACCATTGGTTTTGAAATATCAATGGATATTAAATTATAAGTTTAGTTGCATAATCCAATTTGGGTGGTGGGACAACAGAGAATATATACTTTCGCAAGAAGATGCTTAAGAATTAGGAAACAATCTACCAACCCATCTTAAAATAAAACCGTAGCATATAATCATACTAAATCTGTTGAGTTTTGAATATATAATAAATAAACAATTGAAACACTCAGCTATTTTATCAAACAATTGGCTTGCATCTAACAAAAGCAAAATTTAAAAGATATAGGAAGATGTAAAGAGAGAGAAGTGGGCAGTTTTCTAAAGAAGGACTCAAGGGCAGGGGAGAAAATAAAAGAAATTAAAGAATATATATTTCTACAAAAAAGAAACCATCAAGCAAAATAATAGAGCAAGAAATTGGGATGTAGGGATACCTAGGCATGTAACGTAATAGAAAGTAACCTAGCAGTAACCCAGCAGTAACAAATTCAACACCCTAACGAAAATGAAACCATCCACACCACAGATGAAATAGGCAAAAACAAACATAAAAAGGAAAAAAGAAACCATCAAACAAAATACTAGAGCAAGAAATTGGGATGTAGGGATACCTCAACTGAATAACCCAGCTTACATTAGTATTTATATAGATGTGAGGAGAGGAAGGAAGACAGAGAGGCTGCCGTTAGAATCCAAAACAGAAGCTGAAACCGTAAACAGGAAGATGAAACCGTGTGACTCAAAAGGTGGGGAAGGGGATGAAACTAAACCTGAAATGATGAATAAGTTGTAACCGTGAAAACTTAAAGCATAAGTTGTATAAGTTGTAACAGAAGGCAAGGGAATAGTATAAGTTGTAACCGTGAAAAGCAATCAAGTTTGACAAAGGGAGTTAGTTGAAAAGGCTTTGGGTGTGGGCTTGGGCTTTACAGTGGATTTAAATGTATAAGAAGTGGACTTAAAGTAGAGATAGGGCTGGATATAATTTTAGTTCTATTAGTATTTTATTAATTGGTAAAAACTATTTTAAAATTGAATTAAAAATTCAGAAAATAGGATGAGAATGACATGGCGGCTAACGTGGCTTAATGTGAACATAGCAACATTAAATCCTACGCTTCAACTTTTAGTAATATATAGATAGATTATAGAAAATATGTGTGTTTGATTTTTTTTTTTTTTTTTTTTTTGGTACTAAACTCTTCAAGCACTTGATTATTTTTTTGGGTGTGTGTAGTTGTTCTTCCTACGCACACAAGTAATTACAAGGAATAATCGCTTTGAAATGGCCCCAATATACTAGTTAAGAGATTTAACTTTTAAACCCAATAACTCATGGACCTCACAAGACCTTAGAAACACTAGATAAATCCCTTTGGGTTTGATTGAATCTTATTTAGTATACAAAAGACATGAAGATTGAATCTCATTTATAACAGAAATTGATAGCTTCCAATTACTCTCTAAAAGAGCCAAAAATATATATTTTTTAAATCTGGAGGCCCCTCAATTGAAAAATGCCCTAAATTTTGGGAATAAATATTTTTCGCATAAAACATGAAAAATATAGGTGAATTGTACTCTCTAGTCTCTCCCCTACTCTAAGAAAGACCCACAAAATTATGAGTCAATAAAAATTCTACCCAATTGCAACCACAATTGTTTCAAAAAAGAAGAAGAAGATGTGAATGTATCATATATATATTAGCATATAAATTGAGAAATCAATAAAATCCAACCCCTTTTTTTTTTTAATTCCTTGAAACTTCAATTTTTTAAACTAGTTTTCCATATTGTTAACATAAACCACCTAATCTCTCACAGAACCACACATCAAACAATCTCTCACTCAGTATCATTTTCATAATTGAAATTTTAAATTTTATGTTTTCTTTCACTGTGCATTGCATTAGCCAGGATTAAAAACTACACAATGACATGTTGTTTAGAGTAAAAGAAGCTAAACATAATTTAAAATTAGGTAATGAACTAGCAAAGCAGGGAAGAATAAATTGTATATGTTTGAGTAATAATGTGTGTGAGAGGGATAAGATTTGAATTAATGTGTGTGAGAGGGATAAGATTTGAATTTAGTCTTCATTTTATGATTATTTTTTTTATCAATATTATTAGATCAAGAAACCAAATTTATTTATTTTTCTGTGCTGGTAGGATTTAATCTTCGAGTCTCATATTCGACAACAAATTTTTTGAACAATTGATCTAACTTGAATCCATACGAATTAAGTACTAATTATTGCAATAGAAGTTGGTTTATAAACAAATGTGGGGTATGGAAATTATCAAACAATCCAATAGAGCTTCTCGAAATTTAGAATGGTTGAGCCATACGTGCTCTATTCATGCTACCTTGGGATGGAATATTAATGTTCTACAAGTTCTCAACTATCATTATGGAAGTGATTTTTTTTTTTTTTTTTTGCTTTTTATAATTTGATAATTTGGGGTACAAAAATTTATATCCTCAATGTCTCACTTAGATATCAATTGAACTATAAGACTTTTAACAATTTTTTTTTTTTTTTGGTTATTCTTTCTATGTTGGAGATAGCCATACAAAATAACAAATCAAGCCATATTATTTTAATTTGGAGATAAGAACAGGTTTCATTCTATTGTCATAAGATAATAATTCAAAACTTTTGTATGGTTTCTGTAAAGTTGTAATTTACAACTATTTTGTGTTGACTTTAGTTTCGTGCCAAATTTGATTGTAATTTCTTCAACCATATTTCCCTATTAATATGTGGGTTTTTAATTGTAAGGGATGAGTGTGAAAGAGTGTGAAGACTTAATCTTAAAAGGATGAATAAGTGGATTTCGCGAGTGTCTCGCAAGAAGCTTACCTGTGAAATAGCCACATGTAGAGCACATAATTGGAAGGCAAAGAGTTATGCCAGTCTGGAGGATTTTGCAAATGTCTCGCGGGTAAGGCCTTCCCGCGAAATACTCGCGAAACATTCTGTTTGGAAAAATATCATGTTTTGTTTTACCAAGTCTTTACCTACACTATATATACTATACATTTTTAGACCCCTTAAAAAAACAAATTGTTTAACCTAGTTATTTAGCAAGTGATTACTTAGGTAAATTATTCGGTTCTAGGTTAACACATTCAAATCATATTATGTAAATAATGTGGAAATATAAAGAACACACGATATGATAATCCAAGAAAACTAAACTGGTAAAAAACCTGAGGATGATTTAACCTAGCTATCCTTAAGGTAAAAACAGATCCACTATGAAAGAATTGAAGTTTGTACAATAAGATTTAGACCATTAACATCCTATTGCTACCTCGAGTAGAAAACTTGCTACCATGACCACGTGACAGTTCCGAGTCCACAGACTACTTCTTTCCTTGATTTGTAGCAACCACAAGTTCTCCAACTTGTGACTTTGAGACTCCACTCAAAGGTTTTAGATCTTCTTTAAGTTCTTTAAGCAGCAACTGAAAAGATCACCAAGCTCTTGACATAAATCTTGATCTTGATAACCCTAAATGTGTGTATGAAGGTAAACACCTCCAGATCTCACAAAAGATTCAACACACAACCATCAATGACTTCTAAAACATAGCTAGGGTTTTTCCTTTTATATTTGAAGTAAAACACTTAACCCTATACGTCAAACAGGCTTAAGCTGAATTGGAATTTCTGCAAAAAAAAAAAAAAAAAAAAAAAAAAATTTGCACATGGTTTGATCGATCGAGCCTTGCAAAATTAGTCCAATAATTTTTGCAATTACTCGATTCCAATTTTACAAATAAACACACTTTGAGCAAGCCTAAACCTAGACTCTATGTTTTGATCATGGTTTGCCAACACATTACAAAATAAAGTTCTAATACATTATTTCCTAAAGTCTTAAAACCTAACATATACCCTCATTACTCACATATTGTAAGGAGTTCTTTTCAGAGAGAAAACTCTAGAAAATACACTTGAGAGTTAGAGATTGTTATACCCACAATCTTCTATACATTTCCTTGTGGTTTTCCTCTACTCCTACCTCTCCATCTCTAAATCCTTGAGAGGTTGATAGCCTAAACACTTACCACACCCAATCTGAGTGTAAAGTGAGGTTTTGGTGCTGCTGGGAAGTATTGGAAGGAGCCATATATTGGCGGATGCAATCGGGCTGAATTGTGGGATCCGGGAAAGCTAAAAAAGATAAGGTTCCGGGAAGCCAGTTGGTAGCAGGAGCTTGGAGGGCTCAAGTACATTGGGTAGACTAGGCTTGGAGGGTCTTTTGTTATTCTTGTACTCCAACTTTATTCTCTAATGGATTGATTACCGCTTGGAGGGTGCGGAGAGGTTTTTCGCCAAGTTCTTCGGTTTCCTCTTCAATAACACGTCTCGGTGTTATCTTGTGTTTGCATCTTTTTTCCCTACTCTTTAAGCCTTTTTATTGTTCATATTGGATGAATATGGCTTAGACTAGTGTTATCGGTTGTTTGCTCATTTACTCTTATTCCGCACTTAGTTTAAGTTAGAGTAAAAGCAATTCAGCTGTAATTTTTTATTGGGGGTTTAAACAAGCTTTTGTGTTTTCACACAAATCCGAGCTTTCAGTTTCTGTTTCTTGTATGGATAAGGCCTGTGGTTGTTTGCATCTTTTTTCCCTACTCTTTAAGCTTTTTTATTGTTCATATTGGATGAATATGGCTTAGAGTAGTGTTATCGGTTGTTTTCTCATTTACTCTTATTCCGCACTTAGTTTAAGTTAGAATAAAAGCAATTCAGCTATAATATTTTATTGGGGGTTTAAACAAGCTCTTGTGTTTTCACACAAATCCGAGCTTTCAGTTTCTGTTTCTTGTATGTATAAGGCCTGTGGTTTACAATATTGACAGCCACTCTCTTAATTTATAAAATCTTGCTTTGATTTTGTAAGAAATTGTCTTCACGCTATTCCATTGTTCTTGTTGATCGTTATTCACCACCTGTTATTGTCAAGCTACATGAAAGAAAAGTGGACGGTTTTTGTAAAGTCGGGACTAGTTAATTGTGGGGACTCGAATATCTGTAAAAGAGGTAGCAACAAATCAGTGGCTAATGAAGCTATATGTAGAATCTTCAATAGGAAAGCACCCTAAAGTATTTCTAGTATTGGTTTCTTGACGAAGTGTTTCTCATAATTGTAAATGCATTGGTTTATAAAGTAGAGTTTTACATAACTATTTTTATATAAAGTTGAGTTATGGACGCCACGCTAGCCACCAGGAGAAAACCGTGCCTGCTCCCTGTGAGTGAGGCGATTAGGAAGCTATCAGACTCTTCGGTGAGAGAGGCAGGGATGGAGTCTCTCTCGAGTCTGTGGGAAAAACTCTCTTTGTCAGAATCTGAGGGGAGGCGTTTTGTTGTGGAGGAGAACGATGAAGTCAAAGAGTTCTTCTTGGCTGCAAGGTTCTACACAGGTCGGATGCTGAATATGGAGGCGATTGCAAAAACTTTGAAGGGTATATGGTGAACCAGAAGGGGTTTTGAAGTTAGAGACATGGGTGAACACAGGGTGTTGTTTATTTTCCGGGAGGAAGGGGATGTGGAGCAATTCATGAAAGGGGAGCCATGGACTTTCGACAAACACCTTGTGGCATTGAAAAGGATTGAGAAACATACGAATTTAAGCCAGATTCAGTTTGAGACTACTTATATGTGGGTACAACTGCATAACTTACCTATAGGGATATCTTTTAGTGCTGCAAAGAGTATTGTTTCAGAAGTAGGCAAGGTATTTGAGAATAATTTGGAAGAAAATGAGCATGAAGGCAGCAACTTTGTTCGTGTAAGGGTAGGTTTTGATATCACTAAACCTTTGTGTCGAGGAAGGAAATTAGTTTTAAGAAATGGACAAGAGAGTTGGGTGTGTTTCAAGTATGAGAGAATGCCCAACATATGCCAGTGGTATGGCAAGCTTACACATATGGATAGGGACTGTCCAATCTGGTTGAAGGGCAAGCAAGCTTTGAAGAAAACCGAACAACAATTTAGGTCCTGGATGAGTGCTATGACACCGAATCTAGCAAGGATATCAGTGGTTAGGGTGGCTGGTTTTGATAAGAATGAAAGTGAAACAGAGGATAATGTACAGGCTGATGAAGTAGCGAATCAGGACAGTGTTGACAACCATGATACTAGGACTTTTTCCCATGACACAGTCAATCCGATTCTAGTGGAACAAGTGATACCAAGGGTTGATATTGAGTTGGAGGTGACTAGGATTAAAAGTGTGCAAGTAATGGAGGATAAGTGTGATAACACTTTGCGGACTGACTCAGCTCATGCTACAGTGCCCACGGGGGGTGCTGGCTTCAGTGATATGGAACCTCTGAAGCTGGATTTCCATAACCAACTTCAGGAAATTGACAGGGAGATTGCGAGATATGATTCCAATGAGGGAGGATCAAAGGAAGGTGAAGATAGCTTACAAACTAGTGTGGGTGGGCATCCACCTCAGATTGGTACAGCCGAGGGGCGGGGTATTTCAATGACAGAGTAGCACGGTACTCCGATAGAAGGGAAAGGAAAGATCAAAAGTGGATACACACGGTCTACTATAAGAAACCAAACTAAAGGGAAGGGTGTGACTATTTCTTGTAGTCCTAAGGAGGGCAAGAGGGTTACTTCTTTAAAAAGGCCTTTTCAAGATGTTGATGGGGAGGGTGAGGAGTCAGATGTTAACAAGAAGCAAAAAGGGTGGGTCTTGATGATTTAACGTTGGAGGCTGTGTCCCAGCCCTGCCAACAGCCATGAATCTATTAGCTTGGAATTGCCGGGGGCTTGGGAACTGCCGTGCAGTGGATGAGCTTGGGGAAATTATCCAAGTAAAAGATCCCGGGATTGTGTTTTTGTCTAAAACATGGTCCACCAAGGAACATATGGAGTACATTAAATTGAAGTTGAATTTTGATGGTTTGTTTATTGTGACTAATGAAGCTAGGGGTGGTGGGTTGGCTTTGATGTGGAAAAATAATAGCAATGTTTGGGTGGATAGCTTCTCTTCTTATCATATAGATGCAATTATTAAGGGGGGTACGGAGGATGCATGAAGGTTAACAGGTTTTTATGGAGAACCTGAGACGAGTTTTCAAAAAGAAGGATGAAATATGCTTCGTATGTTGGGGTCAAAGCCAAATCTACCATGGTGTTGTTTTGGATATTTTAATGAGTTATTACAAGTGGAAGATAAACAAGGTGGTGCACCATGTGCTCATCATCTCATGTAGGCCTTTAGGGATGTTCTTGATCTCTGTGGGTTTGTAGACTTAGGTTACTTTGGCCCGGATTTTACCTAGCATGGGCGATGTAGGGGTGAGTTAATCTGGGAAAGGTTGGATCGAGGGGTAGCCAACTATGAGTGGCTAGCTCGGTTCCCTACAGGAAGGATTAGGCACTTGAATTGTTTCACTTTAGATCATCGCCCAATTCTTTTATCTTTGAACCCGAATGGTGAGCATCAAAGGTGGAGACGAAAGCCTTTCCGTTTCGAAGCTATGTGGTTAGCTAATTCGGATTGCAATGGTATTATCTCTAGAGCTTGGGAGGTTGACCAAGAGGGTACTCCAATGCATGTGGTTTCAAAAAAGCTAAAAAAAAAATGCAAGAAGATGCTTATGGCGTGGAACCGTGACCACTTTGGTAGTGTGCTGAAAAAAATAAAAACCTTAAAGGATCGGCTTTTGAGGGTTGAAGCAAATTCAGTTAGGTTCGGGGAGGTCGATGTGGTGAATCGTTTGAAGAGGGAGCTTAATGAATTATGTGCACAAGAGGAGAGAATGTGGCACCAGCGGTCTCGAGTTCAGTGGTTACAAAGTGGTGATCAGAATACTAAATTTTTTCATGGTGTCTCCACCCAACAGAAGCGAAGGAACTTTATAAAGGGGCTGTGTGATAAGAATGGAACTTGGCAGGAAAATGAGGAGGTAATTTTAGGGTTGCTAATTGAGTATTATGCTAATTTGTTTATGACTTCCAATCCTCGCAATCTTGAAAGGATTTTAGAAGGGGTTCAACCAGTGGTGACTGAAGATATGAAGGCTGCCTTGGCTAGACCTTTTATTGTGGAAGAGGTGGAATGTGCTATTAAGGATATGGCTTCTTTAAAGGCCCCGGGACCAGATGGGATGCCTCCCTTATTCTATCAAACTTATTGGACTGGTATGGGTATGGATGTCTCTCAGGCTGTTCTTTCATGTTTAAATTCCAAATCCATCCTGAAAGCTATTAACCATACTTTTATTACTTTAATTCCTAAAGTCCAAAATCCAGAAAGGGTGTCTGATTTTAGGCCCATTATCTTGTGTAATGTGATTTATAAGATTGTAAGTCAGGTTATTGCTAACCGCCTTAAACCTTTACTGGATTCTATTGTTTTTGAAACTCAGAGCGCCTTTGTTGCAAATAGGCTTATCACGGATAATATTTTAATTGCTTTTAAATCTTTACATCATATGAAGAATAATTGCTCAAGTAAGCAGGGTTAGATGACTCTTAAGCTGGATATGAGCAAAGCGTATGATCAGGTGGAGTGGGCTTTTCTGGAACAGATCCTTCTGAAATTGGGTTTCCATGAGGATTGGGTGGCTTTGTTAATGGAGTGTATTACATCAATGTCTTATTCTATTCTGGTTAACAGAGAGCCAAAGGGTCTGTTTAGGCCTTCAAGGGGTTTGCGGCAAGGAGATCCTATCTCGCCCTATTTATTCCTTTTTTGTGCTGAAGGTTTAAATGCAATCTTGAAAGAGGCGGCCTCAAAAGAAGAAATTCATGGTTTCTTTATTTGTAGGAGTGGTCCGAAACTTACCCACCTATTTTTTGCAGATGATTGCCTTTTGTTTTGCAGAGCATCATTGACTGAATGTGAAAAAATCCAAGAGTTATTGGGTTTCTATGAAGAAGCCTTAGGACAGATGATAAACAAGAGTAAAACTACTCTCTTTTTTAGTAAGAATACTTATGCACATACCGTGGAGGAAATAAAGCTATCTTTGCATGTCCCTGCCATTCAGCATTATGAGAAGTATTTGGGGCTGCCTTCTTTTGTTGGTAGAGGGAAAAAAGCCAGCTTTACGCAAATCAAGGAGCTGATTTGGGTAAAAATGCAAGGGTGGAAAGAGAAACTTCTGTTTCAGGCTGGAAAGGAAGTTATGATAAAGGCAGTTGTTCAATCTATACCTACCTATTCCATGAGTGTGTTCAAATTACTAGTTGGTCTATGCAAAGATATTAACGCAATGATCCGGAAGTTTTGGTGGGGGTAAGGGGAGGCAAAAAAAATCCATTGGGTGAAGTGGAGTGCTCTTTGTTCGTCTAAGTTAGTAGGTGGAATGGGCTTTAGAGATATTCAGAATTTTAATAATGCTCTTCTTGCAAAACAAGTTTGGCGATTATTTCATCATAAAGATTCTCTACTATATAAGGTTTTAGTGTAAAATATTTCCCTAATAGTAGCATCTTGGAAGCACCAGTCCATCCACGATGCTCTTTTGCTTGGAGGAGTATTTTACAGGCGAGGGATGTTATCTATAAAGGTGCAGTGTGGAGAGTGGGGAATGGAGAATCCATCAAAATTTGGGAACATCAATGGTTGCCGGAGCATTCAAACAGTAAGGTTGTCTCCCCAAGAAATGATTCTGATGTTATTTTTGTGAAGGATCTGTTCTTGACAGGTAGAAGGGTGTAAGATCCGGGCTTAGTGAAAAGGCTTTTTCTGCCATGGGAGGCTGACTTGATTTGCAGAATTCCAGTGGGTGAGGAGCCCGCCGCAGATTTGTTGATTTGGCCTCTTACTCCTACTGGGGATTATAGTGTGCGAAGTGCTTATCGTTTGTTGGAGTCCAATGCATGGAGGGTAAATCCAGGTTCATCTTCATTGGATAGACAGAGCAAGGTTTGGAAGGGGATATGGAAGATTAAATCTCCAAACCGGATTAGGCACTTCATTTGGAGGGCTGCCCGTGACTCTTTACCTACCAAGCAAAACCTTCGACATCATCATGTACCTGTGGAAGATTTATGTCCTACTTGCAATGAGCATTCGGAATCTCTAATCCATTGCTTGTGGCTGTGTGGAGATCAAACATTAATTTTGTTCAACTATTCAGGAGACAGTATAGGAGTTTTTTTGAACTTTTAGAGGAAGTCTTGGTTACTACTTCAGATTTCTAGGTATGTTCTCGACCATTTCCTGGTGTTTGTGGCAGAGGCAAAACAGATTAAGGGAGAATCAAACCACTTGGCCGTTGTGGGAAGTGGGTGAGAGGGCAGTCATGCTAGTTCAGGAATATTTGGAACTCTGCAGCCCAGGTGTTGTGCAAAGAGGCCCTGCCGCTCAGGTGCGATGGTCTTGTCCTCCTGATGGTGTGTTTAAAGTGAATTTTGATGCTGCCTTGTTTGAGAATGTTGGTTGTGCGGGCATCGGAGTGGCGATTCGAGATTCAGAAGGTGAGATCACTGGGGCTTTATCTTAGTGGATTCCTCTCCCTTTCTCAGTGGAGATGGCAGAAGCCATGACAGCACGACGAGCTATTCTTTTTGCGCAAGAGCTGAGTCTTTCTAAGGTGTTGCTGGAGGGTGATTGTCTTAGGGTGGTTTTAGCTTTGAACTCTAGGGCCTACTGTAACACGTTGTATGGGAATGTGGTTGAGGAGACACGTCATCAAGCTTGCAAGTTTCTTTTTTGTAGGTTTTCTCATGTGCGACGGGGTGGGAACAAGTTTGCCCACACCCTCACTAGAAGAGCAATTTCATCTGCTGATTTAGATGTTTGGGTAGAAGATCTATCCATTGATTTGGAGAATGTATTCCAATATGATTTTATTAATTAATAAAAGCTTACCTTTTTCTCGGAAAAAAAAAAAAAAAAAAAAAAAAGTTGAGTTGCGTGTAACTCTTTTATATAGAACTCAACTTCTATAAAGTTTGAGTTATTTCACTATTTGAAACTTTGTCCATACAAAGTTTGGGTATAAACAAATTGACATTTAAGAGTCTGGAGTTCTATTTAAAATTTTGGCTAAATTATAAATTGCATTCTCTAACTTTGACTAACATTCAATTCAATCATTTAACTTTACTTTCGTTCAATTAAGTTCACTAAATTTGAAGTTTATTCATTTCAAGCCTTCTATTAGTCTCTGTTAAAAAAAATAATAATAAAAAAATAAAAATAAAAATAAAAAATAAAAAAATAAAAAAAAACTACTTTGTTAAGAACCCTCTAAAGCATGGATTTGGCAAAACAAAATGTTGTTGTTTAAAGGGTCTTTAACAAATCTTTTACAATAGACACTAATAGAAGGCTTCAATTGAATAAACTTGAAAATTAGATAATGTAATTGAACAAAGGTAAAGTTAAAGGACTAAATTGAATGTTGGTCAAATTTAGAGGGGGCAATTTATAATTTTGCTTTGAAATTTTTAAATGAGAGATGAGAGTGAGATTGATTGCGAGAAATTTTGGAAAAGGAAAAAGGTTCAATGGACTTTTTAAGAGTCAACTAGTTCCAAGTGGGATGTGATTTTTAAAACACCTCATCAGTCATGTCATTTTGCTTGAAAATAGATTCTTTTTATTTAAAGCTAGACCTTTCAAGATTTAAATTTCAAATGATACTGTTCTCCAATATAAGTTTCAAAAGGACCTGTTTAGTAAAATACTTTATAGAAAAAGCATTATTTCAATAAAAAAACGGCAAGTTCATTAAAAAGGAAAAAGGTTACAAGGAACACATAATCCTTTTCTATCCTTTAAACAATGATTTACAGTTTAGTCATGTTGAGATTGAGTTAGATGCTAAGATTATTGTAGATTCATTGATTCAAAACGATCGTCTAACTTGATGTTCTTCTTCTATCCTAAATGATTGTAGGGCTCTCCTATCCAGGATGCCCCATTCTAAAATCAAACGTTGCTTCACAAAGGCGAATAAGTGTGCCAATGATCTGGTTAGGAGGTGACCTAAGCTGCAATAAGATTTTGTTTTTTTTGTAACGATCCTCCCATGGATGATGTTTTTTTCCTTTCCCAATATGCTTTTAGATGTTTCCTTTTATATATATTTCCTTTCTATCCACACAAAAAAAAAAAAAAAAAAAAAAAAAAAAAAAAAAAACCAATAACCTCAAAATAATAAGCTACATAAATGAAACCAACTCAAATATTGAAATGCTAATTCTTCATGTGAAATTAATCTTGAAATGCTACTTCTTCATGTGAAATTATTCAATACACCTTATACACTAGCCCTACCATCACATAAGTTGACAAACTAATGATCTACTTCGTTTAAACATTTTTTTTTTTTTTTTGAGAAAATACTTCTTTTAAACTGATTCCACTTATTGAAATTGTTTACATTTTAATTTCCAGGCGACCTGAAAGAAAGAAACTTAGTTAAATTCCCATCAAACGCATATACCAAGAAATTTCATTACTAACACCCTCTCTGATCGATGTCCAATGTTTGGAGTTTAAACCCACCTTTATCACTATTTACCTAGGGAAAAAATGTGGCCAAATTCATGGCCAAGCATCATTGATTTTTTTTTTTTTATTATTAGTTTTTATAATGAGGGTAGAAAGATTTGAACCTTAGATGTCTTCATTGGAAACACCATAAGATATTACTTATTCAAGTTGACCTTTGAGTACTTTTTTATATTCTTCAAAAAAAAAAAGAAGAAGCAATTACCAAGATGAGAGCAAGTGATATTTATGCCCTCAAAATCTGAACTATATATATTTTGGATAGGTCAATAGTGAAGACAGGAGAAGGTGAGATTCAAAATACCCACACATGAAACACCACATAATTATTAGTCATTACAGCTAGTCTGATTAACTGTACTTTTTTAAAAAATTATTAAGTTTTTTTTTTTAAGAAATTATTTATTTAGTTGATTCAGTATTCGATAATACTTACAGGTCCTACGTATAAAAAAAAATGAAAAAAATTATTCAATTCACCACATATCACAAAAATGTGGGCCTCTCATGTAGGACACACATGAGACGACCCACCTTTATAAAAAAAAAAAATTCTTCACAGTACAAAAATAGAGTAACATACAAAAATTGTTTCTATTTTGGTTACACACATTGACAAGTTGTATTCAATTAAAATCCTTTAAAACATTCTTAAGATCCTTTTGAATTCTTAAGATAGAGGACTATGGAATTCCTATAAGTTTATTCATCTATTTTAAAATAAGTAGATTAGGGTGGATATCAAATTATCATTTGATTCATTTTGAAACAATTGTCACTATTTGGGTATCCATTGATGAAGCAAAATCCAATTCACTTATTTTAAAATGAATGGATAAAACAATTTTAAGAACTTCAATAAGATGACCGCAGGATTGCTTTGAAGGAAAGAAAATCCTTGCTCTTAACAAACCACAATATACAGTGATCATTGCCAAGGAACACATTAGCAGATAATCAAAGTAACAATTAAGAATCATGAAGTACATTACAAGGGGAATAAGATTTAGTTCCCAAAGTCAGTTTCGCATCTTAAGTGGAAATTTTAGTTGATGCTTTGTTCTATCAATGTACATAACAGTATTTTGTTCTCTTGCAATTGATTTTGCGAAGAATAACGTAAGTGAATAATAAAGATGCACGAAGGCCGTAAATTGAAAGTCAGATCACGATGCAAAGAAATGGAGTACATGTGCTAATGGGCTAATCTAAGTAATCCAGTGCATGTTCTAATAGGCCCATGGGCTATTGGTTTTAATGGGCTGGATATATTAGACAAGTGGTTGATTGATTTTCAGATGGTCTCAGAAAATGAGTTAATGTGGGCCCTATATTGAGCCATAAAAAAGGAGAAGCTGACTAACAAGGATAAGGAATATGTCACTGATGATGGGTTGGGTTTTATGGTTAGGCTAATAGTTGATCACTAATTTCTGAAGTAACACAATTTAACTTCAACGTTTTAAGGTCTTATTCAATATTTAAGGATATTTAGTGGAAAGGTTAGCTACATATCATAATGTGGTTCTTATACACGATTATTGGTATACAAAGCTATAGATGTATCTAATCAAGAGCAGACCCCTTTAGTTATCCACACTATTGTTATAACTAACATGCTAGTTGCATATGTTTCAATTGAAGTAATGGTGGAACATACTCTGAGGAGAACATTAAGTACATCCTTACAAAGACCATATATATCTACTAGTCATATCATAAATCAAGCATAAACAATCCTCAGCAAAGAAATTTTAAACCAGAATGGTACTTTTTCTGGGTAGAAAAGGGCACGTGTCTCTAGACCTTGAACTAATTAGTATTTACAAATAAAATCAATTAAATCACTTTTAAAGCATTTATCTTCTATATAGTGCAAACTTCATGGTACAAAATTGTGCCCCCAAAAAACAAAAATAATAAAATAATAATGGTAAGAAAATGCAACTAACAATTGGCAGTTATCTAAGTACCCATTAAAATCTTAAAGGGACATTGAGACTTCAATAGGCACATAAATAGGTTCAGTAAGTGGATCTAACTGGTAATAAGTAAGCGGTAAGGTATTGATCTCCAGTTTTATTACAAGCCAAATTATCAAATGCATAAATCTGCAATTTGCATAGATTGAATCAATATATTTCATTAAAAAATTCCCTCACGTGAAGTTTGATTTACACATTCCTTTCAACCAAGTACGTACATATAGATAAATGGATTGATCAAAAAAAAAAAAAAAAAAAAAAAGGAATTATGGACGCTTTAAATTAAAGAAGATATAACCGGCCTATGAAACACTCAAGGTATAGCTCACAAAATGAAGTTGAGGAAGAAGATTGAAACAGAATCAAAATACAACGAAAGAAATGGTTAAAAGGGGTGAGGAAGAAGATTGAAACAAAATCAAGTTTGTGAAATCATTTCCGGTTAAAATTACAAAAAATTGGAGATATTCAATCTTGGTGTTATATCTTCTATTTTGTTATCTTTATTTCTTGCACATATGTCAACTCAACTGCAACATCATTGATTCATTGATAACTCATGATATTTCAGCAAGAAAGTAATATTGGAGTGTTGAAAAAAAAAAATTAATGCAAATTCAGTGGAAAAAGAGAGAAAAACAACACAAAGATTTACGTGGTTCGGCGATGTGCCTACATCCACAGAAGTGAGCAATTAATGGTTTCACTATATGAAAAATAGGGTTTACAACATATTTATTCTATCCCTATTGAAAAACCCTAACCTACTACATTGCAATCGCTATGCTCACACTCTTATTTTAGAATTTTAGCAACCATCTCTAACAAGGAGTACAGGGTATCTCCAATTGCTTCATGCACCCCTAGTTCATCAGTCTCTAATATTTTTCGATTTCCCAAATTATCCCTAGGTCACATTCAATTCTAGTGCTCATTTCATATATGCAACACTAGTGAAACTGCAAATATTAGCTATAAACCTTTTACATTAACAAACCAAGATAGAAGGGAAGATATTTGAGTGAATAGTATTACAAGTCTAGGAAAAAAAAATCATGTTCATGATGAGTAATTATTAAATACTAGATAATGTCCCATGCATTGCGCAGATGCATGGTAATATCATCTGAAAATAATTTTTATTTTTTTAAGACCCATATATAATAATTCCCCATAATATTGTTGAATGTTTTGAAACTTAATTTTCTTAATTTATATTTTATAATTTTTTCCTTATCCTAGATATATTTTTCGACTATTGAGTGGGTTTTCATTACTAATATATATATATATATATATATATAAGATTGGAATTGCATAGTTATTAGAAATTTCTAGGAGTCTATACAATATTATAAATTTAATATTTAAAATAATTAAATAACATCTAAATAAAAGGTAGACATTATTTCTAAAGT
The DNA here is from genome assembly GCA_011696235.1 of Quercus mongolica. NCBI lineage: Eukaryota > Viridiplantae > Streptophyta > Magnoliopsida > Fagales > Fagaceae > Quercus > Quercus mongolica. The sequence goes on along the minus strand of CM022236.1, from coordinate 7,975,396 downwards.
TGTATACTTCCTCAACCACTTCATTCTCACCACCAAATCTCAAGACCCCAACCTCAAACACTTCGTTCATAATCTAAATGAAACAAAATTATTTGTGTACCAACATAAAGAGGACGTAATTAAATAAAGAAAAATTGGCTAAATATACTTGCAATTATCAAATTTAATTACCTCTAATAGGACCTTTATATCATTTAAAAAACAAAAAAAAACAAAAACAAAAACAAAGAGAGAATGCTAAAATTTAAGAAAAGCATAAGCTAAAATTGAGAGAACTAGTCTTGTATTATTAATTTTACACATGAGCTTTGTCTTTATATACAGAAGTAGAGCACACTTATTAACTTACAATTGTATATCAAAACCGAAACAACAAATTAAATAATTTGAAACCAATCATAACAAATCGCAACAACTATAATTAATAGCATTAACAAAAGTAATAAAAAAGGTAACAAGTGGATCAATACTAAATGTGAAAGATGCATGAGAAAGAATATAAAAAGGTATGTGAGGAACTACTTAATTGTAGCTTTGATAGAGAGAATTAACAATATGATTGTGGTTTGTACACTGTTTGCACACTATTCTTGAATAGTTGCAACTAAACTTGGGGTTGCAACTAAAGCTGGAATAATCTTAATTCACAACAAAGACAATTCCAAAATAATCATCATTTGTTACTTTTATGGTCGAGGCTTATACCAATACCACACTAAATAATAGTAAAAAATGACAAAGAAACCAGGAAATTATGAGGGTTAAAACAAAATAAAAAAGTACCTAAACAATGGTATGAAAATGAAAGGCTATGGACAGGTGTATACAAAGTAGCGGAAGTGCAAGAGGTGAAAATAATGAGTGGAATCACGAAAAATTTGTGCCTTGTGAGAGAGGAAAGACTTGAAACATTGAACCCAAGAAAATAAAAAGTCATTATCTTTTAAATTTTAATTAGTCCTTAATCCTTATCTATAATGTGCCACTTAAGAAATGTTCTCATACATATCAAAAAAAAAAAAAAAATGTCTTGATACAATGAATCTAAGAAAATAAAGAGTTTTTATTCTTTAAATTTTAATTAGTCCTTATCTCTAATGTGACATTTGAGTAAAGAATTTATGTGAACAAATTCCTTGTCAAAGAGAGTGCAACATAGCAAAATCTCATACTCTCCCGCATGAGATCTCTACTGTTATATGTATACTGATTGATTGATTGATATTGATTCTTGAAGTACAACTACAAAACTACATGTTATTTAATAGAAATAAAAGCAAGCTCACTTAAATACAAAACTTTTAAGGCTTTCACATGATTTTCAAGCTTAAGTCATATTTAAATGGTTTATTTTTATTGGTATGAAATACCGCATAAGTTGTACTATTTCAAGAATATTTTGTGAGTTCCAGTTAACTCAACTAGTAATTTTCACATGATTTTTAAGCTTAAGTCATATTTAAATGGTTTATTTTTATTGGTATGAAATACTGCATAAGTTGTACTATTTCAAGAATATATTGTGAATTCTAGTTAGCTCAACTAGTAAAATTTCTGATAATTGAATAAGTGATCTGAGATTTAATCACTGCCTACACCAAAAACCAATTGATGTTTTAATCTGATTATAAAGAGCTATTATCAGAAACGGACGTTATAGGTTGAAACTATCTCAAAAAAAAATATTTAAAAATTTCTTCAGTATATAACAATCTAAATAAAAAGTAATTATACAATGAGAGTACAATAATGACTTGCTCCCTCCTGTCAAGTAATATTGAATTCCACTCATTAAATTCATAGCGGAAGTCACTATTCATACAAGAGGAAAAGAATGTTATCATGTGTAGTCACTAAATATTGTATAACTTAGCAGTTCCCAACTTTGCACTAATTAATCAGCTGATTAGATTGCCCTGTTGAAGCAAGTGCCCTACAAGTAGAAGAAGACAAGAATAGATTTGGTAGCCATGTTCACAAACTCCACAAGTCATTGTTCATACTTTATAAATCAAGAATTTTAAAACATTATTCGCAACAATTTGACACACTCAAAGCCCAAAACCCAAAAGTTCAACACACTCTTTTTGGTGTAGCCTTTCCTTACACTTCTTAATTCCTTTTTCCATCCTTTGACAATAAATCAGAAATAATAAGTGACACTAACTGACAAACGAAACCAATTTACACCTGGAATTGCTGTATATCTCTTCAAGTGAGATTGGTACATGTATTTCTTTTGAAAATATTCCACTTATTTAAATTGCAGACACTCTAATTTCCAATATATTAGTAAGTTGTAACAGTAGAATTGCAATGAAGGAGAAAGAAAATCCTTGACCATAACAAATCACAATAGACAAAGGTCATTTCCAGGGAATGCAGTTAAGCAAACTATCAAAGTCACAACTAAGAGTAATGGAGTACATTACAAGGGGAATGAGATTAAGTTCCCATTTCAAGAATTCCATCAATCACTTTCTCAACAGAAATACTACTCTATTCATCTTCACTTTCATCAGTCACTTCATCAAATTCAGAATCCTCAGTGGCATGTTCACTTTCAGAGTCACTCAACACATACCTTGTCTGCACACGGTTCACCCTTTGAGGTCTTGCTCTTGCTGGTGCAACTTCAATGGTTTCTTCAGTACTGGCAGAAGTAGAAGCAGAACCCGAATTTTCTTCATTTTCAGTCACTTCATTTACCTTACTAACCCTTCCCAACACAACCACTTTTCTTGTTGAATGGAGATGCCCTCATTTTTCTCACTTTCTTCTCTGGTAAAATCCCAGAATTTTCAGCAGGCTTTAACATGTTAGTTAAAAGCTTCTGGCCCAATGTCTGAGGCTGCTGCTTATTGGCTGCACCTCTCTTCTTTGCCGATGCAGGGGCCTTACCTGCCTTAGCATTTGCAGCCGGTTTTCTCCTGCCCTTTTTCCCGGCTTCTGGAGCAGCTACAACTTCTATCTCACTATGTTCATCATCATCATCAATTTCATTAATATCATCATCATCACCATCAGATATTTCCAAAACAGTTGCCAAGGGCTTCTTCTTCTGTGCAGCAGCAGCCCTTTTGCTAGGTTCTTTCTTCTTGGCTGGTACTTTGGGCACTTCAGTCTCCATGGCTGTCGGGCAAAAAAACAAAGAGAAATTTACCTCACAAATACTTACAGAAAAAACACTCCAGCACATTCCTAATGATCACAGTAAAAGATCATGAAAAATTCACAAGAAACTAATTATTAGTTCTGCTGAATCTCAAGTGGAAATTTTTGTTGATGCTTGTAACATGGAAAATTTTTATCTATGTACATTACAGTATTTTGTTCCCTTGGAATTGATTTTATGAAGAAGAATAATAGAAACATAATATCTCACACAAGATCATATATTATCTGGTTTGCAAACAATATCCCCATATCATCCACTGTAATTTTTCTTACATTTCAGCTGAGTTGTGTAAAGATCATAATAATTAGTCTAATGAAATATAATAATATAGCATTTACCGGCTGATTGATCAGGAGATGAGTCGAGGTTATAGGCAGCAAGTCGTTCTTTAAGCTCAAGTACATCGTCATCGTCATCATTCAAGAGTTTGCTTTTTCGGCTGAAAAGAAAAAGTAATATCAACACGAGTTCTACAGAAATCCATTACAAGGAAAAATAGAACATGGGAACAGAAACAGACCTTAGCAGGAGCTTTCCTAGAGCCTGCTCTGCCTTTGGGTTTTGCTGCCTCGGGAGCTTTCTCTGGTAAATCAAGCAAATGTAAACCAAAAATCAAACAAAAACTAATACAGATTATAAACATAAAATTGTTTGACACCTACCGATTTCCATTGCAACCATAGATGACGAGACAGCTTCTGCAACAGATTCTGCATTATTTGCCTTCTTATTATTGTTCTTCCGTGGGTTCTTGGGTGCTTGTCTAGTAGACTTCATAGCAGCTTCACCCCTTGCTTTGCTTCTCATTTTCTTTCTTAACTCCTCTGACTGAGCATCACTTTTCTCAAGCTCCTAAATGACATAAAACTAAACAGTCAAGAAACAGAAAGACACAAAAATAAACAAATCATCACAAGGAATTGTTAACTTTTCAGTCATACATCAAGTTGCCCATCCAAAGCATCGAGATCTTTCCTCCAAAAGGACTTTGGAGTTTCCTTTCTCATATCATCAACCTCCTTATTGAGCTTATCCCTTTCAGCACATAGCTCCAGAACCTTCTCAATGGTCAAGCTTCCAATTGCCATGGCCAGTAGATACTCATAATCACTGATCTGTACCCCATTACTACTGCTGTCGGCAGGAGATTTCACTTCTGTTTCTTCTGTATCATCAGTTGCACCAGCAACTTCACTTCCAGCTCAACAGCTTTAGTTTTCTTTGGAAAAGGAGTGAAACCTTTTGTTTGCAGCTCAACAAACAGATCAGCTCTCTTCCTATTCCTTACAATGATCTCTCCCTTCACAACTGCAAGGATAAACCTAACCTTGTTTTCCAACTTCAACAACTCCATTTCACGTTTGTTCAGAAGAAATTTCTGCACAAAATACAAAAATTGCAATTAATAATTGTTTCCCTAAGAAATGGCTGAAATTATTGAGTATCGGTTCTAATCTTTTGCTATGAGCATAAGTGAGCTCACCTTTCTTTTCTCATAAAATTCAAGCCTTAAATGAAAAAATTCTTCAAGAACTGCAGGAGGGAAAATCACAAACAGTAAGTGTTTTATCATGGACATTATATTGGTAAATCAATGTAAACAACTCCAATTTCTCTCACATACTTTGCTCCGGGTTGTCATATTTCTTAATCACACCTCTTGGGTCAAATAGGTGCGTATTAGTTGTGCTAATTGTAGTGGTTAGTTTAAATTTCTTCAGCAAGCCCTCTTGAGTGACCCTAATCAAGTTCTCAGGGGTCAAGAAGACGTCAAATTCTACTGTTACGTCATCGCAATTCATATCAAAATCCTGCAGCCAGCATTATTTTTCATGAGAAACTGGGTACAATCTAATTCACATTGTGGTGGATAACATAATTCTCAAGGACTTGAGCAAATTTACCTCAATGAAGGGATCTTTGCATTCTTTATTACTAGAAGAAATAGATTCCAGGAATTCCTTGTAATCTTGTGTCCATCTATGGATTGGTAGCTCTGTTATCCTTAGAGTTGACTCATTGACTTCCTCTATAGTTCCACAAATAGTGTAGCTATTCCCTCCTTCCTTTGCAGCAGTTTTCTCAATAGTTCCTTTAAACCATTTATACCATGGATCCATAGGCTCCGTAGCATCACCATTCAACAAGCGCCTAATATTTGCTATTATGTCTCTTGGGTTGTAATTAGGAACGTAAGAGCTCCAACCAGTCCCAATTCCTTCACTACCATTGACAAGAACCGTTGGTATAATTGGCATGTACCTAAAATAACCAGAAAAAGCCTTATTTATATATAGGAGTTCTTCATACAAAATGCTAAAATCCCATCTACCAAATAGATAGAGGAATGGGGAAAAATATACCAAGTTGGTTCAATTGATTGCCCATCTTCATTCAAGTAGTCAAGAATGTCATCATCATCCTTATGGAACAGAAACCGCGTGATTGGAGAAAGCCACGTATAGACATACCTAGCACTTGCATGATCTTTTCCTCCCTGAAATCGAACATATCATTTGTGAATTCAAAATGTGATAACAAGATTAGAACTAAAAACGCATACTGAACTAGATTCAGCTTTAAAGAGTGACTCATGAGGCACGTTCATCTCACATAATTACAAGTGCCAAATTGGCCATTTGGTTGAAGCAGGTTAATGTTGTAGGAGCCCACATAGTCTTGTGCCATTCTGATGATGGTACTCGCAAGACTCTACTCACCATGATGATAAGCTGAATGCTCAGACACAACCAGAAAACTGGGCAACTTTTGCTTCCTTGACAAAGTTCCTCTTGAAAGAGCAGAAAAGAATTTTCCTTTGGCCAGGCTTCAGGCCATCAACCATGGAGGAAATAGACCTCTGAAGATCTGCCATTGAAAACAATATAAGCTCCTTGTTGACAAAGTCACTGTATTTTATGAGCTTGCCCGTCTGATCAAGGTGAGTACCAGGCTGCCATTCAGAAGGTGTTATATTAGATATATATTCATTCACTTTCTCTAAAAACACAAGAAGAAAGCATGGCAAAACTTTGACCTCAAAGTCAAACTGCCTAAGCCAACTCTTCCTCTCTTCCATCTTCTTCTTACTAAATGCCAGCTTAATGGCCTACCCCATCCTGTTCATCTTCCCAAATAAAATCTTTCCTGTGTTCCTCAAGATTTGCAAAGTACTCTCTTCCTTCCTTTGTTGTGCTTGTTCCCAACCCCTAAAAAGATACAAACAAATCAATATGCAAAAGACAGAAAACAGATAATAAAATAAAATGTTCTGTAATTGGTTCACATGTAACAAATTTAACAATGCAAACCTTGTAGTACTTGATAGACCACTCACTTGCATTGCCCGTCAAATTGTGCTTCCATGACTCATACTCAGGCATGATATAAAATGATAATTGTGTCCCGTTTTTGTGAGTTGCCTGCAAAGATGATAAATGATCATTTTCCCTCAAGAAACATTTCACATATATTGAAGTTGTGCTAATATTTGAACTAGTTAACAGAAAATACCAACCTTCACAATAGGAGTGATAACCTCAATTAAGAAAGATGGAACTTTTAACAGTGATGGCCAATATGAATGAATAAAATTGATCAACAGCCCTTTGATGTGGGAACCATCATGATCCTGTACAAAAAATTATGGTTAAAATTTTATATTTGTTGAAGGCTGTCAGTGTGCCTTGTAGAGAGAATTGTAAGCATTAAACAAGAACAAAACAATAAGAGAAACTTAAGGTGCACCTGATCAGTCATTATCATCAAATGACCATATCTCAAAGATTTTACATTGGTGTATTCTTTATGCTGCTGAAGTCCAAGAATCTGCTTTATGTACCCAATTTCTTTATTCTCAGCAAGCTGTTTAGCAGTGGCTTCCCTCACATTGAGCAATTTACCTCTCAATGGGAACACACCATAGTAATCTCGACCCACAGCAGCAAGCCCGGCCAACTGTATTAAAATGAATAACATCAAAAATCATACAAAGTGAAACCCAATAGAGCTAAATTTAATGCTAAAATACTCTGCACAATGACACAACCACTTACTGCAACCTTAGCCAAATCTCCTTCAGTTAAAATCAAGGTACATTTATCAGACTCCTTACCTCCTTCACCTTCACCTTAAATGCAAATTTCTCTCTAGAAAAGTGTTGACATATATAACTTGATTCATAGAATGAAACAGCTGGAACATGTGCTCAATCCCAATACTCATCGATACAAGAATCACTACCAAGAAAGTGAACATAATTGGAAAATTAATATGAGCAAAATGAAGGGAGGGAGTCCAATTAGTAACAATAATGTATTCATAATTTTACTTGGGGACCCAAACAGTTGGAACATAACTCATTTGTTGTCTTTTGATTGATAGCTATAGTTATTTAGCAATCTTTTTTTTGGATATGTAATAAAAATTTATTAAAAAGTGAGGACCTCTATCCATACAAGCAGTAGTCACAGAAACCCTTTAAAGAATTACAAGCTAAAATGTAAATAATCAACAATGTCTACAAAAGAGAAGGAACTGTAGCTCTGCCAATACCAGCAGGCCACTCATAAAGACGGCAAAATTAAGTTCATGAGTAGCCAACTCAATGCCATTAAGCATGTGATTATTTGGCATTCCATTTAAAGCCTTGTGAAAACTAATGACTTCCTGTTATTGAAACTAGAAGGTGCGGATTCAAGTGATATGCCATAGGTGTCATAACTCTAATTGTCCACTGCTGGATTATTTTGTATGCCAAACATCCTTAAGAATGTATGGCAATTTCAAAGATGAAAGCAAATGTCATGCTAATGAATTGAATGCACTCACCAAGCGATTGTTGTTCAATGTTCATGGAAAGTTTTAGGTGCAATCTCACTGGAAAATCACATATTTTCCCTGAAAATCAGCTAGTCAGTTAAACATGGATCCTGACAATGCTAATCTCTTATTTTCTTTAGGAGTTGTATATCAACCACATTTCTGTCAGAGCAAGATCAGATGGCTTTCTCATCAAAATATATGCATCATGTCTGACCCTTCCACAAATAGAGAAAATAGTAATATCAAAACCTGTTGTAGTAACTAATGGCATCTTTAGTCCAAATTAATATATTTCTCTTGATAGTTCTTGTGATTAATTTCTATCAGAAGCTTTTTGAATACTATTATGTAGGAATAAAGGTCATTCTTTGGGAATCACAAAAAATAATGTAGGAATAAAGGTTATACTTTTGAGAAGCACAAAAAATAACATTTATGAAAAAAAAAAAAAAAAACATCACAAGTGGTGAAAAGTCCAAGAATCATTTACCATGAAATTAAGCTATCTATGAAATCAAGGAGTACTCTGTAGTCTGCTCTAACAACAAGCTATGCTTTTCATTCATTAGAACCTACCAAAGCTCTGTTTGAGAGTGAAATAAAAACAAACTAAGAGAGGAAACTAATAATATGCCAACGATATAGCAAATAAATTTCCAAAAAAAGAAACCTAAATTATGTGAAAAGATTAAATTTGGTAATAAATGAGATAGTTACCGTTCCTTTTCTAATAGTTTGCTGCATAATCTTATTACCAGCTAGGTTTGAAGAAACATGCACTCTTAAGCTTGCCAACTTCAGTATTCAATACTCCTCAGGCCTTGGCTAAAATCCAGTTATTGATAAACTCACCATACCTGATGAAAGGGAAAAATGAATAGTTCATTTGTTTGGCTACCACTTTGAGCATTAACTATGATCTTAACCCAAGGCAACCTGCAATCTAAAAATTTATATAGTTAGACAAATATGGTACTTTGATTTTTTCAATAAAATATAGGAACAACTTCCATTTAATTAAGGATGATTGATTCATTTTAAAAATTGAAATCAATTCCAAGTGCAGCACCAAGTAATATCCACCCCTGAAATTGTGAACTTCTAGGACACCAACTGTAGCACCTTTCTTTTCAATTAACACCAAGATACTAAAAAAAAATTAGGAGTAAATGCAGAAATTATTCTGTTATTGACAAAATAGTTCTTAGCAACTTAACTTAAATTTTGTGAATTTTTGTTGTGGTTGTCATCATCAATTGTAGATATTGCACAACATGAAAAAGGAATACACACACACATATAAACACAAATGCTACACAACAAGCTAATGTATGTAATGTAGATGTATACGCTAGATTTACTCCACACCCCCCCCCCCCAAAAAAAAAAAAAAACACAAACATTACCACAGTATCACCAAGTGCAAAAGGCCCTCAGGTTCCAACCCACAAATGAATAGGAAGCGAGGTGAGGGTCTTTCATTAAAGGGGGGAAAAGAGGGGTGGGGCTTTGTTCTGGGGGGGTCGCCTTGCGTAGCTTTAGAAAGGAGAGAATTTCAGAAAGTCACTCTCTCAAACCTTTCTATCTATCTTTAGAAGTAGGGTGAGAGAAACCTTGGCATCCAGATACGCCACCTAATCAACTCAGTTTGGGATACCATGATATAAATAAGAAATAGATAAAAGGAATATTCACATATTTTGTTGAGTTGTAGAGAAAAAAAAAATTTAATACCATTGAGTTGTTGAAACCAAACAGTTTTATTAAGCTCCATTTCTTGGAGAGAACAAAGAAGAAATTTTGAAATTTGATTTCTATCGAGGATAGGGAAAAAACCATATGTAGACATAAGTTTTCTTACCACTGAAATGGATCCTCTTTTGCATCTTTGTGGTAAGATGAGACACTGATGAATTCCCAGTATCTACAAATCTTTTGGCAATCCTCTCTAGTGAGGGCACAAATATCAGTGGCCAATCCAACTCTCCGATACCCTGCTTTGCTTCTTGCTTCAACCTCCTAAAAGTCACATACCCACCTCAAAAATAAATAAAAATTACATCAACCCAAAAAGAAAATCTCCACAATCAAGAGATGAGAGAGAGAAACAGGGCTCACCATCATTCAAGAGAAGCATGCAGAGAGCTAGTGCACGCTTAAAAGCGTTGATCTTTCTCATTTAGCTTGGTTCAAACAAGGCCTCGCCTTCACCTTGTAAGCCAATTCCAGAAAATTGTTTACATATATATATATATATATATACAGATATATATAATAATCGAATGAAGCTTCCAGACATATGTGCTAATTCCCCTGACTAAATGATAGGGCTCCTACAAGAAACGAAATTTTTTATTAAAAACCAAAAAGTGATGACTATTCAGTATCAAGACTATGTTTTACTATAGCTAGAAATAAATAATCATTTATTCTCTTCAGTTAGATAGCTATATATATATATATATGTATGTATGATATATATATCAAGAATTCAATCACAAAAGCCACAAATGTTTCACTAGTATCAATTCAATGCCATAATGTTTTTAGTTATTGAATTCCCAATGTATATCACTTGATTACTAGTGAAACCTCTGTTTCTTTGGTTTAGAAACATATTCAATTCAATTAGAAATTAACAATTGATTCATATATCAAGCAGTGATTTTAATAAAACTAATTATTTGTAGACATGGTAGTATTTACAAAACAAAATTTGAAGATATAACAGCAAGTTGGAAGTTCATATAACAAGAAATTGAATCAACTGAATACCTGCACAACAAGCTAGTTCCTGTAGAATGGCTGCCAAATTTAATTCTTCCCACAATATTACCCCGATATCACTTTGTGGTTTGTGCCCAATTTTACTCTGTCTACACAGCGAGTAATGATGCACAATTGCATATAAAACAGATCAACTCATCAACTCAATTCAAGATACAAAGATGTAATTTGCCAAAATGAAGAAATAGATTAAAGGGACTAGGTGACAAAAGTAATAATTTGTCTACCATATTTCCAAAATAAGAAAAGAAAATCAAAGATTGAAACCTAGTCTACTGGATTCTCAAAAAAAAAAAAAGAAACCTAGTCTACTCAGATTTATTTAATTAGAACATGCGCTCCTATAGCAAGTGAAAATACAATAAAACAAGCATTGATATTAGTACATAAATGGAATGCATCAAGTCAACAGTATAAGAGACCAATTTTTTATGTCAATTAGGATAGTGTATGAAAATTACCTCAATGGTTGATCAAATCCTGAAGTACACATCAAAACAATACATCCAGTCATGTTGCTGACATCTGCAGAAAGAATAACTTCAGCCCAGTAAACTCCCACACAACACACACTTAAAGTCAATATCCAATCAAATCCAGGGCATCACAGCAACCCCAATCACTTGTTCAGAAAGCTCTCCCCTTATTTCTTCATACATCACCTAGTGGCTAATTTTACTTTGTTTTACACAATGAGAAATGAAGCACCTCATCAACTTAATTCGAAACACAAACATGTAATTTCTTAGAATAAAGAAACTAATTCGGAAAAAATCACATATTATTTTTCCTAATAGGGGGAAGTTATAAATTAAGGAATAAAAATTAAAAATCATATGAGTAGATAAAAGAGGTTAAAAGGAAAGAGAAGAAAGAATGAGACAGTACCTATGGTTAGTTGATGAATTTTTGAAGCACCCAATTGGTTTGATTAAGTTGCAATTACTATGAGCGAGTCTTCTGTGGTTCATTTGGTTCATCTGAAATTCAATCACCAAGAAATATATTGAAATAGTTAACGAGAAAAAAATGAGGTAAAGAAGAAACAGAAATTGGGTTTTTGATTTTCAAGGAAACATTGGATAAAACGGTGGTTTAGTTAAATACCTCAGTTGGTTTGTTGCTGATGTAGATCCCCTTTCAAGTTTGGGATATGAGAAATCTTTGACCAATCTTCGCCTGTTTCTCTCTTGCATCTTTTCAGTAAGATGGGACAGCTAGTAATTTCTAGTGTGTTCAAAGAGGTAAGGCCTTGTATTCCTTCAGGCAGTGATTTTAATTTGGGGCAATCCCAAATATCTAGTGTATGCAAAGAAGTAAGGCCACCCATCCCTTCAGGCAATGACGGCAATTTGTGGCAACTGTAAATTTTCAGGGTCTGTAAAGAGGCAAGGCTACCCATCCCTTCAGGCAAAGATTTCAATTTGTGGCACTCGTCAATTTTCAGGGTCTGTAAAGAGGCAAGACCACCCATCCCTTCAGGCAACGATATTAAATTGGGGCAACTCCTAATTTCAAGTGATTGAAGGCTCTTAAGGCCTTGGCATTCTATGGCATCCCCAAAATTTGATAAATCAACTTCCGTAGAATTCGAAATTTCCATTTCCTTAAGCGAAGTGAGATGTTGCATACCTTGAGGGGGAGGACCAGAACAATAGAGAGAAACGAGGTTGGACAGGTTGGGTAAAGCTTCCTTTAGGGTCCCAGTTACCAGATATTCTAATTTGGAGAGAGGGGCAAAGGAGGAGTTGGCAATCTCAATCTGGAGTGTTGATGTCTGCTTCAATGGCTTCAAGCTACACATATCCAATGTCAGCCTTTCGACATTTGGAAACAGAGGCATGGAAGTAAGCTTAGGGCAATTCTTAATTTTTAAGATGGAAAGACCAGGAAAAAAGGGCAACAAATGATTGTTATCATCATCGACTTCCTCTGAAGAATCTCTTCTCTGTCGCCACCATCCCTTTAGATTAGGGCAGCGAAAGAGTTTGAGTTCATTTAGAGATGGGATGAATGAAGAATTAGAGAGCTCCTCACTGTAATCTATCTCTGACATGTACTCTAGAGAACCCAATTTGTTGAGATAGAGATCCTTGAGATTCGGAAGTTGCTCCAACGGTGGCAGATGTTGGCATTTGTTACAGTCATATAACCAAAACTCCACAAGATTTGTGAACGATGACATCTGTTTTGGAAATTCCACTCCCCCGTAGTTACGTAAATCCAAATTTTCAACTTTTAGAAATTTCAACTCGCTTAGTTCATTAAGTTCCTTCAATCCACTGTTACGCTTAAAGCATGAACCGCTATTCATTCTTATGTTAATTACTGACAAATCTTGAAGACTAGTCATTTGCTTCAATCCACGTGGTATATGGGTCAAAGACAAATTCTGGATCTCCAGAAGCCTTAGGCTGACCAATTTGGTAAAATCACTGGGCAATTTGGTAATATCAGGACATCTATATAGTTTGAGAGTCTGCAAATTATGCAATCTCGTAATAGAATTAGGAAGCATCTTAACGAAGATGTTATCTGATAGATCAAGATACCTTAAATGTTTCAACTTCCCAATAGAACTTGGAATGGTTCTAATGCTCGTACAATGCAAATCCAACAAGCGAATGAACTTAAAACTTGCAACAATTGTACTACCATAAATTGGTCTATATAGAGTCTCTACTTGACCTTGCAACATAAATGTCCGTATCCTACTAGCTCTAAACAATGAACTCGGAATTTGTGATTGTAATTGACTACCAAATGACACATGCAGAGTTTTTTCATCAATATTTTCTTCTTTTGAATTACAAGTGGTGCTATAAGATCCCGCTACTAATTTCGCAAGATCGTGCATAAGATCGTGCATTTTGAAATATAAAATGTTGCCCCTCTCATCCTTTTCAACTTCCTGAAAAAATGATCTCCATAATAAATCCATAATATACTCATCACCAACAACTTCTAGGCATTGATTTTGATTTAAAGGCTTAATGAAACCTTGTGCCATCCACATTTGAATTAATGTTGGTTTATGAATTTTGTAATCCTTTGGAAATAAACAACAATAAGCAAAGCATTGTTTCAAATATGATGGGAGATGATTATAACTCAAGTGTTGGTATGATATCATTTTCGTTTTGAGCTAGTTTTGAAAGTTCATTATCCTTGAAAGACAACCACTTTTCTTTCGTCTCTTTAAAGCGCAATACGCTTCCTATAGTCCTTATGGCAAGGGGGACTCCTCTACATTTTTCAAGAATTTCCATTCCAACTACCTTAAATTCTGAATTCTCTGGCTCTTGTCCATTTTCAAATGCCATCTCTTTCAATAATGACCATGACTTGTCTTCATCTAAACCCTTTAACATGTATGGTCCAACAGTTTTTGTAATCTCTACCACTTTATTTATGCGTGTAGTCACTATTATTCTACTACCACTTGCCCCACCCATTAAAAGACTTTTTAGTTTAAGCCATTTTTGAAGATCCTCATTCCATACATCATCCAACACAAGTAGGTATCTCTTTCCATCAATTTCTTTCTTAAGATTATTAATCAATGTGTTCAACTCAAGTTTTTCTAGTTCGTTATTTTGTGCACACTCTAAAATTTTCTTAACAATTACTTTATCTTCAAAATCATCAGAGACACACACCCAAAGCTTTGGCTCAAAATGATTTTGGATTTTTTCATCATTGAATACGAGTTGAGCTAATGTGGTCTTTCCTAGACCTCCTAGACCAACTATCGGAAGGATTGAAACATTCCCTTCAACATTGGGATCCAAAAGAATTTTTTTAATCTCATCCTTATCGTTGTCTCTCCCAATGACTTCTTCACTACGTACAAAAGAATGAGTTTCTCTCGCCCTATAACCCCCCACTTGTGTCTCTACAGGACGTTCATCTAAGTGGAACCCCCTATCGTTTTTGATGGCATCAAGCCTCTCCCTCATTGCCTTAACCTTATGACCCATTTTAAAACCATATGCAAGCTGGTTCGATTTGGAAAAGAAAATGCGTACCTCTTTTGCCTTCTTATTCCGTGTCATTACCTCCCGTCGTAAAGCTTCAGTGGAGATGTCATCCAGCAAGTTGTCTGCATCATAAATGTCATCCTTCATCCTTTTGAGCCACACTTCCACTTGACTGTTGTGCTGCTTCTTCTCTGCATCCTGAAGCACAGCACTGATTGTCGAAACTGTGTCTTTGAGGTTTTCAATCTCGTCTTTGAGACCCCAGAGTAGTCCAATCTCCTGGATTGCAAGGTTGCTGGCTTTCTCAATGATTCCCTTAGCAACTTCGAAAAGAACTCCTTCCGCCATTTCTTTCTGGGAATTAAATGAATGCTATCTTTGTGAAGAGGGTAAAATTAGAACAATTTCTGTGAGGAGGATGAACTAGACAGAGCAACCAACATATATACTAATTGCTTTTGCGTGTTTGCATTACATTGATAATAACACACGTATTCTTTGCTTATGAACGATGACAAACAAAATATTCCCCTTCATATTCACAAGTGTCGGCCTGCAATCATTTTATGTATGTTTGATTCTTTTCTCTGCAAACAAGAAATGGTCTCCTTCACATTCACAAATTGCTAGCTTGTTATGTCTGATTCTTCTCTCTCAATCGATTGTTCATTTGTTAAATCACCTTATGTTACAATCTCACTAAAAATAATTAAATTAAAGAAAAAGTTGATTCCTTCCCGTTGATCATTACCTATGTGTTCCTTTAAATAAAAACGTACTCCAAACTCATGCAGAGCAAAAGCAACCTATAAATTCTCAAGAATCTAATTACAAGGCTTAGAACTTTGTAATTATCAAGTATCTAATAGAGCCTAAGATTTTTTATTCTATGTAAGCTTTTTTTATTTCATAGGTTTATATTGTTATTTAAATCGCTTTAACATGACAAATTGCATTTCACTCTTCACCATTATGGTTCGTGTAGTAATTCTAAGGACTAGCCGTCCCCCACATAATTTTGAAACATTTTGTAAGAAAGTATCTTATGGCCCTTGTATTATAATTATTACGTGCTATAATATTTGAAGGAATCAACTTCAAGTTTATTATTTCTTCTCAACAAAAAAAAAAAAAAAAAAAAAAAAAAAAATCAAGTATATTGCATGTCATTTAGAAATAGAGTAAACAAAGATAGTTTTAAGGGTAAATTATAACAATCTCCCTTTAGGTTCCATAGTACGTCCAATTTTTTAAAAATCAATAGTTATATTTTCACTATTAAAATATTTCATTTTAAAAAAAGAATTCTATTAATTTATACATATCTCAAGGAAGTGTTATTCATCCACAAACCTCAACAAATTAAGACAAGTATCATTTTGTCCAAAATTTGGGTAAGAATCTTGAAAACGCAATTAATTATAACATTTATATGAACCTTAGAGGAAGAGTGCTATTTCATGAAACATTTTGGAGTATGAATTTGTAAAACCTCAATGGAAGTTGGTGTAATGTACCCTTATTATAATTAAAAATATGAATCTATTGCTTGAGTGAATTAAAAGACTATTTAGTCATTTTTATTAATTTAATCTTACATTTATGTTTGTATTCTTGATTTTATGTCACTAAAATTTGTTTTTATTTTTTTACTAGACTTTGTTTTAATTGTTACCAAAGCAACTCAATTTGAGCAAGAATGTTATCTCCCAATTTCCAAATCTGTTTTTTATAAATAATATTTACAAAAAATTAATCATAATTTTTTTTACACCGTTACTATGTAGCTCCATTGGAGATATTTTATCAGATTTAATAGTGACAAATTAATTACTTGTTAATTCATTAATATTCTCAAAATTAATGAGATAACATTAACTACCACCACGTCACTTTATTCTTTTTTTTTTTCTTTTTTTTGAGAATCACCTCACTTTATTCTTGATTATTCAAAATTCCACACATTCTATCTCTCTAATAAGTAAAGTCATCATCACCTCCTCCTCATCCACATTTCCGAAATTCCACTTGTCATGCGTATGGCATTGAGAGAATAACACAGTGAGCCAGCTAACTAAAGGCTCTTTCCCATTATTTCTGTTTTTTTCTTTTTTTCTTTTTTTTTTGGATAAATTTTTAGTGTTTTTTAAATCCATCCATTCCAACGACCATAGCAACAAGGCCATAAACATGGATCCCACGTTTAGATTCAAAGGGATGATGGTTTGAACCCACTCAGTGTCACATGTATAGGATTCCATGCAAAGTTCTTTTTTTTTTTCTTTCTTTTTTGAAAAACCACGTAGAGTTCTTTTAATATGAACATTTCATTTTAAAATAAATAGTTCAAATTATACTATGTCATTAATTCACTAACTAAAACTTGAAAACAATGATATCACATCAGCTATAAAATTAATAATGAGATAACATTAACTACCACCACCTTACTTTATTCTTCATTTTTCAAAATTCCACACATTCTATCTCTCTAATACGTAAAGTCATCACCTCCTCCTCATCCTCATTTTCGAAATTCCACTTTTCAGGGGTATAGTAGTGAGAGAATTATACTGTGAGCTAGCTAACTAAGGCTCTTTCCCACTATTTCTGGTTTTTTCCTTTTGTAAATTATTATTGTTTTTTAAATCCATCCATTCCAACAACTATAGCAACAACAAGGCCATAAACATGTAGGAAAAATGTGACCAGAGGGTTCAAAACATCATTAAAACTGCTACAAAGCATAGATCCCCAATTTAGATTCAAAGTGATGATGGTTTGAACCCCCACACACGGTGCCACATGCATAGGATGCCATTTGAGAGGGGTGTGATATTTCCCAAGGTCACGTTCAAATCTAGTGCTCATTTCATACATGCAACATTGGTGAACTACAATATTATTAGCTCTAAACCTTTTACATTAACAAACCATGATAGAAGACAACGTATTTGAGTAAATGGTATTAGAAGTCTAGAAAAATCTTTTCTCACTTTTATATCAAGTAATTATTAGATATTTTTAAAGTACAACTACTTAACTACATGATATTTGATATAAATAAAAGCAAACTAAAACAAAATTTAACTACAAAATTAATTGTAACTTAAGACTACAATCTTACTCAATAAAATAAATATTTTTACAAATAATTTGAAAATCTAACTGTTAAATTGCATGTTCTTTATACTCTTAATATACATGTCAAATTTTATGTCAATCAAATATTATTTATTATATGATCCATAAGTTTACATTTTATGCAATATTTTAAACTACAAAAACTTGTAATTTAAACAATTTATTGATGACATAACTATTGATCTTTATTTTTCTAAATATTTTGCAAACATAGAGGATATAAGGAAAAAAATGTAATCTAATAATGTATTTCTCAAAATTCATCTATAATAAAAATGTATTAAAAACATATTGTAATCTTAAACTAAGACTACAACCAATTTTATAATTAAACTTTATCCAAAGTACAATAATGATATACTACCTCCTCTTACATTAATAGTGAATTTCACGCTCATGCTTTATAAACCAAGAATTTTAAAATATTATTCGCAATAATTTGACACACTCAAAACCCAAAAGTTCAACACACTCTTTTTGATGGAGCGCAAGGAAATCCTCTTTCCATCCCTTTTAGACAATAAATCAGAATTAATAAGTGACACTTGGGAAACCAACTCACACTTGGAAATGCTATATATCTCTTCAAGTTCAATTATTTGGTACATCTATTTCTTTTAAAAATATTCCACTTATTTAAATTGCAGACATTCTAATTTGTAATTTATTAGTAAGTTGTTAAAGTAGAATTGCAGTGAAGGGGAAAGAACGTCCTTGCCCCATAACAAATCACAATAGACAAAGATCATTGTCAGGAAATGCAGTTTAGCAAATTATCCAAGTCACAACTAAGAGTAATGGAGTACGTTACAAGGGGAATGAGATTAAGTTCCCATTTCAAGAATTCCATCAGTCACTTTCTCAACAGAACTACTACTCTATTCATCTTCACTTTCATCAGTCACTTCATCAAATTCAGAATCCTCAGTGGCATGTTCACTTTCAGAGTCACTCAACACATACCTTGTCTGCGCACGGTTCACCCTTTGAGGTCTTGCTCTTGCTGGTGCAACTTCAATAGTTTCTTCAGTACTGGCAGAAGTAGAAGCAGAACCCGAATTTTCTTCATTTTCAGTCACTTCATTTACCTTACCAACCCTTCCCAACACAGAACCACTTTTCTTGTTGAATGGAGATGCCCTCATCTTTCTCACTTTCTTCTCTGGTGAAATCCCAGAATTTTCAGCAGGCTTTAACATGTCAGTTAACAGCTTCTGGCCTAATGTCTGAGGCTGCTGCTTATTGCCTGCACCTCTCTTCTTTGCCGCTGCAGGGGCCTTACCTGCCTTAGCATTTGCAGCCGGTTTTCTCCCGCCCTTTTTCCCGGCTTCTGGAGCAGCTACAACTTCTATCTCACTATCTTCATCATCATCATCAATTTCGTTAATATCATCATCATCACCATCAGATATCTCCGAAACAGTTGCCAAGGGCTTCTTCTTCTGTGCAGCAGCAGCCCTTTTGCTAGGTTCTTTCTTCTTGGCTGGTACTTTGGGAGCTTCAGTCTCCATGGCTGTCGGGCATAAAAAAAAAATAGAAATTTACCTCACAAATACTTACAGAAACACTCCAACACATTCCTAATGATCACAGTAAAAGATCATGGAAAAATTCACAACAAACTAATTATTAGTTCAGCTGAAACTCAAGTGGAAATTTTAGTTGATGCTTGTAACATGGAAAATTTTTATCTATGTACATTACAGTATTTTGTTCTCTTGGAATTGATTTTATGAAGAAGAATAATAGAAACACAATTTCTCAAACAAGATCATATATTATCTGGTTTGTGTAAAGATCATAATAAATAGTCTAATGAAATATAATATACAGCATATACCAGCTGATTGATCAGGAGATGAGTCGAGGTTATAGGCAGCAAGTCGTTCTTTAAGCTCAAGTACATCATCATCGTCATCGTCATCGTCATCATTCAAGACTAAAGTTTGCTTTTTCGGCTGAAAACAAAAAGTAATATCAACACGAGTTCTACAGAAATCCATTACAAGGAAAAATAGAACATGGAAACAGAAACAGACCTTAGCAGGAGCTTTCCTAGAGCCTGCTCTGCCTTTGGGTTTTGCTGCCTCAGGAGCTTTCTCTGGAAAATCAAGTAGATGTAAACCAAAAATCAAACAAAAACTAATACATATTATAAACATAAAATTGTTTGACACCTACCGATTTCCATTGCAGCCATAGATGACGAGACAGCTTCTGCAACAGATTCTGCATTATTTGCCTTCTTATTATTGTTCTTCCGTGGGTTCTTGGGTGCTTGTCGAGTAGACTTCATAGCAGCTTCACCCCTTGCTTTGCCTCTCATTTTCTTTCTTAACTCCTCTGACTGAGCATCACTTTTCTCAAGCTCCTAAATGACATAAAACTAAACAGTCAAGAAACAGAAATACACAAAAATAAACAAATCATCACAAGGAATTTTTAACTTTTCAGTCATACATCGAGTTGCCCCTCCAAAGCATCAAGATCTTTCCTCCAAAAGGACTTTGGAGTTTCCTTTCTCAAATCATCAACCTCCTTATTGAGCTTATCCCTTTCAGCACATAGCTCCTGAACCTTCTCAATGGTCAAGCTTCCAATTGCCATGGCCAGTAGATACTCATAATCACTGATCTGTACCCCATTACTACCGCTGTCAGCAGGAGATTTCACTTCTGTTTCTTCTGTATCATCAGTTGCACCAGCAACTTCTGGCTCAACAGCCTTAGTTTTCTTTGGAAAAGGAGTGAAACCTTTTGTTTGCAGCTCAACAAACAGATCAGCTCTCTTCCTATTACTTACAATGATCTCTCCCTTCACAACTGCAAGGATAAACCTAACCTTGTTTTCCAACTTCAACAACTCCATTTCACGTTTGTTCAGAAGAAATTTCTGCACAAAATACAAAAATTGCAATTAATAATTATTTCCCCAAGAAATGGCTGAAAATAAGAGTATCAGTTCTACTCTTTTGCTGTGAGCATAAGTGAGCTCACCTTTCTTTTCTCATAAAATTCAAGTCTTAAATGAAAAAATTCTTCAAGAACTGCAGGAGGGAAAATCACAAACAGTAAGTGTGTTATCATGGAAATTATATTGGTAAATCAATGTAAACAACTCCAATTTCTCTCGCATACTTTGCTCCGGGTTGTCATACTTCTTAATCACGCCTCTTGGGTCAAATAGGTGCATATTAGTTGTGCTAATTGTAGTGGTTAGTTTAAATTTCTTCAGCAAGCCCTCTTGAGTGACCCTAATCAAGTTCTCAGGGGTCAAGAAGACGTCAAATTCTACTGTTACGTCATCACAATTCATATCAAAATCCTGCAGCCAGCATTATTTTTCATGAGAAATTGGGTACAATCTAATTCACATTGTGTTGGATAACATAATTCTCAAGGACTTGAGCAGATTTACCTCAATGAAGGGATCTTTGCATTCTTTATTACTAGAAGAAATAGATTCCAGGAATTCCTTGTAATCTTGTGTCCATCTACGGATTGGTAGCTCTGTTATCCTTAGTGTCGTCTCATTAACTTCCTCTACAGTTCCACAAATAGTGTAGCTATTCCCGCCTTCCTTTGCAGCAGTTTTCTCAATAGTTCCTTTAAACCATTTATACCATGGATCCATAGGCTCCATAGCATCACCATTCAACAAGTGCCTAACATTTGCTATTATGTCTCTTGGGTTGTAATTAGGAACGTAAGAGCTCCAACCAGTCCCAATTCCTTCACTACCATTGACAAGAACCGTTGGTATAATTGGCATGTACCTAAAATAACCAAAAAATTAAAGTAAGCCTTATATAGGAGTTCTTCATACAAAATGCTAAAATCCCTTCTACCAAATAGATAGAAGAATAGGGAAAAAGATACCAAGTTGGTTCAATTGATTGCCCATCTTCATTCAAGTAGTCAAGAAGGTCATCATCATCCTTATGGAACAGAAACCGCGTGATTGGAGAAAGCCGCGTATAGACATACCTAGCACTTGCATGATCTTTTCCTCCCTGAAATCGAACAGATCATTTGTGAATTCAAAATGTGATAATAAAATTAGAACTAAAAACGCATACTGAACTAGATTCAGCTTTAAAGAGTGACACATGATCATCTCACATAATTACGAGTTCCAAATTGGCCATTTGGTTGAAGCAGGTTAATGTTGTTGGAGCCCACATAATCTTGTGCCATTCCGATGATGGTACTCGCAAGACTCTGCTCACCGTGATGATAAGCTGAATGCTCAGACACATAACCAGAAAACTGGGCAACTTTTGCTTCCTTGACAAAGTTCCTCTTGAAAGAGCAGAAAAGAATTTTCCTTTGGCCAGGCTTCAGGCCATCAACCATAGAGGGAATAGACCTCTGAAGATCTGCCATTGAAAACAGTATAAGCTCCTTGTTGACAAAGTCACTGTATTTTATGAGCTTTCCCGTCTGATCAAGGTGAGTACCAGGCTGCACATTCAGAAGGTGTTATGTTAGATATATATTCATTCACTTTTTCTAAAAACACAAGAAGAAAGCATGGAAAAACTTTGACCTCAAACTGCCTAAGCCAACTCTTCCTCTCTTCTATCTTCTTTTTACTAAATGCCAGCTCAATGGCCTCCCCATCCTGTTCATCTTCCCAAATAAAATCTTTCCTGTGTTTCTCAAGATTTGCAAAGTACTCTCTTCCTTCCTTTGATGTGCTTGTTCCCAACCCCTAAAAAGACAAACAAATCAATACGCAAAAGACAGAAAACAGATATTAATCTAAAAGGTTCTGTAATTGGTTCACATGTAACAAATTTAACAATGCAAACCTTATAGTACTTGATAGACCACCCACTCGCATTGCCCGTCAAATTGTGCTTCCATGACTCGTACTCAGGCATGGTATAAAATGATAATTGTGCCCCATTTTTGTGAGTTGCCTGCAAAGATGATAAATGATCATTTTTCCTCAAGAAACATTCCACTAATATTGAAGTTGTGCTAAAATTTGAACTAGTTTACGGAAAATACCAACCTTCACAATAGGAGTGATAAACTCAATTAAGAAAGATGGAACTTTTAACAGTGATGGCCAATACGAATGAATAAAATTGATCAACAGCCCTTTGATGTGGGAACCATCATGATCCTGTACAACAATTATAGTTAAAATTTTATATTTGTTGAAGGCTGTCAGTATGCCTTGTAGAGAGAATTGTAAGCATAAAAACAATAAGAGAAACTTAAGGCGCACCTGATCAGTCATTATCATCAAATGACCATATCTCAAAGATTTTACATTGGCGTATTCTTTATGCTGCTGAAGTCCAAGAATCTGCTTTATGTACCCAATTTCTTTATTCTCAGTGAGCTGTTTAGCAGTGGCTTCCCTCACATTGAGCAATTTACCTCTCAATGGGAACACACCATAGTAATCTCGACCCACAGCAGCAAGCCCGGCCAACTGTATTAAAATGAATAACGTCAAAAATCATACAAAGTGGTACCCAATAGAGCTAACTTTAACGCTAAAATACTCTGCACAATGACACAACAACTTACTGCAAGAGCCTTAGCTGAATCTCCTTCAGTTAAAATCAAGGTACATTTATCAGATTCCTTCCCTCCTGCTTTGTTAGCATCATCTAGTTTTTCAATACCATGAATCTTCTCTGTCTTTGTTCCATCACTTTTCTTAAGATCTTTACTCTGCTTGAAATTTGCCCATGATAGGAGACTGTCTACAATTCCAGACTTTGAGACTGCAAAAACAAGTGGTTCATAATAATCACTTTCCCGTATTTCAATGGTAACATACTAGTGTCTACAATAATGAAAAATAAAGCGAAACGAACCATTCTTCAGAAAATCTTGTGAAAGCTCACACTTGGACCCAAAACTGCTTTGACGAAGTGTCAGAGTTTCTTTAGTTTGGGAATCAAAAGCAGGGTTGTCAATAAGAGCATTGACAAAAACCCACAAGTAGTTCTTCACGTTATGGGCTTTGATGTTGGCATTCTTGTTTTTCTTATTTACAAAATTCATTATATGGTTTGTAATTTGATTAGTGATATAATCAACATGAGTTCCACCCTTGGTTGTGGCAATCGAATTCACAAAGCTGACCTGGTTAAAAAACCAAAAAACCATGTAAGTCTCACACAATTGCAACTTCAATTGACTCATTATTCTTTTGCTTCAAAAGACCTAGGTACCTGTTGAAACTGCCCGTCACTAAGACTCACGCATATCTCCCACCTATCATTAACTTTCACATGATAGCTGAGGAAACAAAAGATTCTAGTAAGCAATTATAACTATGAAGGGGAAAAATACAAATAAAATGAAAACATTCCGAGTTTCATAGAAAGAACCTTGGAGATTTCTCAGGTTTAGATTTAGCAGCAGAATCTAAGTAGAGATTAACATAATCAGTAAATGATTTTACGGGGATCCGAGTTCCATTCAGTTCAACCTTCACAGACTTCCCAAGGCACCCAGCCAAGTCAAATACCCGCTTTTTCATCAGCGCAACCACGTCGTCCTCAAGATGAGTCATGTTAAATTTTGCCAAGTCGGGCTTAAATGAAACCTTAGTCCAGTTCTCACTCTCTTTGCACTTTGAAATGACTGGCTCAGATTTCGTTCCCATGTTGTTGGAAAATACCTTCAGATCACCAAAACCATTTTACTGAATTAGCACATTGATGAAATGCTATGTTTTTCAAAGGAATAACACTTAATCTAGAACTACATTAAACAATAAATTTCAGTGACCAATATTATGTCTCCACAAAGTGAACAGAACTCTGAACCACATTAGGTAATAAAACACCCACAAATCTACGAACTATTAACATTTTAATTATAATATAATCACTAAAATAACCCATGAAACCCAGAACCTTGTGCATATGCATCTAGACAAGAACCCTTCCATAACTACATAATAGAAGTACTTTTGTACAGTTTTTTTTTTTCTTTTTATTTGATAAATAAGCCAAGACTAGAATCAAAAAACAGGATCAGAATTCTCACTGTCATAAACAAAAACTGAAATTCACAGATATCCAAGAGCATTCATTCATAAACATAGTAAACCATATATGCCACCAAAACAAAGTCCAAGAATCCAAATCCAACACCAAGAAAACCCTAAAATGTCCAACAGTCCCAAAACCCCAAAAATTGAAAACACCAACCCCAACTCATAACAACCAAAACCATTTCCAAGAATCCAAAAAACCATAAAATTCCAACAAAGAAACAATCAAGTCCAAGAATCCAAATCCATACCAACAGAAACCCTAAAAAAAAGGTCCAACACATCACTTTCTTGTTCAAATCAAACCAAAAACTCATTTCCAAGAATCCAAAAACCCTAAAACCTCTCAAGAAACACAAACAAACCAAACCAAACCTGCTTGTACTTCTTCAGTCGCTTCCCATCGGCGGTCTCGATAACAAACTCGGTCGAGAAGATGTTCGTGAGCTTCGCACCATAGCCATTCCTCCCACCAGTGGTCTTCTTCACAGTATCGTCGTAATTGCTACTCGTCAACAAGTGCCCGAAAATCAACTCCGGCACGTACACCTTCTCCTCCTGGTGAATCTCCACGGGCACTCCATCTCCATTGTTCTGCACGCTGATCCGGTTCTCCTCAACGTCGATCACCACCTTCAGCGAGTCCATCTTCGGGTCCCGCTGCTTGTTATCCGCCGCATTGACCAAGATCTCGTCGAAAATCTTGTACAGACCCGGGACGAAGGTGACCGGCCTGTGGACCATGCCGCGGTCGGGCTCGTAAACCCAGAGCGACTGCGTGTGCTTCTCTATGGAGCCGATGTATGTGTCCGGCCGGAGGAGGATGTGCTCGAGTTGTGACTTCTTTTGGTACATTTCTTCGATGGTTTTTCCATTTTTGGTGGCGGCCGCGGGGGCCGCCGCCGCTGCGAGGGGTGGTGTGGGGTCCACATTCGCGGCGGCCGAGGGTTGTAAGGGGCGTTTTTTCTCGACTACCATGGTGGTTGTTGTGGTGGCGGAGGTGTGTTTGGTTTTGGTTTTTTTGGAGAGAGAAATGAGTTTTTGGGGTTTTAGAGAGAGAGAGATGGGATTTATAGGGAGATTCCAACGGTCGAGAAGGGGAGTGTGGGAGTTTTTCAAATTTGAATTTGAATTTGAGGGAGTTTGGGCGGGGTTTTGAAATTGTGGAGATTGGATGGATGGGATTCGAGGAGAGGGATCGGACGGTTGTGGTTAGATTTTGGGAGGTCACGTGAGGGATCTGGACATTTTTGCGTTAGCTTTTTATACATTTTTGTTCGAATATAGAGAGATATATGACATGTTGCCATATATTCGTTCGGTCATGTTCATGCAATTCTTTTTATTAGGCCATTTTTGCTAAATAGTAATCTTTTTAATATTAATAAAAAAATTTCAAAATAATAACATTTGAAGTTATTTGGTAAATTAACTTTTTTGGAAACAATATTCATGTTAAAAACTCAGGAAAAAATATCATGTTTGAAGAGATGTGCTCCATGTTTTGATACAAATACAATATTTTATCAATAACTTTCAAATATTGTTATTTTGACCCAAAAAAAAAAATTAATATTGATGATGGTGTGAAATCAGTAAAGCTTTAACTGTAGTTGGATGACCTGAAAATAAAGAAAGAGACTATCAAATGTGATTGGGGTGAACCGACCAAGAATCCTTTAACAATAAAGTCATTTTTCTCTTTAGAACTCAAGTATAGTAAGTGGATGTGCTTCAGGCTTTAACTGTAGTTGGATGACCTGAAAATAAAGAAAGAGACTATCAAAGGTGATTAGGGTGAACCGACTAAGGATCCTTTAACAATTAAGTCATTTTTCTCTTTAGAACTCAAGTATAGTAAGTGGATGTATAGTAAAGCATATCTTGGTTGGATGAAGCATGGCCCTTTTGTGGAGAATTTTGAAGTGGGACTACTAGTTAGGCTCCACTAACATCATGGGAGAGATGTGGGCTTAGTGAGGAGAGTGGAGCGAATTTCGAGAAACTCACCCCACATCTTGGAATAGTAAATCCTAGTCCAAAATTTTTGTGATTTTAGAAAATACTCTAAAACACACTAAGTGTTAGTTGGTCATCTACACCTTCCTGTGGTATGGACGACCAATATCTCCTTGAACGAACAACATTTCCTTGGACAACCTATTTTCATATTTGTGATGCATCTTTCTATTTTCTCTTTTTTGAAGATTATTTTGGACGTTATTGCAAGAGGACGACCCTTATGGATGAATGAAACTTGTTATAATCACCATCAAATATTATTTAGCAAATTGGTATTCTTTATTGGAAATTTTGTAGACTTAATAATATTTGAAAAATAAATGGCTTCCCTTCCTAGACTTAATATTAGACTCAAATATTTGAAATTTTGAATGGTATTTATCCATTTTCACCAAAAAGAAATGGCTTCCCTTCCTAGTCCTACATAGGCCTAGCCTTTAAGCTTTAGCCCAAAAGAAACAGTTGGGCCAAGTCTATCTTCTTTCCCTCATAGAAAGATCCGCGGCCTGCAGGAACAGAGAAGATTAGATATAGCCACATGCATATTACAATTTCTTAACCAATGGACCTAAGTATAGAACATAAATTTCTCTCTCTTGATATATACTCAAAGAAATTTTTTTTTTTTTTTTTAAAAAGGGCCAACAAGGCCTTAATGCCATTTATAAGGCCTGAATTGCCCAGTTCACATTAAACTAGTCTTCTGCGAAGGCTTTGAAAGTTTTATGACTTTCAATTTGTTTCTACTTTCTCAGCATTTGCATGATAGCCATGAGTAATCCAAATGGCCCCTAGAGATCTCCAAGCTGAGCATGAAATTAAATCAATAAAAGACACTACACACTGTAATGTAACCATCAAAGTAAAAATATACAATCATCAATTACCTTATCACAAATTTTATCTTTTATCAACCCATTAGCAGCAAATTTTATCTTTTAAAAATTTACCTGCTCTTATTTATCAGGACATATTATTTTATGGGAAAGGTTAACTAGCACTATGCGGTGTTTGTTAAGGTTTCCCTAATGTGAGTCCTATGTAATAAAAAATGAGATAAATAAAAGAAAAAGACATAAAAGTACTTATAAAGTTGAAAAATATATATATATATATATATATATATAAAGTTGAAAAAAGAAAAACATAAAGCTACAAAAAAAAGACAAAAGATTTGTCAAAAAAAAAAGTCCAAAAAGTTGTTGTTAACAGGCACTTGGTGTCTGTTAACACAATCCTTATTTTGTAGGCTAAAATGCAAACTGACTCTCTAAGTTTTTTCAAATTTCATTTCTGTCCTCTAACTTTATTTTTATTCATTCCAATCCTCTAAGTTTCAGATTTATTCAATTAAGGCATTTCTGTCAACTTTAATTAAATTTGTTTGAAAAAAAAAATCATTAATTGAATTTTTTTCAATTAAAAAGATTTGAAGAAAAATTTTAAAAAAAAATTGAAAAATTAACCACAACATATAATAAAAGTTGATAGAAAAGCCTTAATTGAATAAACTTGAAAGTTAGATAATTGAAATGAACTAAAAAATGAGATAAATGAAAGAATGTTAACAAACACCATACGATACTTGTTAAGGTTTCCCTAATGTGATTCCTACATAATTAAAAAAAAAAAAAAAAAAAAAAAAAAAAAAAAAAAGAAGAAGATAAATGAAAGAAAAAGACATAAAAATACTTATGAAACTTAAAAAAGTGACATAAAACTGCAAAAAAGACAAAAGAGTTGTAAAAAAAAAAAAAGTCTAAAAAGTTGTTGTTAACGGGCACCTTATGGTGTCCGTTAACACAACCCTTATTTTATAGGCTAAAATGCAAACTGACTCTCTAACTTTCTTCAGATTTCATTTTAGTTTTTTAACTTTATTTCTAATAATTTCAATCCTCTAAGTTTTAGATTTATTCAATTAAAACATTTCCCTCAACTTTAGTTAAAATTGTTTGAAAAAAAAAATCATTAATTGAATTTTTTTTCAATTAAAAAAATTTGAAGAAAAAAAATTGAAAAAATTAACCACAACATATAATAAAAGTTGATAGAAAAACTTTAATTGAATAAACTTGAAAGTTAAAGTACTAAAATGAACAAAAGCAAAGTTAAGAGTACTGAAATGAAATCTGAAAAAACTTAGAAGATCAATTTTGCATTTTAGCATATTTTATATTAGAGCATTAGCATTGGAAAATTCCAATGCTATTCTATTTTACCATTCTAAAACACCACTTTATCAATATACCATACCATTTTACAATACCTCCACATCCCAAAACTCTATTTTTATTAAAATATCATTTTTTAACCTTTCTTTATTATTTCTTTCCAACCGTTTTCCTGGGCTTTCCAACAGCCATTTTTATTCCTCTCACTCAACCTCTAGCACCGGTTCAACACACAACACACACACACACCCATGATACACCGATCAACCTATCCAAACCCATCACCACACCCACACACACAAACACAAACATCAAACCAGCAATAAAGCCATACACACAAACACAAACCATCAACAGAGCCACACACAAAAACCATCAAACCAGTCCACTGATCAACAAACCCAAGCCACCGATCTGAAACCCACGCCGCCGATTTGAAACCTAGGCCACCGATCAAAAAAATCATCACCGGAGCAAGCCCATTCAAACCCATTCAAAAAAAAATCATCACCGGAGCAAACCCATTAAAAAAAAAAACCATCACCGGAGCAAACCCATTCAAACTCATTCAAAAAAAATTATCACCGGAGCCACCGATGCAAACCCATTCAAAAAACATCATCATCAAAGCAAACCCATTCAAAAAAAAATCATCACCGGAGCAAACCCATTCCAAAAAAATCATCACCGAAGCAAACCCATTCAAAAAAAATCATCATCGGAGCCACCGAAGCAAACCCATTCATAAAAATGAGAGAGATGAGAGAGCAGAAAGAGAAGCAGAGACGGAAGAGAGAGAAGAGAACAGAAAAAATGAGAGAGATGAGAGACAGAGGAGAGAGAGTAGAGATACCGGAGCCACCGGAGCAAACCCATTCAAACCCATTCAAAAAATTGAGAGAGATGAGAGAGCAGATGGAGAAGCAGAGACGGAAGAGAGAGAAGAGAATAGAAAAAATGGAGAGATGAGAGACAGAGGAGAGAGAGTAGAGATAATTTTTTTTTTTTTTTTTACAATACTGCTACAGTGCAATTCTAAAGAGAATTGCACTGTAGCAAGTATTGCAAAAAATTTACAATACTTACCTTTACAATTTTCTGATGTAGATGATTTTAAGGCTGCAAATGTCAAATTTTCCTGAGATATGGCATTAGCATTCTCCAATGCTAATGCTCTAAGATTTCCAAATTAAAATTTAATAGTAACTATATTTGGAACCATTTTAAACTGAAGGAATGAGGATAAGTTCTACTGTATACTTTGTTCTCTCGAAAACTATGTTTCAACTTTCAAGTTTGAACTGTTCGGCAGATTCCCACGCGTTACGCACCCGTTCGTCACTTTGTTCTCAACTGTTCTCATCTCACCTCCTGGGCGAGACAAGCTACCTTTAGCTAGGAGCCTTTCTTTTCCGAACCATCAATGTGAAAAAACTTCTCAGTCCCGTCTACCTCAATCCCAGATTGACATGGATTTGATTTTGCAAGGGAAATATATTAGAATCATGAATAAATTTATATACGTAACATATTTCACATGCTTTTTTCACAATTAATTGTTAAAGTGACAAGTTGTAATTGACTGTGCCTAAAAATATTGGCTCAAAAACTAGGAACCATTGACAGATTCAACACAAATTGTCCTCTTTGCAAGGAGGAATTTGAATCTGGAACATACTTTTTCTTCAACTGTGCTGTGGCCACTGGCCTGAGCTATCTGGTTTGCATTGAAATCTAATTCCTATCAACAACCATGTGGAGATTGCTGAGCTGGTCTTGGATGCACCAGATTTTGTGACAAACTCAAGCATATTATCAAAACTTCTCCAAGAGCAATATTCCTTGCAAATAGCACTCACTTTGGAAGCCCTCTAGAACCTTAGAAACTAGGTAAGAGTACAAAGCAGCAGAGGTAAACATTCTAACTACTATCGAAGCCCTGGAACACAGGTTTATGGAGCACACTGCAGCTGTGGAATCCCATGAAGAGACTAATGGTAAATAAATTACATAGCTTGGAAAAGGCCACCTACAGAAACAGTAATATTAAATGTGGAGGCAACTATAGCAACATTAGCAGTGGTAGCTCAAAATAAAATCAGGAGGGATTATGAAAGCTTGGACCAAGGAAGCTCAATCCTGGACACCTGCTGTAGTTGAAGCTGAAGCTATTTTATGGGCAATCCAGTTTGCAAAACTGAAACTTTTTCATAAGGTTTAATTGTAGAAGGTGATGCAAAAGTGTGCTTTGATGCACTGGATACCAAGAGTCCTGATTGTCCTTGAGAAATTTAAAGTTTTGGTACTGACTCTAGAGTTTAGATTTTTTCAAATGTAGTACTAGTTTCTGTTGGGTGAGAAGGAATGCCAACATTTTGGTCTCATTCAGTCGATTCAGTCAATATGGGTTCTATTCACTCCACATTGTTCTTATCTGGTCCATGCTGCCCATGTCAGTCCTATTCGTTCCATTCGGTCCATTCTATCCACTTTGGTTCACTTGGGTCATATCCTCCATTCCGTTTTATTCGGTCTATTTTGGTCATATTCTATCCACTTTGGTCCTATTCAGTCCACTTCAGTCTACATTGGTTGTGATTGGTCCATATGTCCATTTTGTTCATTTCGCACATATTCAGTCCACATTAGTCCTATTCAGTAATTTCCCACTCCCACCTTCTGTTTGTGAGGTTTGGAGGAGAGATCATTCTTCTTCTTAATGAATTCATGAGAGAGAGAGAGGGAGGGAAATATTTTATATCCTTCTCATTGCTCAAAAATCACATATACCATTTTAATTTCATGAATGACAAATATTTCAAGCCCTAATTAAACAAAGGAGGGGTTTCAATGGTATATCAAATATTAAAATCTCAAATAATTGAATAAAAGATTTAGGATTTTATCACCACCTATACCGAAAATCAATTGGTATCTTAACCTCATGATAAAGAACAATTATCTCAAAGCGGATGTCATAAATTTGAAATAATACTGTATCTATCAAAAAGTTAATTCCCCCTTCCTTGAAAATGAATCGACTATCATTTAACTGATACGTGCTAAGTGAGTTACAATCTTGAATTGGTTTGATAATTGATATAGCATAAAGACAAGCAAATAAAAAATATAGTAATGAAAGTCCTCAATCTTAACAGCATTAGGAACCAAAAGGACTTTTAGACATTATTTTAGAACCAAGCACAAGTGTATATAAAAGTGGTGACTGGTGAGTGTATCATCACTTCCACTTCAATTGGGTAAAAGAGAAAGGCCGGTTTGAGTTTTGACTCTTTGTTAGGCTTTCGGCCAACCCTTTGATAGCTCCTTTCGAAGACTTGTTCATTATTTTTGAACTTTTGACCAAAGTAGGAAAGAAAGAAATCAATATAAATTAAAAAAAGATAGCAAAATAGCTACATGGCATTGGGCTTGGGACTCTACATCTGTTATAGTCAAAGGACATCATAATCCTGGCTTCATTGTGAATTTTGTATAGATCAATGATTCAACGTGCAGTTTATTTAATTCAGAATAGAAAAACTTTTACCTTCTTGGTATTTTTTGTTTGTTGTTTGTTTTAACCCCTGAATTTTTCAAGCCATTTAACAAATTGATTAGGGGGACTGATTTGAAAAATCCATTTAACAAATAATGAATCTATATGGTTTTATTTTATTTGTATCAAATTTAGATTTTAAGGTTTAATTTGAAACATTGAAAACTATAAGAATTTATTTAAAACCACCCTAAAATATAGGGGGGCTTTAAATATACTTTGATCAATTTCTTTGGAGTGGTTGAATTCTCAACAACATTAGTCTGTGTTAGTCAATGTTGGCTTAGTTACATGTATTTTTTTTTTCAATTTTATTTGATTAAAAATATTCCCTATTAGTCCATTACTTCCTTAATTGACATGTCTTTTTAACTACTTCTTCTAATATTATTTTTTAGTCTTCTTCTACTTTTTTTTTTAAACCCCATAAAAAATAAAATCTGATGATTACATTACACAATACCTGCAAGTTGTCACAATAATGCAAATCAAGCATCTTTAAACCAGCAAATATAACTAATCCAAACAGATCTCACGCGTTGTTTTAAAGTTGTCTACTTTGTGACCTATGCAAACAAACAAAAACATAAATGTTTCTTTCTTCTTCTTTTGTCCTTTTCTCACTCCTTAGAGGAGTACTTTTTGTTTAACAAAATACCAATTCATTGCCAATCAATGCAATCAGCCCAGTCCAAAATGGAGATCTCAAGTCACAACCATTACAATAAATCCCTTCGGGTTGTGTTTTGAGTTTGAGGATTTAAAATCTAAACAAATTTAAAGAATAGTTGTTAACATAAACGTTTGAAATCTTTGGAGATTTAGCTCAAGTAATTTCAAACTAAAATTTAAAATTGAAATCCTTTTCTTTAACTAAAAATTCCATCAGCAAATAAAGGCTTGATGTAAAATAATCTCTTTCATATTGCTTCACTAAAGGGGAAACCTTTCATCATACAAAGAGATATAAAGAGATGTTGCAATCTCTGTACAGATTCTGGTTAGCAGCTGATAAAAAGAAAAAGAAAAAAGAAAAACAGAACCTAGAACAGAAAATTCACCTACTGATCATGAACCATAACAGATAGGACACATGATGTTATAATACAACATAGAACCTTCAGCAGGAAGGGTACAATTACCTGAGAAGATGACAATTCTATAGAAAGACCTACTGATCGGCTAATCACAAATCAAGATTGTCTTGTAGCTTCCATTTTCAGTAACAGATCTTTAATATCTGCTTGCATCCTCCTCTTCATATCATGGTACTCTCGATGTGCTCTGTCTAGAGCCTGGACTTCTTCGTATTTTTGTTTACGCATTTCTTGAGCCTCAGCCAAACGCAACTTTGTGAATCGACCTGTATACTCCTCTTCAGTTTTTTCCTTCTTTGCAATGGCAATGCGCTTTAGGCCCTCAGCTTCTCTTCTTGCTTCATCAGCACGGGCTTGGAACATTTTAGCCTCTGCCTCTTTGATTCTCACAAGACTCTCCAATTCATCAAACATGGGTTCCTTTTGAATACTTGTCTGCAACTCAGTCTCCAAAGTGCGTTTATCAATCTGGTCATAACTGAATCTAGGAAATACAACAGGTGCCCTGTCCAACTGAGGCGCCTTCTCTGAATAAACAGCTTTTAGCCAACTGGGATCCTGGCTCGTCCCAGCAATCCCATTGCTTTCTTTACCTTGCTCATTGCCAGATGAGATTGGCATCTTGCCTAACTTGGGAGTTTCGGCTTCTGCAGTAACAGTTAAAGGATATAAATTATAACCTCGTGGTTCAGCTTGAGATCTCAAAAGAATGATATATAGAAAAGAAGAAAACACTGCAGTATATTTCATTTGATGGCACTAGGTCTATCACACATATGAACCCATGCAAAAAAATTGACATATCTTCCCCTTCCCCATTCCAATACCTGATGCAAATATCTCAGAAAAAGAAAAAATAATTTTTCCCCTCTTTAAACCCTTCATTGATCTTATAAACATAAAATTGCCCTCTGAACAGCAATGAAACAAATATTGCAGTTCCAAGCCACTGTATTGAATGGTTTACCATTTTCTTATATTACAAAAGTCAAATGCTAAAAACCACACTCAACATAACCAAACAAAACACTAATGCATGATTTCAATACAAAACTACGGAAAGCAGATTAATTTTTGGTTGCTCAGCAACATTTTCTGTCTTAAAAAAAATAATCAGTTCCTAAAGTCTACTTCATATGGAATTCTTGAGTTGCCCAAAGATTGATATGATTTACCCTTAAAAGAGGGAGGGTTTTGGACTAGAGATGGTTTATTTTTTATTCACTATATGGAATTCAGAAATTGCTTGATTCTTCTCTATCTTCCATTAAAAAAAAAAATTGCTCGATTCTGCATTACAACATCACTAGGTTATCATCATATGCTTTACAAATATAAATACAGAAACTCAAGCAATTATCAAAATAAGTCACACATACCCCCTAATAAATTTTTTGATACATCAATAGTTGGAAGTGGGGGATTTTGAACCCTAGATGGCTCCATAGGAGGTGCCAACCAGTTGAGCTACAAGGCTCTTGGCACATATCCCCTAATATGTCATGCATATATTGTAAATAATGCAGATCATGCAGTGTTCACATTTATGATAGAAGAAACAAAAGGCATAATGATAAATAAGGCAGTTTAGTTGACATTTTTTCTTCCAAAAAGCACCTTCCCCACACATTAAATTTCACCCAAATAACTTCTAGGAACCAAAAATTATTTGTCTTCCTCGGAAGTCATCAGCTCTCTTTTACTGGTATCCTGTGAATAGCTAAAGTTATCTAAAATCATTTCCTAATGAATGTAATTATAGACCACATAGACAATGAGCAAAAGTTATCCCAAATCATGTCATTTTGTAACAAATACATGAAACAGGTAAAGAATCTCAAGTAGATATGTCCATGACAAGTTGCTACGTTAACATGATCTCATAATCATACAAGGAAGAAAAAAAATACAGCACCCAATATAAAGAACTCATATTACCAACAGAGTTGTAAAGGACTTACCACGAAGGAAAGCCAAGATATGACTGCAAACCTCAGGAAGGTCCAACTTATTTGCCAATCGTACCAGCATCTGATCAGCAATTTCATGAAGCCGTCTCCCTCTCATATCCTTGCTGTCACGAAAAATTCTCTTCACATAATCAAGTTCTCTGGAAAGAGTTTCAGCTGTCCATTCCTTTACAAAACTTTGAAAAACCTCATTCACAAAGCCAAACAACTCTGAAGGATGATCACAGGCAATACAACGAAACTGCATCTCCGTCGTCCCATAAGCCCCTTTTGCACTTCTTCCATTTATAATATAAGATTTTCGTAACGCACAATCCGTATGGCACCAATGAAGACAAACATCACAACCAACCCAACTACATGTTTTATTTGCCATGTCAAACTTTGAACACACAAGACACATGCAAGCACTGCAAAAACCTTTCTTCTGCACACAAACCTTGCAATCACATTCATCCACAGGCAAAGAACTCTTACAGGCAAGATTTCTGCATTTTAAGTTGAGAAATACCTCCGCCAAATGAGCATTCGTAACACTGTCGTCTAGCTGAAGGTATTCCGGAAGACCAGTTCTCAAAGCGACCAAGATTTCCAGTTGAGCCCGGTGGGATTTCTGTAGTGTCTCCAAGGTTATATCAGACTTGTTCTGCAGAGCTTTCTGAAAATCAACGAGTTGCTTTTGCTTATCAACACTCAACATGGTATCGGTGATGCTCTCTTTCAGACGCACTATGGATTGTGCTGTCATTTCATGAAATTTCCTAGCCATTACATGTACCGGTTCCTCAACTATCTTGGCAATGATTTTCTCAACATATTCAGCTCCACCACCACTGTATTCAAACTCCTTCTGGCCACTAC
This sequence comes from Quercus mongolica, assembly GCA_011696235.1. NCBI lineage: Eukaryota > Viridiplantae > Streptophyta > Magnoliopsida > Fagales > Fagaceae > Quercus > Quercus mongolica. The sequence goes on along the minus strand of CM022236.1, from coordinate 7,938,771 downwards.
TCCTATATAAACTACCACTACTCTTTTCCCTCATTCTCCGCTTCTTGTCATAACTATAATTTGATCCAATATCATGAGACCCTACACTTTGCGAAGGCGATCTAACATCATCGTTGAACGACTGCTGCCTATGAAAGCTCAACTGCCTTTCTAGTCCATTGCCCATTTTAGAGCTTCCTTCTAAACCCCTATGATGTTGTCCTTGCACAGCTTGACCATTCGAAATGCCTTGTAATACTTGAGACTGATTAAGAGAGCCATTTCCATTCATCAAGATTCTCTGATATAGAGGGATATCTTTAGGCTTAGACTCATTCTGTGACTGTCCCTGCCAAGCTCCCTGAGAAGCTTGATCGATTCCCTGAAATATGGGGCGGCTGCCAACCGATTGTTCAAAGTTGTCCATCGAATTTTGTGTCAGAGAACAGCTGGGGTTGTGGAAAAACGACTGAGAACCTGAAAAAGACATTGATGCAGTAAATCCATCTGAATTAGTACGAAATGTAGTACTCATGGACTGAACACTCCTAGCTTGACTAGGTGAACCAGGAGCTGCTTGAATTGTATCCTGAGCAGCACCAATCGGTAACAAAACATTCGGTAAGCTTAACGAAAGATCAAACGGTTCCAACACCAGCTTCTCTTCCTTCGGCCTATTAACACCGGATTGATCATTCTTCTCCTCCCTTCTAACCGGAGAAGTACTAAACAACTCAAACCCCCGAGTACTCGGTCCTTCCATATCATCACTATCCCTCTCAAACTCCCTCGATTCCCTCTCCATCCATACACCATCTTCAGCAGAATCTGCAACATGGGTTGGTTCAATCGACACACTTTTCCCCTTATCCTTGAAATTCTGACTTAAACCCTCCTCTCTTTCTCTTCCCATATTCACTTCACCCTCTCCTCCATTTTCTTCCCCAACTTCCTTATCCAACTCCTGTGCTTCTTTCACTTCCACTTCCATTTCCACATCCTCTACCTTGGCTTCAAGATCTATGCTCACACCCTTGTCTTGTTTATCACACTCCTCTTCTGACCCCAAAGACTTTTCGTCGTCATCATCATCATCATCATCATCAACAACCCCATCATTCTTTCCTTCCTCCTCAACACACTCCCCATCTTCCTTCACACACTCTTCCTTATCATCACCACCACAACCTTCATCATTCCCTGCCTCAGCCTCGTCCCCGTCCTCGCTTCCACTGCTCAATTCATCAACTTTATCATCTTCTTTCTCCACATCTTTCACCTCACTATCACTCTCCTTATTTTGCACCTCTCTCTCTTCTTCTTTGCTCAATACTTTCACCCCATCCTCCTTATTCTCAATACCCGATTCGATTTCAGCTTCAGCCTCAGCTTTGAGGTTCGATTCCAGTTCTGGTTCTGGCTCAGGCTCTGGCTCCTGTTCGGGTTCTGGTTCCGGCTCGAGCTCTCCTTCCTCCATTTCGCTACTACTTCCACTCTCAACTTGAGGCTCCTCACTCTTCTTCGCCATCTCCACATCCATTCTCTTTGATTGCTCACTCGCACCCGATTCCCTCGACCAAGTCGGCGACTTTGATTTCGATTTCGACTTATTCGAATAAGCCGAATTCTCCTTCGTCGCAGCCACTGCCCTCGAATCCGATCTCGACACCGTTCGTAAAGGCGACGAACCTGAATTCGAAACCGTATTAGCCGTCACCGTCGAAGCTGCCGAAACCCTAACCATCCTCGATTGCTCGCTCGCCCCCGAATCCCTAGACCAAGTCGGCGACTTCACATCCCTCAATCCAATTCTACTCCTCTCCTCCGAATCCTTATTCCCATTGTTACCGAACCGCCGCCACGACGACACGCTCCCTTCTCGTCTCGACGGATCCGAACCCGAAGACGACCGCTCCGATCTAAACCGCTTCGGAAACTCCCTCCTCGACGAAGACAAAGACAGCGAAGTCGACGAACCGCCGCCGCAGAAACTCTCCGACCGGTGAATCAAACTCCGATCGTAACCTCCGCCACCTCCTCTACTCTCTCCACTATACCGATCGAACCCCTTCCTCCTATCGAACCCATCGAAATCATGCTCCGATCTCTTCCTCACCACCCTCGACACCTCCCGATCATCGTCCCCGCCGGACGACCGATCCCGGTCGTACCTCGACGAAGCCACCGCCGCCGCCGAAGACGAGGAAACCAACCCGCCCTTCCGCACATTCTCCGACTTGTGGTAGAAGCTAGTCCGATACTGCGAAGAGGAACGGCTCGGGTTCGAATTCGAACTCGGGTTCGGATTCAAACTCGGGTTCGGATCCTTGCATTTGTCGCCGTACGAATCGAGATCTTCACTAGACCTCAACCTCTTCATCTTCTTCTTCCTCTTCTTCGCCTCTTTCTCTTTTCCCCAAAACTCATGCAATATTTACGAGAACTACCCCCCTCTCTCTCTCTCTCTCTCTCTATCTCTTAGGGTTTTTTTTGGTTTCAGCTTCAGAGCTACGAAGAGGTGGCGTTGTTGTTGTTTCTAATTAATTAGATTTGGTATTGTAAAGCCCAGAGATTACGCCGAAATTACAGAAACTGCCATAAAAGGTGGTGGGATATTTGGTTCGTGGTACGCCGGTGTAAAATGTGAGGACTGGGTGAGGGCATAATGGGTAATAAAGAAATGAGGAGTCAACGCAGTTTAACTACTGAGAGGGAGAGAGAGAGTTGGATACGCAAAGTGCGTGGAAGGGGGCATAAGAAAAGTGTGAAAAGGATTGGGTTTTTGGGGTTATGGGATTTGGAGGGGTGCGTAATGCGCTTTAAAGCGCATGATAGTTGTTGGTGGAGAGAGAGTTTCGGGGTTCGAGGGGTTTGGGTAGAGTGTAGTATAGGTCAAAATGTAAGTGTGTTTGGTGTGACCACTCACATGATTCCACATGCCCTCCACTTTCAACCATTTTTCTTTCTTTTTCTTTTTATTTTATTATTTTTTAATTTTAAGTTAATCATGTCTTAGTAGTATTGGTTTAGCAAATATAAATAGAATTTTTTTTTTTTGGGAAAGAAAAAAAAAAAAGCAATTGGCTTTTTAAACAACTTTTTACATTTATCTTAAAAATAATATCAAAATTTTTTAGAAATATTTTTATATTGGTTTGAGAACTATTTTTAGAAATATTTTACTAGAAGAATGATAAAATAATAAATGTTGTTAACAGTTTTTTATATTTCTCACATAAAAGTGGTGTTAAAATTTTCCTATTATAGAAGTAGTTTATTAACAATTTTCCTAAGGACATCCATTAATACATCACCCATGGTTTATTATCAAATGTTATAAAGACAATTTTTTACAATGTGAAGATGAGTTCCAATACACTAAACAGTTTTTTCTTGTTATCATCAAGTTAGAACACTAATTAATTTATGGAATAAATAGAATTCAAATTCCAAATCATATTTCTTATTTGATGAAAGAAATTTATATTGGTTAACTAATTGGAACCTACACTAAAAAAAATGTTTTATAAGACATTAATTATTTAAAAAAAACAGTATTGTTAATGAGTGTCTATGTGATACAAGTTAAGGATTATTAAATATGTTTAATGAATTTTTGGCGTAGGTGGGTTTGAAGTTTGAACCTCGAACAAATTTTTTTTTTTTTTTTTGCCAATTAATCTAATTGAAACCCACACTAAATAATGTTGTTTAAGTTCAAAACTCTTGACAAAAGGAGTAGTAATTTATAAAACATTAATTATTAAAAAAATATATTGTGGGGGTCAAAAACAACTACCAAAATGATAATGATGGAAGAAATGATCCTTTTGTTCATTTAATTTTCTGTTTAGATCTCCCATTGTGCAATATTTTCCCCTTTTTTTAGAAATTAATTGTGCTAGTCATTTATTCCATCATTATCATTTTGGTGGTTGTTTTTGACACCCACATATATATTATTATTTATGAGTGTATATATATGATACAAGTTAAGGATTGTTAAATATGTTTAATGAATTTTTGGTATAGGCAGGTTTGAAGTTTGAACCTCGAATATTTTTTGTTTTTGTTTTTTTTGTTTTACTAGTTGGCCTAATTGAACCCAAATTAAATAATGTTGTTGAAGTTCAAAACTCTGGAAAAAATTGAGCAATATTTTATAAGACATAAATTTTTAGAAAAATATTAATATTTATGAGTGTCTATATGATACAAGTTAAGAATTATTAAATATGTTTAATGAAATTTTGTTATAGGCAGGTTTGAAGTTTGAACAAGGGGTGACAAAATCTGACACAACCCACGAATCTGAAATGACTAACCTGTTTATAAATAGGTCATTGATTAAGGCTAAACGGGTTCAGATCATATTCAGGTTGACACAGCTAACCTATTTAATAAACGAGTCAGATTTATGTTCAACATATGAACCCACCTAACCCATTTGACCCGTTTAGCTTATAAAGTTATTAATTATTTTGATATTATTACTTAATTTATGGTTGTTTTATATGTTTATTACTATATTTATAGTTGTAATTGTATTTTAATTTTATATACATGGGAATTGTTAAAGATTATATTGGTTAAGTATGACATATTAATTAAATAGATTATTAAACGGGTCATTTGTATTGACTTTTACATAATTTCTTAATTAAACAAGTTAAACGTGTTGGGTCGGGTTGACTTTTTTAATAAACAAGTCATGTTTGGGTTAAGGATTTCTAACACTTTTAGTATACAGGTTGGATTCGGATTAATCCATATAACCAAATACTCATGACTCGACCTGCGAACATGAATTGCCATCCCTAATTCGAACCTTGAATATTTTTTTTAGCAGTTGACCTAATTGAACCCACATTAAACAATGTTGTTGAAGTTCAAAGCTCTTGACAAATGGAGTCATATTTTACAAGACATTAATTATTAAAAAATAATATTACTTTTTAGAGTTTCTATATGATACAAGTTAAGGATTATTAAATATGTTTACTGAGTTTTTGGTGTAGGCGCCTACTTCTGTTAATATTTGTGTATAACTTAACTTTATTTTATATAAATAAAAAATAAACCATTGAATAAAACGCTAGAGCACTAGATATAACACGTAACAATGTTGTTGAGCACTTATCACTTTTGTGTTTCATTTACTACACTTGAACATTGAACCAACAAGGATGCAGATCTTTTAGAGTTTTTAGGTAATTCTATTAGGGGTTTGGATTACATCCAGTACTTTTTTTAATTAGATGTTTTCTTTTATTTTAAATACATAATGGTAAGTGGTAATGAGTTTTAATCTTCACATTTTATTTAATTAGTAAGTGATGTGACAGTTTCTCATTCAAATAAAATGAGATTCCAGTTAAAAAAGTATTGAAGGTAAGCCAAATTCCTTTATTAGAAAGTTCTTGAAATCCTATTCATTTATTTTGAAATGAGTGGATTGAATTTTACCATGTCATCAACATTTAGAAAAATCTTGACTTTTAGTATCTATTCAAAATATTCTAAAATTCATCATTTTCATTTCAGAATGAACTGATAAGATTTCAAAAACTCTACCATAGAGTTATTTTAGGAACTTTTATCCGGATGGAATCATTGTTTGTTGATAAGATTCTCTTTTTCTATAACTGATAATTGGGAAATTGAGGATTTAAATCTGGAAAGTTTTTGTTGAAAACATAAAAAAGTATCAGTTGAATTATAAAATTCTTAACTTTCATAAGATACTTTTAGTGTGCGTTTGACATCAACTTACTTACTTATTTATAATTTTTTGTTTTGTTTTTGTAAGTGTGTTAAATGTGCTCGTATTTTGAAAAGTGAAATAAAAATGAGATTTTAAAAAGCTGTTCAAAAAACTAAAATCTAAAAAAAGCTAGTCACGGAAGGAGACTTACTCATAACAAATAATATTAGGGTCCCGTTAATGAGTGTTGTGGGGTCAGAAAATTTATGACCCCGGCCCATTTCATGTTAAGGCCCACGGCCTGCGCCGAGGAGAGATAACGCCGAGGACGCACCATGGAAGTCCAAAACGACCTAAGGAAATGGCCGAGGACGACCTTGTGCTCGACATCCCATAATGCCCCTAAAAGGAAGAGCGAGCACAGTCCAGGAACAGCCCAAGTAAAAGGCTGCCAGTGTTGCAGTAAAGCATTCTGCACCTGACAGAACCATACTCTTCAGCTTTTGCAACCACCCCCCAACCACTCTAGGTATGGGCTAACAGGACAAGTCTTAAACCCTAGAAAATTGAGCTTACACGTGGACGCTGGCGAGAGGGTAAATGCCAGTATAAAAGGTTAAGAGAGGCGGTATGAGAGAGGGGGGGACGACCCGTCTCCCAAGCCAGGAAGTCCTAGAACAAAGGAGGATAATGAGAGCACAAAGCTCCACAAACTCCTTGGACGAGATTCACTGACCGGAGCCACCCAAACCACCGCCCGGCGACCAAAACCTACCCTTTCAAACCCACGCTCTACAAACTACATTGTTTGAGCCCTTTACGTACGAGCCCACTATCAATTTGGGGTCGTTACGAATTTGAGTCCCTACAAGTGTCTTTAAGGCACTTGTTAATTTAACCATTTTAAGGAACTTTAAATACCACTCCTATGAAAATATTAAAAAACTGTTAAAAAAAAATTCAATTGTTTTTTTCCATAAAAATATATAAAAATATTTATTAAACTAATTAATACTCTTAAGACATCCCATAATATTATTGTACATTGTTTTAAATATATATAAGAGGACTCCATATCTTCTAGTACATTGTCACGTTGTTGCATGCCTCAAACGCTTTGACACACGTGGGTCTTGTTAATTATATGTATCTCACAATCAATATGTATGATATTGTGATGTTTACTACTCGACAGTCTACCCAAAGGGCGTCTTATGATAATTAATTGGTCAATTTTGACTATTGCATTGTCCTTAAGTTAGACCATTTTTCTTTATAAAACTAACAAGTGCATGCATGTTCATTTTTTTCAATTACTTTTTAAGGAACAATTTTTATTTATCTTTTGGGAGAGTGGAAAATTGACCAAGTAAAACAATGTAGCTTTTGGAAAGTTAGTATCGTGTCTACGCTTCATTTTGAATGAGATGAATACAAAATTGAGTTTGTCAATCCACATCAATATAGTATTTGATTCCTTCACTTCCAACATTGTACCCTTTTTTTTTTTTTTTTTTTAATGTTATTTAGACAAATAAATTTTTAATTTTTTAGACAAATAGATTGGTGGTGGTTTAACATTAAATATATATATTTTTCCTTTCAATAAGAGATATGAGGTTCTATCTTTGTCTGTACCAAAAACTAATTGATATCTTGCAATCACCAAGAGCGAATGCTGTAGGTTGAAATTTTACCTCTAAAAAAATAGTTTTCTATAAAAGTTTTGGACAATAACATTGAGCTACAAAATTGTTTAACAAATTCACATTTGTACATTACATATATAATAAAAGAAGGTTTTGTTGTCAAATATAGATCCGTGATTGAATCCAATTTACATCAAAAGGGAACTCATTAATATTCAACATAATGATAAAATGTAATATTAATATGGAAAAAGTTAATGAATGCATTAAGGACATTAGTTTATGAATTATTTTAAAAAAAGTTTATGAAAAACAATTAATTTTTTTTTTATTTTTATATTTCCAATAAAAGTAGTGTCAAAACTTTTTTAAAATAGTTTATTAACAATTATCCTAAGGACACTCATTAACAAGACCCTATTGAAATTAAAGAGTGAAAGTCACAAGTTTCTAATCATATCTTATATAATAAAGGGGAAAATTAACAGATACTTCAAGGGTATTGGTTTAAAAAGTATTTTTAAAAGCTTTTTATGGGAAAAAAGTAATTGATTTTTAATATTTTTTTATTTAATATTTATCATAAAAATGATAGGAAATTTTTTCTAAAATGATCCATTAACAAATGTTCTAAGAACATCCGTTAACTAAACCTCATAATAAAAATATTTAGTATCTTATGTATTAATTGCATATAATCTCTTTTGCATTGTGTAAGTTCTATAGGCAACTGAGATTCACACAATGCGAGAGAGATGTTGTATATAACAAATACATAATATACATTTTATATTGATAATTTGATACAATGTTTGGTTGCATGGAAGGGGAAGGAAGGGAAGAGAAAGGAAGAGATTTCTTTTTGTTTGGTTAAAATGAAAATGAGGAAAGAAAGAAGAGAGGAAAGTAAAAGGTTTTTGTGAGTCCACCATTTTTTCAATTAGAAAATTACTTTAATACCTTTTAAAAGTTTGGATTTTTTTTATAAAATTACTTTTATAACCTTGTTACTTTATAATTTAAGAGGATAAAAGTGTAAAATATATTTTTCACTTTCCCTTCTCTTCTCCTTACATCCAAACACATTTTTTTCTTTCTCTTTTTCTTTCCTTCCTTTCCCATATTTTCCATTCAACCAACCATAGTGTGAAAGAAGAGGAGCCAAAAAAAAAAAAAAAAAAACATTTTAATTAAAATGTTGGACATTAAACTAAAAGTCCAAAACACAATGCACTAGTCAAAGACATTGTTGTACTACTTCTCAAGAAAATGTTGCCCGTGAACTGGAAACTTCATGTCCTGGTCAAAGACATGTTGTACAACTTCTCAATCCTAACCTTAGATCTTGTTCAGAATACAAGGAATGCTTGGTGCACCATGTTTCATGCAATCCCAACCACATTTCCATTAACTCCAATGTCAAAATAAATAACTCTCACATTGACAATTCAGTCCAGTACGCTTACGTGTCACATTCCTATTTGTTCTCGGGATGCCAAATTCTGCAACCCTGTAAACTTTTGTCGGGTCCATTAAAACCTTAAAAAAATTTAGCCCAACCCTACTGGTTGATTGCTCAGTCTGCAATTCAAAGCTTTTCAAATCAAAATACTCGCAATCTTGACCGTACATATCTTTGAGAGAACACGTGTCAAAATCTGGAAGAGAGTTTAGTCAATGTTAGTGTTACATGTCTAACACGTAAGAAAAGTTAAGAAGCTTTGACTCTTGTGGTTAGACTTTTGACGTCATAATAATTCTTTTGACTATTTCTTTCAATATTATAACATAAATTCTAATCTTAATAATTTGTGCCGTAATTATCCCCATGATGTCATAATTTTGTAATATATTATAAACGATAGAGAAAATATGTAGCTAATTATGTTCTGACACGTAAAATAATTATAATAAAAATTATGATATTTTTAATTGATAATAAAGGTACTCATATGAAGACTCTTGTATGATGATGTACGTCAAGGGTGTTGATCGAGATTTGGGGATTTTGAATTAGAACCGTTGGATGATTTAATGGGGTCCCACCAGTTTGGATGAGTTTCGAAACTTTGATAGAAAGGACAACAAAACGTGTAAGTTAAGGATGGGGACTAATAGTCAAATTGGGTGAAGGCCAAGAAGAAAAGATAATGATTAAAGAATGAAGAAGAGTTCTGTTGTTTGAAAGATCTAGAGATTAGAGAGAGACACAGTCTACTGGTACGAAGTCAATGCCAATGGATTAATTACTGTTGGCACAAAATTATTCCCTCAAAAAAATGATTCCCCTTGAAAAGAAAAGAACTCCTATTATATTTGTGTGATTTTGTTAATGAATGTACTTAAGATAATTGTTAACATATTATTTTAGAAAAATTTTAATATTATTTTTATAAAAAATATAAAAAACACTAAAATGTTAATTTTTTTCATAATTTTTTTTTAAAAATAATTTACTAACAAATATTTTTGAGATATCCATTAACATTTTTCTATATTTATAAAAGTTTTGGGTTTTGTTACATAGTGTTTATTTCAAGTTCATATAACAGTACATTACTCAATAATTTCGTGGCTCTGTATACAAAATTATTGTGTCTGCGCATGTTTTTCTTTAACATGTGCTGTGTTTTTCTTAGAATTTATTTTTAACTACAGATAAGTAGATAACATATGTAAGAAGGACGTTTATTCACATTAAAGAAAATGGAGAAAAAGGATATTCAGCTGCCATGAACGAATATCTTGTTAGTGTTTGGCTGGTAAGATATTTTATTTTATTTTTATTTGAGAATTTAATATTTCAGTGAGCTCAAATTATAGACTATTTGAATTCCTGATAGGCTGATACATTATTTCTCGATTTGGTTGGTCCTAAGAGATTAGTAGATAAGATAGTTTAAAACAGCACTTTATACCAGTTTTTTAGGTACCATTTTTCTAACAATTCATGTTAGAAACATATAAAAATAAGCTATTCTAACTCACTAAGTCTTAGAATAAATATAAAAAAATGGTGCCAAATTGAAGTAGTTATGGAAAATAAATGCAGGGAAAAGTGTGTTAGCAACCTTTTCAATTGGAGGTCACATTGATGTTTGTCCCACCGACTGACGCAATGACAAGAGCCAGACTCTTATCCAACCCATACGTACCAAAAAATATAAGGTAAGTATTTGCTTTTCCATGAAAGATATTTTCTTGCACTCCACAAGCAGCCAATGAAAGTGATTGGGTTTATCTTCTCTTTGCAAAATGAGGTCAAACACAGCACCTTCACCTCTCCTTCCTCACAAACATCCATGAACAAAGCTTTCCTCTCCAACTGATCTAAACTTGAAGATTCAAAAACCCCATTTTATCTTCCATGGCTGCTCTCTCAATTGGCCCTTCATTCCACACAAAACACAGCACAACTCAAGAACACAGAAAGACTAGAAGCAGCCCAAGAATTCTCATCCTTCTATGTTGCCAAAGCCAGAAGCCTGTGGATACTTCCAAACCAAGATTGAAGAAAGAGAGCAAAAGGAAGTCATTGTTGCCACCATCTTTTGTTCGGTTTGAGAAGTTTGGGAAGGTTTTGCAAGAGAATTTGAGCCCCAAGCAGAAGGGTGACTGGAAGGATGTGATGTTAATGAGTTTATCATTTGCTGTTTATGTGTATATATCACAGAGGATTGTTTGTGCTTATTGTGCTTGGACGTACATGCCAAAGCAACCATGGTAGACATTTTTAATGTTTCATGTAGAAGAAGTATAATATCTTTGGGATCAATGAAAGTGTGTTTTTTTTTTTTTGGGTTTATAAGCTCAACAAAGAACAGAGACTACATCTTTGTGATACAAGAAATATTATTTAGTAAATTGATTATTAAATAAAGAAACAACCATGCAATACGAGGTCGAAGTACATATTCATCATTTTTCTTCAGAGAACGGATTATTGCTCCATTGTTTAACATAGATTTTTGCAGAATACTGTTTTCAATCTTCTGTGTATTTCTACAATCTTTTGAACCTGTTTCGGTGACTAGAGTAGTGTCACCAAAAGTACTTTAAGCTCCTCTGTCTAGGATCAAATTATTGGAGCTCTAATTTCAACATTAAGTAGAATATTTATTTCAATTTAAATGATCGCAAATGTTAATGCTAACAGAAAACATTTGAGGTTATAACAAGAACTGCAAACTGAGTTTGGTCCTAGCTGCAAGAAAAGGAGGGTTAGAGGTCTAGACTGTTAGGGCCAATTCTCTATTTAGAAGATCACTTCATTTAAACATTGTTCCAATAACATACATGAGAGTGCCCATCTTCATTCCTGCAACAAGTTTTTCTAATAGGCCATAAAGTAAAACACAAGAGAGGAATGAAAAAGTTCAATTCATCAGCGATACACAAAATTGAAGTCCTTAAAAGTAGTAGTCATCGATGAAATATTTATCATATTAAAACACCAAACCTAATGAACCAGCCCACAATACAAGGTAAACTTGTTACAACCTATGTAAAAGAGAAAAGTCCTGTTGGATTATAAATCAATTTAACATATTGGTTCGGGGCCCCACTACACCATGAAAAGTTCATAAGTAAACATATTCAGGCTCATTATAGCATACACAAGAGGAAAGAACTGGATGTCACCGACTGAATCCATTGGCAGGTAAACATTCAACACCAAAACTCATACTTAGTACACAAAATCTCTCGCTTGTCTGCTTATTGAAACCTCTGATTAGTCTGCTTTGTACCTTTCACGTTTGAAGAGGCAATAGAATAGTGACAATAGCCACTGCCAAAAGAGAACCAACCAATTAGTTCGCTTTGGTTTTGGTTCGGGTCTTGGTCCAAAGATTCCTTTATAAATCTCCTTTTGCTTCTGATAAAGAGCCTTGTCATGTTCAGCAAGCAAACGTAACTCCCTCGCAACTGCTTTGTCTTCAGGTGCAAATTTACGCACTTTTAGATAGTCCTCCCGAGCAGCATCTGTTTGCCCAAGTTCTGCTCTAGCCTTACCTCGCCTGAACAGTGCTTTCGCATTGTTTTCTTCCTCCGCCAACACCTGTGAACCCATCATACCATTATCATTTTCTTTTTTGATAAGTCATTAAATAGGTACATGTCCATGTTCTAGAACTCTAACTGTTCACCACATTCAATGGTGTTGATTACATGAGAGATGCAAATTGTTGTTTCCTGAAATGTTGGCTGCCTGTGACAAAATGTTAAATTCTGGATACCTAAGAGCCGACAAGACTTCACTTTAATTTCTAGGTCCTAAAGAGGTTTAATGACCTGTTGCAATTAATGCAGTCCCCATATAAGCCCTTAAATATAGACCCACGGCCAAGTTCACTGTGGCTTTGCATGTTAAAGTCTTAATTAATGTCCATTGCATTAGAACACAAGTACCTGCAGACTAAGAAGAAACACAAACTGTATTGGGCTTATCTGCAAAGAGCTGGCAGACTTATCATTTAGAGACATTTGAGTTAAACCTTTTATAAGTTATACTAAGGAGTAAGAGAGAGAAAGAAAGCAACTATTAAGATTCTTTTCCCTTGCTCCTAGATTCAAATGGAACCTTAATAGATTAATGATCATTAGGGCTTCAAATAATGTATAAGCGTAGAATACCATGCATTAATTGTATTTGACATCAGTTATATTAACAATGTGGGACTGCAATAAAAATAGCCATACAGCATGCCACAAAGGTACGTATTATGGAGATTATAAATGTGTAGTGTTGAGTAAGAAAGTCAATAGGGCTCCTAAAAGTCATAATTGACCATATCGGGGCTTGTAAGTAATTAGTACAATTTCTGAGGGCATATTGAGGTGGCTTAGTGTTTTCCATACATGTCAAAAAGATAAACGAAAACATGGGTTCATAGAGTAAAATATGCCATTCAAGCATGTTCTTAACGTAGATAAGCTTCAAAATTCTCTAATATTGTGGAATCTAAAGATGAAAAGACATGTTTGCACAGATCAAATGAATCCATCCATCAAACTATATACTTACGACGTTGCACTGCATAATTGCTTCCTCATAGCGCTTGAGCTTTATCATACATGCTGCCATGTTAAGGTGGCATGGATTCTTAACAGCTAATGCCATGTCCCGGTACTTCCCAAACAACTGGAACATGAAGTCGTCACCCATATATGCGATGGCCTGACATCAGGAAAAACCATCAGAACTTGCTTAGAAAAGGAATATATATATATATATATATATATAGACACACACACGAACTCAAGCAAAGAAACAATAAATTGAAGGAACTAAGTGTGTAACCATTTCATACTGTTGCATAGCCTCCTCCAGTTTTTCCTCCTTGAATAAAGAATTTCCATCCATCTTTCTTCGATCTGCTGCACCAATTCTTTCCTCCACAGTCATGTCACCACGAGCTTTCCCCTGAGAAATGCATCAACCCATGTATGTGTCAAGCTTATAAAATCATATAGAAACTTTGAACATCCATAAACAAGTACTTAGAAAGTCAGTTAACAGAAATTAACCTCTTTGGTCTCATCAAACCCAATTAGCTCAGCTTCATAAATGATGTCTGCCATGGGTGGAACATTTGGGAAAGAAAAGCTTCCTTCTTTCCCATAACCCAATTCCCAGCCCACATGTAACAGAGCACGTTCACCGGATTTCATGCTGGACAAACCAATAGCCAAGCCAGTCATTTCTTTCTTCTCTGTTGCAGAAGGAAGTACATCAATGTTCTAGAACTAGTTCAATAGAATATTACAGCAGATAGATGATTTGGCTGATATCAATAAAATTTAAACATACATGCAAATGTGTCAGTGTGAGTGTGTTAGCTGTATTTATGTGTTGTATACTGCTGCAGCTGTATTCTCCAACATACTTTTCCATTGTTGGCTTTAACCTTCATGTTGGATCTAATTGGAATTATGAAAAAGAGATATTTAGCGATCCAATTTTCTGAATGAGTTAATTATATTTTCAAGTTTCAACCTTGTGGAAATAAGCCTACAGCCTTCCAGAAATTTATGGTTTTATTTATTTATTTATTTTTATACATAATAATATTTATTAATAGAAAAGATTACTTCATGTTCACGATGATGAACAAAAAGTAACATAAAAAGGGCCTACCATAAATTTATGTAGTCCATAAGTAATGAATTGCCTCAATCCCAAGTTTTTGGGGTTGGCTACGGATTCTCAACGGACTAGTTAGAGTCGGTCATATGTATTTTTTTCCTCCATTCTATTCTATCTAAGCTCATATTCTTTGTTACTTCCTTAATTGATAAAAATTCATGAAAAACCATGCAATTTTCACCTACTTCATCTTAATTAATAAACAACACCATACTACCATAGATTAATAAGAACTCATTGTCTGAAATAATCGTAGATGGAAAAATATAGATAGAGGGAATCAGTAATTAACACAGTGAAAAATTACAATGAGATAATCCATGCGACAGATAAAAAGTTTAGTGTAGATATTATGTACATTTTGAAAAGTAAAAAAAAGAAAAAAAAGAAAAAAAGGATCATATAAGCAAGTACCTTTTCCTAATACCAACTCAACTGGTTTTTGTTCATTCCATGTGTCTTCAAACTTGTGCAGGGTGCTTTCCGTCCAAGCCCTGTAGTGCACTATCACAAAGTGTGGTTTGGAAAGCATAATGGAGTTAACATCACCCATAAATATACCATGAGACAGTTTTGAATAGCTTCTTTGATGGGTATAATATTACTATATGTATAACAACTATCTAACATCATGATGCGGATGCCACAGGAATATGCAAAGAAGTCAACTAAACCTTAATCCCAACTAATAAAGGTAGGCTACTTGGCCCTATATAGGGCCAGGCCAAAGCATACCTAGTAGAAAGAGAAACATAACATGAGGTGCATGAATTGCAGGAAATCAGACATTTAAGTTGTCACCTCATACTAGTACAGATAACAATCTTATAAGCAAGAAAATTGTTACACTCTTGTAAGACCATTTTTGAACAGTATTTCTAAAACGCACCCTCTATTTTGGTACCTTGTGCATTCAGCCTTGAAGAAAATACCCCAGAAACTGTATTAATTCAGATCCCTTGGTTGCAATATTATCATTTAGTGAATGAAAAAATTTAGCTTGAAGTAGTAAAATTTAATGCCAGATCTTCTCGATGCCTTGGAATAAGCGGTTGAGTATTTTTTTGGAGAAAGGATATTCTCTAAGATTTATGGGACCCAACACATGAAAATCATTCCTAACAAACAAATTTCAGGCTGCCAACACACTAACTTAGAAATGAGCTTGCTAGATGAAAAATTCATCTGCAACATGATTGCCCTGAAAAACAGAACAGTGAAGAAAATTTCATCCAGCAACAAAGGCAAATACTTAATCCAACCTATTAGACAAGATTTTCAAATGGATTTCCAGTACCTATCTCTTTGCCCAGCCAACCAAGGCAGCCTTATATGTCATGTCAACATTTAAAGAGTAAAAAAATTAAAAACCTCAACTTGCAAGGCACAATTCTAAGATGTAAAATGCAAGAAACAATCAGCAATCAACACAATATTTCCCTTCAAAAGTAGAGAGAAAAGTGAATCAAAGAAACATCTGTACCTCCTGTAAATATGAAAGAAAAAATTGCATCGACATAACGACTTTTCACCTTAGCCAGTTAGTCAAATGGCAGAATGACTTTGAATAGTGTATATATGTCTATAGCTTTAAAGCTTAATATACTAGGTTAAGGACCCCTCAAATTGATCAGTCTCTACCTTTGCCATACTGTTTTCCACAAACATATCAAATATGAGTTTATTAAGATAATCATCATTGAAGTTTCAATGAGATATTGGGTAAAGTACCATCACACATTCAATACCAGACATGAGACACCTGATACGAAAGCAGAAATTTAGACAGATCAACTAATGGCATACAACTACATGAGTTAGGTAATATTAGCTGCAAATTAGTTGTAGATATGAGAATAATTAATGCTCATGGAAAATAGCTCAGAAGCACAAAAATAAGAAACTATCTGGCACTTACAAAAGCATGTTGCATATTTGGATGGTTTCTGACCATGACCTTCCTTAATGATTTGCTTTGTGACTTTCTCATGAAGAACTTCCACCTCAGAGTCCACTTTTGGGGGCCCATTACCATCTTGCGGAGGTTCCCCTTGCACAAATGCAGCACTTTCAGTACGTATTTCATTGTCTTCCTCTTGATCTGCAAAAGATGAGGCCAGGCAGGGTATAAGTACGGATTGGTAGTCACAATGTTACTTCCTAAACCTAAAGTTTCAAAATAATTGTAGTATGTAAGAACTGCCTATTGAGCAATCTTTCCTAATCATACAAATCATAGAGAAAAGTACAATTTTCTTCTCCCTAATAAGCTGAAAACCAAGCAGAGCAAGACTCCAGTTACTAGATTATGCGTCTATATATTTAAGAAGTACAATAAACATCGTTTTAATTATCAAAATCTTTGGAAGACTATATATGTACATATATATGTGTGTGTGTGTATGCGTGTGTATATATATATATATATATTGCTTAGTACATCAAGTATTAACTGGACCTCTGTCAAACTTAGCATGATCTAATCCAAGAATTAATTAGATATTTACACTCATGGCAAACACAATCCAATGATAAAAATTCACACGGTGTATTTGGCAGGAACGGAATGCTAGAAGTTTTGAGGGCTGTGAACAGTCCATTCTCAAGATTCAGTCTTTTTTCTTCCTTACTCTCCTTGAATGGAGTCTAGTTTTCCCATCCTTTTCTTGTTTTCCCCTTCCTATTTTAATTGATCACTGTAATTTGGGCTCTTGATGTTTTGCCCCTATAGTACATTTCCAGTGTACTTGGGTTGCCTATTTTTTTAATAAAAGTTCTTACATTACCCATCCAAAAAAAAAAAAAAAACCTTCACATGCATTGCATTGCCACACAATTAAACAAGTTTAGCAATTACACATAAATTAAAAGGTCAGCCTAGATTCCCAAAACTTGAACTATATCATTGAAAATTATCCTCAAAAAGACCATAAAAACACTTTCTTTATCAACTAAGCTTGTAATTTTCATTCACTATATGCCAAATGCGATGCATAAAACAGCTCAGATTCATTGCCATTACAAATATCAAGCAAACAATTTTTGTTCAAAATCGAATGACAAAACATACAATGACCTAGATTAAACCTTCAAAGATCAGAAATGTAATGTATTACCGAGCGGTTGACTTTGCTCCTCGTGAACTTCGTCCATTACTCACAAATTTAGCAAACACACCTAGGGCTTTGACTTTCACGATCAAATCTCTGCACAAAAAAAAAAAAAAAAAAAAAAGTCAGCGTACAATTCGAACATAGTTTACTCTCCGTTTGGTTACCAAGAAAATGTAGCTGGAAACAAACAGAAACTCCACTATTCAGCTGAGACTAGTTTACGGTTACAGATTGAATTCTCACTAGTTCAAACCAAAACTGTAAAACATGAAACAGATTGCAATCGAGGATAGAATTTTCTCGGGAAACAAACGGATTTAGAGAGAGAGGGAGAGAGAGAGAGAGACTCACGGGTGGAGGAAAAGAATTTGAGAGCTTGGAATTTGGAGTGGAAAATGCGATTTGTATTTGGTTTTTTGGTTTTTGATATTTCAACGATCCCTCGAAGATTCTAGAGATAGATAGATAGATAGATATAAAAACATTTATACAGTTTACTACTACTTTTTATTTTGGTAAGAAAAAAAAAAAGATTGGCATTTAGTTATGCTAGGCTTGCTAGGTGGATGCTCTGCTCGTACATAATGGCATTTTGTGGTGTCTTTAAGCCTTAAACATGTGCATCACGTGAGAATCATTTTACTCTTGGACAAGATTTTAATGATGATTGCGATAGAGGCGCTAGCCATGAGGTGGCATTACATACGTCATGTATCTATTAGGAAAAAAATAGGCATTTGCCCTAATTTGTAAATTATGCTGTAAAATGTGTATATTTTGAAATTATTTAGTAAAATGTTTTTTTTTTTAAATTCAATTTTAATAAAATCGAGTTACGGATGGAACTCGACATTAGTAATGTCAAGTTCTATGCATATTTTGTCATTTAAATTCTTTTGAAAATTTAATTAGAACTCGACATTATTAATGTTGAGTTATAAGAACTCGATTTAAAGGATATCGAGTTTCACTTGTAAGTTAATTTTGTTAAAATTGAGTTGTAAAAAACAAAGACATTTTGCTATATAATTTGGAAATAAGAGTATTTTACTACATAGTTTGTAAATAATGGGCAAATACCCATTTTTCCTTATCTATTCTCTCACATTAGATGGGTTTCACACTTGTGGGGTTCATCTTATGTGAGATCATAGATGCATGTATTAAATATATGATAGATTTTCTTACTGCCTAGTAGCTACAATGCAACAAATAAATATCTTTGTTATTTTTTTTTTTAAAGATAAATTTACTATTTTGTATAGAAAAATGCACACCCAATTTCACACCGAAATCCACAATATGTTTAATTAAGTGTTACATTGTAATTGATGCACCTAATTTATTATTATTATTAAGTTTATGTGGTGATTCTGTTTGTAAGTGCTCAAATTTAGTGACAAAATTAACATCTAAGCAAGTTGTGTAATTGACCATGAGTTTGGTTGTGGTTGTAGGCACTTTGTTTTGTAAAACCATTTTAATTTTATACAATATTCTTCTTACATGAAAGTGGACTCCATAAGCATCGGGATTCACCTTCATTTGAGAGGAATGTTGCTACGATATATAATACCACCTCCATGGAACCGGACTTTCACAAGCATCAAATGCGTGTAAGAGGCCTGCTTCTCTTAATGATTGTAAGAGATACCATCCATCTAGTTAGGACATATTTTTAGAGGAATCTAGTTAGAACATGAGAAGAAATATTAAGTTATAAATTATAATTAAAAAAAAAAAAACCCTTTATCAATAACTAAATTAATTAGCAAGTACGTATAAATTTAAAGTGGTTTTGGTGTATCCCTTATTTTGAAATTTTGAAAAAGAGGTCTACATTAAACAAAACATTTTTTAATAAAAACAAAACAAAATTCTTACTGCCAAGATTAGACCAAAAAAATGTGTGTAATATGGAAACTCAAAGCACCCTACAAAGCACAGATCCTAAAGCCTTAAAATTCTGCTAAACAAGTAGGATAAATGTACAAGCAAATTAAAATAAATTTTGGTATAATTTACAATCCATCGAATATAAATTCACTCGCATAAAAATATCCCGTCTAAGTGTATGATCCAAGAAGTCGTCCATAAACCAAAAAAAAAAAAATTACACGGTGGCAGATAGAAATATGGGCAAACTTGCATTGCTTAGCTTCTTTTACAGAAAATTTGAATATTACAAACTCCTCTCCAGCTCTCCTATACCAAAATAATAACTTCACAAATGCCTCATATGACAATTATGCAACGTGCCTTGACAACAATGAAAGAAAACCCATATTCAGCCCAATACCTATTGCACATTTCGACACTTAACAAAAAAATGGGGGAAGAAGCCAATATAAGGGGGAAAAAAAAATCCTCCCTGTTAAAATGAAAGAAAAAAAAAGAATAAAAATTAATGATGGCGTCGGCTATGAATCGGTGAACTGTTTGACTAAAGTTAGAAAACAACACAATCACTGATCCAGCTATAACCGCTGAGGCAATGCAAAATTTGGAAAGCAACGGCTGCAAGGAATTCTAAGCATTATGTAGCCCACCGAGGAGTTCAAGCCCCAGTCATTGCATGCATCACCACAAAACTCCAGTCGATACATCATCCCTATAAGAGTTACTATCCATTTAAGGGCATCAACAACCAGCAGCCTTTAAAAAGTTTTCATATGGGCTTGATGATGGGAGCTGAAAGAAGTGGGGATGTTGTTGAAACTCAGTTGCACAAAGCATAGGACCATTACCAATGGGTGGGTTGTGTGAAGCACCCATGTTTGAGTCAAGGAATGGATTTCCATCCTGCAATTCCAGATGGTTTCAGAATCAAATCATTTGGTAGGAATCAGTTAGCGGCTAAGTTAAACTTCTTGCTCAAATTGTTTGTGCGTCTTAAAAAAATTAGAAAGCCAGTATAAGAATTAAATGTATGATAAAGTTAGGAAGTACCAAAGGAAAAACAGGATGAACTGGGGAATAAGGAGGCAGCTCTTTTCCATGGTAATCATGAGAAGAAATGCTAACTAAACTTTCTTGAACCTGTTGGGGACTCATGAAAGTGGACATCTTCTGCTGCTTTCCCACTAGAAGGGCCTCACAATGGCCAGCCATTTCCTTGTATGTCATGTCATTGGGGTTTGAGAATGAAAATCTTCCTACCTGATTTGTAGTCTCCAAAACCTACATACACACGACCTTATGAGAAATTTATTGAAACTGTGAAATAGAAGTTGAAAATGAAACAACATAGTGCCCTGGAGGAGGTGTGCTTTGATGCAATTTTTTTTCTTCCCGCAGGGGTGGGGGGGGGGGGGGTGGGGGGGAGATTTCCAGTCTATTACACTAATTTTCTTCTTCTTTGTTTTGCCTCTCCACAAGCCCTGTAACTCTAAGAAATCTGAAAGATATTCCGTGTGCTGATAATGCCAAAGTATCAAGTTGTATCATTTATGTTGATTTGCACACATTCCGATAGCCCCAATTAGAGCCATCTTAGTTTGTAATCTTATACCCTCTCTAGATCATTCACCATTTGGATAAAATCCAAAACCACTGCTCAATCAATGAAGAATTGGTCAAATGAATGAGACGACTCACCTCATTTGTCAATGACAGGTCGAACAATAAATATAATCCGAAAGATATTCCGTGTGCTGATAATGCCAAAGTATCAAGTTGTATCATTTATGTTGATTTGCACACATTCCGATAGCCCCAATTAGAGCCATCTTAGTTCGTAATCCTATACCCTCTCTAGATCATTCACCATTTGGATAAAATCCAAAACCACTGCTCAATCAATGAAGAATTGGTCAAATGAATGAGACGACTCACCTCATTTGTCAATGATAGGTCGAACAACAAATATTCTAATACATCTTACATATTGATCAGCTATCAACAGCAAACATAGGTTATAAATGAAGTATGCCAAGAGATTTTAGAGGTACAAAAGTTAGCATCAAAAGTCAAACCTCCAAATCACAAAAGTGCAGAAGAATCAAGCAACCATAGTACCATCAAGAATTGTGAATTCTTGGATTCCATCTTTTAGTTCCCATGTTGTTCACCTCTTCCACTTCTAGGGTCTGGGGTAGGTGATTGGTAGGTAGCATTACCCCCCCATTATTACTATTATTATTATTATTTTTGATAAATAACGAAATATCATTAATCAAAAAGACCTAGGTACACCGGTAGTGTACATGGATAGGAGTACATCAAAATCGTAAATTACAATGATACCCCCAATTTTTTTTTGGAGAGGCTAGTTCTCGACTTGAACCTGCAACCTTTTGCTTTTGGTGGAATGAACTTGCCATCGCACCAAGGCCTGGCCTTCATCTTGGAAATACTTTTATACAATCTAAAATACAGGTGGATCTTACAACTCTACACAATTTCAGGGGAAGTTGAGTAGTATGTTTTCCCTTGTAATTAGTAAACCAGTACCAAAGAAATTACTCATGTCAAGACTCAAGCATAAGTATATCCAGGAATCTTTCCACCAGTCTAAGGGTATCACAGATATTACTAACAGCACTGTCACTACCGTTCTCTGGCTTCAAGCTATTTCTGTGTCAGCTTAAAGCCTAATTCCTATTTCCATTCAAATCTAAACTATACTTTCCTCTTTGAGATGAAGATTCATTACTCTACTTTGGAGCCCCTGTGATGGCACAGCCATAGCATGGTACAAGAAAGAATATCCTCTTTGAAAGCCTAAGGCTAAGGCAAAGCCCAAGAATAAGTGTCCATGGTAGTTAATTAGGTTTTTATATTATATTTGGTTATTCTATAGTCAAGGATATTTTAGTATTGAGTGCTTTGAACAATAGGCACGTTGGCCTTTGTTGGTTCTTTCTCCTCTCTTCTCTTTCTAAAGTTTCTGTTCACGGGTACTGTTCATGCAGCCCCTGAACTGCCCTAATTTCTCTCTAATTCTCTTTATTTCCTAACCCTAAACCCACCACAAACATAGAAAATTTTTCTAAGTTGTCCTACATCACCCTGTGGACATTTTCAGTTACTAGAGATTCTAATTTCAAACACTTTTGCAATAAAGCATTGAAGTTTTTATTTTTTCCTAGATCATGTCCAGTAATAATGATGTAAAACATACACAATGAATTTAGTGGTAATATTCTCTAGAATTCACATGACTGGAGTATGTATTACAAGCCTAATTATGTGCACATTAAAGCTGCAAAAAATTTTGAACCAAGATTCTTCTTAATACTATGAGTTCGCAGACCTAATCTTTCACTAATAAAGGGGAAAAAAAACCAAAGAAAAGAAAAGGCAAAGTGCCCTCTCAGGAGAATTGATTTTAAGGCAGATTTTTTAACCACTAGCAGGAAAATAGACCGCCCTGGCACCAAAGTTAGATAGACAAAAGAAAGAAGAAAAGCAAGAAACTATAACAGTTCCTTTAACCAGAGCTAACTCAAAGGCATTTCGACTTCCAGACATGCATGCAATGGCAAAATCCAGACTCAGAACCCATAAGGAGTGACTTTACAGATGAGAACTTACTGCACTTATTGAAATTCTGGAAAATAAGCTGAGTGGGAAGGAAAAAAAGGGAGCCAATGCTAAATTGTCAATCACAAAGTGAGAAAATCTTAATCTCAGCCCATCTTCTCTCTGACCTCTCAGCCTCTTGAGAGCTTTTTGCATGATTTGGGAAACTGGGGAAAATTTTTAGGGCCTTTTGAAATGGTATTTGGGGCCACATTTTGCTTTAAATATAGCACAAAGCCCAATGCCCAAATGTTTTTTAAATTTAGCCTGAGAGCTCAAACAATTTTCATGCCGGTCTGCAACAGTAATAGCCCAAATGATAATAAATGCAAGATTAGTGTGGCATTATAAAATTGTATGATCCTACTAATCCTAACCAATCCTGAAATGATCAATCCATGATTCTATTTCCAAACGATTCAGGGAGCACTGGAGTGATCGGAGTCATTTGCTAAAGTGGGATCATAGGATCATATAATTCTACAATCCAGATCATGATTTCGATAACATTGGGATCTGGATCATATAATATCAAATGAAGAGCGAGATCTAAAAAAGAAAAAACTTCATCTGTACACTCATGAGCAAAAAACAAAATCATCTGTGCACATACATACATATACACAAAGCTATATGTGGGTGTGTCTCTCAAAAATAGAGATAACTTACTGAATTTAAAAGTTCATCAACACTCAGTAGGGTTGTACTTTCCATGCCCTGCTGTGTGCCAGAATCAGCTGGTCTTTCAAATGCATTGGGTAAAACGTCATCATCAGTTGTAAATAACGGATGGTCAACCTGAACAAGGACACCAAGAGAACATCATGAGACATGAAAAGTGAAGTCAGAACAACCATATTAAGGTTAGGGTTGTTTCTGTTATTTACACATGCATCAAAAGAGTTGGTGGAGTACAAGTATACCCTGGTTAATGAAATATATATATGATCAAATAAATTAGTACACGATAATTCTTATGGACAAATTACTACATATCAATACATATCTTAGAGGGTTTTTTTTTTTTTTTTTTTTTTTTTTCTCTTCCAAGGGGTGGTGAGGAGAAAAAAAGCTGTACAAGTTACCACATCAAGAGGCTCGTTATCTTGTAATTCAAGTTGGTAGAACTGTCCCAGCGTCTCCTTGGATAACTGACCTCCCAACGGGCATATGTCATCAGGCAAAAAATCACTAAGCAACTGCTCTCTGATAAAAGATGACTCATGCTGTGCAAAGATCTAAAAAGTCAGTACGGTAATCCCATTAAATGATAAATTAAATGCATTATATATCATGAGAATGTGAGATTGGGGTTACATTGGAAGATTTTCCCAGGGTCTGTACAATTGCAGTAGCAAATGATTCTTTACATTGGCTCTTGCTTATTTTTATTGCTGAAAGTGACTTTAGAGCATCTTCGTCATCTTCTTTTGATCCATAAACTTTCATCAGATGGTCTAGTCCAGCATTGACAGCCTCCAACTTGCAATCATCAACTAACTGTAGAAATGGATCAACCTGATACAAAGTCACCCATGTATAAAGGTATGTAGGAAGTACACTTTACTTTGAACACTTTCAACTTTCCTATATGACACACAATTGCCTATATTTGAAAAAATCAAATGCATATGCAAATAAAATAGAGAACAGAGTGAATTTAACACATGAAAAGCATAAAATGGAAATCCAAGAATGACACATGCTACAAAATAAACCAAACAAACAAATCCTAAAATATACTTTTGCCCCTACCGTTTCATCTGTAAGTGCAGCTTTCACAAGTGAAACAAGTGGGAGAACATCATAGACTTTTGATGAGAAGATAATCATGTATGATGCCAAAGTAAAGAGAGATCGGCGGCGTGATGGGTGCAGTGCTGCTGCAAAATACATCTCTTCAGTTGCAGAGATGGAATCCAAAATTGCTATAAAAAACCAAATGGTCATTATGTCCATTGCAATTCTAGGGGATTCATGCAAAATATACCTAATATAATAATTAAAATAGAGGCATTCAATTGCGAATCTTAATTCATAATACATCTTTTCTCCTCTCTCCCCCCCCCCCCCCCCAAAAAAAAGGAAAAGAAAACCAAATTCTTGAATAAGAAAAGTGAATTATCTAAATTATCAACATGAAACCATTCCAATCTCATTTCACTAGTCCCTTAATATATATTTTTTAATCTGAAAGCATGATGCTATAATTTTATTCTTCTCCTAACCCATAATTGTGAAGATATTTGTTTCCACCCAGATAAGTTTGCTCCTCTCATGGTATTTGGAATTTTAAAGTATGAGTGGGAAAAGTAGAAATCACGCAATTTACTTATTAGTATCATGCATTCCCATGGTATGAGCATTTTGTTATATGGCCGCAAAACCTTGCAAGAGTTCAAGAATTGCACATACAGAACAATAAATTGTAAATAATGTCGGAATTGAGAGCCTACCTCCTTCTCCAAGAGAAATACTCCTTAAAGAAAATGCCAGTTGAAAACTTCTAATTAGAACCTCATTGGATGAGTTCTACATGACAGAGTGAATTATAAGAAATACACCAAATGAAAACCAGGGAGCACCATGGAAATAAATAACCAAATATGAATCCCATGGTAATTTGTAAAGACTAAGAATCTTGAAAAGGATATAACTAAAGAGTTAAATATATTAACCGTCGCTAATAAAAAAGCAGGGAAAGAAAGTAACTTTATGGCTATATTAGAATCCTATAGAAAAGAGAGAAAAATAAATAATGAAACTTGCTACCATTCCATTCTTGTGCCTTCTACAGTCTAACAAAGAAACCCAATCTGTAATTCTTTTCTACAGAAGGAATCCACACTATCTTTATGGAGTCAAATAGGAGGTTGGTTGAGAAACTAAAGCTTAAAGATAAATATATTATTTCCATAATCATATTTCATAAACAATTGAGCTATTTTTAAATTTATTGTCACAATCATGATTCCAAGAACTCCAAACAAAGAACTCAAAAAATCATGATTCCAAGAACTATTTGTTAAATTGATTGTCACAAGCATGCCTCAAAGCAAGACCAATCATCATGGATTTGATTTCACTTGTGTAAAGTCAGGGAATGTCACATAATGTATGTTTATATATTTGGAGTTTTTGGAGGTTCTGACAACTTAAGAAGATGCAATTCTTGCAAGGGAAATATCCTAGTATATATTTTTTTATTTTTTTTATTTTTTGGGGTGGGGGGGCTCCTGTGAGTTTTTGGCCTTAAGAGGACCCCATATGAGAGATTTAAATAAATGACCTCCATAAGGCATGGCCAATGACGAGTGTGGCATCCCTTGCAAGTTTTCACATCCTAGTGTTTAACATTAGGTAAAATGGTCACAAAGTATTGATCATTTAATCCAAGTTGAAGCAATTAAATTCATACCATAAGAAAACATCAGCCATTGAGAAAGTAAAAAATGCAGCTCATATACAACTATCAGTGGAATGAACAAAAGGATTCATCTTCAAAACAAAGAATAAAAATATGGAAATCAATCTCCATTTACCAAAGAAGAATATCACATTCATGATAATGTCAACCAGCAAAGAACAACACCGATACCTTGGTCCGTGCAAATAGTAACACAAGGCTGTAGGTATGAGCTATTGCTTCATAGTTTTCAGGTGTATTTAAAGGAGAGATGGACTGCGCCCAAATTGATGAAAGAAGTAGAGTTATCTGAACACTGCTCAACTTAAGGGATAATATCTGCCATGGTTTAATCAGAAGACAATGATCATACAAGATGATGATGATGCATAAATCTGATATCTAAAGTACCATTCTATATAAAGAATGTGAAAATGAGAAGTGTTAGCACATACCAGTTCTTTATTTGAATTACAAACAGATATTTCTTCAACAGCCATAGATGATGAAAGCCTTTTAATACTATAAACTCGGCTGTGAGTTGGCTTCAACTTGTTTAGCATGGAATGATTATCTTCTGTTGCATCCCCATTATCTACAGTTTCACCTGGGGTTATGGTAGATGGATGCCTTTTTGAACCATGACCTTGGCTGTAAGTTGACTTCAATCTGCTCAGAATCGAATTATTATTCATCTTTTCATCCTCAACTTCTAAAGTCATAACTGGACAGCTATTTTGTTGTAATGAACACTGCTCCCTTTTCAATTTCTCAAAGAGTGCGGCTGAAGAAGAAAACACAGATACATTTCTTGAAAGTGTCCTTTGAATATCAGTTGCCTTGGTGGAGTAGGAAGTAGCAGCACAAGAACGGGGGCAAAAAGAAGATGGGACAAGGACAACAGAAAATATACGGTGTGCACCCACCCTTATTTCATGGTTGGCAGAGACCATAGCTAGGAGTAGTTGATGAAATAATGCGGCAGGAAAAGACTAGAGAATTCAGATAAAAATAAAATCAAAAAATTATATAAGAAACAACTGCAAAAAATCAATCAATCATATTACAAAGATCAGACAATGACTCAAAAATTTGAAGTATGCTTGCCTTGTTTTGATATGACAAATTTGGTATGGATGCCACAATTTGAGCAGTCCTATAAACAGTGGAAATCAGGGTCTGGGCCATAACTGTAATATTTGACATATTCTCTAACATCACAGCCATAACGTCAAGAACCGGACCTGCATCTCCAACCTGCACATCATTCAGATATTTTACCTGAGGAGACTGATAATTTCGCATTAGTATCTAAAATTCCAAAATAACTAATTATAGAACACATCAATTATAGATATATTCAAGCAAAGCCCTCCAAATCATTGAGGAGAATAGAATCACCAAGTGTGACAACTGCACTAGGCATTCGTCAACTGCAGCTCGATATTTTTGGTTCCATTGAATTACTTCAGCCCCCAGATTTGAATCATCAAGTGAGTAGTGTATACTTTTCCGCAGGTGTCTCATCATATCACTCAGGGCTGCAATTATGGCCACAGAATGCTGAACCTTAGTTTGTTGAGCAAGGGACGTAGCGACATCAACAATGTCTAGCTGAATACTAGGATTTTCAAGAACATTCTTGTGATCAAGATGCTTAATCAAGATGGACAACAGAAAGTGTATGTTCTGCCCTGCAAATTGAAGAGAGAAACATTTACACTAGAAATCCAAGATGACAATTCATAAAGGACAAAACTGTGTTAGAAAGAAAAATAGGTTGAGTTCACTGAGAACAATTTTAAGAAACTGAAAAAAATTTAAATACCAGATTTCTCTATCATTGACTGCATGTCCAGCAAGACAGAAAGAGCGACACCATGTTCTAGAGACCAGAGATTGCCATTATCAAAATAGCGGAACAAAGATTCCAAGACACGCCGTACAGTTGTAGCTTCCTTGGCTAACTTGGCCATGTTGCACAAGCATACCCTTGACCAAAATCTGGGATTCTTGGCATCATCTCTGCAATAAAAATTATTTTTCCAAAAAGAAGCAGATGTTAGTTATAATAAGATTAATAATGCAAGGATATTTAACTAGATTATCCTATATAGGTCAAGAGGAATTACACAGGTACGTTAACTTCGCTTTTCTCACTCACTATCATCCTCCAAGAAGAAATCCTTGTCAAAGCATCTGAGGAAGGAGAAGCTTCTTCAACAAGCCCATTCTGGGCATCTTGTTTGCCATGGGTAAGAGCATCAGAATTTTTCTTCAGACTTCCGTAATTTTCCAAGACAGCCGAAACAACCTAATATATGAAGAAACAAAGAAAGCTGTTGAGTTTTGCTACATAAAACCATTAGATAACAAGTATGCCACTGGAATTATTAGGAAGACTGGTGCTAATAAAGGGAAAAGTAACTACATAAATTCTAAAAAGAAGAAGAACAAATAATTAAATGGATTGTGTTTAGTTCCCAGTCAAAGAACAAAGCATTAACATATTAAAAAGTTTTGAAAAAAATCTCTAGCAATACCAAAATACTTTTATTTTTAAAATAAGTCTAGCAACACCAAAATTCTCAAGATATAAATTAAGAAATAAATGGTAACAAATTAACTCACATGATCAAATTGAGCTGAAATATGGGAGAATTCACCCATGAACCAGACCTGCAAATAGAATAATTAACCAAAGGTCTGAATGATATCAAATCTGTCAAGCAGGAGAAGCTGTGGTGAAATGGCAATAGTTTTCAAAGGAAACGCGATCTAACAAAAGGGGAAGGCTTGCAACAAGACAAAGATATTTATATGAAAACGTTTAAAATGATATGATTGAGGCCTCATAAAAGATTAAAAAAAATATAGATTCTTTTAGAGTGTGCATGATGATCCTGGTTTGTTAAGGATAACAACTCTTTATATGTCAACATCTGATCCTCCTTTTTGATGAAGTTTTTTTTCCTCAAAATATTACTTAAGAATCACATGTACCATAGTATCCTTTATTTCTAATCCTCACCAAATGGGTCCATGCACATCCTGCCTGTCTATCTATTTCCTTATTCAATTACTATGTTGCTGTCTGTCCCATAATAAGTGGCTCAGTTGACAAAAGCAAAAATTTGAGGAAGAGCCAAAATGTTTAACTTTTTGCATAAATTTTCAAATCTCTCCTTTAAAGGTAAATCAACATGCAAATTGAGGTACATACATGCTTTTAAGACAAAGTATTATGGGAGAATAATGCTTTGATTTTTGAAGTGGACATTTTATGGGACAAAGTATTGGCAACTCTATCACTCATTATGTGACAAGAGTAAAACATACTTCATCTTTCATGCAGTTGTGCTTATTTCACTCATATAGTATTTATGAGAAGTACCTGAGTACCTGGTACTTGAGACTTTTAATCCAGTGCTTACGATGTAATTCCAACAAAAGCTTACATTACTAATTTTTTTTAATGCCAAATTACAAAAATGAAAGCAGGCAGTTAAAATGAATTAGGCAAAGTGAGATATCCTTATAATGATGCCAAGTTGTAATATCTATGATGTAAAAGGTAAATGAAGTTAGTGAGTGTATGTCATCATATGACATAATTGTAAAGAAAATATTTCTTCATACAGATTATTATTTTTTTAATTTATTTATCAATGGGGAAGCCTCAGGACTTTAAATTATTAATTTATGCAAAATTGAAAGGTACTTTTCATGCTGTATTTCAGAGAGAAACGAAAAAGCACCCATGGAATCTATACATCTATATGATAGAAATAAATGGAGAAAATTCATATACTTTAGAAATAGAAAATGAAAACAAAGCAAAATTAAGAATGTCTCATGTGGACTCTAGTGCAGTGGAAACTATGACAAATAGCACATCTCCCATAATGCGTGAATGAAATATCATGTATTCAAGACCTATTGGGTGCATGTGAAATCTACCAATTAAAACAATGTTATGCATAATAACTATGTCACTAAATTTGTTAATGTAGAAAACAAGTATCATTGAGTGCAGCGGCATAATTATACTGGCATGTGGATGAATTACCATTGATGAAAGGGCCTGAAGCCCAGCTGAACGCAAATGTAGTACCAAAGCCTCCTCCCCCATTTCTTGAGCTAAAAGACAAATTTTTGGAATCAAGCCATCTAAGTTGAACATATAAGTACCATCCCTCTGCAAAATCAAAATTATCTCATGAGCTTAAGGACTTCCAGAGAATCTTCAAGCTTAAAATATAAGCAATTACAGTCAAATATTTCCTGAAATAAACAAGCGACAACCTGAAAACAAAAGAATCTAACAACACCACCCACCTGGTTATTCACAAAGTCAAAAAGAGCTTGGCATCCTAAAATACGTATTTCATCATGCCGTGTTTGATCTAGCAGAATGTGGATGATGCTAAGCAAGCTACTTGCAAATAATGGCCTGCCATAAATTGTCACAGATCATAACTTGTGTTTGTAACTAAAGCATGTATAATGTCTATGTGCATAAAGTGAGTTTAAAAATAAATGTCCATTTCAATAGTTAGGCATGCAGTATCCTTTTGCCGATACTGTTCCAAGAAACTTCTCCTGCCCAATGAAGAGAAATTTTCTTATTACATAGAAGATTGTACCCAATGCACAAACCTTATGAAGTAGCATCTTAAATTTCATGTCCAACTAAAAAATTCCACATGATTAATGGACAATACCTAGTCTCTTTTTCTGGGAATATATTTCAATGGTATTTAGAGAGAGACTATGTGCTGAAACAGATGCAGAAGACATCAGTCTAAGGTGCTTGCCATTGAACCTCAAAAACAAAATACAGGTATCATGGCCTATATCATGGGTCAGACAAGAACAAATGTTGATTAGAATGGGAATAATGCTAGCTATCCATATTCCTTTTTGTGTGATTTTGTGTATGAGAAAGCCTACAAAAAACTACTCTATGTACCTAAAATCACCATATCTTAAGAAAGCTGAGGGATACATCACATGAGGAAAAAATAGGGCAATACATCAAACTTGTCATCGGCATATACAAAACTAATTAGCTAACTTAGCTAGGTCCAATTCTAACATATCTATTCAACTAACATATTACAAATCCTACTTCAAAGCATTCACATATGCAAATTGAAAAGAAATCTTTGAAAAACCTAGTGCATGAGGTCTTACAGATAGATCAAAATATCAGCTAGATGCTTCGTACCACCTTTAATTGGTACCAGGCGTGTCTCACAGATGGTAGCACTCTCCTAGAATTCAGAGAATCACTTCTATTTTGTACATAATCTTTAGTAATTCTTTCAGGCTATGGAGTGCTCATCATCATGAGCTTGCATAACATTTTTTTTTTTTAATAAATCTTATTGCTTATAAACAAATTTATTTAAAATCATCTGATTATAATGCAAAAGACAATGAAGAGTACCTAATCAGCTTGAAATTGGCTAGCATGACCCTCAAATAACAAATTGATGTCCATTCTAAGTTTATAACAGCAACTAATGGAAGAGGTCAGCCTGACACATATCTAATTAGTGGAGTAATCAAAGTTCACAATAAAAGTTCTGGGACAGTACAAGTAATCAGCTCATATTTGACAAGAGGTAATTTTTTTCCCCTACTAAGAAAGTATATAATATTTCAATCTGCTAGCAATTAGTAAGTGAGAAATATCACACCAAACAGTCTGCTGTTGCTTAGATCTGATTGCCACCTAAAATTCTGGTTTTAATATATCAATTTAAGATATAATAGATGGAACAATGGATTTGTATGCCATTATCAGCTCAGCAGCCCATTAGATCTAGTTTCTCTGCCAATGTTTTAGGAATCTGAAAAAGGAAAGTTCCTTGACTCAAAACTGATACAAAAAGAAAAGGGGAAAAAACTCACATTTGATCCTTACAAGTGATCAACAACTTCCTGTAGATGCACAGGACAACTTTTACTGAATGAAAGCGCTCGTTTCTCAAATCCCTGTAGCACCTTTGCTCAAGAGAACTTGTGATCTGGGAAGAATATAAATATGGAATTTCTATCAAACTTTCAAAAAAAAAAAAAAAAGACAAAATATTAGAATTTGAGAAACAAAAAATGAATTTTCAGAACCAAGAAGTAAGTAACCATCTGAGCAAGGCTTGCCAAACAAAATCAGAGCTAGTAAAGCAACTTTACAAACTCCAAAGCTTTTCTACTTATCATTGATTTCATTATTAAAGCCATGTGACAATATGCATGCCCTAGAAGAATTGTTATAAAGAAGTAATTATGAAATTTCAGCTGCGAGCATGAACACATGATCCCTAGAGCATGATAGAAGTATTTTTTTTACAACAATTACTGCACCTTCAACTACAATTGTGAAACAAAGAAGGACATCAATAGGGAGACAAATAAGTGGTAAGAGGAAAGACAATAACAACAGGAGAAGGGATAAAAGCAATCAAATAACAAATATAACTAAAATTTTATTCCAAAATGTTTAAATAAATTCCAACTGATTTCTGGAACTGATTGCAGCATATAAATCATTATATAGAAAAATATCAATCCTTCATCACAGGCATATCCAGATTTTCAGGCTTCTAGTAATTGCATGATGCCTTCAGGGTTGAAGTTATTCTCTAGAGCTACACAGATATGGAATTTCAACCAATGGGCATGTGGCACAATGCATCTACTTAAATTTTCAAAAGAGGATGGAGCTGAGTGATCCAAGATATTGAAAACTCATGCTTTTTTATATCTCTTAACTCCACAAAACTAAACCCAAAAAAACAAACCTCCTAATATATTGCCCCACAAGCTAAGTTTCCAATGGTCAAAAAAACTATATGCTTCTTTTAAATTTCTTTTTCTTTTTTTGATAGGTATGCTTCTTTAAACTTTCTTTCAAGTCTCTTGGGCTCCTTCTAAATGCCTGATTTATTCAATCAAAACAATACAGTGCATGTAGGAGTGAAACAAGTAATCTTCAACAAAACAAGCTTCTTCGCATTAGGCATCAAACATGTCCATTCAATATGGTTATCATCAGTAACCTATCCAATAAAAAAAAAAATGGATAGCCACTATCACACACTCTATCTTGATGGCTGCCACTAAACCCTTTCAACCCCTGGAGATTAGAAGTGATGTAACTATACATTAACCAAAGTGCATGCAATAAGTAAGATCTTTACACAATCAAGGTGTGTCCTTCCCTAGACTCAGATATACTCTTTTTATTTGGATAGCCTTTTATCAGTCTTCCAAATAGATAGCTTTCCATCAAGACTTCCATATTAACACCTTCTACATGTTAATTTATTTAATGCACATAAATATACTTTATTTAATTCCAATTATATGAAACTGTTGCATAAACAGGAATAGACAAATAATGAATCATATATGCAAGGTCCTAGGCAATGATCCTCATGCAAAACAATGTATTCACATCCATTCTTCAACAATGTCAGTCACAAAACAGAGACCTCATACCTTTGGGATACGGAGAGGATTTTTTGAGGCATATTCACATAGTTTACTGATCTTCCGATCATTTGGTTCCTCAACCTGCCAAAACATGTTAGAAAAGTTCCAACATTATAACAAGGGCAAGAGGATCAAACTTAAAAAAGAATTATTATCCATAATGCTCTCAATAACATAAATTAACAAATGCCAAACCAATTATCCCAATTTTAAAACCAAGTTACACAAAAAAAAAAAAAAAAAAAAAAAAAAAAAAAAAAAAAAAAATTCTATAATCTAAAATGTCAAGCCAAGTTGAAGCACACCACTTCACATGACCACATCAATATCAGCATGCAGCAGTTTTACAAAGCTCCCAATCCTTAGCACCTGGTCTCACACATAAACAAACAAATGACAAGTTCATATAATAACTTACTCTATTCATACTAATCGAAGGCTCCACTAATCAACACACAAAGAACTCACCCACCCTAAGTTATATTTTCCTTATAACCCAAGTAACAACAAACACATAAATCAAAGTCATAAATTCCCTCTTCCTTTCCCCTCATTTCCATGACAACCAAACCATCAAACCACATTCAACATAAGATTCCACCTTCATCATGCTAATGAGTTCAAGCTCACATTATAAGTCCTCCACCTGGACCACCTCCACCCAGTCTAAAGGGCGAAATCATGACTTCAAAACCCATATGCATAACTTATCAATAATAAAATTGCACTTTCTCCCTGTTGGGGAGACTATAATTTGACTCTAAAAAACAGACTCACTGGGTGCAATGTCGAATACCATAAAAGACTTGAGTGCAACTTCCTCATCACCAACTGGTTTTGAGGTGAAGTGGCACAGCTCACAGTCGGACACTTCCCTTAACTACAGTACACATGCAATATCCCTAAACTTCAAAAATAAGCGATACCCTCCTAATAATATTGATAATAAAAAAATTTCTGTCAAATTTAACTACAATGTCAAAAAATTTCCAAAGACATTTCAAATAGAAGTTTTGAATTTTTCATTAAATTTTACTAAAATCCTAACTTGACAAAGTGCTCTTCTTACCAATATAGTACATTACTTAGCTCTCTAGTTCAATAGACATTTTGCTTATTTTATGTACTGTTTGTGGATTCCACCCTACTTTTTATCTTACATATGAAAATAAGCTACTGAAAATAAGCAATTCTCGAACCAAAACTAAACCAGAGTTAAGCGCAACTTGCCCTAAAAATAATTCAAGGTCCATCTTTATTTTCCTTTTTAAATTAAAACCGCAACATTACAATCTAAACTCTCAAACACCAAATCATTTTCCCGCATTTTCTTGGCAGCCAAACAGACATCACACAAGATCGATTTTTTTTTTTTTTTTTACAAAAATTCACGGAAAAAATCAACCTGAGTCCGCGGAAATATATCGGCGAGCAACTTCTTGTACCGCTTCACTGGATGCCTTGACCTCGCTCGCAATGCAGGGCAAAAGAAACACAAGCTCTCGCACACCGGAAATATCTTCCTCGATATCACTCCCATTCTTTTTTTTCAACTTGTTTTCCAATCCTCCAAAAATCAAAGCATATAGATGTGTGCGTGGATTTTCGGAGATGAATAATCGGAATCGGAATTGGCTCAGGATTCGAGCGCAGAATCTGAAAGCGCGAATCGCTAAAAGAGAAATGAGAGTTAGAGAGAGAGAGAGAGTTAGAGAGCGAGAGAGAGAGAAAGAGAGAGAGCGAGAGCACCGGATCTTCGAGTCTCTTCGCCGGAACAGAAATGAGAGAGAAAACGAAAGCTATTTGTGCTTTGTATTCTCTCTCTCTCTATCTCTCTGTTGCTGTGGAGAGCTATTTTAGTATTTATAGTCTTCGCTTGCAATCGACAAGAATTGTTTTTTGTTTTTTTTTTTTTTGAAAAGAAAATTGTTTATTGCTTTAGTTTGATTAAATGATAGTACTTTTATCTTCTTCTTCTTCTTCTTTTTTTAGTTCAAGGTTGATCTATTTTGATCTTTTACAATTTTTTGAATTTTCATCTTAGCTATTATTATTTGATTTAATTTTTCATTTGGCTATTTTTGTTTATTTTAACCAAAAAAGTTTAACTTCAAACCGATTTGTAAGTACATTTATCCAATCCATTTTGTGTTTATAGTGATTGAATAAACTATTTATATGTGCAGTTTTAATTTCATAACTTTTTTGAAATAAATTATGTGACATATTTAAATAAAAAATATTAATAATATTATAAACAGTCGCAAAATAAGTTAGGTAAAATAGTTACAAAAGTGTTTTAGAGCTAAACTTTGTTTGATTTAGATTTTTTTTTTTAGTAAACAAAATTCCATAATTAATCTCATAAATACATGTAGGATTCTATGGAAAGTTGTATCTACTATTTAAAGGGAGATCTTTCACACCTTTCAAGTTCCATCCTATAATAGGGGGCCAAAAAGCAAAAATAAATGCTTTAGCCCTTAAAATTTTTTTTTGACTCTTGAACATCTTTCATGCTCATGTCACATCAAGGCGCTACAGGAGAAATAATTGCAAAAATTTTGAAATATGAATAGCTAAGAATTTTGTAACTTGATCAACTCTTTTGATGTTTTCAAGATATTTAATGTTCAAATTTCTCTCTTTCATTATAAGTTATAACTGTCAAATTATCCAAATAAAAAATAATTCAAACTTAAAAAGAGTCAAAATGAAATGTTTGGAATTTGAAGGAAAATATAAAAACGAATCAAACATGAAGAATCTAAATAATAATAAAAAATTTATTTTGAAGAATAAAAAATCAAAATGAAAACAATTTCAAATGGATAAAGTTTAACTACAAAATTAGTTGTAGTTTAAGGCTACAATCTTACTCAATATCTTTTTATTAGCGATGAATTTTGATAAATCTACCATTGGATTACATATTCTTTTTATATCCTCTATACTTGCAAAATTTCTAGAAAATTAAAGATCAATAGTTATATCACCAATAATTTTTTTAAATTGCAAGTTTTTGTAATTAAAATTATACATAAAATATATTCTTATAGATCATATAGTAAATAAATATCTAATTATCACAAAATTTGATATATGTATTGTGGGGGTTTTTTCTCCGCACACTCAGCTCATTGTCCTCTTTGAGGAGCCAAGCCCGCAAGGATTTGTCCTCGTCCTCGAGTGTGGTCTTTGGGATTTTCACCTTCTTGAGGCTTGACACCCTTAGTTCCACATCGGTTAGAGAAGCGCCCCATGCATGCCTTATAAGCCCTTGGAGCAAGGCATGGTGTACCACTCAGCCACACATGCTTTTAAATGTGGGGGCTTTTTCCCCGCACACTCAGCTCATTGTCCTCTTTGGGGAGCCAAGCCCGCAAGGATTTGTCCTCGTCCCCGAGTGTGGTCTTTGGGATTTTCACCTTCTTGAGGCTTGACACCCTTAGTCTCACATCGGTTAGAGAAGAGCCTCACGCATGCCTTATAAGCCCTTGGAGCAAGGCATGGTGTACCACTCAACCACACATGTCCCAAAGACCACACTCGGGGACGAGGACAAATCCTTGCGGGCTTGGCTCCCCAAAGAGGACAATGAGCTGAGTGTGCGGGGAAAAAACCCCCACATGTATTAAGAGCGTAAAAAACATGTAATTCAACAGTTAGATTTTCAAAATATGAAATAATGTTAATGATATTAAATAAGATTATAAGTTTAGGTCACAATCAATTTTGTAACTAAACTTTAATCATTTTAAATTTTCACATACATGTAAATAAGAGTTGTGGTATGTGTTTCTAAAAGCGGGAGGTCGTCTTTACAAGATGATTTGGTAACGACAAAAATAGTAGTACAAAAGCGAGTGGATTTTTTTGAAAGGCTTGTGTATGTCCGTCTAGAGTTACGTTAACCAACTGCTATAATTGTTACGAACTCCATGCAACGAGCCAACGGCTTCTTTAAAGAGATCTTTTTTTTTTTTTTTTTTTTTTTGAGAAGGCTCTTTAAAGAGATAAGTCTAGCTAAAAGTTACTAATTTTTTACAATCTAGTTGCTGAGAAATTCCTTAATTTTATGTTTAGTTATTAATTAATTCGTTTTGTATCTATAGGATTTATTTGTTAATTTGTTATAATATTCGTTTGAGATTATTATTATTTATATCATATAACGCTTTTAACCAAAATAATAATGATAATAATGAAAATGAATGCATACTATATATTTTAGTGCATCCTATTAGAAAATATATTAATTAAGAAAATGGGATAAAATGATATTGGATAAAATATAAGGTAAGTATCTATTTAAATTATGTAGTACACTCTTTTCTAAAAAAAAAAAAAAATTATATAGTACTCTCTCTCTCTCTCTCTCTCTCAATTTAAGTGCCTCACATATATAATTTAAGTGAATCCCATAGATAGGACTCATCTTATGTAAGAAAATGACGCAATACACTAGATACAAAAAGTTATTTCACATCATAAGATATTATTCTATATGCACAATAAACTACACATTTTTAAACCAAAAAAATAAACTACACATTTACACTTATTTCTCGTAAACTCATATAAAAGTGGACCTTACGTAGAAAATCCATAGATGAGACCTACACTTACATGAACATGCAGAAGGAAGTGTAGTATACCGGTGTACATAATAATTTTGTCCAAGACCATTGTGTTGCATGTTTTTTTTTTTTTAGTAGTTACCTAAATGAAAATAATAATAATAATAATTATTATTATTATGGTGATTTGTCCCTTTAATTAATTTTTTTTTTTTTTTCACTTTACAAATCATCTAGCCAAACCACTTAACATGTCTATCTGTCCTAAAACTACTGCTTTGTTTTCTCTCCGCAAACTAAGCATTCATTCACAGCCACTAATACCCACCGGCGAAAATCCGAGACAGAGAAGCTGTGACATTACTGATTTGCTGGGTAAAACTGAAACTAAAACTATAACATATATAAAATTAATTAAAAAAAAAACATTAAAATTATGGAGACAAAGATCATTTATTGATCAAGAAAGTGAATTTTTTTTTTTAGAAAATCAAGAAAGTGAATTTTAAGAAGAAAGAAAGAAAAAAATGTCAGATGCTAATCCAGATGACCCATGTTCGGGTAAGCTATCAGCACTTTTTACAAGAGTTGCAAAACATGTATTCGGCTTCTTCTTGATGGTGGTTCTATGCAATGTCACACATTACCTTTTAAGGCCTTTCTCACAACCTCGTATCACCTCCGATACCTTTGTAAGTCTCTCTCTCTATTTTTATCAAGAGTTCTATAACTCAATAATATTGTCTCGTTCTCTCTATAGGATAGAACTTAGATTCAAATCTCTCAACCCCGACAATATGAATG
Organism: Quercus mongolica; assembly: GCA_011696235.1. Classification (NCBI taxonomy): domain Eukaryota; kingdom Viridiplantae; phylum Streptophyta; class Magnoliopsida; order Fagales; family Fagaceae; genus Quercus; species Quercus mongolica. The sequence goes on along the minus strand of CM022236.1, from coordinate 7,899,363 downwards.
ACACTAAAAAATTACTGTGCATGTTTCTTGTTTAGTGAGATTTATAGATAAATTATGCTTGCATGTGACTTTGATATTGATTATGGGGAATGAAAACACATAGTCATATAGAGATCCTTGTATAGCATGATTGTGGTCCTAGGTGATTGAATACTAATATCACTATAGAGAGCAAAGGGCCATCTTACATACAAAAGATTATGTAATAATTAAGCTGTTGGTGTTAGCTACTACTTCTCTCTTATCCCCTCAAAATATTAGGTTAATATATTATCAATTGAAACAAAGTAATTATCAAAATTCAAGCCTCCAGACCGTAAACTAACTAGAAAAACAAAAACCCCAAGCCTAACCCAGTTGGTCCTTTAGCACTTTAGATTTCAAAGTTGTTGTTAAAATGTAGCATTAAAGAATCGCTTTCTCCTATTGGCCAAAATTTAATTAAATAGAAAAAACCTCAATACCCAAAAGCCTATTTGATAATCTTAATTATTCCTTGTGCATACATGCATCATCTCTCTTAAATGTGTGAATTTCATGCAACATTAGAACTTACACATTGTAAGAGAAAGGATGCACAGTTGTACTATATATATCGGATAAATAAGATAATTATTACTCGTGTAGGCACAATTCATTCTCTTTTTCTTTTTTCTTTATTCTATATATCAGATGTATAGCTTCATTATGTTTTCCATAACACAAAAGGAAACTGAACAAACCTTATTATTGATGGGAGTTTTGGCATGAAACCAAATTTGTACAGTAAAGAGCAGAGTCGAGTAGGAAACAAAGCCTACCATAACTTGTATATCTAACAAGCATTGGATATATCAGTCATCACTGCTCATTAGTCACTTTAAATTAGAACTTTGCTAAGAGATGCTTTTTTCTCGTTGTAGTAGTGCTTATCTATGCCACGACTCTCTTTTATTGTGATTAAATTCCTCAGCTTTTTCTTATTACATGCAGATAGGGCTACTCATTGGCAACTTAAGAATCGTACATGGTTTTTTTGACATATCAGCAGCTCAAACTTTGCGTTTCATCATTGATTTTGGCATGATCTGTTACATGTTTGTGTTGGGCATTGAAATGGATCCATATGTACTCTTGAAGTTACCAACCAAGGATGCTACAGTAGCCTATGCAGGAATGCTCTCCACATTCATCCTAGCCGGAGCTATAACCCCATTTCTGAACTATACTCAGGAATTTAAGATGAACTTCACCCTCACCCTCTCTACTGCCCTCTCTAGCACAGCCTCGCCGGTCCTGACCCGTCTAATTACTAGTCACAAAATAGGCAAGTCAGACATAGGGCAGCTTGTGATTGCTGCAGGAATGCACTCTGATTTTATATCCACCCTTTTCATCTCCATTGGCTATATTGCATATCCAATAAGAGAAAAACCTTCAGGTAAGAGTAGACTTCAAGATTCCGTGGAGATGACTATTGCACTAGTTATACAAACTGTGATCACTGCCAAAGTTTCACCCATTATTATGAACTGGGTTAACAATGAGAACCCAGAAGGCAAACCAATGAAAGGCTCACATTTAGTGCTTGCAGTTGCCTTTATGGCCTTGGTTAGCAGCTGCTCAACTGTATACGGTTTTAGCCCCATTCTAAGCGCGTTTATGGCGGGCATTTTCTTGCCAAGTGAGGGGAGGGTATCAAAGTGGGTAATTAGCAAAATCAACTACTTGTTAAGCACCATTTTCTATCCCATTTTTTTCATTTGGATGGGGTTCGAAGCTGATTTCCACCAGTTTGAACCTGGCCAAATAGGAACCTGGGCAAGGTTATTTCTACTCTTTCTGATAGCAACAGTTGGGAAGGTAGCTGGAACAGTACTTTCTGGGGTGCTGTTGGGATTTCGTTGGCCTGAATCATTTGCACTTGGGTTGCTTCTCTCTACAAAGGGCCATTATCAAATTTACTTGGCTATTGCTGCTAAAACAGTAAGTTTCTATTTTATTCCTTTATTTTCAAATTTTTGTTTGAACAAAAAAAAAAAAAAAAATTCTATCCTATTCTTCATTTTACTCTGAAACTTGTAAGATAACTGTCATGTCTCTTGTCATGTAGAAAATGTTTCCAATTTTAGTACAAGGCATGCTTCTGAGGGCCTAAAAAGCAACAGCCATATTTGTTTATTGTAGCATTTGTACACACTAGTTACATTCGACAAACTATTACAGGCACAAACAAAAATGCATGCAGCTTAGGGAAAAAAAAGTGTGACCTGAAAAAGTAATCATAAATCTCCCATAAAAGTGATTCTGCATAAATTTTAAAAAAATAAATAAAAGCATTAAACAGTCAACAAAAACTAAATTAACTCATTTGAAATTAATGCAAGCCAGAATGAATTGGATGTATCGATTCCATGGAACAGGGTAATGCTTCACAAGTAATTAATTAAGTTTCAAATGAAAGACTGCAAACAATGATATCAGATACAACTTAATAAGTGTCAATAGCTATGATTTCCATGCCTATATAATCTTACTGCTTTGTACTCTTATAATCAATGCAGGCTGGTACCATTTCTACTTCAACCAGCACTGTGATGGTAATTGCAATCTTTTTCACTGTTGTGCACGCCCCATCAGTTGTTGCATATATCATCAAACTTGCAAGGAAACGAGCACCGACCCATAGAATAGCACTTCAATCACTTGACCCTTCAAAGGAGGTCCGAATCTTGTTAGGTGTTCATGGACCTCAAGATGCTCCAACTGCCATCAACTTCACAGAAATTTCTCGAGGCACAGCTGACCCTGGAATTGCGATATATCTTACTGACATGATTGAACTCACGGATAACATAGCAGCCACACTCGTGAGAGGCGACGAAGAGGACACAGTGACTGTGACCGACCAGTCAGTGACAGAAATGAGAGAACAAGTCACTGCTGCAGCTCAAGCCTATATAGACCATAATAGTGATGGTGTCAAACTCAGACGACTTCTTGCACTCTCAACATTCAGTGGTATGTCCCAGGATATCTGCCTCTTGGCAGAGGACTTGATGACAGCACTCATCATATTGCCATTTCACAAGAGACAGCGTGCCGATGGAACATTGGATGCAGGCCATCCAGGATTCAGATATGTGAACCGCAAGGTAAAATCAGGAACTTAACGCAAAACTTTAAGTAGCTAAAAAAGCTCCTAATTAGACCCAAGTTCATCTCTAGGATGGGTTTGTCTTACCAAAAACTAAGAGCATCTCCGATAGATGTTTTCTATCTATTTTTTGGAGCAAAAATACCACTGTTCATACCATCTCCATTTTTTAGATTAGATTTACTATAGTACTTCTCTACAAATACACGGTAACTTTTACTATTCATACTTCAAATTTTTTTTCTATTATAGTAATCAGGTATTAAATAAAAAAATATTGAAAGATGTGTAGTTGTTAAAAAATAAATAAATAATGAATGAAAAACTAATATTTAAATGGAATGAAGAAAATGATAGAGAATTTGTTGGAAAGTGTATTTGAAAAAATATGTAGGTAAAAGCTAAATATCACTGTTCATTGTCTAAGCAGTACAAAAATTTGGCTAATCTGCTGGAAATATTCTAAATCAGGGAGTTGGAAGTACATCATTTTAGATCTTTACTTGCAGATATAATTTTTAGGTTATATAAAGATGTTAAATTCCTACATTAAATGCCTTACTACGGTGCTATTAATAAGTATTCCTCATTATTAAAATAAAATAAAATAAAATCCTTGGATAAATAAAATGAAAAGATATTTCATTGATGCTATCTTTTAGACCCTGAAAAGATATCATAATTTGTTTACAAATCAAGTAAAAGAAAATATTGGTTATAAAATATAGAAGCATGGGTTACTTGTCATTAGTTAGTACAAATTTTCATTTTCACTCAAGGAGCTAGTATGATTATTTGAAATCATGAGTTGATCCAAATGCTTCATAAAGACAGTATTTGCTCTGTCTCTCTGTGACAAACAAAGCTCTTTCCATGCTTCTTCCAAATTGTAGCTTGATGATAGCTCTGGTTTTCAACAGGTACTCAGGAACGCCCCGTGCTCAGTGGGAATTCTGGTGGACAGAGGTCTTGGACTGGTAGAAAAAATATCAAGATCATATACATCACTCAATGTGGCAGTGATCTTTATTAGTGGCAAAGATGATAGAGAAGCACTAGCTTATGCCGGTCGTGTAGCATGCCATCCTGGGGTAAAACTCACGGTAATAAGATTCTTAGTGGAGAACAGTTCAGAGAACACGACAAGAAGAGCCGGCAGTCATAGGGTCAATGTTGCCGAGCAGGAAGAGGAGATGAAGCTGGATGATGAGTGCTTTGCTGAGTTTTATGAAAGATGTGTAGCAGGAGGGCAAGTTGCTTACATGGAGAAGCATCTGGCAAATTCAGCTGAGACTTATTCTACTTTGAGGTCATTGGAAGGGCAGTATGCACTCATCATTGTAGGAAGAGGAGGGAGGGTAAATTCAGTGTTGACAGAAGGAATGAATGACTGGCAGCAGTGCCCAGAATTGGGTCCGATTGGTGATGTTCTTTCGGGGTCTGATTTCTCGGTGAAGACCTCGGTTTTGATCATCCAAACAAATAATGTAAGAGGAGAACTAGATGGACTTGATGATGACTTCTCTATCATGTAAATGTCAAACCTAGTGTGATAGAAATAGAACTTAGAAACTAATTGTAACCAAAAAAAAAAAAAAACCAGATCAGCTGTAGAATTATAGTTTATAGAAATTACAACAACCCATATGAGAATTTGACAGTGGGATTGGCCAAGATTAGAAGATAGAGATTAAACGAGCTGATTTTTTTTTTTTTTTTAAAGAAAAAGAAAAACTGGATGGAAAGCAACTGTATGAATATCTGTAAAAATTACGCAGCCTAGTCATTCATTCATTTATGTTCTGTTTAGGATGTACTGCCATGCCTTCCCATTGCAGGTTAATTCCTTAGTTAGATAATTTTTTCATTTTTCAACCAATGTCTTCAGTTAAAAATCCTTCCTGATAAAAGTTGAATGAGGGGAAAAAAATCAAATTTCGGTTGCATTTGGGAAGTAAGTTTAAAGTCAATTTATTTTATTATTTGGCCTATTTTTACTACCATTCAGCTTATCTTTGGTACCATTCATAGATCCCATTACACTTTTTGGTATTATTTATAGGTCTCACTGTATTATTTTAACTAGCTTTTACCTTTATTTATAGTACTTTTAGCAAAAAAATTTCAGTTTTAGAAATAAGTTATTCCCAAACAAATTCATATCCATGTTTATTATTTGAGAAATAACTATATTTAGCAATCCATACAAACTCCCAACTAGAAACTGAAGCAGCCTAGGCTTGTGTCCCTTTTTCTATTCTATGAATTGGTAGATAATTTTGGCTCATCTGAAGGTTCAAACATCTTAGAGCATGTCACACATAATTTTTCAGAAACTTTCATGTTCTTAGTTAAGATTTTTAATAATCTAGATGCCACCAATTACAATTTACCAACACCACATGTTAGCTAAAATAACTTCTACTTCTTTTTTCTTTATTTTTTATTTTTTATTTTTAGAATCATGACAGCTAAAATAACTCGAAGAGCCGTTATTTGCCAACAACGTTTCCTTTTAGCTTCTTATCTTAATTGGTCATGTACAGTTTTTAAAGCCATTTTTAGTAAGTACAACCACACTTCAATGACTTTCAGCAAATAAGCAATCTGCCAAAGACTACGTCCAAAAACACACATAAATCTTGACTTTCAAAATGAACTTATTCTCACTATTAGTGTTAAACTCTTTTTTAGACTGGACTACACTGCCATCTATGAAAATTCTATGCCTTTGAATTATAACTACTTTCCCTCTCCTTTGTATATGTGTGTTTGATAAGAGTCTTATCTCTTTTATTCTTTTTAGGTAAAAGATAAAAGGGTAAAATATCATTTTCGTCCCTAAACTTCCATAAAAGTTCTTTTTTCATCCCTAAACTTTCAAAAGTTCGTTTTTCATCTTTAAACTTTACAAAGCATTTTACTTTACATCCTTCCATCTATATCCGTTAGTTTATATCTTACATGGCTTAACAGAATGTTGACATGACACTTGACTTGGACAAAACTATTTTATTTAAAACATTTTGAACATGTGGCACAAAGTTATTGGCACACATGGAAATAGAAATCTGATGAAATTACCCCCACTGAACCCAACACCCAAACTCCCATAGCGGCAGCCTCAACCGGCGAGTCCGATCAGCTACTCCAAGGCTGCGACCTCCGCTGTGAAATCCCGACCCCATACTGGTGACATTAATTTTTGAGTTGATCTGAATCTTTTTGTCATTGTGAAAGGTTTGCGTGAAGCTTTAAGAAACTTGTCCGACTCTGCATGAATTTTCTTTTTCTTTTTCTTTTTGAAAAACTGAGTTGCTCAGTAACTGAGATGCCATCAGTCTAGTTCCTTGTAGGTTGGTTTGGGGTTGATATTGTTGAATCTTGTTTCTGCTAGTTCACAGGCACCAACAAAGCATAATAAAATAAAGTCTTTGTTGTCCTATTTGCACAATTCAAGGACTTACTGTGGTAAGTCAAAAGAATTGGAGAAGGCAGCGACTACTTAGATTTGAACTGATTTCAGTTTTTTCCTAGTCTTCTTTTTGATAGATTGACAACCCCAAACAACATGAATACACCATCTTCCACTTACATTGAACATGCTTTGCACCGGGAGAGTTAAACCGCCTGATGGTTTTGGGTTTTTGGTTGCCGATTTGGGGTGGGATTTCACAGTTGGGTTTGCCGATTGGGCTCGCCAGTTAAGGCGGCAGCTGTGGGGTTTGGGCATGCGTTTTTGTGGCTGTGTAATAACTAGTAAGGTTAGGTTCTGCCCCAAGTGAAGGGGTACTTTGGACATATTATTATTGTTTTCCCATGTTCCAGTAACTTTGTGCCATGTGTCCAAAATTTTTAAATAAAATAATTTTATCCTAATCAGATACCATGCTAACACTCTGTTACTCCACGTAGGACATAAATTAATAGATATAAACATAGGGATGTAAAATAGAACATTTTGTAAAGTTTAAGAATGAAAAACAAACTTTTGAAAGTTTAGGGACGAAAAACGAACTTTTATGAAAGTTTAAGGATGAAAATGATATTTTACCCAAGATAAAACTAAGTCAATGATGGTCCAGTTAGTTCCATGCACCTTGCTAGAGATCAGAAAACATTGAAATGCTATTGGTGAAGGCTATGGTCAAATCCTCCAATGGACATATTTAATATTCTTCATCACCACATAAAGTTCATTAATCCATTACAACCATCAGATTCAAAGCAGAAGTTTCATAAAATCAGCCCATTCCCTTCAAATACCATTTACAAGAAAATATCACCAACAAAAACAGCTGAACACACTGCTTCCTGGTATGCATTGAATGCATATTAGAACTCCCTTGAATGCTTTGCCATCTCAGTCTGCAAGCAGGGATTTGAAATTATATTAGTATTATAATCTTGCCAGTATAGGAAGTGAGGACAGATCTTAATATCTCAAATTAGTGAACTACAACCAATGAAACATTCATAAACTCTCACTATTTTATGGTCAGTCAGTCAGTCAGATATTTTGCCGTTCAAAGTTATGTCCTCCAAAGAAGGCCAAAATCAATAAAGAAACGATCCACTATCTCATGGACTAGACAAATTGAAGCAATTTCCAGTAAAGCAGCAAATTGCTTGTTTCTACATTTAGCAGGGGGAAAAAATCTTAAATGTTGGTGCATCCTCAATTTTCATTCCAAGTAAGTATCTTTCCTGGATCCCATAGAAAGCATCTTAGTTTTCATCCATCACAAGTTGAAACTCTAAATAGAAACCTGAGGCATAGGATGTTCTGAAAAAATGAAATGATTCTACACCATCTCAGAACTCCTTGTCCTCTAATGCTTACAAATATGATACTAGTTTCTTAACTGTATCCATGAGAGATGCTTGATCATGAAGACATGGGCAAAGAGCAATTAATATTTCCAAATGACATTAAGTATTACATTCTTACTAAAAGCAGGGTAATGAGAGATGTTGTACCTCGAAACCATTCTTCAAATGGTCAAGCTCCTTGTCCAGATCATTGATAGCCTGGTTATATGCCTGCATTGGTGATGACTGGCTAGTGGTGTGTATCTATGGAAATACACCAAAATCATTAAGAGTAGAATCTCTATAGAACATTCAAAAGGAAGGTTTATATAAAACACTCCAACCTATGAACTACAAGAGAGATCAATTCATGGAAAAAAAAAAAAAAAAAAAAAAAGGAATTCTTATCCATCAAGATGTTGTTCAGATGAATCGACAACGTATAATGTGTGTGCACACACAGCAATGTAAAACACCCACAACAACAACAACCTAGCCTTAATCTCAAATTTTTTTGGGGTTTGCCAAGCATCCTCAACAAATCAATCAAAGTTAGCCACCTATGTCATACGCCCACAAATGGACAAACCCTAAATTCATATCTCCAGCACATTAACAACGCTATAATTGCATAAATCAATGAATCAGCCATATACAACTATCATTATGCTACTCCCCACCCCTCCCCCAAACCTCATATTCATACAGATAAGGAATTAATAACATGGAACCCCCCCCCCCCCCTTTCACCCTTAAAAAAAAAACATCATTACACACATACATGTAGGAATCAAGATCATCTAGAATTCTTCAAATACAAGCTCTTGCGTGAGGATTATTTTTGTTATAGATTGATGAAACATTTCTAAAACTAAAACCCATTTGCCCTTTTTGGGGTTTTGGCTTTTGCAACTCATTTTCTGTCACTGACCCATTTGCACATTCTAAAATTTGTGGGTACTTTACTATTTTTTTCTTTAAAGAAGAAAAAATATATTGTAAAACCTATCCAAAAAAAAAAAAAAAAAAACCACTCATGAATGGTAAGAGTTAGTTACCCCATAAACTATAGAGGATTGTAAGCCTAAGGACACGTACAGAAATTCAAAAACAAGCACACCTCTACATACATACGCACAGAAACACTTAAAACACCAAAAAACCCCAAAATTTAAAAAAGAAAAACTTAGGTTCAAATCCTTAGGCATTGTATCTTAGATTCGCCCATCAATTCAACCATATGGCTTATTGGTCAATGTAACTTCCTTGTGTATAGTAACAATTTCCAATGTCACAACATTAAATTTGGAGAATCCAAGGTACAATTTTTAAAACCTTATTTTTTAAAGTACAATTACACTTTAACCAAAGCACACCAATACATACGTCCACAAAGAAACACATAAACACCAAAAACCCCTAAATTTAAAAAGCCAAAATTTAGGCTTAGTTCCTTATTCAACCATATGGCCTATTGACCTGATGATGATGATTAGATGTTCAGTAGCATGGAAAATATAGTATGTTTCCCTTCCCTTCCTTTTTTTTTTTAATAACTATTTTTATACATGTATAATATGTATCATGTAATTATTTATAAAAAATTTAAAAGGCCAAAGGAACTAAGCCTAAACCGGGGCAAGTTGCTAATTGTGATTTAATTTGCATCCTTTAGGACTTCCCACAGATAACCATTTGAAAAGCTAATTTCCTACATTGTCGTTCTAATCTATATTTTAAAAGTTTATTATTTTAAGTTACACATAGTCAATCAGGAAAAGGAACTATATCTCCAATCTCTTTTTACCATTCTATGGTCCATATGGAACCATAGAAATCAAGTGGTTCACGATGGGAAGACCCCAAATCCGATAAATGTTATTCTCACTCACTGCCCAATCTCTTGTATGCAGGTACTAGGAGGCCTTTAGAAATGGACAATCCTAATCTCAAGATCATAGCAGACCAGCAGCAGTTCAGGATGCAATCGTGGAGGCTACAATAAAAGCTAAACACCTTGGTTTTAGACAAACTTTGTTTGTCAGTTATTGCAAAAAGGATTGAATAGGTTCGCAATGAAAGACGTTAACCAAGATGGCAGGAACAACCTATGATGACAGACCTGCATTTTCTAACTTAACAAGGTATAACTTTTCGCACCATTTTTGTACCCAAAAACTATACTGTGCAATGCGTTAGAAGTAGCTTCTCTAGCTGCTCATTATTTGATCCATTACCGTTGGATCTCTCCAAATCTTATGTAATATAACTCATGTCCTATAACTGTTTTCTATTGTATCAAAACGTTAATTAGAACTATTTAGAATTCAAAATAAAGCGATCCAACTCTAAATAAATTTTGAACAAATTAGGATTGAGTTTCTGTAAATAAATTCTAACTAAATTAGGTAAGCTATTTTTTTATTAACCATCAATTGTCCATAAATATATATATTTTCACAAATAGCCCATGCATTGCACAGGTTAAAGACTAGTTTTAAATTAAACTAAAAGCACTAAACTCAAAACACCGTTTTCCAACAGTTTATACAAACGCACCCGAAAATAAGGCCTGAAATGCATAAACTATAAACCCCATTAAAAAACTAAAAAAAAAAATACTAACCCTAACAATGATTTTGTACTGAAGTGGGTGAGGAAGCTTGTAGCCAGCGAAGAGAACATTGGGGTCCCTGTGCAATTGCCTGATAATCACAAAAAAAAAAAAAAAAAAAAAAAAAACACATACACACAAATGCAAAGTGAGATTAGGGATTTGATTAAGCTAAAAAATCAAGTTTAATTAAAATTTGCATACATGCGAAGAATGTTGCCGACGGTGTGGTCTTCTCTCTCGATTGTAAACGACGCCGCGTTGATTATCTTCGTGTCCCTCTCGTACGAGACCCTGTGATTTTTGAACAAAAAAGAAGTGAGGGTTAGAGAGAGAGGGAGGGAGAGAGGGAGGGTTTTTTTTAGAGAGAGAAAGTGTGTGAAATGAAATTACTTTTTGGTGCCTTCGGGGACGACGAAGCGTTCGTATCGATCGGGAGCATTCATAGCTGCAGCTGCTGCTTCTTCTCAAGAACTCTCACTCTGTCTCTGGGTCTTGCTCTGTCTCTCAGTTTTCTTTGTGTGTTTCTGTTTAAAAAGCAGGTTTTGTTTTAAGTTTCACAAATCAAAGGGTACGCGCTAAAAAACGACGTCGTTTCTTTTCTTTTTTCCTTTTTCTTTTTTCTTTTTTATAAATTAAAACATACTATAGAAAACTTGTGAGAAAAAAGGGAAAAAAAAAAAAAAGAGGATATTTGCCTTTAATTTACCAACTATGTGGCAAAATGCTTTTATTTTAAAATTATTTAGTAAAATTTCCCTATTTTTTAAATTTGATTTTAACAAAATTGAGTTGTAGGTGAAACTCGACATTAACAACGTTAAATTTTATGCATATTTTGTCATTTAAATTTTTTTTGAAAATTTAAGTGGAACTCAACTAAGTGGAACTCAACATTAGTTGAGTTCCACTTAAAAATATAATTTAATTTTGAGGATATCAAATTTTATACGGATCTCAACTTTATTAAAATCAAGTTTTAAAAACATGAGCATTTTATTGAATAGACTTCAAACATGGATATTTTACTGCATAATTTGTCAATCAAGGCAAATGCCCAATTTCCCCGAAAAAGAAAGAGGGCATAGGTTTTAACTTTTAGTTTTTGAGAAATTCAAATGAGTGGATACAAAGTAAAAGAGGTTCGCACAATTTTTATTATGAAGTGAATAACAACATACAACTTTCTATAACTCTTAGTGTGCGTTTGGCATTGGTTTAAAACAACAAATTTTTTACTATTTAGTTTATTTTTACTACTATTTATGGGTCTCATTGCACTTTTTGATACTATTCATTGGTCTCACTATATTATTTCAGTTATCTCTTAACTTTTTCTATAGTACTTTCAGCAAAAAAATTTCAGTTTCAGCTAAATAAACTGTTACCAAATGATCACTTAACATTATTATTATTATTATTTATTACTTTTAGTGTTTTTAGTTTAAATGGCACAAGGCCATAGGTATGGCTACGAGGTATTCACTCTTTTTTTTTTCTTCTTTTTTAAAAATTTTAAATTTTTTATTGATTGACAAATATTACAAAATATAACATAATTATTAAAAAAAATAATGATTCGTATTTGAAACTTAAGGGCCCATTTGTTATTATTTTTAAAACAACAGTTTTTAGTATTTAAACAACATTACACGTATTTTCACACACTTTTTTACCTATACGTATTTCTAAAATATACAAATAACGTTATTAGAATAACATTATCAAACGAGCCCTAAGTCACTAATATCTAATTTAACACATTTTTATTTTAGAATAGATCTCTTCCACACACACAAAAAAAAAAAAAAAAAAAAAAAAAAAAAAAGCCTTATCAATCCTATTAAGTTAAGGGAAGTTCAATTAAATAATTTATTCTTAATTATGTTGTAAACAATGATTAAAAAAAATTATAACATTGTTATTATTTTGTAATGTAAACTTGATTGATTGTTCATAGGTTTTTTTTTTTTTTTTTTTTTTTTTTTTTTTTTTTTTTTCCATTGATTGATTGATTGTTATTATTTTCTTAATTATTTTGACGTACACTATTAGTAGGTTTTTCGATCAAAGACTTTCTCAAACTATTCTCAGCAAGTAGGTCGATCTTGAAAGTTCTTATGGACACGTCATCAAAGTCACCCTCTATCTCATTGAACATCTCTCAGTATCTGTCTGAGTACGTTTTCAGGGTCTCCCCTTCTCGCATGGTCATAGACAACAGGGAATCTAAGGGCCGAGAAACCCTACTGCATGTAATAAAGCGAGATCCAAATGCCCGGATGAATTCCTTAAAGAAATCTATAGAACTTGCTCCCAGTCCATCAAACCATCTCATTGCCACAGGCCCCAGACTAGATGGGAACACCTTGCACATAAAGGCCTCCTTCCTGGAGTGGACAGTCATTCTCTAGTTGAAGTGACTTACATGCTCTATAGGGTTTGTTCGACCATTGTATATGATGAACGTTGGCTGAGTAAAACACCGAGGAAGTTTTCCTCCTCCAATTCTGCTTGTGAAAAGTGACCCAAAAATTTGGTTTAACGCCCTGCTTATAGCATTGTTTTCCAGGCCTTTGCAAGATGGCCTTTTATTCCTACGCTCACAGTGGTAATCCTCATCACACGAGAAATATTCACTGGGGGGAGTTCTTGACCTGGGTCTATAACTACCATCCCCATCATCATTGGGAAAAAAAAAAAAAAAAAAAAGCCTAGAATTGGAAGGAGTTTGCCTTTGTCGTTCGCAGTGCGACTTTCTTTTCAAACGATCAATCTCCAGTTGCATGGTTCTAGTGTTTTCCTCATGAAAGACATGACTCCCACTTCGAGACTGGCTCCTACTGGTATGGGTGGTATGAACATTAACTTCTCGGTCCCTTCTCTGCTCAAGATTAAGGAAATGATCTTGACGTTGGGACCCCATGGATTCCTTTTGGTTCGGACCTAAACCTACCATAATTGAACGTTAAACTCACTACAGCACAAGAATTTCCCATAGACGGCGCCAATTGTAAGAACACAACTTGAGTCCTAAACCCAAATGGTAACATGATCTAGGCCCAAAGAGCCCAATACAATGAATTTGTAGAGAGTGAGTTAAAAAACTAGGATCTAGTGAATTGGGTAACAATTACAGTGGATCCAGATGACAATAAAGTAAAGATAGATTGGTTTTATCTAAAGAAAATCGTCCTCGACACAATCTGAGAAGACTAGTTCTTGTATATATCTCTTTTGAATTTGGTTACAAGTCCAATTCTTATTTTTACAGTGTTTTTCTCTCAATCTTTCGATCTCCTTCCCTCAAGGTCTTCTTTCTATTTTATACTACCTTCCTCTTTCATCTCTACCTTCCACGTGTAGATTAGATTACTAATGTTGATCCTTCTCCCATCAGCACCTTCCTAAAGTTTTTGGGAGTAGTTGTAAGACTGAAAATTACTGTTCAGGTATCACTTCCTCATTAATGCGGCCAGAGAGTTTGCTACAGAGTATTCAATGCGGTGGTAGCAACTTTCTCGTAGATATTTCATAGGTTTCATTTGCCCTGTGCTTTCATGATGTATATCCTTATCAATAGAATCTCCTAGGACGTTGCTTCTAGATGGCAGACCAGACCTTCGGACCTCAACTTTGCTCAGCCGAGGAGGCATTCATCCTCGGACCACCTTCTTGGACTCTTATGACCAAATCTCACCTCTTCATTTACTAACACAGACTCCTATAATAGTGTTTACCTGTCCTCAGACTACTTAATGTCTCCAGACGGAGGCCCAATATATATATAGATATATACTACTTGGCTTATCACCCCTACAGGTGATTAAACAAAATTATAACATTGTCATTGTTGTTGTAATGTTAATTTGATTGATTCTTCATAGGTTTTTTTTATTAATTTAAATAAGGTGTAAAAACTTATTGATAATTGTTTATATTTGTTTGAATATATTTTGTAAATAATATAATGAGTTATTATTTATTTTATATAATTTAAAATTATTAATTAAATTATTTACGATGTTATTAGCTTGACCACTGGTTGGACCATAAAATCGATTTTCGGTTCTTTTGACCGTACCGGTTTTTAAAACTATTAAACAACAAATTTTGAATTCTGAAACAAGCCTTAGTGCACTGCTGATCGCCGCTTCTTTGTTTTCATTTTATTTTTTAATAGTTTTCCTTATTTACAAATTGATCATTTATGTATAAATATAATTTGTCTCACTTCAACAATATAATAAATTTAATTGTTTGATTAATAACACGTTAATTTGCAAGATACTTTTTTAAATATGCAAAGATAATTCTACTTTAAGTAAAACTTTGTCAAGTAGGTATACTAATATCATCAACAATAATACCAATTACTCGGGTGGAATTGGAGAGAATCCTCCATCCAAATCACGCAAGAATTATAGTTTTCCTAGATTCTAAATTTAAAACATATGATGTATGCAACATGATTACATTTTTTTTAATATAACTTATTTTATTTTATTTTATTAGAGACAATATTTTATTCTAGCCTAATTTAACTGTATGTGTGTGAAGTTTCATTCCAAAGACTTGAACACTGATCCTTGCTCCCTACCCTCATAAGAGCATTCACATCAGCTTGTCTAAAAGATTCCGTCTATTTTACACCAAAAACCTACTTTTTCTATTTTACACTATCATTTTTACAAAACACCCACATCAGTTCATCTATTCTATCACCCCTCTTATTTAAATAATCAATTTTCTTAATTATTTTATTATTTCTCTCACCTCACCTGTTTTTATACGCGCTCTCTCTCTCTCTCTCTCTCTCTATCATATTTTATGATTTCTCTATCTCTCTCTTCTATCTCTCCATACCTAGTCTCTCCCTCTCGGTCTATCTCTCTCCCTCTCAGTCACAAACCGATCCACATCATCACAGCTCCGATCACCGATCCACAGCTCCGAACACAAGCATCGATCCACAGCTCCGATCACAAGCATCGATCCACAGCTCCGATCCATAGCTGCACCGATCCATAGCTCCAAGCTCCGATCAAGACCTATACCCACGAGCTCCGACCGTTCCGATAAGCACCGATCTGTCTCTTTTTTGTTTTTCCGTTTGGGTTTGTTTTTTTTTTTAGCAAGTATATCTCTGTGTTGGTTTTTCTGTGAGGATGTGATTGTGTGCATCTGAGGAAAAGATTTTTTTTTTAGCAAGTATATTTATGTGTTGATTTTTCTGTGAGGATGTGTTTGTGAGCATCTGAGGAAAAGAAGATGAGGAGTTGAGGTCGTTGTCCACGGAGAAGAGAGAGAAAAATTGGTGCGAACGGAAATTAATAAAAAACTAAATACACATGCTACAGTGCCCATGTAAATTTACACGGGTACTGTAGCTCGTTGAAAAATTTGGATGATTATGCATGATTTTAAATGGACTGATGTAGTGTGTTTTTTGCTTCAAAATGTGTAAAAATGGTCAAAATGTGTATTTTACACATTTATACACAGTTATCCAAGAGCTGATGTGAATGCTCTAAATACTTATCCTTATGGAGTAACTATAACGCTAGCGGCGATCAATATTCTAGATTGGTGTAAGGTGCTCAAATGATAGTACATGTCAATTACTTAATATGTCAAATTTATTGCAAGGCATTGAGATGCGTGATTAGTGTATGATTAGTCAATTTGTGAGTATTTTATTTTATGATTAAGTTTTGGATAAAGAGTAATTGGGAGTCTCACATCCTAAGTATTGTCAAGCACTCCGAGGATGCTAACCAAAGATTGCTTGAGACACAGTAGCCCATCAGAGTTTAGCAAATTGGAGAATACATGTCAAGTTTCATGTTTCCATGTCAATTTCAAATCAATACTAAACATATCTCTTGGCCCTTCAAAACACAACTCCTAAGTGTTTCTCATGAAAATTCATGAGCTTGGGATATGATATGAAGTCTTGTGATTATATATATTTTATTAGATCAAGTGTCGGTATAAAAATGGTAAATTGCTCACGCTTTCTTGAAGTTGGGCATTTTTCCTTCAAACTCATTTAGTGTAAATATGAGTTTTTTCTTTGGGTAAACGAGTAAATATGAGTTTTATTGGAAAGTTGTTCTATGAAATATGATAAAAGTATTATGGACTGTGAACCTTGACAATATATGAGCTTGAGCCTAACTTGTGATGCAAGATAACCTTAGGTCATGAGCACATTTCATGATGTAGATAAGATGTGGGTGGTGAGCCCATCTCATGTGGTGAAAGGCTTATGGGTCATGAGCCTAATATGAAAATATATGGATTTTTTTGGAAAGAAAGGTTGATTTGAGTAGTTGTATAAAATATTGACCTTTTGGGCTTTTACGATATTTAACCCCAAACTCATTATTTATTGTTTGTGTAAGATAATATTGATGTAGCGCGTGTATATAATAAAATTGTACCACGTGGCCATTAAAAAAGAGTTACTAAGGACCAAAAAACATTAATACATATAGGTTTCCATCTCAACCATTGTTGCATCAAACTCTATGAGCATAATGGAAGGCATCTAATTGCTGGACAAAATAATGCACAAAATTTAACAGTGAACAACATTTCCCTTCAAATAACTCCTTATTCATAGGATTCCATAAAAATAATATACACACACACACAGAAGACCTTATAAGTTGAGGGGCAATTGGTTTGATTATTAGCTGCTCCTCGCCCATCAGCGAATGGGAGCCCTATGAGCTGCAAGTGGAGAAAACAAGCCATCCTCCCCCACCTTAGGCAAGCTTGCTATGAACTGAAAGGTGAAAGGCAAGCTATGGTACTAAATAGTTGGCATCTATCTCCATCACACTCCTCCAAAACCATACCCAATAAAGCATAAAAGTTAAGAGTGAATTGGAGCTCCATCACTAGAAATAATTGTTCCAAAAAAGATAAGGGGCTCTTCGACCTAAACACAAACATCATCAATACCTCGAGCATATTTTGATAGTTTGTGGTCTACTTCGTTTTCTTATGTACAAATGTGAGAAGTAGTTAAGGAATTTGATAATGATTAGAAAAAAAATAGACTTCGAGGCATGTTGAAACCACCTTTTGGTTTTATTTGGTATGGTTATAAACATTTTTAATTGAATTGAGAATTAAATGTTAAGGAATCTTCATTTAATATTACTTTGAATAGGAGGTAAACTCCAGCTCATAAACAAATTAAATTTACATGTTTTCGCTTTGTTCATTTTCTTCTCATATAATAATACTAATAATTTTTTTAATAAAAGAACTATGCATTTTTAAATGGCTTACTTTCATTTATTTTGGATTTCAAGACTTAGTTTAAATTCATATATTTAATTTATTTTTGTATTTTAGAATTGACAAAATTACTTTAATTTGACAACCTAATCTAACATAATAGTTTGGTGTTTACAACTAAACACCTTAACACAACTAAACCTGATTTATGCATACCTTAATTGATATTTTAGTAATAAAGTCTCTTATACCCATAAGTTAAAATTCCATTATACTTATATATAAAAAATAGTAAGCACTGATTGGTAGAAATATCAAATATACACGTCCACCATAGCTATCATTTTTTTTTTCCATCCACCAATCCCAACTTATCAAATCTACAAATCATATATATATTCTCTTATTCTAAGTATTTCTCCTAAATATTACCGGTGTGCAAACATCAATCATCAAATCCTGATACGGCTTTACTTCCCAATTGGCTTATATTAACCTTTCTTTACTCTGACCTTTTTCAACCCAACCTCTGATTCTGATTGCTCACACATCCTCTGATTAGATCCTACCTTCCCGCACACTATCCCCCCAAAACTCTGCGTTTAAATCCCCCATTCCCTCCTATATCCCTCACCACATCATAAACCTGCCAAACACGCACACATAACCCATCCATGGCCGCTTTAAATTGACCCCCCCCACCCCCCCCCCCCCCCCCAAAAAAAAAAAAAAAAAAAAAAAACCCTCCAAAAACCAAAACCCCCCTTTTTATTTTTCACTTTTTTTAATATTTAAAAACTTTTTGAACCCAAAAAAAAAAAAAAAAAAAAAAAAAAAAAAGTTTTTTGCTAGCGAGCGATCCCTAACACTTCACTCAGCCAAAACTCAAAAATAATTCAAATTCCAACAATTTTTTCATCTACATGGCCTTTCACGTTGCTTGCCCAATTACATGGTACCCTTCACTCTCTCTCTTTCGCTCTCTTTATTTCTCTCTCTCTCTCTCAAACACTTCGAGGGCGAGAGAATATTTGTGTTTTTCTTTTTTCTCTCTTTCTCTCTTTCGCGGCTCTGAGAGCTGTGTTTTTTGAATTTGAAAATTTCTGTGTGTGTTTTTCTGCAGCCGGCGAATCTGTTTCTGTCCGCTAGGGTTTCCGCGGGGGCTAGAGAATGCGAAGGCGAGGGGGGAGTTCGCGGAGGAGGTATCGAGGATCGAGGAGTTTCTGAGGGACCCGTTGGGGATAAGGTTTAGGGAGAAGAGAGGAGGAAGGGAAGAAGGATGGAAAGATACGGTTCAGGTTTTGGTTCCGAAGGTGGTTCCGCCTCCGCCGCCGTTGCTTCCGCCGCAGGTTCTGGACGGCGGCGGTGGAGGAGGGATTGGTGGCGGCGGCGGCGGGGGAAATGTGGTGGATGAGGTGGCTGCTGCTGCCTCCGCGCAGAGCAAGCGCATCGCGCTGCAGAAGAAGGCGGCTGCTGCTATGGTTGCTGCGGAGGACTATGCTAGGAGGTTCGAGTCCGGTGATCTGGCTGTGGTGAGGTTCTTGGTTCTCAGTTGGTTTGTAATTTGAATTTTAGTGGATTTTGGTGAATTAGGTTTGGTTGAAGCTTGAATTCTGTGGTTGAATTGTAGTGGATTTTGGCAAATTAGGTTTGGTTGAAGCTTGAATTTTGCAGTTTTATGTGTAGGAAATAGTTTGTTTTATTTATCTATCTGTGAATTTTCACTTATGATTTTGTGAAAGCTATATATAAAAAGATTTAGGTTTGTATTGGTGGTTACTCGATATTATATTTTTGCTATTCAGTGTTCTAATTGGAGCTTGAAGCCTTGAATCGCAGAGAATGTGGCACGTTTCACTTTGATGTAGAGTTTTGATAATTTGCATTTTCATGCGTTTTAGTTAGTTGGAGTTTGGTATAAAATTCCCCTTTAAAATTTTATATGATATTGTTTTTTTTTTTTTTTTTTGTTTCTTGGTTCTCAATTGGTTTATAATTTGAATATTTTAGTGAATTTTGGTGAATTAGGTTTGGTTGAAGCTTGAATTGTAGTGGATTCTGGCAAATTAGGTTTGGTTGAAGCTTGAATTTTGCAACTCTATGTGTAGGAAATATTATATTTTTGTCATTCAGTGTTGTATTTGGAGCTTGAAGCATTGAATGGCAGATAATGTTGCATGTTTCACTTTGATGTAGAGTTTCGTTATAGATAATTTGCATTTTCATGCATTTTAGTTAGTTGGAGTTTGGTATAAAATTCCCCTTAAAAATTGTATGAAGCTTTGAGCTTGTGAACTATAAGTTATATGATATTGTCTTTTTGTTTCTTATTTTGAAAATTTAAATCCGATGATAGTTTAGGTCATTCATTTCTCATCAAAATTTTAAATTGTATCCTGTTGGATGTTTGTATTGCCCTTTTTATTGCGATGAAAATCTAGAAAACATATATATGTTAGAGAATTGAAAATGAACTTGCACCCTCTATTCTAGAAGATCTAGAGAATACTAATGAGGTTGTAAGCAAAGTGTTTTTCATTTTCTTTTGCAATCAATTTAGTTTTTACTCATTTTATGTGCAATGGCATTGTCTTGATGAGATTGAAAAAAAATTCCCAGTTTGCGTTAGGTGGATTTTTATGCTTGCAATTTGGGATTCTTTGTTTGTATATCATGTTCTTATTTCTTGGTGTTACTATATTGATATTAATTGGGTTTTTTTTTTTTTTTTAAACAGGATGTTTCAAGAGGTCAAGCTGGAGAAGAGCAGGGTCTGTCTAACATGAATGTAATGTGCCGGCTGTGCTTTTTTGGTGAAAATGAAGGTAGTGAGAAAGCAAGAAGGATGCTTCCATGCAAGAAATGCGGCAAGAAGTATCACAGGAGCTGCTTGAAATCTTGGGCTCAACATAGAGGTAAGATTTACTGACCAAAAGTATATATGACCCTATAAGCTACATGTATTCTCATTTGTGGGACTTGATTGCAGATCTATTTCACTGGAGTTCATGGGTCTGTCCCTCTTGTCGGATTTGTGAGGTAAATGATGATGTGCAATACTGGTGAACTCTTGTTATTAAGTCTTTTTATGATTGAAATTCAAAGTTCTTCTTTCTTTGAATCTCTAAATTGGAAGTTTATTGCTATTTATCCAGTTCTGCTATTCCCTTTTTTATTGTATGATTATTATTTTGTTTCTGTAATGCTAGCACAATATAAGTACATGGTACAACATAACCACAAATACAGTGTGTCATCATATCATGTCTTATATCTTATGATCATATAATATGCCTCTGTACCTTTTTCAGTCAATCAGTTCCAATGCATCTACTTTGACATTTCATATAAAGAAGATTAAAATTGCGAATGCAAAACAACACAAAAACATGGTCAATAGGCTAGTAAAATGGACAAGAGGAAGTCTTATGAACTGAGATGATCCAGAGCATTACACTGATTGTAATTTTCATTAACATACAAATCACATCAATTAACTGGAAACTTATAGCATGAAAACTTATGTCCTCTTCAACCAGCAAGTAGCAATCAAGATCAGTGTAAGTCCATAAGAAATGAGTTTAAAGTGCTTATATTTTCCAGATGGATTTCTTCCTCTATGTGCAGTACAAGAATATTGCCCAAAATAATTTTTTCTTCTGTCCATCATGTAACATAAGTTGGTTGTGTTATTTTATCACAACCTTCAATTAAATTGTAGAAATTCTGGAAGTTTTAGCCTATTTGCTGCTTTAAGGTGTCTAGCCCTTAGAGTTGCATTAACATCTTATATTTACTCACCGATGTTCTGCATATCTGGTTGTTTCATGGTGTTTTCACACTAGATATAGATTCATTACTGGCTGATTGCATAGTTGATTTAACAATTAACATGCTCTGCTCTCTTTATAATTAATATCCTTTGATCTTATGCATTATTGCTTTCTGATTTCTCTAGGTTTGCCTGAAAACTGGAGACCCAAATAAATTTATGTTCTGTAAAAGGTGCGATGGGGCTCACCATTGCTACTGCCAGCAGCCATCTCACAAGGTAGGGTGTAAAATGCTTGTTCTGAACTTCTGTTATCTTGATTAAAAGAGGTTGCTCATATTTGTTTTTTGATAATGCAGAATGTCAGTGCTGGGCCTTATTTGTGCCCAAAGCATACAAGGTGTCACAGCTGTGGCTCCAATGTCCCGGGAAATGGCTCAAGTGTAAGGTATTGATTGTTATAATCAAAGTTCACATATATAATAGGTTCTTTTGTATAAATTTGATGTTCATTGATATTGTGATGAATAAGTTGTAAACATCTAAATATTGGGTTTTGGCACTACTTCATGTGCATCAGGCTTTCTAGAGGTTTGTTTGTAGGTTGGACTTCATTTTTGGTGTGAGCTATCATCTCAATATGAGAATTTGGAGAAAAACTTATCAAAAAGATTTTGGAGAACAATTCAATCCTCTGTGGAAGTTTTAGTTTGGTTTATTGTTTAATTTATATGATTTTCTTCTTATATAGTTATGATTTTATTTGCTCCTGTATATTAAATTGCCAATGGTTTTTTGGACCAAATGGCGCACCTCTTTCCCCATAAACAAGGGGTTACAGTACATATATAAAAATAAATAAATAAATAAACATGGGGGTTACAGTGAGGTTCCATATGAACATATGATTTGCGTGTGTATAAAGAAAAGGAACTTAATGCCACTTATTGTTGTTTTCACTTCTCTTTTGAAGTTCAGAGTAAAGTGACGTTACACACTGAGTTTTATGTTTGTTCTTTGCATTTTCAAGTATGACGGCTGACCAATTTTTTTATGACCTTGATCTGTACTTATCCACAAACTAAGTACTCCTCTTCATGATTTCTTTTTAACTTTACAGGTGGTTTCTGGGTTACACTTGCTGTGATGCATGTGGAAGATTGTTTGTGAAGGGGAATTATTGCCCTGTTTGTTTGAAGGTATCGATTATTATTATTATTTTATAAAATTCATGGGCTTTCTGATGTTCTTTTACAT
Organism: Quercus mongolica; assembly: GCA_011696235.1. Classification (NCBI taxonomy): domain Eukaryota; kingdom Viridiplantae; phylum Streptophyta; class Magnoliopsida; order Fagales; family Fagaceae; genus Quercus; species Quercus mongolica. The sequence continues at coordinate 7,876,518 of CM022236.1, read as the reverse complement.
TATTCAATTGGAAAGCATTGTTTATGATTAATATGTTTAGTTAGATGCTTTTTGATGAGGGGGAAAAGTTAATGTGTTATAGTTGTGCATGTACATACGTAGCCAATGTGCTCTAGCTCAAATGGCACTTCCTCCACTTGTAAGAATAAGGGGGAGGGTGAGGTCATGTTTTTAAGACCCATAGGGAAAGTACATGCATGCATGTAACTTCTTTAGTGTTTGCAATTTGTTGTTTCCTTGTGTATGTGTACGTGTATGCGTGAGAGTGTTGATATTTGATACCTCTCTTATCCAAAGAAAGGAAAAAGAAAAAAAAGAACTTGACTAGATGTGTTTCTCCAATTTTGTAGGTATATAGAGATTCAGAATCAACACCAATGGTTTGCTGTGATGTTTGCCAGCGCTGGGTGCATTGCCAGTGTGATGGCATCAGGTTTCATTCATGCCTCTGTTCTTTGATAGACCTAATGTGTTTGAACTATATTCACATGTTTTATTGCAGGCTTCTGAGGATGGATCATTATTAAAGATTGGTTACCATAATAAGAGTTTGTGATTATGATAATTCTTCTTCCCTATTAGGTTTTGTAATTGAAATCTACGTTAATATTGCTAGTTTAATTGAAATCTGCATGAATATTGCTAGTTTTGTCCAAGTCCTTTTTCTGCTTTGGTGCCCTGTTTATTGGTACTGTTCACATTTAAAGTACAGCATCTCCCTCTTCACAACTTGAAATGATATATATGTTGAAACCCATAAAATTAAGGTTCTTTAATTTTTTATCCGTTAAATAATCCTTTAAATCCAACCTCAAAGCCATCAGAACAGCTGCTGCCATTGAATTCCGGCATCATTCTTTCTTCAATTAACAGGGCTCATGCTTTTCTTTCCTTCCCTGACCAGTTGATTAACCTACAAGTCCTACATCTCTTCTACAATCCTAAGCCCTAAAATAAAATTTTTGAACCCTAGCCCACTACAAAATCAATAATAAGCTGGTTTTGAGTGCTCTTTGACATTGGTGAAGGAAGATGACTTCCTCCTTTTGGGGAAGGCCAGGGCTTAGGGAAAGAACAAAAAGGAAGCTGTTTACTTACCATAAGGGGAGGCTATTGACACATTATTGAAGAAGTTAAAGTTTTTTTTTTTTTTTAAACAAATATTTCTATTAGTTAATTGAAAGATATTGCTAGTAGTTGCATGAGAGTGGCTAATGGCAGCTCTAGCAATCTACAACAAATCAAGACATGCAATACCACAAACAATCAATTGAAACTCGGTTCAACTGGAGGAAGTTACTTTTATTTGTTTATTAAATATTTATGTATATGTGTGTGTGTGTATAGTTTATTTGACCCTTCTGAAGCAGGCAAATAAAAAATTAAGAATAAAAGGGTTGTTTGCAATAGTTAAATGTTCTGATGTTGCACCTTCTTTATCTGCTATCAAACAAGAATGTGACGATTACTTGAACATATCAGATCAGTGAGGAATTTTTGATGGAATCTCTCATTTTCTCCTGTTTTAATTAGCTCTTATGTTTCTTGCATAGGAGTAGCATATATTGAACCCTGACCTTAGAAATCACTCCCAATATAACTGATCTGACCCTTCAAGAAGTAAAACCTTTTTTTTTTCCTTGAGTTCTAAAGTAGGTGAATTAGTTTTTAACTTTCTGATATTAGATTGCTGATGACCAGAAATAATGTATTGCAGTGATGAAAGATATCTGCAGTTTCAAGTGGATGGAAATCTACAGTATAGATGCCCCACATGTCGTGGGGAATGCTATCAGGTTTGGTTGAAAAGAGAGTTCTTGCATGTGTTTTGTCCCTTTTTTTAGGGGTTGCTGAGTTTGACTAGTTTTTTTTTTTGTACCTAAAATTTTGTTTCAGGTCCAGGGTATTGAGGATGCTATTCAAGAACTGTGGAGGAGAAGAGATGAAGCTGATCGGGATTTGATTGCTAACTTGAGGGCTGCTGCAGGTTTGCCAACCCAAGAAGAAATATTCTCCATATCACCTTATTCAGATGATGAAGAAAATGGTCCTGTGAGATTAAAGAATGAATTTGGCCGGTCCTTGAAGTTTTCTCTCAAAGGGTTAGCTGAGAAGTCACCAAAAAAAGCCAAGGATTATGGAAAGAAATATTCAAATAAGAAGAATGCAAAGAAAAAAGTATATGAGGCACCTTTGACTGGTAAAACAGAATCGCATGAGAGTTTTGAAGGACATAATGATACCCAGTCTTTTGGATACAGTGTGGATGATGACAAGAATGATGATGATAAGCAGTCCCATAGACCAGAAAAATATTCATTTTCTGTGGCTGGAACTCTGAATCATACTGATGGGGTTTGCACAGTCAATCAGCCTGGGGTTTTGAAGCACAAGTTTGTTGATGAGGTGATGGTGAGTGACGAAGATAAGGCTGCTAGAGTTGTTCGAATTAAGAGTAACAAGCCTCATGTTTTAGATACTGGCGAGGACTCTGGAAAACATGCTAACAAGTCAAAAAATGTGAAAGGAAAGAAGTTAGTTATAAATCTAGGTGCTCGAAAAATAAATGTAACCAACTCTCCTAGGTCTGATGCTTCAAGCTTCCAAAGAGAACAAGATCTGATGACCTCCAATGGTATGCCTACAATTTTTAACTTTTCCTTTTTATGTATTATCAATTATAATTAGGCGAGGATGATTATTACGAGCTTATTAGGTGAAAGAGGAGGATAGATTAGTGTGTTTTCCTGTTTGTGTGTGCTTTAATAAGAATTCACAGTTATTGCAACAAGCTTTTTTTAGTTCTCATGGGTTCAATATAGTTTATCTTCCTCATTTGAATAGAGACACCTTATTTATATATTTTGTCTTCCTCATTTATATATATATATATATATATATATATATATATATAACACTATATTGTCTGTCATTCTCGGCTTACAGTGATGGTCTAGACTATCCTGACACAAGCTTTTGGCTGATGATTGATAACAGTTAATCTTTGTGGTTTTGCCTTTTGCATTCTAATGATTTAACCGATTAAAAAAAACATTTTATAACTTCTAAACTGATGTTTAATAGCTACTATAATGATTGTATATACCTAGTGCTTGGACCTACATCATTCTCTTCCCCATATTTACTCATTAAATGTCTTATGGTTCTTATTGTCCTCCCATCCTTTTTTCAGCTTCGTTTAGTAATAGATTTCACTTTCAACATCTCATTTATGTAAATTGTTTCTTTTATGCTCCTGTTTCTTTGGTTCTATTGTTTAGCTTTTTCTTCGTTTTGCGTATTATACCAAGAAGGAACCCAAAATACTTGTTTTTAATATAATTTGTTTGACTTTATTGTTTACGTAGAGACTAATATTTTTAGTTTATTGACAAATGATAAATATTACCCTCTCTCCCTCTGTGCGTATGACTCTTGGTTTCATGTTCATTAGCAGGCAATGTGAGTACAAGCCAGTGGAAGACGAGTGACAATTTTATGGCAGATAGACAGGTTGGCACTGCTAAACCTGGAGATGGTAAAGGTAGGATTTTTTTATTTATTTATTTTTTCTTTCTGGCTTCCTCAACTTCTTAGTTCTCAGTATACCTCTGATTCTCATTAATGGATGAATTTGCAGGAGACAGAACTGATAGCATTGGCCAAGTGAAACTTTTGAAGGTTGCTGGGAAGGAAGGAAATTTGATAAAGTTGGGAAAAGTTAGATCAGATGTTTCTGATTCAAACCCCAAATTTGGCAGATTGAGTAATGCTGATGCAAATGAAAATAGTACTCAAGAGCCTACACGTATTTCATTGGGGAAGAGAAACAATGAAGGAAATGCAGCTGCAGCAGGGTCTTTGGGTGAAGTAAGAGGTAGCAAGGTATTGCTGGGGAAACCATCAGAAAGCAGGCCTGAGACTTACAATGAAGGTAATGATGATTATGGTCAGGCACCTGGTTCGCATTCTTTGCCAAAAGATTCCAAACCTTTGCTGAGGTTCAAATTTAAGAAACCCACTGTTGAAAATCAAACTTCTCCTCAGCCTGAGGAAGAAAGGAGTTCTATCAAGGGCCAAAGGTCAAAAAGAAGGAGACCATCTCCCTTCATGGATAAAACATTATCTAATGAAGATGAAGATGTGACACAGTTGAATCAAGACAATTTGATGGATGAGATCATGGATGCTAATTGGATACTGAAAAAGTTGGGTAAAGATGCAATTGGAAAGAGAGTTGAAGTTCATCAGTCATCTGACAACTCATGGTAAGTTTTTCATTCATGATGAAGGAAAAATATAGAAAAACACAGCCCATGAGGAACAGTGTGTTTTAAGCTGAAGTCGTTCTTCTCTTCAAGCCTTTACCCACCAAACTCTGTGCGCCTTCCCCCCCCCGACCTTCACAAAAAAAAAGGGGAAAAATAAAAATTAAGTGTTCATTGCTGTTTTATTGCAAATGTCATTATAAATGAATGATGAACTTGTGCTATAAATCCTTCAATTTGTTGATTACTTTGTTGAGCAATGTTTGTACATTGTGGGTTTAATTGTATTTCCTTGTATTTTTATCCAGGCATAAGGGAGAGGTTACCAATGTAATCGAAGGCACATCGTTGTTATCTGTTACCCTAGATGATGGTAAAGTGAAGACTGTGGAGCTTGGCAAACAAGGGGTTCGCTTTGTTCCTCAAAAGCAGAAGAGATCAAAAACATGAAGACAGGTAGTTATTGTCCGTAGGCTTTCTTCCATGTTAAAGATGAAGAGGCAAATTCTTCATTTCTAGAGGCCCCAAGAAGTTCAGAGTTTTATTCTTTGGTTGCTTGTAGTGCTGCTGATATCTCATTGAAGGATTGTTGGCTGGGCTATTCATTCTCTCAATAGCTTATCCCATTCAACCAGGGTTTTATTCTACAAGTTAAAAAGTTAACCATATTTCATTTTTTTTTCTTCAATTCTCCTTTTACATGTATCTGAATACACTTTGATTCTTAGATGTAGCTCTGCTTTAGCCGCCACTTGTTTGTGTGGAACTCAGACATTTAGGAGTCCACTGTAACCAATTAGGAATGGGTGGCATGAAAAATATTAGCTCTTGTTAGTGAGTACTCTGTGGATAACATACTTCATCTATTAGCAATTTAGCATTGTTAAAAGGGGGTTGAATTTATCAAAGGTGCTAATGATCTCTTATTCTCAAGTCTCAACTACTGAAAAGAACTAAACTTGTGTGGTATTTAACTATTTATCACTATTTAATAAAATGATTTTCCTCTTCCTATCTTATTGTGGATCATGTAACCTTATCAATTTGTTCTTTCTTAAGAAAAACAATTCTGTCAATTCAGGAGATCTGTACAGAATATAGTTGTATGATTGTGTCGACAAAGTTGATTGCACCACTGATTACGACAACTTTGTTTTGAGGGGTGAAGTGATGTAACATTACTAGGTGGCACAGCAAGCCAAGGCTGAAAATAGCAAGAAAATTGTGAAAATGGGGTCAGCTGAACAATTAAAGTTGAAAGTTGGTTGGACAGTGAGAGACCCACTTCTTGTTGGAATGAGTGGTTTAAGAAACCTGAGAGAGAGACTAGCTCTTTCTTTTTACTAGCTCGAAGATGGGCTAGCTATCCTGCTAGTCCAGATAAAATTCTACTGACCAACTTAAAAAAAGCACAGTATTGGATTAGCTTGTGGCTATCCGAAAGAACTTCGAGCTATCGAGCGTGGTCCAAACTAATAAATATTGTTTCTTAAACAAAACAAATATTTTATTATGGATAATGATATTAACACACTTATTATTGCACACTCATCATACACACTTTTGAAAACATGATTTCTATTAGAATTATGGTTTAAGTGATTAAATTCACTATTTTTTAACAGCTTAAGATTTTGGGACAATTGGTAATTTAACATATTCTCAAAAAAAAAAAAAAAAAAGAGTTCAAAAGAAGTATGTATGGAGTGTGCAATAGCGAGTAAGTAACAAGATTTTTCATTTTCCCTTTTGCAATAACTCTCTCTCTCTCTCTCTCTCTCTCTCTGAGTATGCAATGGCTGTGGGATGGTCGATCTTGGTCATTGGGTGACCTATTTTGATCGTCCTATTTGTTTGTGAATAAAATAAAATAAATAATTAGTATTTAATAAAGTAGTAAACAAATAGATAATCTAGTGAGGTGGGACTAAAAAATGAGTTAGGTAAAAAAAAAATTCTTTAATTAAATTTGACTAAAATTTTGCCTAATCCACATAAATGATATTAAATCTTTAATAACAAACTTCAAAGATTGTTTGATCAAAAGCCTTGCACTTCAACTAGTTGACACTTCTTAATGTTTCTAACAAAAATATTTAGAGTTCAAATCTTCCATTTCGTTGTAACTTTTCGAGTTATCAAAATAAAAAAAAAATAAAAAAAATAAAAAAAAAGAAAAAAGAAAAAAGAAGAAGAAGATAGCCTTGCCCGACTAAGTTGACCAGCTCTTCAAGGCATTCACTAACAAATAGTCAACCTCGCATTTGCTTACACATAGTCAATCTAGTGAGCCCATGCATAAGTCTTTTCGGTTTGTTTGTTTGGTTGTTTTGTTTTATTTTTGCTTTTGGCTTTTTTAACCCTTGTACTACTTTTGTTGTTTTCCATGAAACGTCTGAGTTTCAAATTCCTCCCTCCAATTATCTCCAATTATCGAATTATTAAATAAATAAAAAACAAAATATCTTTATCAACTTCCAAAATCTTAAGTAAATAGAATTTAGGATACAAAAATCTATTTACACAGCACATCATAGACTTGTCTTGTTCTATTTCAGATTTCTGTGTAGAAGAGAGAGAGAGGGGTGATATGAAAAAAGAGTTGCATGGTTGACAAAAATGCAAATAAAATCATGCACAAAGTATGAGAACATGAATAAGGATTTGAGTGCAGGAAATAAGCATCGAGGTTTCACTTATATCTTCACCACCATTGAGAATATGGAGTGGAGGGTATTGCAGAGAACATGGTTTTGTGTCCTTCACAAGGATAAACATATGGTGATTGACTGCAAATCCACCACTGTTAGTTCTTGAGTATTGCTACAAACACATTTCACAGTATTTATCAAGGCTTACTGAATTGAAAAATTATTATTAATTTTGGCGCGCTAGAAACACTACTTTATTATTTATCATTCATAACTTGCCACCTTAACGATTGTGAAAAATTTGTGAGAAAAATTGTGTCTTTAGACTTATTGTTGTGGATAACAAGAGGTGTAGTACTCATTTAAGGTGTACGATCCTGCTTCACCATCTTTGTGTAGAATAATGACCAGTTCAAGTTTGTTATATTGATCAACATTTGTGCAACTTCAAGTCAATGAGATGGTGATGAACTTTCTTTTTTGGTCTTTTGGTTTAATTAAGTTTAGGCAGTAGAACATGAACTAGCATCTGCACTAGCAGTGGTAAAATTAGAAAACATTTAACAAAAGCAAGAAAATTGAACTAAGCTATCTATGCAGATTCTAATTTCTAATATCAGCAATCATAGAATTAAAGATTTAGTTCTCATCTCTTTCACCCTTAATATGCACTCAGAAGTCTGAATTCCTTTCATCTTGACTGTACAGCAATCTTAGTTGAAGCAATCTGGACCTATAGTTTTCTTGAGAATTGCGAGCATGATAACATGGATGGTCCCGACTATAGGCTGCAGCTTTTGATAAATGCAGACAATGTTACCAGCATAACCGTAGTACTGGAGTTGTCCAGATCTGACAGCCTGTTTTTGATAGAAGCCCATGTAATAAAGCCATGGTACGATTGATTGTTTGAATTGATGGTGTTGAACTTTATTTCAGTTACATGTATTTATCTCTTCATGTTGAAGCAGATGTGGTTGTTTCATTTGACCGCCAGATCTGTCCAGTCTCTTAACTATGCTTCTGTTTTTCTTTGTATTCCGGCTACATGGAGTAATGCTAGCTACACAATTTTTCACAATGGCTGAGATGTTTGCTGTGATTGGAGGACTGTCGCTTCCACTTGGGTTTACTACTAACACTACTTTTATTATGCACCAAACACAACAAGCTATAATAGCTGTTGTGAAAAATGTTGTGTCCCTAGAACATAATATTTTTTTATTTGCTTTTGTTTTCTAAAGGTAGGAATTTAAGATTGTTAATAAGCATGCTAAAGATCTTCTTTTTAGGTGGGGAGGGGGGGGGGGGGAGGGTGTACTGTATTGCCTTTTAGGAAAAGGAATACCAAGCTTTTCACTCTTCCTCAAATTATTTGATGCACTGAACAAGTAATTGCAGCATGGAGAAATCCTTCTTTCTCGCCTATAAAATTAGGAAGTATTTATTTGCTAAGGGCATACACTAACCAACACATTAATGAAGATGCACCTGCCCATGTGTTTGTTCTCTCAACTTTCAACAAAGACTGTCTTCATGCTGCTTACCAAAAAAAAAAAAAGAAAAAAAAAAGAGAAGAAAGTCTTCATTTTTAGCCAAGTAAATTGAAAGATAATAACAGGACTCAATAAAGCTATTATTCAACTGCTTCCTAGGCAATATGGGACAACTTCCATAGGGCCTTAAGAATTATTTCCCCTTTTCGTTAAGGAGAGGAATGGATGAGAACATGAGGTCCATTGTTAGAAACCTCAAGCGCATTTCATAAGAAGATAACTTTAGTGTAAATAGAAGATGTGACATTGTGTTACAAAGTTGTACTACAAGCCAAGAGTTGAAGAAGGTGTTGAAAATGAAAGGGCCTCTCATTTAATTGGGATTGGTTGAACAATATGGTTGGTTGCAAATATAAAGCAGGAGAGTGGCATTGTGCATAAAAGGGTTAGTGGCCAAACATTAGTGGGAGAAGAAGACTAAAAAGAAGTAAATCACTTATTCAAAGTATACTTTTGAGAGAAAGAAAGAAGACAACATGGAGGAAGCAAAGGGAGTTGTGAAACACATATTTGTAGCAAAGTTCAAGGATGGAACTACACCTAACCAAATTGACCATCTCATCAGAGAAATGGCCAATCTTGTCAACCTTATTGAGCCCTTGAAGTCTCTCATGCTTTCAAGAACTAAAAAAGCTTGTTTGTGTTATTATGGATCTTTACAACATCTGTAAGGCTCTGATCTCACTCTTGTTATGCAACTTGAGAATATGTATAAGAGATTCAGAGATGCATGCCTTTTTGAATAATAAGATATTGTATCAAAGCAGCTGAGGTTGACTTTGGATAAAGAGGGTAGTGAGAATCTGCCACTTGCATGTGATATACTCTCAACAAAATCCTCAATTTTTTCACAGATAAAGATGTACAACTCATACACGTATGGAGCGTATTGAAGACTTGAAGTTACTCAAAAGAATTACAATCTCAAATATAGAAGATCTATAAAAACCAAAGAAAAACATAGACTGTAAATTGCATAAAATTGTCATCCAGTCATACAAATATTTTAAAAAAGAGGACATAATTTCAAGCCAAAGATGCACAACACCATCAAGGGTCCTAGAATTCCTCTTTCTCCAAATTGTCCACATTAAAGCCTAGGGGAACAATGTTTAAATATTTAATCCTCCATTTTATCAATAAAGTTACATGATTTAAATATGCTATAAATCCATATTAGCTCAGAAGCATTTTTACTTGGGTAGAAAAAAGAATCAGAAGAAAGAGAATAGTTTTAGAGTGAAGCCAAATTTGATATACTACCTTGTCAAATGATCTAGTATACATTTTAAACTACAGATTATTTTTATTTTTATTTTTATTTTTTAAATCTCTCTCCTTTAACTGTTTACTCAAGTCATTTTCCATCTATTGCTAAAGGGTCATTTAGGTGAAAGCTTTCTTTGCATGTCCTACTTAGTGCTTGGTATTGGTCATTTCTAGGATTGAGAATTTGTTTCCAGTCATTTTGAAAGTCTTTATGCTTTTTAAGCAAGAATCAGATATACAATTCCTTCAAAAAGGAAGGAAAATACTGTAAGAATGCTACAGCATGAATAATCTCCTGAAATAGTTCCCATGACTTCTCATATTGTTGTTGTATACCCCAATTCGAAAACATGAAAGACTGAAGGAACATTTTGTGCACATCTTTCAAATTCTAAATTGGCTTTTTAGCTTATCACAGGTATAATATGTGTTTAATTATTTGTAGCCAAATGCTGATTCAATCTGTTGGTGAAATGATGCTCTTAGGTCTTCAAAACCAATAATTTTTTTTAGTGAACTTTGATAACTGAAACACTGGTTTATGACCTTGAACAGACTTCATATATGTAAATGATTTTTGGTCATGTTATGTGATTAACAGGGGCAAGGATGTAAGTGCTGGGAACAAAAATCAAGGTTTCACTCATGTCTTAGAATCCACTTTTGAGAGTATGGAGGGTGTTGCAGAGTATATTGCTCATCCTGCTCATGTTGAATACGCAAAGGCACTCCTGCCTCATGTGGAGAAGTACATGGTGATTGACTACAAACCCACTACTCTTAATTTTGGATTGGAAGGCTGATAGCAGTCATCTAAAATCCTACTTCACAATATCTCAATAAAAATGAAAAACTGATGGTGATGATTTTATTTGAATTTATCTGAGTATCTTTCAATGAATTTTATTCGTATCTATGTGTGTAACTGTTACTCATTTTGAGGTTAATGTCTTTGTTTATTATAATTGCATTTATGCTGAATATTTGCTTCTCTTTAGCCCTTACATTTTTTTTTACCATAATATGAAGCTATTGGGTTGTTTAATAATTAGTATAGTGTAATGTACAATGTAATACCACTGGATGGTCAAGAATCCTTTTCAAATGTGTTTTTACCTATTTTCTTGGCTAGAAATCTGAAGTTGTCAATAAGATGGTGTTGAGGTTCAAAAAATCACAGCACCCAAGCCCAAAGAAATAAGCACAAAGGGCCATGGAAAATGAAAAGAGATGGTAAGCCCAAAAGGCTTGAAGCCCAAAAATATAAAGAAAAAGACAAGCCCGGAAGCTTATGAGAAAAGAAAGAAGAAAAAAAGAAAAGAAGCCTAGATCAGAAGAATACCAGCGTAAAAAGAAAGCTGAGTCGGGATCCTTAGAGGCTGCCAAGGGCTCGGGATCCCCGAAAGTGTAGCACACTCAAAAGAGGATTAAGAAAGCTCAAAGGAAAAGCCAAAAGAACACAAGAAACAGAGAATGGATACGTCCTTTTCAGGTACCAGAGGTCCAGCAAGAAAAGAAGAAAACCTGGAGTGACTTCTCATAGCGCAAGTGGACGGTACATCGGGGAACCAGAATGAAGGGGTATAAAAGGGAGTAGCAGCAAAGGACTTTTCGAACCGGTAGAGTGGGATTCCGCCTATTTGAGAAAAAAGATAAAGAAGAAGGACGGCCAAAAGCTGAACCGTGAAGAACGTGACATCAATGCACTCCGAAATAGATAGTCAGCCATGGACTTTCGAAGAAATAACACTAAAAGGAAGAAAAGAATGAAGAACAGGGAAAACTGAACCTTCTGGGCGATGGGCACAAAACAGGCTCTGGTACCCAGGGGGCAAAATAGGGGAATCAATAGTTCCCCAAGACTCCAAAATAACACTATAAAAAGGGGGGAAGGATTGCAAAGAAAGGACAGAGAGAAATTGACAATAGAATCATTGAGAAAGTTCTGTCGAGAAGAAAACTTAGAGAAATTAGTAAATTATCTCTCGGTATCTCAGAAATAGCCACTATAACACATACTCAGATTCAAAAAGAATCAAACTTTGCAAGTCTTACAGGCTTGAATAGCTATCTAAGACTATAATTTTTGAGCTTGCTTGAACCTTGTATCATGTCTTAGTGAGCACACTGTAATCATAATAAAGAAAAATTCAATGAAGCATTTCTTATTGATTCGAGGATCCCTAACCATTACTTTGTACATTTACTGTCTACTTTGCATTACTTTTGGTGTTTTGATTGTTGTTCAATACAAATATCCTCGTTTGCTAGTTTATGTATATTGTAGGAAGTATGCCCTGTGTACCACTTGATTCTTAAACAGTCTTTTAGCTGCGGTGAATCAAAGCCCAGTCCACCCAAATTACAATCATTTGGCTCAGGATCCTTGGGCCTGAGTGCTAGAAAAAAGGTACTCTCACAGATGGCATAGCTGCAAATGTTGAACTGGAAGCAACTTATAAAAAAAAATGTTTGTGAAGAGGGATGTTGAAGAAATTAAACCTTTTAATAAGCTAAATGGTACTTATCCATCACCTTAGATCTTAAATCGCAAATAATTAGTGTTTTTTAAATTAAAAAAAAATTAAAAAGAGGGAAATGCATCAGACTGCTTTCAAAATCATCAAAGACAACCCATTTCATTGTATGCTTCCTATGTTGGAATTGTTAGAATGCAGCATATCTTTTTTTCCTTATCACTTAAATCGCAAATAGTAAACTTGACTTAGAAAAAAAATAAAAGAACAAAGATAAAACATGGATTCATATTCAATTCTGCAATTAAGATGAATGAAGTAATGTAATTTGAGAAAATTGTGATAGAAAGGTATGTTTATTTAAAACTTGGTAAATTATATAAGCTCCACCCCCACAAACCTTTTTTTATTTTTTTTTGTGTGGCAGACTTCTCAGTGCCCTAAGTTACCATTATTACTTTTCCTTATTTTCTTTGTATAATCATGCAAAGAAAAAGCAATCTTAAATCATCAAGAATTTACTTATATAGAGTTTTTGTATTTTATAATTCTTTCTCCAAAAACAAAAGCAAGATCACAAGGCTTTTGTGTTTTATAGCCATATTCAAATAACCAAACCAAAAGAGAAAGCATGAAAGTTATAGCCACTAAGTTCAGAAGAAGGAAGCTATATGTTTTATTCCTCCAACTTGCATCAAAAGCATATTAAACACAATGTGAATGTCAGGCCTTAGGCCTCCTTTTTTTTGAACTTCAGTTGAAGAGCTGCTTTACCCCCCAACTCATGGTCATGGTATTTTCGTGCAAACAATTCATTCACCTTCTCATCCTAATTTTTCTGTGAACAGTGAAACTCAAATAGAAAACTAATGCTAGGATTCACTATGTAATAGGCTCCAGAGGGTACACTATAGGAAACACGAGTTGTAGTAAGTGGGATCCTTTAAGATATTACACTGTCATTAACGTTATCTGGACCAATTTTTACAAATTCAAACATTGTAAGATTTCTCTTTCTTTTTAAGAGAGTTTTAACCTATGACCTTCGCTCCTGAAAATAACTCTTTATAATCAGACTAAAACATTAACCAGTTTTAACATTGTAAGATATTTGAAAAAAAGGAATCCACTTGATTTGGTTGGTAATGACTGATAGTTGATGATCACAAAAAATAAGATTTGGGTGGAGGTAGCTTGTGCCTGTAGTATTTTGGATTTTTTTTTAATAAAAAATTCTTTAGTAAGATATCCTTATCTATCTCTTGTTTCTAGTGTCTACTAATTAAACTATAGTTTTCTTTACTTAACTACTTAATTTAGGTCAGGTAAATTAGTTAAGTACAATTATTAAGCATATTAATTAATAATTTAACTACTTAATTTAGGTCAGGTAAATTAGTTAAGTAAAATTATTAAGCATATTAATTAATAATAACTAATTAATGATTTAACTATTAGTAATAATAGTGATTAGACTTGTTTTTAACACAAAATTATTAATAAAGTGATTAATAATAATTTATTTAATCAGATTTTAGGATTTATTTTAAGTATTTTAAAGAAAATTGAGGGCTAATTGCACTTTGGATAGTTGGGCTTACACCCATTTACTTTTATTTTAACCAAGAAGATAACTATTGGCACCATAAATCATTGTCAACTTATATACCCTTTATCTCTAGTGCATGGATTCCAAACTAAATTTTGAAGTTCCATTCCTGTCTTAGTATTATACTTTATGTTGAGATAGCAGAAGCCTTGATTTATTTTTATTATTATTTTTTTTTGGTTATGAGTGAAGCAAAAAAAAAGTGGGGTTGATTGAAATAAAAGTAGAAAAATAGGAAAAACAAACACATAGGGAACACATATAGATTTACGTGGTTCGGCCTTAGGCCTACATCCACGGGCAGTGCTGGAGAAAGTTTCACTAAAAAAATAAGAAGATTACAAAAGTGACACAAAAACACTCTCACAAAACCGAAGCCCCAAGTACACCCAAAGAACGCTCTCTCACCAAAACTAGCAAACAAGAATTTTCAAATTCTCTGAAGTCTAAACCCAGTCTGCAAAAGACCAAAGTTGTGCATTTTAAAGAACTAAGCATGACTGGCTATATATACAAGTGCAAAGCCTATTTATTTGTTGCCATTGATATCTTCTCATCCTATTAATAAGCAATCACCAAATTTGGTTTGGTGTTGAACGTGTATAAATGGAACTAATTCAACCCGTGTAACACTTTGTCTCTTTGGTAATCCACATTTCTTATAAAGCAGGGAGGGAATTGCAAGACCCTGATAACAAATGAAATTCCTCTGGGCTAGTAATAATGAAGTCACAACAACTGCTTGCATCATCTGCTCCAATATGTGAAGTCTGCATTCTTGGACTGCTGGAAATAAAAGTAGTCATGAGATAGGGAGCAAATTATAGCACAACAGTCATCCTAAGTGAAACCAAAAGTAGACAGTTATTATAGGAAAAAAAAAAGACAGTTATTTAATCAATATTTACCTCTACATTTTAGTGCCACTCTATTGCACAAAAGCCCTACTCAAATGGTTGATGCATCAACTTCACATTTTTAAGAGATGATATTGGTTTCATTTGTCCTGGAACCTGTTAGGACAAAATTCCACATTATAATCTGTGCTTACAGTTTCTTGATCAATGACAAATGAAACTGTTTGTTTGAACAAATCCGTATTGTATATGTTGCCATCTTGACGTAATAAGTGTACAACTGAAAAAACCTATTCAGTAAGGTCAAGAGATGAAATGAATTATGAAACAAGAAAATGGACTGAAATGTACCATTGGTAAATTTTCTATGTTCCATTAATTATATAATGTATGCACATTTTAAGTTTTCCTCTTTACATGTGTAAAGACATTTTTGCTATTATGGGATTTAGAATATAATGTTTCAATCACCCAGGAGACATTAAACCAAATGAATTGAAGTTAACATAAACACTTCAAATGATATGTTCTTAACAAAAATTTTGAAAACCATATGAGCAAGAGCAACAACAATGAAAAACATTGTACATGACTTACACACAAAGCTTGCATTCCCTAATGTTAGTGAGTGCATGGATTGATTTAACATGTTCTCAATCCTAGAATTTTGAGAGAGCAACCAAAATAATATTCCGCATTATCTACAATGAAGAATTATTGATGCAATAGTTTAGGTAGAAAACTAGGAATTTCATACATTGGAATTGAGAATGGGCCTCACTTCACCTTAAAAGAAAATTTCTGCATCGAAAAGTATTCATGTTAGTTAGTTGTTAAATGGAATAAAACTGCAGGGGATTTGTGTTCACATCCGAAGTCACCAAGAAAACGAGCTCCACTAACAGAAAAAGTTGACATAATCGTAAAATTAATACAAAGATATTGCAGCAGGTCTAATTAGCATTTGGACATTGAAAATAAATTCTCTTTGGGACCCAAATTGTTATAAAAGTGGTCATTTTTTCCTCCATTCAATTGCTACTGGACTCCATTTGAAAGTGACAACTCATGAATTTCTATGCTTGAGAACAGAAGATTCTCAATTCATATGTTATTTTAAATATTTCACACAGTCAGTTGTCCATCGCTTGATTATAACTTTATAATATGCTAATTAACTCCAAGAATGTTAGGCTACTTCAAAGATGAAAGTTCAAATGCATATCTAAGAAAAGAACCTTTATCATGGAAGTCTTAGGAGTCCTCTGATATGGAAAGTCACATTTTTTGCCCTGCAGCAACAGCTAGTCAGTCCAATATGAGTCACTAATTAATTTTAGATGAAAAGGTCTAATAAGTATCATGAATTCATTTAATATTTTCTTGGCAGCATAAATAATTTGAAAAAATATCATAATTTTCTCCATTCTATAGTTATTGGATTTTTAGCATTCAATCAGAAAGTTTTTTAACAACTTGCGAATTTGTATGCTTCATAACAGAAGATGTTGGATTCATATAATATTTCGGAGATTTCATATAATTAAATTGTCCTTGGGTGGAATTATAACTATATGGTATGCTAAGTACTAATCACCCAAAAAAACAGGAAAAAGGAAAAAACAGGAAAAAGGAAAAAGAGAAAAAAAAAAAAAAAAAAACTTATATGGTATGCTAAGTTCCCCCAAGAATGTGAGGCTGCTTAAGAGAAAGAAGGCATTAAATGCTTACTAAGAAAAACTACTGAAGAAACAAACCATTATCTCTTAGGAAAAACATTCTTTTTTTTTTCTGCTCCAACAGCTAAGTCTAATGTAAATCATGAAAATGATAATCACTTAATTTTTTTAGTAAGTTGTACTACTCACTCATATTGTTAGTGCATGAACTGATGGCATTCTCACCAACATAAGAATATCCATTTCTTGACTTATGAAGAAGAAAAGGCAACAAGCACTGGAACATCCAATCCTGTTGTAATTGACAAATTTTGACCCACTAAAATATTTCCCTTGATAGTTCTTTTGTTATGTAATTTCTAAAGGCTGGTTTTTGTCTTTTTGAGTACTAATATGTACAAAATAGTGACAATTTGAAAAGCATATAAATAGCTTGCGTAAAAATCATCAGTAATATTTTTACATGAACATAAAGCTGATGCTTCACAAGGAGTCATTGAAAAGTCAAACGATCACTCTTCAGTAATTAAGCAACACTGAAACTAGGCAGCTCTCTAATTGCTAACACCAAGCTACAATCCTCATCCATTCCATCCTATCAAACATAAGTTTGTGAAATAAATTAGAAAAGAAAAGAGAGGAAACACCAAAGCAGTAATACTTCTACCAACTGGCAAAAACAATTTCAAAACACATGAAGTAAGAAGAAATGAGATATGGCTTTTTGCTAGTCTCTAAATATTTTTATTACTAGTGTAGCAAGAAGAAACACACTCTCAAACACGTCCACCTAGTATTCAATGCTCCTGTGGCTAACTGGCTCCTGCTTCCCAGCAATATAGAATCAAATTTCTGATAAAATCATCCCACCTGAAACAAAAGGAAGAATGAATGTAAATGTCTTCCAAGGGCTGGAAAACAAAAACATGCCAACATGCCATGATTCAAGAGAAGACCATGTCACAAAGTTGAGAGTAGCTAGTAAAGTATCACAACATTATTCTTACAAAATTTTTAGTATTCTTTGATGTGGTGGCATATGAATGGGAACTGAGGATATTTTTGGATTCACATTATACCAAAACACACACACACACTATACTCTTTATAAAGACTATTATCTAACAATTATATATCATTAATTATCAACAGGATCTGGAATTCTGGAAGCCACAACAGATGGTCATTGGCAAGGCAAAAGACTGAATTCATTCAAGCAGTGCCCTAAACTGTGCCTTCTTCTGGAAAAAAAAAAAGTGTCATAATATGACCAAACTCTAAAGGAAGAATAAAATGAAAGTTATTGGGAAATTTTTATATGCTATTTTCATTTCAATAATGCAAAGAAACACAAATTTTGCATTAAAAATAGATATATACCCACTATAAAGACAATGCGAAAATAGTTTAGGGACTTTTAATCATATGGAGACATTGGAATGTCAAAGGCAGTTGGGGAATTGGTTCAATAGGTGCAGCTAAATGGTAAAAGGTAAGTAGACATAACACAGTACTACAGAACAGAAAATTTTTCACATGCAGTCAGGAGAAGTGGCTATGAATTGCATTTAAAAAAAAAAACTGCCGAATTCTAATAAGTATATCCAAAAAAAAAATCCCTTCCAATGGAAATTGAATCACAAAAATTGGCATCTATGTATTGAGCTTCCAAATTTTCTTCATCATATTTTTCACTAGTAAGTTACACACCCACCTGATGGGTCTTGAACCCAAGACCCATCCCTCCACCTAGTACTTATAGGGGGAAGAGGTGCCCGTTGAGTTAGAGCTCACTGGCCAAATCTTCCTCATCATTAATTCAAGTACCAAGACATAATCCTAGTGGATTTACCCAAAAATACCAAAAGCAACCTGTGAAATATTCATGATCTAACTTACAGGACCTTGAAACATGGAATTGCAATACTGGAATGCAGTTCAGTTCATCATGAAATGACAAAAATCAACAGTAGAGGATTGCTGTTGGTGACATTCCCAGTCGGACAAAGATTGCATACATCATTTTGTAATTTGATTTCCCTTTGTTGCTAGTGCATCCAAACTAACTTCAGAAGTTTCCTCCCTGTCCTAGTGCTACACTTTCTTTCTTTGGTAATTCACATTAATTCTAAGTCAGGGAATTGCAAGACCATTAATAGCCAAGGAAAACTCCGGTGGGCCAGTAATACAGAAGTCAAAGGACCTGTTGGCATCATCTGTTCCAGTGCGTGACCTAAAAGTTAGTAGCATCCCAGATTGTAAAAGTAGTAATGACAAGTTGCATATTATGTCAAGAGCGTTGTTAATTACACACCGGTGTATATGATGTGTGCGTGCCACGTCAACTGAAATTGTGGATTCAAAACATGATTTCACAATTTAAGTGAGAAATTGTGTTTTGAACACATGATTTCTAAAGTGCAGTGTGTATGGAGTGTGCACTCCACGGTTTGCAACAACAATTTCCCTTATATCAAAGCGTTCATCCTAAAATAAGCCAAAAGTAGACATAATAATTTAATCAATATCTAATCTTACCTTTTTTTTTCCACTCTACTACACAAAACCACAAGCCCTGCACTGACTGTTGAGTGTTGATGCAGCAACTTCATAGCTCAAAGAGAAAATATTGGTGGCTTTTGTCATGTTACCTGGTTTAGTCAGGACAAACTCTACATTATAATTGTTACAATAATGGTTAACATAAAAAAAATTTCCTATCACTTTAAGCTTTTTGGGACAACTGGTAGTTTATCAAGGCATCAAAATATGTGTTCTTAAGTTTGAATCCTATCTCCACTCTACCTCCCATTTCAAAGGGATGCATTCTGAGTCCTGCGTATGTACATAGGAAAGAGTAAACATTTCCAATATTTTGACATGAACATAAACTAATGCTTCACAAGGAATGAGATATTAAGCTATATCTACAACTATGTAGTGATCGGATTGCTACCACCAAACCATCATCTTCATCCATTCCAGCCTATCAAAATTAAATTCAAATAATAAATTAAAAATTAAAAAAAAAAAAAAAAAAAAGGAAAAGAGAGTAAAATAAGTGTTTTTACCATCTTACAATTAAATTTCCAACAAGTGAACCTTTTAGCCTAATCTATGTGGTAAAATATAATAAAGATGAGAATGAGATACTTACCAATTTACTTTTTGCTAGTTGCTGCATATTCGTTTTCACCAGTATGGATGGAAGACATATAAACTACTGATATCTTGTCTGTTTTAAGTATTCAAAGCTCTGGCATACGGACTCCTATAACTGAGAAAATCACCATACCTAAAAAGAAAATGAGGAATGAAAAGAGAGAGAGTAGTATCTAACAATCACAGGGAACTTAGAAAGGAGATGCATGAATATAAAGAAACAGGGGAGTTAGCACCAAGCTATGGTCTTTTTCCATGCCATACTACGAAACATAAGTTCGAGTACATAAATAAATAACCATGTATGAAACTCAAATGATTTACCACTTAATTTTTCAGTTGTGGCTTGATAATTGCAATACCAACTCGCTTTGGATAAACAACCAACTCTTTGCAGTTTTTATATTCCAAGCTTGCCTATATTCTGCACACAGAATCAAATGATCAAAAAAATCACTATGCTCTTAATTGAAGGGGAACAAGAGGATTGAATTTTGACAGAGATATATGGACCTATAGAAACTTTGGAGCAGATCATATCTTTGGGTCCTTTTTTTTTGGGTAAAAACGGCGACATTGTATTCCGGTCCAAATTCTTGATACGGCGGACACGGGCATTTTCGTACAAAATTTACGCGTAGGTTTTTTTTTTTTTTTTTTTTTTTTTTCTTTTTTCTTAAGAATTTACTATTTGTTTCTTGGACCTCTATATTTTATATATATATATATATTTTTTTTTTTTTGCTGATAAGTTTGGAAGCAGATCATATTTCTGAAATGCATTTAATATTAATCCGGTATAAAATAGCCGACCACAAAAATTTTAGGACTAAGGCTTTGTTGTTGGGTTGGACTAGATCATCCTACTGAATAATGATTATTCACCATAAATCTATTCCAACATCTCCAAGTGCCAAATTTCAATTTGTTTATTTAAAATCAACTCTGCCAACCCAAAAGTGCAGTCTTATCATTTATACCAAGGTACAGATGCTTAGAACAAAGAAACAAGTGAAGGATTTACGTGTCTCCCACCCCCCCCCCCCCCCCCCCTTTTTTTCCCCTTGAGGGAAAAAGGAACACAAAAACAAGATAATTAGCCGAGCTGTTCACTTGCTGCACTTGCCCAAAAGGTTCTCTATAGGCTCAGATACTTATCCCTAGCTTTGTTACATGCTTCCAATTTGTTTTCCATCTAAGATCAAACAAACTGGGAGATCATCAAAAAACACAAAGAGAACAAAGAAGAAGAGTTAAGAACGTAGCATTTGAATCACTACAAAAGATTAGGATTCATAATTAATCTACATTTATCTAGAAACATAGAAGATGAACCAAGTTCAGGCCCTATCAGCTATAGGACATGAACTTTTTTAGGTGGACCATCCCCTCTTCCCCATTAGTGACTTTGTGATATTTATTAAGCTTTTTTCTTTTATTTGGAAGAAAATTGATTAACTCAATATTGCCATAGTGTTAAATGCCAAAAATCAGAGATCCCACTGGAACACTACTCCAAATTACTAAATAACCTTTGATTACTGGTGACTCTAACCAAGTACCTGAGCTAGAACAGTTTCTGAAATCCTCGAAAGTATCCAAGGAATAGATCCTTTGCCATATTTTCCACAAAAATCTTCAAATTCTTTAGATGATCCACACTCACATGATGATTAATCCCATTAAATCTGTTGATAAACAAAAGGCATATTCATTTTAAGGCCATTCATGTAAAAAGATTACAAAGGAGCAGGATTATGCAATGACAAAAAGGATAACAATATTTTAATAACAACGAAAAAAAAAAAAAAAAAAAACATTAAATTCTGTTTCAGTGCATCACTATTGGCATCCTAGAAATGCAATGCAAATCTTGTAGAGCTTTAATTTTGAGGCAAAATTTCTTCACATCAAAACAGAGTATCACACTTTAACCTTTTTTAACAAAACAGAGTATGGCCATTATATAACAATGGAATCCTTGGCTCCTCATTGCATGAATCAAAATAACAAATCCGTTTTTGCAAAAGGCTTAAATTAAAACTCAAAAAACTAAGAAAGAGAGTTGCATTCCAAAAAAGAAAAATGAAGAAAAAAGAAGAAGAGAGTGAACAACTGGAAAGAGCACTTGTTCATGGATGATATTGGGGTTGGCCAAATCTTTCTTGTTGAAAAATAACGAAAAGCAAAACTTTTACACAATGTCCAACAGTTTGGTTTCTTTCAAATCAATCTTGGATTTTTCATTGTTAGAAAATGAGAAAAACATAAAAGTTTCACTAAAGTGAACCCAATACAATTATATACCATGAGTATATTTATTGTTCTAATATTTTGGAAATCCTCAAAAAAAAAAAAAAAGAGAATTAAAAATTTCTCTGTTTTTTGGAAATCAACAAAATATAAAGAATAGAATTCCCAAAAATTTACTCTGTTTTCTCAGTAACCATACATAAATTATATAAGATAATTAAGAAAATTAAAAAATTAAAAAAAAAAAAAGAGTAAAAAGTGGAGAGCTACCAAGCTCAGCTATTGCAGAAGACATACCAGAGGTTATGTTGCGAGTGGCATGGTCGAGGCTGAGAGGGCTAGTGTTCTTGAGGTAGCCCAAGAGGAACTGACTGAAAAATGGACTGGTTCACATTTTTTCAGCATATAAAATCACCGATTCCGAATTTCGATAACAGGGACGTGAGCGATTTTGAACCAGTCTTCCCCAATTTCCTTTTCACATCTTTTCTCTAAGTCAGGACATCCTTCAATTGTTAGCTTTTGCAAAGACTTGAGAGAAACCATCTCATCAGGAAGTGATTCGAGATTTGGACAAACGTAAATGCAAAGTTCTTCAAGGGACGTGAGATTACTAATCCCATGGGGAATTGATGTTAGGTTGGGGCTGTGTGAAATTATCAGGTATACAACTGAGGTGAGCTTTGGGAAAATCGTCAAATTGGGACAATCAGAAATCGTAAGCCTTCGCAGAGCAGTAACATGTTGAAGCCCGGAAGGAATAGACTTCAAATTCGGAACGCGTTTGTAACGCAGAGAACTGAGGCATTTAAGATGCTGCCATTCGATGCCATCATCACCCATGTCACTAATCGAATCAAACAGCTCACAATCACGAATCTCCAAGTCCTCGAGTGAGGTGAGATGGGGCACGGCTAGAGATAGAGATTTCAGCTTAGGGCCTCCTTCTATGCTTAGTCGCTTGAGAGAACTCAGGTTTGACATCCAATCATCTGGTAGAGCCTCTGTATCCTTTATAGAAATTAAAGTCATAGACTTTAATTTGGAGAAAGGAGAGGACAATAAAGAGGAGGAAGAAGGAAGCAAAGAAGTCATCGCTATTGTCGGTTGTAAAGCTTTCAAACTGACTGCATACAAATGTAGACTTTCAAGATACGGAAATGGAGGCAGGGAAGTTAGATTAGGGCAAGACCGAATATCTAACTCAGAAAGATTCAGAAATGGAGGCAGTGACTGGTGATGCGGATGTTGTTGGTGATCTGTTGTTGATGTGCTCTTCCACCATCCCTTCAGATTAGGGCAGTTGGAAATAGAAATTGACTTTAGCGATGAGAAGAAGGATGAAGTAGGAACCTCCTCATTTATATCACCATCTGATATGTACTCCAAAACTTTCATATTAATAAGCGATAGATCAACCAGATTTGTGAGCAAAGAAAGCCAACTTGAAAATCTCACACCCCCATACCCACTCACAGACAAAAATTTAAGATTTTGATGTGGTTGGAGTCCTTCTAATAACTTCTCATCACCATCGTTGTAGTCGTCAGAACAAAAATAAAGATCATTTGCATGCCATAATAATGTCAACCGGTCAAGATATTGTTTTGCCCTTAAATTGGCAGCTTTGGGTTCTGAATCAACATCTTCCAAACATCTCAAATTTGAGATTTGTAGTTCTCCTCTCAGGGAGTTTAGCGAATTCAATTCGTCTAGCCCACTACTAATGGGCCCAGAGGTAGAAGCTTGGTTGTCTCTCACAACAAATAATGATAACGTTTGAAGGCATGTCATTTGCCCTAATCCATCAGGCATATGACTCAAATGATAACAATGGCTATTCTCAAGATGCCTGAGGCCAACCAAAAATCTAATGTCTCTAGGTAATTCTTTAAGATTTTGACAATCATTGACTTTTAGTGTTTGCAATTTCCAAAGTCTAGAAATAGCATTAGGGAGAGTTTCAATAGCAAGATTCTCAGAAAAATCAAGGTAAGTAAGATGTATTAACTTTTCAATAGAATCTGGCACTCTCTCAATAGACACTCCACATAAACCCAATGCACGCAATCTTCTACAACTCAAAATAAGTTTATTCAACTTTGATTTATCTAGTTCCCCCGCATTACCAAGCATATTAGGTTTAAATGTCAGAAGGCATGTACGTAACTTCTCTGCTCTAACTAGCGAACTTGAAGTTTCAATAAAAGATGAGTCAATATAAAATGGAAGTGACACATGACAAGTATTTTCATCAAAATTGTTTTGATCCAAAGTAATTATTGCGCACTCTGCCCCTGCAACTAATTGTGCAAGATCATGAATTAAATCATGCATCTTGTATTTTAATTCTCCATACACATTCACTTCTTCAAAGAAGGACCTCCAAAGCAAATCCTTGAAGTACTCATTTGCAACATCTTCTAATTCTTGGTTTTTGATTGATGGTCGGATAAAACCTTGCGCTATCCATAGTTGTACGAGTGTCACCTTATCGATCTCATAATCTTTCGGAAACAAGGAACAAAAGGCAAAACAACTTTTCAAATGTGATGGAAGATAATCATAACTCAACTTTAGAATTGGAAAAATGTCATTTACTCGAGTTGCAATTTCTAGTATATTATTGTTGACATATGACCATTTATGCTCTGTTTCCTCCAAGCACAATACATTTCCTATAGACTTTATGGCAAGGGGTATCCCTTGACATTTGCGCACAATTTCCCTTCCAATTTCTTCTAGTCTAGGATTATTGGTCCCTTGCCCTTGCCCTTGCCCTTTTCTAAATGCTATTTGCTTGAATAATAACCAAGACTGCTCTTCATTGAGACCTTTAAGAGTGTATACTGAAGCTGGGCATGTAATCTCTGCTACCAATCTCACACGCGTAGTAATTACAATTTTACTTCCCTTAGCACCACCCACTAAAAGGACTTCCAAACGTTCCCATTTGTGACGATCCTCATTCCACACATCATCCAAGACAAGTAAGTACTTCTTTTGATTAATTATTTCACGAAGCTTATCTTGTAATTTATCCATGCTATGGTCTACAGGTTCCATACCAGTAGCCGATATTATCTTTTGAATAATCATTTTCAAATCAAAGACATCAGATATACATATCCACATTTTTAGCTCAAAATGTTCTTTGATGTTCTTGTCATTGTATACAGATTGAGCAAGTGTGGTTTTCCCTAACCCACCAATCCCCACTATAGAAATAATTGAAAAATTCTCTTCATCATTAGGCTCCAATAACAGTTTTATGATGGCCTCTTTATCCTCTTCTCTCCCAATAAATTTTTCTTCAACTACAAATGAGTGAGTCTCTTCCCTATCCATACTCACAGGTGGCTCTACACGGAAATCTGTCGAGTGAAATTTTTTCCTATCTTCGAATATTGCATTTAGTTTCTGCTTCATCGCAATTATTTTACGATTCATCTGTTGACGAAAAACAAGTGGGTTTGAAGTTGAAGTTGAAAATAAATCGCGTACCTTTTTTGCAATATTCCCACTCCTCGCTCTTCTTCGCAAAGCTTTAGCGTAGATCTCACCCAACAAGTCATCTGCTTCATAAACTGCGTCCTTGAGCTTTTCGAGCCAGACCTTAACTTGATGGTTATGCCTCTGCTGCTGTGCTGCACCCCAAAATATAGCTTGAATAGTGGAAACAGTGTTCTTGATGTTTTGAAGTTCAGCTTCGACATCCCAAAGCAATGCGATCTCTTGGAAAGCCCAAGATCCCAAATCTTCAATGACTTCTTCTGCAACGGCAAGGAACATTTCTTCGGCCATTTCTTTGTAGCGTGCAAAAGGAACTTAGAAGAGCGAGATGAAAGCTAGAGGATGGGCCTGAAGTGCTCCAATGTTGGTGAAGGTAATAGTGCTGTGAAGTAGAAATGTAGAATCAAGTTTTGAAGTGGAAATGTTAACATTAACAGTTTTCCTTTATATTTTCTTAGAAGAATCGTTATCATGCTTAGGAAAGTAACAAGAAGCAACGTGTCAGTGATTGGCCCTTTGCAAAGAAAAAACCGTGCGGTGTGGGGCATGGTGTTCCCCTTGCATTATTGAAGCAAAAGTCTAGGTCTTTGTTTTTGTTACGGCATAGTAAGCCAGCTAAGCATCTCCAAAAGAGTGAAACTGGAAATACCACCAGAAGACTGCTCCAACCTACTTTCTAAGGGTCAATTTGTATAGAATTTATTTTGTTAAAATTAAAAATTGAAACTAAAAACTAAAAATATTTTAGTAAAATAATTTTTAAATGTGTAAACAATATTGTGAAACCATTTTTAATAAAAAAAGTGATTAAAAAGTGAAATTTGTGGGTCTATAAACAGTGCATCCGTGCACTGTACACAATTGACTTGATCAAATAATGTGGCTGGAACAAAAAAAAAAGTTAGAAAATACAAACGCAGTCACTTATATAATTCGAATCCAAACTCCCTCTAAAACTCAATTTTTTTTTCCTAATGAACCGTAGTTCATCTGATGACCTACTGTTCATCTTTCAAATCTTTTTTCTATTATAATAATTAAGTATTGAATAAAAAAATATTGAAAGATGTATAATTATTAAAATAAATAAATAAATAATGAATGAAGAAATAATATTTAAATGTGATAGAGAATGAGATAGAGAATCTATTATAAAATGTATTTTAAAAAGTGGGTAAATAAAAGTAAAAGTTATTGATCATTTTTCAAACAATATAAAAACTTGCTGATTCTGTTAAAGATGCTCTAGCCAGAACAAATCACCAATATACAATGAATCCAAGGAAAACCTTGTGGTCCATGTCAAATTAAAGTTGGGTCCTCCACCAGAGCAAATTACCAATAGGCTTGGCCCTCCCCAGAACAAATAAAAAGGAAAATGACGTAGGACGGTGGGAGTGACCCATGGCTATTTTTTTTTTTTCTTTCTAAATAATACTTTTAAAAAATACCAATATTTGAAAGTTGTTTTAGAAACTGGCATTTTTAAAATCTCCTCTTGAAGATGGGGGTTTCCATTTGGGTTGGGTTCCAACTCAGACTCTACCCGACCACGGGTGGGAAAGAATGGAACCCGCAACTAACTCACCATGTACATCATATCGGGTCTCATTGAGTGGTGGTCGAGTGTCAGGTTTGTGATTAAGGGAGAAGATTTTGTTGAATCTGGCATAGACTTCACTAGATCTGACTGGATTTGTCGAGATCTGGCCAAGATCTTCTTTTATTGGTGGAGAGAGAAAATTCTTACCAGAATGAGGTGAGGACAACAAAATCTGACCGGAATACTAACGTGGACAGCAAAGGTGTTGGAAAAATAGTAGGCGGAAATCACATTTCCCCCCTTAAATTTTATTTTTATCGATTTTAGTCCCTATCTTCAAAACGCTTCCCGTTTTAGTTCTTATCGTTACATCAAAAACGAAAAATGTACATATGACAAATGACAGAATTAAAAAATATTTAAAATATTTATTTTATTATAAAATAAAATAAAATTTTAATTATTTAATAAATAATTATTCTTTCTGTTTTTTCCAAAGGACATGGTTGTCCAGAAAATAAAAAATTCAAGATTTTAATTATTTAAATTTTGTTTTATTTGTTTGTCACAGCTGAGGTCTCGGCCACAACCATAACCCTTTACAACAAGTGCACACATCCAGTTTGGCCAGGCATCCAACCAAACAGAAACACATGGGAGTTTACAATACAAATATTAGTCCTAAACCCATATGAAAAGAAGAAAGAGACACGACTGAAGCAGATCCACCAGCGATCGCCGCATTCCTCCTTCGACGACTGGTTTATTTGTCCTGCTATTGATCTCTCCCCCACATTCAACCACATATTATTTGGATCTGCAATTTATACTTTATATATTGATTTTCATTTTGGATTGAGAAATAAAACACTTTATTATTTTGTCTCCCTCAGCTCACCCAACAAACACAGATCTTTCAAAACCACTACAAACAAAACCAAAAAATCCAATTTAAAAAAATATAGATATATAAAACCAAACCCAAAAGCAAAGCAAGGTAAGCTCATGAAATTGCATAATCCTGATCGTCATAGAACAACGTGGTGGGACCAACTTGGTAACCAAGGACGGCAAGATCAACAGTGGGACAAAGAGCTCCAACGCCGAAGAGAACAATTATTAAATAAAACAAAAATTAAATAATTTAAAATCTTGAATTTCTTATTTTTTGGGCAACCATGTTGTCGGGGGAAGAACACGAAGAACCATTATTATTTAAATAATTAAATGATAACTAAAATTTTATTTTATTTTAAAATAAAATAAAATATTTTTTAATTCTATCGTTTGTAATGTGTGCATTTTCCGTCTCTAATGTAACGATAGGGATTAAAATGAGAAGCGTTTTTCAGGATGGGACTAAAAGCAGTAAAAATAAAATCTAGGGACTAAAGTGGGAATCGCCTGAAAAAATAGGGACAAAAATGTGATTTCCACCAAAATAATATGGATTGAATAAAAAATTGATGTTTTCTATGTTCACTTAAATATGTTATTATAAGTGGTGAAAATCCTTAAGTCCCACATTAGAAATGATAAAGTATATGAGTTTGGGTTAGATATTGGGTTGGACTTTAGGCATATGTGGACTAAGCCTACTTATCCAATTTATAATAATATTTTATTATTTTATTTTTAGTCAGTAAATCTATATATAGCAGTTATCTTTGAAATAGTGTTTCAATTTTAAGTTACATATAATTTCATTATCCCTCCTTCATGAAAAATAAATTTTTATGAGAAAAACTCTCCAAGTGAAAACTTTTTGTGCATTTATTTTGTGTCAAAGAGAGAAAAAGAGACATTGAGTAGTTTAAATAATTAAATGATAACTAAAATTTTATTTTATTTTAAAATAAAATAAAATAAAATATTTTTAATATTTTTTAATTCTGCCGTTTGTCATGTGTGTATTTTTCGCCTCTGATGTAACGACAGGGACTAAAATGAGAAGCTTTTTTCAAGATAGGGACTAAAAGCGGTAAAAATAAAATCTAGGGAGCAAAGTGGGAATCGCCTGAAAATATAAGGACAAAAATGTGATTTCCGCCTAAATAATATGGATTGAATAGAAAATTGATGTTTTCTATGTTCACTTGAATATGTTGTTATAAGTGGTGAAAATCCTTGAGTCCCACATTAGAAATGATAAGAGTATATGAGTTTGGGTTGGATATTGGGTTGGGCTTTAGGCATATGTGGACTAAGCCTACTTATCCAATTTATAATAATATTTTATTATTTTATTTTTAGTCAGTAAGTCTGTATACAGCAGTTATCTCTGAAACAATGTTTTAGTTTTAAGTTACGTATAATTTCATTGTCTCTCATTCATGAAAAATAAATTTTTATGAGAAAAACTCTCCAAGTGAAAACTTTTTGTGCATTCATTTGATGTCAAAGAGAGAGAAAGAGACATTGAGTAGTTTAAATAATTAAATGATAACTAAAATTTTATTTTAAAATAAAATAAAATAAAACATTTTTAATATTTTTTAATTCTGCTGTTTGCCATGTGTGTATTTTCCGTCTCTGATGTAACGACATGGACTAAAATGGGAAGCATTTTTCAAGATAGGGACTAAAAGCGGTAAAAATAAAATCTACGGTGCAAAGTGGGAATCGCCTAAAAATATAGGGACGAAAATGTGATTTCCGCCAAAATAATATGGATTGAATAGAAAATTGATGTTTTCTATATTCACTTGAATATGTTATTATAAGTGGTGAAAATCCTTGAGTCCCACATTAGAAATGATAGAGTATATGAGTTTGGGTCTGATATTGGGTTGGGCTTTAGGCATATGTGGACTAAACCTACTTATCCAATTTATAATAATATTTTATTATTTTATTTTTAGTCAATAAGTCTATATACAGCAGTTATCTCTGAAACAGTATTTCAGTTTTAAGTTATGTATAATTTCATTGTCCCTCATTAATGAAAAATAAATTTTTATGACAAAAACTCTCCAAGTGAAAACTTTTTGTGCATTCATTTTATGTCAAAGAGAGAGAAAGAGACATTGAGTAGTTTGCAGAGCACGACTTTCTGTGCTTCGTTTTCGTGCTGTAGATCATTTTATTCTGGGAGGCAAACATTCGTGAGTCTCAAAGCACCACAGTGATTGTGTGAGGAGTGACATCTGTTTTAAGGAGATTGTGTCAAACACAAGACTTGATCTGAATCATTTATTCTTCACGTATTTGCAGTGGCGGAGCCAAAAAGTTTTATTTTTTGGGGGGGGGGCACAATTAACATAAACCATATATTTAAAAAACAAAAAACTCAAGAAGAAGAAAAAAATTCGTATCATTATCATTATATTTAAAATTCTTTGAAGAATTCATTTTATATTTTATGTTTCTATTTATTTAGATGTAAAAGAATACTAGGTCATTGTATATTGTTTACTCTATAATTTATAAGTTATCTGAATATTAAATAAAACACAGTTTTTTTTTTAACAATTTGCTGGTAGCCAAGTATTGTAATTGAATCAATTATAAATTATAGACATATGGTTAAAACGATTGAAAATTACATGGAATAAGAAAAAAAAAATTACACTTGGAAAGATATTATTACATTTTACACACCAAAAAAAAAAAAAAACCCTAAACTAATGCTATTTACAACCTAACACACACACACACACACATAGTCACTCTTGACATATATTATGAGAGGATTATTACTTAATTATTTGTTGACTATGCTTACACTAAAAAGTATTTAGAAATTTAATAATAAATAAAGGGGGCCAAATTGTATTTTCCCAATTAGTTGTAAATATAATTACATCATATATTAAAATTGATATTTTTCAAAATATTTGGGGGTCCCTTTGATCATCCGCCGCTGCGTATTTGGTCTGTGAGTTTTAATTATATTGCAGATTTCTTTTATATATGCAATATATATTTATTGTCTTGCCTATTATTTATTTTGTGTTAATATTATTTATTCTTAGATCTATGTATTTTTTTTCTCTTTATCACAAAAATAAATTATTAAAATATATCCAACAACTTCAAAACAGATTTAAAAATATATTTTAATTTATTTTCGTGATTCACGGTGAAAGGATTTTTGTGATCGTTAAAAAACACTTTATTGACAATTGGTTTTAATCTGAGCAAAATTTTGGCAAAATTGGGTTTGTGTTTATTGGTTGTCGTGTATATTTATATGTTAAAACTGTGAACTTTAGGATCTTTTTGGTAGGACATTTCAAACTTCAATTTTCAGTTTTTAAATAACATTACACATATTTTTTAAACCATGTATATTTCAAAAAACTATCATCAACACTACTCAAACTCATCTATTAAACAGCCCTTAATATTTGAAAACGTTGAATTTCGTGTTTGACTGCAGAATTTGGTTTGTATATACTGTTTTATTGTTGATCTTTCCTTCTTGATTATTTTATTAGATTAGGGCTTTTGTCATATTTGCTAGCGTTTGCTCTGTGTCTTAGATATTTTCTAAGAATGTGATAAAGTTGATTTGATGCTTGACAGTAGTGGTGGGTTTAATTATATTATATTATATTATATTATATTAGGATATTTGTGAAATTTAAATTTTTGTTTGACTAGACATGGTGTAGAGTCATGTGTGTAGACTGTATGATTGATGATTGCTTTGTTTCTAGCCATTCACGTGTATCAGTTTCAATTCTGACGCCACTGCTGTGTGTTCTGGGGGGTAAACCGTATTTGTGTGAAACATGTATTTGATTTACGGTTATTAAATCCCAGAGATTGTTGTAGTATGAGATGTATAAACGTTTGACTGAGTTGGTTTCGATGGACATTCTTTTGTTGGCTTCATTTTTAAATCTGGGCAGATTTTCTATATGGTTTACTAGATGTGGTTGTGCGTCAATGCCTCTATGGGTATACTCTTCTTTTTGCTGAGATATAGGTGTCTATTTTTTTTATGGACAAAAGGGGGCGGAGCGATTATATGTGACTAACCTCCCGAGGTGTGATTTAATAGGAGCACCCCCCGTTAAAGGATGTTGAATTGAATCATAGTTACTGTGATCGGGGTGCCACAGACCTTACCCTAGCACCTCAAGAGAGTCAGCAAGAGAGACATAATGTAAGCTAAGAATCCTCCTCCCACATGGTACCCGCCACGACTCGAACAAGGGACCTTGTGCATGCATGCGGGATCTCTCCCAACTGGGCCAACCCTCCTGGGGCATATGGGTATGTCTATTATTCTTTAACTTTGCTGACTTTTGCATGATTTACGAATTGTGCTTATTTATTTTGGATGCCATGATTGGTTTTTAAGGGTCATTCTACAGTACCCACCACCCAAATCTTAGCCATGTAGTTTTTATTGTTTCAATCCTGACCATTTATTTAAGTTAAATAGTAAACCTATTACCGGCTGAAGTGTATAAAAAAAAAAAAAAAAAAAAAAAAAAAAAAAAAAAAAAACCAAAAAGAAAAGAAAGAAACAGAGAACGAACGATTGGTTTAAAAAAAAAAACAAAGAATGAAAAGAGGGCCAAGAAGATGAACGAGAGACCAGGCAAGCAATGTTCCATCTTCAGATCATCTGCCACTGTCATTTTTGATCATTTTTTTAGTATTTGAGAAGATGTTTATTTATTTATTTGCTGTGGTTTTTCAAATTGATTTCTCAGCTTCTTCGTGCTGATTCAGATTGATTTTAATTCTGATTCATATTTCGCATTTTTGTTTGGTTTTGATAATTTTCTTTTTTCGACTTGAATTCTAGGGTTTCGAAAAAAAAATTACCGTCGGAGCATCCAGATTTTTGCTACGCTTTTTTGAATTTGTTGTAAGTATTCTATTTTATTCCTGATTTTTTTTTTCAAAATAATTGTTTTGTTTTAGGTAATTTTATTTGTAAATAAGTTTAGGTAATATATTTGATTGATTTTTTTTAGGGTTTCTGTTAATTGTGTAGTTGATGTATATATTGTGTTAATTATGGTTAATAAATGATGATTGAGAATATATGGTAAGAAGAAATTGTATTTCTGTTGCGACCATTTTAGAGCCTTTCAATCTGGATCCTTTTGTCCTTGTATGTTGTGGCCCTTGAGCCTTGAAGAGTAATTTAAGTCTCATAAACTTTATGTTGTAGTAAATTCTTCATTCTAGATTATTTTACTAACATTGTTGGATGGTTGAACCACAATGTGGAAAGGAGGGAGAAGGAGTGTATATTATTTATCAAATTTATTGTCAGCATCTTCGCTTCCCTATAAAAGAAAAAGAGAAAAGTCTAAAGGCTTAAGTTTGACGCAATATACAAAAGTTGAGTACAAACTATACTATGTTCTGTGTTTGGTATTCAAATCGGGATTTTGATTTTTAATCTTTTTTCTCTCTCTTTTTTGAAGTCACCCTATAATATATTACTTTTATTACTAAGATTTGTAAATATCAAATTTCATTTATGGTTCATAAGTAATATCTACTATTGTTTTATAATGTTCATTTCTATGCATGGATTTGGTTAATGTAGTTCCTGATGAGCAGAACTGATTTAGTATGGGTGCACAAAGAGGTCAGTATCACTTTGGTTGTTGTTCTTTCTTATT
Organism: Quercus mongolica; assembly: GCA_011696235.1. Lineage (NCBI taxonomy): Eukaryota > Viridiplantae > Streptophyta > Magnoliopsida > Fagales > Fagaceae > Quercus > Quercus mongolica. Next base: position 7,843,085 of record CM022236.1, on the reverse strand, counting down.
TTTGCAAACCCCTAGTGAGTTTGTAAACTATGAGAATAAAATCTTAAATTTAGTAGGCTTCTTTATTTTTTGGGGTCAAATATCCTCCATTTAATTTGTGTTTCTTTTAGTCCAACTTGTAAGTGTTACTATGTTATTTATTCGTACACACTATAAAGTTTATAACTTTGTGTTATTTAAGTTGCAATGTTTTAGCGGGCATACGTGATAGGTGTTTGGGGGAATGACTAAACATGTATACTTGCAATTAGCATGCTCTATTTCTATTTTTTTTAAACTTAAAAACTCTGTGGTCATTATGTGGTTTAGAACTTTTTAACTTTCATTCAAGTAATATAGAGTCATAGACTTTGAAAGAGATAGTGAACCCCATCTTTTGTTTTCATTTTAAACCAGTTCCTGTCTAATTTGTAGGTTGTTTTTGTTCTCCAAGTCAAGAATATTTCATTTGAGTCTTACTATTTTTTGTTTTTTTTGTTTTGGCCTTTAAATATAATACACATGATTACTGCTTAGTTTTTGAATTTGATTGAGTTTTCCAGGTTCATATTTCATGATTTTGGAGATTCTTAAGTCTCTTCCACTCATTGAGCGCAGCAACCTGAGGTTTTTTTGATAAACTGCAGCAACCGCAGGGTTTTTTGATGAGCTGCAGCAACCTATTGTTTGTTTGATAAACTGTAGCAACCTGAGGTTAGTTCTTTTTCTTCTTCCTTTATTTGGTGGATATATGATGGCTTGTGGGAGATCTACTTTTGGTTGTTGCATTTGGGAGTTTTGAACAACATTTGATGATTTGTTCTAAAAATGCACACCATGTGTTTGATGTTTTTTTCTATAAGCTTCATAGTAGCCTAGTGGAGCTAGCGTGCCTATCTTATGCAATTTTAACAAACTAATTTACTTAATCATGGAGTAAAAGATTGAAGAATTTTCAATCAAATCTTGATGCAAATAATAGATAGGAGATTGATAATGTTATTTGGATAGTGTCTTGTTGAAGTGGCATAGCATCTTTTTCTTTCTCTTTTTCTCTCTTGCTCAAAACTTACATTTAATATGAAGTTAAATCATTTTGCAAGGGTAGGATGAAGAATTGGCTCATACAATTGAAGTCCATGTAACAAGACCAAGCTCTAAAACAGAGCTGAACAATTGATATGCACCCACAATCATTTACATTATTACTCAACTTTCAGATAATAAGAAACCTCTCAAAGGTTCATTATATGTGTCACGCCCCGAACCCAACTATAAAGATAGGCACGTGACAACCACTGCACACTTATATAGTAAGCACCCTACAAGTGTGCAAGGCCTTCTTAGCAACTAAAAATTTATCCTCAAAAATTACATCATATAAAACCAAAATACCTCAACAATTTCTTTATGAAATAGATCTCCAATAATTTAATAGGAACAAAATCCAAACCTCATGTACATAATGCAACTGGCCAATAAATATAAAACTATTAGAAAACCATTCAATCCCAAAATCACTAAGCTTCTTTTCCTGCTCACAACACAACATCAAAACTCCCAAGACTTGCTATTCTTCACAATCTGAAACTGGATGGGAAAAATGGGTGAGTTGAAAACTCAATAAGTAACCAAAATCCTAATAAGTTCTATCAAACAATAAATCTGTAAAGTAATAAGATGTAATATGAGTTTTCAAAAGTTATAATATACTATGAGTTTTCAAAAATAACTAAAGAAGTTTCATAGTTTTAAAATAATAAGTTGCAAATAGATCACATACTTTAATCGTATAAATATATATCATAGATGGTTTAGAAAGCAGTCAGTTTTCTAGATATCAAAAGCTATAACTTACAATAGGTTTCAAAAAATACATAACCAGTTTAAGTGACTCAAAATAGTTAAATACTCAAACATTTCCAAAATCACATATGTAGTTTTAAGGACTCAAAAGGGTTCAAATACTCAAACGTAATTCATATTCTTAACAACCTTATGACTATGGTCACGCTATATCCCCGTGACTGGGCATCAAAGTACCAATGAACAACCCCCATTGGTTTGGGTATCAGAATACTAATGAATAACCCCCATTGGTTTGGGTATCAGAATACCAATGAACAACCCCCATTGATATGAGTATCAGAATACCAATGAACAACCCCCATTGGTTTGGGTATCAGAATACCAATGAATGACTCCCATTGGCTGGGTATCAGAGTACCAATGAATAACCCCCATTGGTTTGGGTATCAAAATCAATTCATAGTCAATTTGTCCATAATCATATATATATGAAATCATAGTTTCTAACAAAAATATATCTTATTCAAGTACATATATATACATATATAATCGTATTTTCAGTATTCAAATATATTTGTGATATTTCTATATTCTGTACTTTAAATCAATTTAGTTAAAGGAACAATTAAATAAATAAATAGTAACAACTGTACACAATTTTCAGTAGTTAAATTATACAAAGACTAAACTAATTAGGATAAGGTTACTTACCTCCAAAAGTTACTTCAAAAGAAACTTTTCTTTAACAGTTCCTCTAAAATCATTAAATATCACCTAGAACAATTTTCAAATATTCTTAATCAATAATCAAATAATTTAAGAAAGAATTATAATGGTACCCAGCCAGATAAAGAGATTACTAAAAATATCCAATAATTATCCATTGTTATCTCACACCAAAATTCCTCCTATCCATAATATTTTTCTTTGTATATATATATATATATATATATATATATATTTATATATTTTTCCTTCTGCCACAACTAAAGCCCCAAAGATAAGACTATGGGTCCGTTTGGATTGAGCTTATTTTTGCTGAAACTGAAAACTGAAACTGAAAACACTGTAGCAAAATATTTTTTAAATGTGTGAATAGTACCGTGGGACCCATTTTTAATAAAAAATTGTGAAAAGTGGAATTTGTGGGTCCGTGAACAGTGCACAAATGCACTGTTCACAGTTGAAAAGTCAACATATACGGCTGAACAGTAGTGAAACGCGAGAAAACAAAAAAAAAAAAAAAAAAAAGGGGACGCGTTTACTGTGTTACTGTAGCATGGGTCCCATGCCCAAAACGCAGACGCACTTCAGCAACAAAACGTCCAAAGCAAACGGGCACTATAACTCCTATTACTATGTAAGCACATGGGCCATCTTCAATTTCAAGTGTTCCTCTGTTTTCGTTTGTTTGTTTCTCTTTCTTTTTTTTCTTTTTTTTTTTAAATTACTGGTCAGACCTCATTGACTTTTCTATTCACTTCTACCAAGATCAATAAACAAATAATAATAAGCAGAAGAAAGAAAGAAATTGAGCTTTGCTTTGTTAATGTTTTCTCGTTGATTTTTTTTTGTTACACACGTGACTCTATGTCAAATCTCCAAGCATGCCTAGACTACTGGGCTTCTGATTTTCCCCCAATACCACTTCGGTTTTGCAATATACCCTAAGAAGTCCACATCAGGTACTATTTATCAAAGAAAACCGTGGAGAAACCTGACCATTAAGCCCAAAAGTTTATAGCCTCTATCTTCGCATAACTCAATAAATCTCAAAAAAGATTAAATCTCATCACCTAGAAAAATCTGCAGGCACATCGTTCAGTTTACCCAAAAATAAAACTAAATTCCATTTGTATTATTCAAACTCTTGAATATTTAAATAGTTTCACTATTGACCACAATACTCACATAAAAGAAATACTCTAATTCTAAATAAAACTTAGATTTGACAATAAGAAAATTCTTAAGCTCTTACCTCAATTGTGTCGTCAAACATTCTCTACTTGAGTAATTTGAGTAGTCTCCTTTCTCCAAAATATCTCCCCATGTACGTTGACATGATAAGTTTATATATATTGCTAGGGTTTCAACTTTATTTTCTAAAAACTCCCTTATAATTATAAATTATAAAAATTGACCCCACAAAAGATTTACTTAATTACCCTTCCTTTTATTTATTTTTTTTTTCCGGGTATTACAATATGATTACATCCTTTTTTTAGCATGTTGTTGTTTACTAGATTTTTTTTTATTTAATAAACTTATTATATATGATTTTGAATTTGCTGATATTGTCAGGTTGAGCTAGATGAGCAAAAGTTCTTGAATAATAATAGTTATATAAATAAATATCTAAGGCTATATGCAAAGAGATTTGCACTTATAAACATCTTCTTTTTTTCAAGCTCTAATAGTGTTATCATGTAAATGCAAATATTTTTGTTGCCGGTGGAGTTGAAGAAGGGATAATAAGAAATTCCTACAAGTTAGAAGCTGCCCTATTGAGAACTTAAGAATGAATAATCTAGAAATGCATATGCTTTTGATTGTCTCTTTTTCAATTGTTGCCATGATGGTATTCAAATATAGATGTGAACAAGACACATTGTAGTGGATTTCTTTTTAAATGAATTTTTTCCTTTAAAAATGGATTTCTTTGTAGTTTGTCTGCTTCTTTTAGATACTTTGCAACAAGAGACCGGCTTGTAGTTCATGAAAGTGAGTTATATATCAACTCAAGTTATAAATATTATGAGATGAAAATTACCATATTTAGATCCAAGTGCAAGTAGGTGGTCTGATTTCTTTGGATCATCTACGGCACATACGAACAGAATTAGTGAATTTTGTTATTTCATATGTGAATTTATGGAAAAGTGATTTCTCAGTAAACAAATTGTGGCATATACATATGGAATATTTCCCTTGTCAATATATTAGTGGTATACTTCTCGATTTTAACTAACCTAGTAATCATAATAGATTTAATATATTTAGAAGTAAAACCTACCCCCACCTTATTGTGTTTAATACCTGTAAGTGCTCTATTAACTTGTTGGAACAACTCATAAAGCATAGTTTGCCTATCCAAAAATCTATTCAAGAAGGCATTCATGGCTTCACAATGTTTTTTTTTTTTTTTTATATGATGGCTTCACAATGTTGTGTAGTCTTGTACCTAGAAAAAAAATGACTTCTCATGTAAGATAATCTTTTGCATGAATGTGCATGATTGTCCATAATATCTAGATTGATTATGATTGTCCTCTCCATTGATAATTATTATAATGGAACAATAAAAATTATTTTTAGTAATATGATAAATTCATATTTTGCAAGTCCAAGTTCTTACTAATAGCAAATTATTAGTTGGCTATGATGACAAATTTTTACTCATTATCTTGTCAATTAGGTTATCAATGGCATTTTCTTTACCTCATGTATTTATTCAAAATGTTACTAAAAATGTAGAGGGTTTAAGAAAAAAAATAATTGGAAAAAATATTTTATGATCTTAAATTCAAATTCAAATTTAGGTATCCAAACAATAGAATTTCAAATCCTTTGTTTTATAAGAAGACCTAAACAAGGGATTTTAAAATCAATAGATTTCAAATCAGGGCATTTTAAATCCATTGGTTCAAAATAATCCAAATCCAAGTGTTGCCATCCAAATGAATTTCAAATATTTCGGTCATTTTATAGGTTCTAAAGGTAATTTGGTCATTTTTTAGGTTTTAGGAGTTTTCGGTAATTTTTTAGGTTTCAATGGCACTATAGTCATTTTTTAGATTCTCAGGGTTTTTTTTGTCATTTTTTTTAATGTTCTAATGGTATTTCAGTCATCTTATAGGTTTTAATGGCATTATAGTCATTTTTTAGGCTTTAAGGTCATTCGGTCATTTTTTAGATTCTAAGGGTATTTTGATCATCTTTTAGGTTCTAAGAGTATTTCGGTAATTTTAGATGGTTTCGGGGGTATTTGGGCCATTTTTTAAGTTTCGAGGGTATTTCAGTCATTTTTAAGGTTTCTAGTCATTTGTGGCAAAAGTACTATCATATATGATGTTGGTACTACTTAATGTGATAATAGAACCATTAAATGTAAGAAAAAAAAAGGGAACTCTCGAAAGTGACAAAAGTACGGTCATATGTGATGTTGGTACTGCCCAATGTGACGATGGAACTGTTAAATGTGAGTAAAAATTAAAGTACCACCGAATATGAGAAAAATGAGGTCAAATAAGATGTTAGTACTGCCTAATGTGACAATAGAACCATCAAATGTGAGAAAAAAATAAAGGAAACACCAAATGTGACAACAGTACAGTCACATGTCCTGTTGGTACTACACAATTTGAGGATGGTACTATCAAATGTAAGAAAAAATACGAGTACAACTTAATGTGACAAAAGTATAATCAAATGTGATGTTAGTACTGCCCAATGTGATAATGAAATCATCAAATATAAGAAAAAATAAGGGAACTATTGAATATGACAAAAGTATAGTTACAATTCATATGGGTACTGCCCAATGTGACAATGGAACTATCAAATATGAGAAAAAAATTAAAGCATCATCGAATGTGAGAAAAGTACGATCAAATGTGATATTGGTACTATCGAATGTAACAATAGAACCATTGTTGGACCACGTGCCTTACCGATCCATCCGACAACCAATTGGTGAAGGATGAAGGGGCACAAATCTTTCATATTATTTGATTGCAGACCTAGTCCATTGGTATTGGATCGAATTGTGAAAATCCCTCACAATGCGGCTCCAACGACTTGAACCTATAACCGGGCTCTGATACCACTTATCGGGCCGTGTTTCTTACCGATCCTTCCAACAACCAATTGGTGAAGGATGAGGGGCACAAATCTTTTATAGCATTCGATTGCAGACCAAGCCCATTGGTATTGGAGCGAATTGTGAAAATCCCTCATAACCATCAAATGTGAGAAAAAAAAAAATAAGGAAACCACAAAATGTGACAAAAGAACAGTCACATGTGATATTGGAACTGCACAATATGAGGATGATACTGTCAAATGTGAGAAAAAATAAATGAACCATCGAATGTGACAAAATTACAGTCACATTTGATGTTGGTACTGCACAATGTAAGGATGGAAATATCAAATGTGAGAAAAAAGAGAATTACCAAATGTGACAAAAGTACTGTTAAATGTGATGTTAGGACTGCACAATGTGAGGATGGAACTGTAAAATGTGAGAAAAAATAAGGAAACCACCAAATGTGACAAAAGAATAGTCACATGTGATGTTAGAATTGTACAATGTAAGGATTAAACTGTCAAATGTGAGAAAAAAAAATAAGGGAACCACCAAATGTGACAAAAGAATAGTCACATGTGATGTTGGAACCATGGTTTTAAAAACCGGACCGAACTGACTAGTCCGATCGATTCAATCGGAAACCGGTCATTAATCCGGTCCGGTTATAATTAAAAACCGAAAAATAATTAAAAACTGGGAATAGTAAAAAACCGGCCGGTTTAACCGTGAAACCGATACGGTTGAACTGGTTATTGGCCAGTTGTGTTGAGACTGAAAACTACACCGTTTTTGACATTTTTCCCAACCTAAAACTATGTTGTTTTGGGGAAACCTAACCCTAAAAACTCATATCCTCTCTTTTTCTTTCCCTCACAACCCTTTCTCACACTCTCAGCTTCCGTTTCCTCTGAAATTTTTATTTTTCTCTCACTCTTTCTCGTCTTCTCTATTCAGCTTTGAAATTTGGTGGTCGCCTTTTTCCCTCACACGCCTCAGCCTCAGCCTCCTTTTTCTCTCGGCCTTGTGGTATTTTGAGCAGATGAACGAGCTTCAAAGGACAAGAATTGAAGAACACTTAATCTTTTCTCATCTTCAGTTCTTGTAAAAGAAAAGAAATTTAGGGAAGAACAGGGGCGGCATTACGTGCTGGCCAGGGGGTTCATTTTTTTTTAATATATATATAATTTAAAAAAAAATAAATAAAAATTGTTTTGACTCCCCTAAAATAAATATTTGAACTCACCCTCACCTTAAATTTTGTTTAAATTCAACTAAAATAAACTTGAATATAATAATTTTAATACTACTTTCACAATATATAATTAACCTCATAATGGAGGGTAAGTAACAAGTTGTAACTAATTTTTACTTTGACTCACAACTGACATCACTTTTTTACCTTTCTTCTTTTGCTAATTTATCACCTTTTTTTACCTACCTTCAACAACTTGTTACCTATATTGTGTTGTGAGATTTTTGTGTAAGTGTTGTGTCAACAACACTACTCTTAAAATATTTAATTTTATAATAAAAAATGTTTCAAAATTTTGCTTATTCGTTAAAAAATAAATAAATAAATAAACATCCTATCTAGGACTTTGACTTACTTTTCCATTGACAGCAAAATGAAACTGTTTTTCCTTACACTTTTCTTCCTCATTAGCAAAAAATTACACTATCGTTCCAACCATCATATCTATATTTAATCTGTGGTTATTTCCGCATTTTCTCTATCTCTCTTTCTCCGTTCTCTGTTTTCTTAGCTTTTATCTTTGTTTGATCAAGTAGTTTTCTTAACTTTTATCTCTGTTTGCTCCAATTCCAAGAGAATGACCACATGTATGGTTAAAAAGTCATACACTTCAAAAGTAAAAATTTATATCAGTTTTTTTTCTTAGTTTCACATACTCCTAGTCCTACTCCTAGGTTTGTTATTATTCTCATTTATCCACACACATATACACTTACATTAAATTAAAGTAGAACTTCTATTTTGTATGAAAAAAAAAATTCTTCTTTATCATATATTTTTATTTAATTAATATTACATATAAATATAATGAGTTATTATGCATTTAATGGCTGTTGCCTTACTAATCTTTCAACTATTAATAAATTTTTTAGACTATTATACGATATAGCTGTATTGTATACTAAATTGTATTTATTTTGGATTATTGTATATAATATGGAAGTTGTATATATATATATATATATATATATAAAGTAAAATAAAATTAATCATTTTATTTTTTAATCGGCCCATGACAAATTTCTAACTCCACCATTACTGACCCCCCTAGAAAAAAATCCTGGAGCTGGGGAAAAAGCAATGCTGATCTGTTGTAAAAGAAATGATATTTAGGGAACATGCTAGCTGTGGAGTGAGTTTGAACTTTGCTTGGCAGAGAGAGAGAAGTAGAGGAAGATATGTAAAATGAGGAGAAGAAATGAAGAATTTAGAAATAGATTCGGATGGTAGAAGCAAGTACCGACTGAATGGGAAAAGGAAAAGAAAGTGGGGTAGGTGGAGAATTTAATGCAAGCAAATTTTGAATGGAGGATCAAGTATTGATTCACGGGAAAAGGAGAAGAAAGTGGGAGGTCGGTAGAGAAAATTTAATGTCAATAGAGGTAGGTGGAATAGTAGGGAGTTATTTAGTTATTTATTTTTTATTATAAGTTTGTTTTTAACACTGTTTTAAAAACCGGACCGGACGGTCCGACCGGTTCAACCGGGAACCGGGAACCGGAAACCAATCCGGTCCGGTTAAAAGCTCCAAAACCGGTCAACAACCGGAAAACCGGCTAAAAACCGGTCAAAAACCGGGGTTGAACCGGAAATTTAAAAAAAAACGGTTCTTTGACCAGTTCGGTTTTTAAAACCATGGTTTTTAATTATTTTGATTAAACTTTTATAAAATAAAAATTTTAAAGTAAATACTATTAGTTACTATAAAATTATTATATTATATTATTTATTATTTTTTAATTATAAAATTATTAATTATGATATCATCTGTTCGACCATCGGTTCGACTTCGGTCAGACCAGAAAACCGATAATCAGTTCCTTTTTCAGTTCTTTGTCCGTACCGGTTTTTAAAACCATGATTGAAACTGCACAATGTGAGGATGAAATCGTCAAATGTGAGAAAAAAAATAAGGGAACCACTAAATGTGACAAAAGAACAGTCACATGTGATGTTGGAACTGCACAATGTGAGGATGGAACCGTCAAATGTGAGGAAAAAAGAAATAAGGGAACCATTGAATATGACAAAAGAACTGTTATATTTGATGTTGGAATTGCACAATGTGAGGATAGAACTGTCAAATGTGAGAAAAAAATAAAAGAACCACCGAATGTGACAAAAGAACTATCACACGTGATGTTGGAACTGCACAATGTAAAGATGGAACCGTCAAATGTGAGAAAAAAATAAGGGAACTACCGAATGTGACAAAAGAACTATCACATATGATGTTAGAACTGCACAATGTGAGAATAGAACCATCAAATGTGAGAAAAAAGTAAGGGAACCACTGAATGTGACAAAAGAACTGTCATATGTGATGTTGGAACTACATAATGTGATAATGGAATCGTTAAATGTGAGAAAAATATAACCTGGTATAACAGGTTACCTACTAGAGGGGATACAGTAGAATTACCCTTGGTTTAATAATTGAATTTTAGAATTCAACAGAATTTAAAGAAACCGTTAATTATTAAACTTGGCCAATGAGTTAAGTTCAAGATTAAACGTTGGCATGGATAACTTCATTTTTTCCATAGACCTTGCAGTCTCGATCGGTTTGATATTTGGCCGATTGATATATGTATATTATTTGAAGATAAATAGTGCTAGTAAAACATGACATTCTTATTTTCATTTGGCCTTTGCTTACAATATATTTCAATGATTATTTGTTAGATGAATTATTTATATTGATATCTAACCTTAAACTTTATAACGATGACCACGTTTATATTGATATCTGAAGGGGTAAGAAATCGCGCAACATTAGGCCTGACGGATTTGGACTCATGGGCCAATATTAAGCGTGGGCCCAGGGCTTAGCATCACTTGAAATACTTGGTGCACACGTTTGGAATCCGAGGGCATCCTAGGGAAATCAGGATGTCCGCATAAGGATAATTCTAGAAGATCCGCCTTAATGAAAAACCCACTCTACAAGGAAATATTTGTCCATCACATTTGGGATTGTTAGAGGAAGAGTCCTATAAGGAAAAGACTTCTAGTCCAAGGAAGAGAAGCCGACTTTCTTTTACTATAAAAGTTTCAATACCCTCGCAAATCAAGGTACGCATAATTTACCCTCTCTAACACTTTAGAGTTGAAAACAATTCTAACTTGACCGTCGGAGGGTATTTGATTGACACCACACCGATGCCCACGGCGAGATCACTTCTTTCTTTTTGCAAGTTATTAGAGCGAGCGTGGAATGTGCTGCTCACTGGTGATATTACGGCATCATCAGTTGGAGCCGTCTGTGGGAACGCAAAAAGTTTAAGCCAAATCATCGCCTCCCGAACATAAGAGTCGCATGGTACTCACTTGCTCGATGGCTACCACCAACAACGCTCAGGAAGACGACCCACCAAGATCTACTGCATTAGAAAGGCAGGTCCAGACTCTCATGACAGCGGTAGAACGACTCACAAAGCAGAACCACGATCTGGAGGAGCAGCTACGACAAAGGGATGTAGAACCCAACCCTCAGGAGCAAAACCAGGAAGGTAACAGTGCTGAGCGAAGGGAGCAGGAGAAGCCTGAGGGTAGCAATGCCCTAAGCCGACCAGAGCGGCAAAACGTGAGCCTTTCGTCTCTCATGGATTTTGCCCCCCCGCCAATCGTCGCCGAAATGCAGGCGAAGAAGGAGCAGATGCAGATCATGATGAACACACTCAAGGGGCGAGTATCTTTTGATCTCGACGACTTAGTGAACAGGACAGACTCACCATTCACCGTGTCCGTGAACTCATTCCCCCTGCCACAAAAGTTCCGGATGCTGCAGATCGAAAGTTACGACGGGGTTAAGGATCCACTCGATCATCTAGAGACCTTCAAGACCCTGATGCACCTTCAGGGCGTACCAGACGAGATCATGTGCAGGGCGTTCCCGACCACGCTGAAGGGGCTTGCGAGGGTCTGGTTCAGTAGGCTGACACCAAACTCCATCAATACTTTCAAGGAGTTGAGCGCCTTGTTCACCTCACACTTCATAGGCGGACATCGATACAAAAAGTCCACTGCTTGCTTAATGAACATCAAGCAGCGAGAAGACGAGACGCTGCGAGCCTACATAACTCGTTTCAACAAAGAAGCCCTTTCGATTGACGAAGTTGACGATAAAATACTCGTAGCCCCGTTCACTAGCGGGCTACGGAAGGGTAAGTTCTTGTTTTACTTCTACAAGAATGACCCAAAAACCATGACGGACGTTCTCTACAGGGCTACCAAATACATGAATGCAGAAGATGCGCTGCTAGCCAGCGAGAAAAGGCCTAAGAAGAGGGAAAGGCAGGAAGACACGAGACAAGACAGGGGGCGAAAGGTCGCTAAAACCGGGGATCGACGTGATGAAAAGCACTCCAGACCCCCCACTGGAAGGTTCACCAATTTCACCCCGTTAACCACACCAATCGACCAAGTATTGATGCAGATCAAAGATGAAGGAGCATTGACTTTTTCTGGAAAGTTGAAAGGAGACCTTAACAAAATACCAAGAGACAAGTATTGTCGCTTTCACCGGGACCACGGGCACGACACAGCTAACTGCTATGACCTGAAGCAGCAGATTGAGGCCCTAATCAGGCAGAGGAAACTACAGAGGTTCGTCAGCAGCGAAAGAACTGATACACCGGAAGAGTAGGCTCCACGAAGGGAGAACGATCGCCCTAGACCACCCATAGGGGACATACGAATGATCGTAGAGGGCACAACTGCAACCGGATCTTCCAAGAAAGCACGCAAAACCTACCTCAGGATGGTCCATAATGTCCAACTCACAGGATCCGTACCAAAGATGCTGCGGATAGAAAATCAAGTCATAAACTTTTCAGAGGATGACGCTCGGCGACTTCACCATCCACATGACGACGCGCTAGTAGTTAGCCTGCAGATTGGAGATTATAATATGCACCGGGTCCTCGTCGACAACGGCAGCTTAGCAGACATCCTGTACTATCTTGCATTCCAGCAGATGAGGATTGACAAGGAACGATTGTCCCCAACGAACGCCCCACTCGTAGGATTTGGGGGTACGAAGGTCTTCCCATTGGGCGCAATAACGCTGGCTGTAACGGCAGGTGACTATTCTCAGCAGATCACTAAGCAAATAACGTTTCTCGTAGTCGACTGCTCATCCGCTTACAACGCCATCCTCGGGCGACCTACTCTCAATTCTTGGAAGGCGGTAACCTCAACATACCACCTAATGATCAAATTCCCGACGGAATATGGGGTAGGAGAACTGCGGGGGAATCAAGTAGCAGCACGAGAATGCTATATCGCCATGTTAGAAATGGAGGATCAGCAGCAGACGATGTGCATCGGGAAACAACGAGCATTAGCAGAGCCGGTTGAAGAGCTAGAAGAAGTAAGACTTGACGACACACGGCCTGAACGAACGACTAAGATTGGCACACTAGCCAGTTGGCCCGTACGCCAGACGGTCACAACTTTCCTAAGAAATAACCAAGACGTTTTCGCCTGGAATCATGAAGACATGCCGGGAATATACCCATCGGTCATGGTCCACAAGTTGAATGTATCGACCTCCTTCCCTCCAGTCCGGCAAAAGAAACGAGTCTTCACCCAGGAGCGGGATAGGGCCATAGCCGAGGAAGTTTGGAAACTACTGGAAGCAGGTTTCATCTGGGAAGTATATTATCCCGACTGGCTGGCGAATGTAGTTATGGTTAAAAAAGCCAACGGAAGCTGGAGGATGTGCGTAGATTTCACAGACCTTAACAAGGCTTGTCCCAAAGACAACTACTCTCTCCCACGGATAGATACCCTTGTGGATTCGACTGAGAGACACCAGCTCCTCAGCTTCATGGACGCTTTCTCTGGCTACAACCAGATCAGGATGGACGAATCTGATCAGGAGAAGACCTCTTTCGTCATAAGCTAGGGATTGTTCTGCTACAAGGTGATGCCTTTTGGACTCAAAAATGCTGGAGCAACATACCAAAGGCTAATGAACAAGATGTTTGCACATCAGATTGGCAGGAACGTTCAGGTTTATGTTGACGACATGTTGGTTAAAAGCGTGCACGAAGAAGATCACCTAGACGACCTCAGGGAAACATTTGATACGCTTCGATCATTCAACATGAAGCTGAATCCGAACAAGTGTGTGTTCAGAGTAACTGCGGGAAAATTTTTGGGTTACATGGTATCCCAAAGAGGAATAGAGGTCAACCTGGAAAAGGTACGGGCGATAATTGAGTTGGAACCGCGAAGGACGGTCAAGGAGGTCCAAAGTTTAAATGGGAAGATCGCAGCACTAAATAGGTTCGTCTTAAGGGCAACGGATAGGTGTTTGCCATTCTTCCGCACTCTGAGAAAGTCATTTGAGTGGACGGATGAATGCCAGACGGCTTTCAACGACTTAAAGACGTATCTCTCGTCTCCACCACTGCTCAGTCCGCCCATACACGGAGAGGAACTCTACCTTTATTTGGCAGTCTCGAGTGCCGCAGTAATCGCAGCCCTAGTATGGGAGGAGGACGGGATACAGAAACCCGTATATTTTACCAGCCGTGCTCTCCGTGGAGCAGAAGAGAGGTACCCTCAAATGGAGAAGTTGGCTTTCGCGTTAGTAATTGCTGCGTGGAAGCTTAAGCCATACTTCCAAGCGCATACAATCATTGTCTTAATGGACAAGCCGCTGAGAAAAGCCATGCATAGCCCAGAAGCAGCAGGAAGGATGGCCTTGTGGGCAATAGAGCTAAGTGAATTCGACATCCATTACCGCCCGCGGACGGCCATAAAAGGACAGGCAGTAGCTGACTTCATCGTCGAGTTCACACCTGGGACGGACCAGTTGGTAGAAGAAAAGGAAAAGTGGAGTATCCACACAGACGGATCATCAAACAAACGAGTCGGAGGAGCCGGAGTAGTAATTAAAACTCCACAGGGGGACGATACAGTGTATGATCTGGCTGGATTTTCCAACAACCAACAACGAGGCAGAATACGAAGCCCTGGTCACAGGGCTAGACCTTGCGGGGGCCGCGGGTGCAAAAAGCATAATCGTCCACTGCGATTCACAAGTGGTAACAAGTCAGATCAATGGCAACTATGAGTGCAAGAACGATAGAATGAAGAGATATCTGGAAGAAGTGAGGTACCGAATCAACAGCCTCGAAGTCGAATTCATTTAGGTCCCAAGAGAAGAGAACAAATGGGCTGACTAACTAGCAAAAGCTGCATCAGCCGAATTCATGCTGGTTCCCGAACAGGTATTATCATTCGTCCAAATATCTCCATTTATCGATGAAGTGACAAATATGCAGGTGGTGAACTCTGAACATAACTGGACCACGCCATTGATCTCCTACCTAAAGGACGGGGTGTTACCAGAGGAAAAGGGCGCTGCAAGGAAGCTGAAGGTCCAGGCGTCACGGTTCATGCTGATAAAGGATGTCCTATATAAAAGGGGCTTCTCTCGACCGTACCTGAGGTGTTTGTGCCAAGAAGAAGCAGACTACGTGATGAAAGAAGTACACGAGGGTATCTGCGGAAACCACTCAGGCACACGATCATTGGTACACAAGTTGATCCAAGCAGGATACTACTGGCCTACAATGATGAAGGATACGTAAACTTATGTCCAATCTTGCGATAAATACCAGAGGTTTAGCAATTTCATAAGGCAGCCGTCCGAAGAACTGACACCTATGACGGCTCCCTGGCCATTCGCACAAAGGAGACTTGATATTATGGGTCCGTTTTCGACAGCTATCCGGCAGCTGAAATTCTTGGTCGTTGGCATAGACTACTTCACTAAATGGGTCGAGGTAGAAGCTTTAGCCACCATCACGGAGAAAAACATCCGAAATTTTGTCTGGAGAAATATCATATGCAGGTACGGGATACCCAGGGTACTGGTTTCTGACAACGGAAAGCAGTTCGACAACAGCATGTTCAGAGACTTCTGCACGGAGCTAGGGATCAAGAATCACTACTCGTCATCCACACACCCACAGGCAAACGGGCAAGTTGAGGTCACGAACAGGTCCTTGCTCAAAATAATCAAGACCCGTCTCGAGGGGGCGAAGAGTATCTGGCCAGACGAACTACCAAGCGTCCTATGAGCATACCGGACCACAGCGAGAACACCTACTGGAGAAACCCCATTCCGACTCGCATATGGAACTGAAGCTGTCATTCCCGCAGAAGTGGGGCTCACGAGTTACCGGGTGGAGAGCTACGACGAGAATACAAACAAAGTGGGTATGTGCCTCCAGCTTGATCTACTGGACGAAGTCAGGGCAACAGCAGAACAGAGGTTGGCGCGCTATCAGAATCTCATGGCGAAATACTACAACAACAAAGTGAGGCACAGGGACTTCCAGGTTGGGGACCTCGTACTACGGAGAGTAATGGGTGCCGCCAGAGATCCTTCACAAGGAAAGCTTGGCCCCAACTGGGAAGAACCCTACAGGATCACGTCATGGCAAAGGAAGGGAACCTACCACCTCGAGACGATGGACGGACGAAAGCTACAGCACCCTTGGAACACGGAGCACCTTCGGAAATACTACCAGTAGAGGAAAATATGGGGAACCGACGATTTTCAAAGTTTATTTTATTCTATTCTTTTAGCTACAATTTACTAGTTTTTTTACTTTTGCTACAATCTTTTTATGCCTTTTTAAGCCCAAGGGGCAGGTACTTTTTCTACAAACGCATTTTCTTTAAAGAAGAATATTCAGACAAAGCTTTGAATTTTCACATGGATATTACACAGGCCAGGTCCACAAAGTGGACGGATCACTAAGGTGATGAAAAATGTCTACAACGTGGACGGATCACCAAAACGATGAATTAATTTACATGTCCACAAAGTGGACGGATCACCAATAGCGTGAAATAACTGCCCACAAAATGGGACGGATCACCAAAACGGTGAACTAATTTACATGTCCACAAAGTGGACGGATCGCCAACAGTGTGAAAGAACTGTCCACAAAGTGGACGGATCACCAAAACGGTGATCTAATTTACAAGTCCACAAAGTGGACGGATCACCAAAACGGTGAACTAATTTACAAGTCCACAAAGTGGACGGATCACCAAAACGGCGAACTAATTTACATGTCCACAAAGTGGATGGATCGCCAACAGTGTGAAAGAACTGTGCACAAAGTGGACGGATCACCAAAACGGTGAACTAATTTACAAGTCCACAAATGGGATGGATCACCAAAACGGTGAACTAATTTACATGTCCACAAAGTGGACGGATCACCAATAGCGTGAAATAAAGTGGACGAATCACCAAAACGGTGAACTTATTTACATTATCTCGGATCGCCAACAGTGTGAAAGAACTGTCCACAAAGTGGACGGATCACCTAAACGATTTAATAATTTACATTCTCCACAGAGTGGACGGATCACCTGAACAGTGGAATTATTTACAAATCATGGACGGATCAATTTAACGGTGAAACAATTGCCATAAAATGGACGAATCACCGTGATGGTTAAAGAACTGCCCACAAAGTGGACAGATCACCATGACGATAGAAATAGCTGTCCACAAGGTGGACGGATAACCTAAAACGACGAACTAACCTACAAAGTCCACACAGTGGACGGATCGCCCAAAAGATAAATATATTCACAAAATGGACAAGTCACCTAAAGGGTGAGAAAGGTTACAAATCCACATAAGTAGACGGACCCCCTAAAAAATGAGTTTACATCCACAAAGTGGACGAATCCCAATAGTGCAAGACTGATTATACGTCACTCCCAAAAACGGACGGATAGGGTGAACCCTTATGAGGATAAATGCTCAACCGTCAACAAAGTTATGCATAGTCAGATGTTTATGCTCCAAAAATCATTATTCACTATAAAGACTAATATAAAGCAGAAATAAAATTTAAAGTAGACAGTGACGGATAAAACCAACATAGTATAATTGTTTAATACACAAAAGGAGGACAAAACCGTCCTCAAATACCAAAAGCATTACAAAAGGTCAACAATCTACATTTTTTGGGTCAACGTTTGGGACATTATTCGACTGGACTGATTCCCCGTTACCTTGAACTGTTTCATCTCCAAAAAGGTCCTCGGTATTTTCAGAAGCGACGGGAAGAGCAAAAGTCTGGCCTTGATCGTCAACTTTGATCATTGACACATCCAGATCAGGATAGACCTTCTTAATCTGACGGAGCGAGTCGTCAAAGCCTTGAAGAAAAGAGTTCGCCAGCTCGCTCATTAAGGATTCAGAATTACGATACTCCTGAACGGCTACTTCTTTAGCATGACGGACCCTTTCCTTCAATTCTTTGATTTCCTTTTCCTTCATCTCCAAGGCCGTCGACGCCTCATCCGTCTTCTACTCTAGCTCCTTCCTTGCTTTTTCCGAGAGGTCTAGCTTCTTCTCCATAGTGGACTTCCATTTGTGGAGTTGACCAAGCTCTTTCTCCGTCTGCTCAGCCTTTGCACGCACCCGGTCCAAAGTGGCCTCACGGTTGAGGCACCGATCCATTAAGCCCTTCATCATGACCAAGGACTAAAAGAAAAAAAAGAGCCCATATCATGATCTGTGCTAAACAAAGACATAGACGGAAACAAGCCAGGGTTGACGGTCATAAATTACCTGAGCAACAGTAAAGAGACCCGTCTCTCCCATCGCCTCCGTCGAGTGATTTCCCAGATCCTCGTAGTCCTCCGTCGTAATAATAGACGAAAGCTTCTCCAAAGCAAACTTAGAGTCATCACAGAGGAGAGGAGGTTTCTCTTGGTTTGTGGCTGGAGCTTTCATCAAACCCTTTCCAGTCCCGTGCTTAGCTGGGGTGACGGTCTTCGCACCTTCAGCCATCAAACCCACAACGGGTTCAAGAGAGACCTTTTGCTGTTTCAACGGACGGTCTGATTTTGTTCACGGCTTCCTCTTCGAAGATGGGGTCGTCCCCTTGGGAACCACCTTGCCAGATTCCTTTTTCTTTGCGGCTTGAGCTTTGATCAATGCCCTCCTCTTTGCGTCGTCCATCTCTGCAAAATACGATAGATGAAGTTATTTACATGACGATTAAATAAACTGTTTAAGTTAAATTGATGGGCTTACGTCTGTGAACCCTCTCGTCGTATCTAATGGCCTCTTAGGTAGGCTCAGGATCGTCACTGTACCAATGTATTTTTTTGGGTTCACTAACTTGGCCCAGGTCCTTTCTTCCGGCTTAGTCTTTTGGAAAATCTTTTCAAGGAAACCAAATTCCTCAAGACTAACATGTGGGCGCCGTCTACCTGCAGAGAAATAGACGATTATAAAAATTATAATGGACGGTATGAAAAGAATTACAAAATTCGGATGGGTGCATACGTGAAGGGTGTATCACTCCCCAAGTTGTGTCAACAGGCATGTACTCCGTCTCCCCTGGACGGTTTATCCACGTGTTACCCTCTAGAAAAAAGTAACGACTCTTCCAGTCTCTATTTGAGTCGGGAGTCTCAAAGATGACCTTTAACAGAGGGCTTCTACTAGCGAAACTGTACGTCCCCCTTGATCTATCGATCTCATCTGGATGGTAGCAATGAAGAAATTCACGCACCGTCAACCTCCTACGTCCGTCCGACATTGCTTCATAGAGGATTTCCATCGCTATGAAGACCCTCCAGGCATTTGGAGATATCTGGGTGACGGACAGTCCTAGATAATATAAGAGTTCTCTATGAAGTGTACTTAGCGGAAACCGAAGTCCTGCCTTCAGCATCTGCTCGTACACTCCGACACCTTCTACGCCTTCGTAGTAACACTTCTCCGACACATATGGTAGACGGATGGAAATGTTGTTTGGAATTTGGAAGTTGGTCCTAAAAGTGCTGAAGTGTCTCTCCTTGATGATGGATCTGAATCTATGCACCGTCCACTCTGGTAGCATGATGAACTCCCTAAGTCCATCAGCACTGATGACGGGTCCCAGTGCTTGATCCCCGTCATCATTAGAAGAACCTTCTTCTTCAACCATCTCCATATCCTCATCTGCTGAGGATGAAGAAGAGGCAGACGGACTCCTAACTTCGCCGAGAGTCTCTTGGTCTTTATGATCGGACGGGTATACCTCCTCGTATTCCGTCCCGTCACGAACCACTGACTGGTTACTTGACGCACTAGACATTTCCTACAAATTGACGGTAAAACCTAAGATTGACGGGTCTAAAATTATTGACGGGTGTGTAGGTCTAGCAAAAATGTAGATACAAAATGTAACTTGAAAAAAATGAGAATGAAGTACTTACCACACTGTGTAAAGAGTAGTTGACGGTTGAAATACTGACGGGTACAAATTCTCAACGGACTGCTCTGACAAGGCTGACGGCTTCGCTCTGACAATGATTTCTTGCTGAAAATATTAGAAATGAATGGAGAGAGGTGCGCTATATATATATGAGAGATGCACGGAAGACGAAGCGACGCTTCGATCCGATACACCACCCAATCCAAGAATGACATGTGGCATGCTTCATTAATGTGACAACCTGGCAGCACGCATCTGCTTATTTACCCTTTGAGGAGCCGTCAACTTCATGAATCTTCATCCGTCAGAATGTTCTATCTGGAAACGTCAAAATTTTCAATCGTCACCATTAACAATCCTTGATCGTCATCCCCAATTATATTTAACCGTCACCCTAATGATCCGACCATTTAAAAACATGACGGACCATAGGGTGAAGGGGGCAGCTGAAGGGGTAAGAAATCGCGCAACATTGGGCCTGACGGATTTGGACTCATGGGCCAATATTAAGCGTGGGCCCAAGGCTTAGCATCACTTGAAATACTTGGTGCACACGTTTGGAATCCAAGGGCATCCTAGGGAAATCAGGATGTCCGCATAAGGATAATTCTAGAAGATCTACCTTAATGAAAAACCCACTCTACAAAGAAATATTTGTCCATCACGTTTGGGATTGTTAGAGGAAGAGTCCTATAAGGAAAAGACTTTTAGTCCAAGGAAGAGAAGCCGACTTTCTTCTACTATAAAAGCTTCAATACCTTCGCAAATCAAGGTACGCATAATTTACCCTCTCTAGAACTCTAGAGTTGAAAACAATTCTAACTTGATCGTCGGAGGGTATTTGGTCGACACCACACCGGTGCCCGCGGCGAGATCACTTCTTTCTTTTTGCAGGTTATTAGAGTGAGCGTGGATTGTGCTGCTCACTGGTGATATTACGGCATCATCAATATCTAACCTTAAACTTTATAACGATGACCACGTTTGGTGGTGCTTGTTCAAAAGGATGTTCTTGGCCTTTTTATGTGCAATGGTGTATGGGCTAGATGAATTAAGGAAATTGGAAATTTTGATGGAGGAGTTTTTTTTTTTTTTAATCCATTTAAATGCATTCAATTTTGGGCGTGGCTGCCATTTTTTAGTTTTTTGGTTAGCCTTTACTAATTGGAAATTTTGATGGAGGAATTTTTTTTTTTAATCCATTTAAATGCATTCAATTTTGGGCGTGGCTGCCATTTTTTAGTTTTTTGGTTAGCCTTTACTAATTCATCAAGTGATCCTATATTTGATAATTAAAATAGCATTATGAGAGCTATTATTAATAATTTCAAATGTGTGGATATAAGCCCAAGAATGAGACTAATTGCACACTAGTGTGGCTGTAATTATGGGGTTTCACTCTAAGTTAGAGAGTGTACAGTACTTCACCCCTTGGCCAAAGGTGTTATTTATTTATAAAGTTTAAGGTTCAATTGTTTGTATTGATATGAAGGACACATGATTGTTGTATTTGAGCACATATAGCCTTATTTAATTACATACATGTATATATAATTTTGGAGCATGTGTGAACTTGATTGGATATTAATGTGTTTAATCCCAATATATATTTTGTAATATTTCTTTGGATGAAATATATGTTACATGCCTTACTTGACATATTTGGGTTATCTAAAATGTGGTATGCAAAAGAGTCTATTATGAGTGCTTATAAGTAAGCAAGGACGAGGTATTAGAGTTTCATTCATTATAAGAATGAAGTTGAGAAATAACTCAGTGAATGTAATAAGTTCTTAATTATAGTAGAACTTGTGTGGGGAAGCTATTATTTCCACCAATTATTTGTTCATTGAGATGCCTTAAAAGAAACCACTAAGACATCTTGTGAATTATGGAAAGAGTGATCGCCTTTCTATAAATTCTTTAAATGTGGGGGTGTTTGATGAAGGTGGTGGTTCCTGTTCCTAAAGGATAAAGAACCATTGATTGTGTTTTCATTGATTATGGTCATAACAGTAGTGCATAGTGCTTTCTAATTTATGATTCTATTATTTTTATATGCATGACAATTAATTAGAATATATTTCAGCTGTTAAACTTTCTTAAAGAAAGTTTGAGTCTACGTTTAGTATCTCTCATGATCAAGAGTTGATGGAAGAGAGGTTGAGCCTAAGTGTAGTAAAAGGACAAACGTCATGGTTGTTTGGTCCAAATTTTCTAATTTATATATTAGAAGATAAACTTAAAGCTTCAAAGAAGCAAAATCCTAAAGTGCCTTCTTGGAAAAGAGATTGTCAATAGTGCAATAAATCAATCTTTGAAGTCTATGCATAGTAGTTGGTAGATCTACCACTTGGGAATTTGAGAGTTGATGGAATTATTGACTATTACAATACGAGACTTGTTTTAGAAGGCTACAAATAAAAGAAAGATGTGAGTTTTCTTGATACACAATAAACCAAAGGGGTTTATGATTCTTGTACAAGGAAACAAAGTGTGTAAACTTGTTAAATCTTTGTATAGATTGAAGCAAGTTTCAATCCAATGACATGAAAAATTTGATAATGAGATGATGTCAAATGAGTTTAGATTTAATGCAACTAGTGTATGATGTGAAATATATCACAAGAGGCTGTGTTGTTATGGGATATGCTCATGTAAGTGTTGAAGATGTGATACAAGAAATGAAAATTTCTAATACATCTAATGAACTTGTCTTATCTTAATCACATGAGAAATGTGACGACAGTCTAGTGAGAACACCCTATGCAAAGAGCATATGTATTTTTGGGAAGTCAATAAATCTAAACAAATATGCATTGTTGGATACTTGTGCCTCCTATTTGTATATATTGGTAGGGCACAGAGTCATGGTAGGTCTCAACATATTTGTTGGAGGCATAATATAATGAGGCAGTTTCTCTCAAATGGAAGTATTTCCAAATTATAAAACGGATTCGTAATCAATTGATTGAGTGGAGAGCTAATAAACTACTCATCAAGGGGAATGGGGTTAAAGCCTATTACCTAAAAGTTTCCGGGATGGCAACCCAACCTAGCTGACTGGAGATCCCAAGATCTAGGTTCAAGGGGACAACTGAATCGTGGAGACTATTTTCATCACTATGGAGACAACATCTCCCTCCCATTCCTATGATGAAATAGTGATGCCTATAAGTAATGTTCAGGGTAAGTTTTGCTTTTAATGATTCTTATATCTTGGAATTCCGAGTGGGGTATAGCGGGATACTCTTAATAAGAATCACCTATATGAGTGTGAAGTGGGCCGCTTCCATAAGAGTTTCAAGGCTGAATTCTCTAAAGCACTTCATGAATTTACCAGAATATGTTCAGGGCTGAAATGAACACAACTATAAGAATCGAAAAATGTTCGAAAAGAAGTTGTGTGAATTCTATTGTCTTGGTATACACAAACGGCTGAACAGTTCAAAATATCATGTTCACTGGTTAGCTAGTATATCCAATAGTTTTTTACAAAGGAAAGTTCAAAGCCACAAGCTACTTCTCCCAATACAGTAACTTTTCTTCTACTCTCTCTATGTCTGCATCATCATTTGCATTGTGCTTTATCAATTTCTATTTATGTGGGCATTGTTGGAAAAATAGTATAGAGTGAATAAGAAATTGATGTTTTCTATATTCACTTGAAGATGTTATTATAAGTGGTGAAAATCCTTGAGTCCCACATTGGAAATGATAAAGAATATGAGTTTGGGCTGGATATTGGGTTGAGCTTTAGGTATGTGTGGACTAGGCCCACTTATCCAATTTATAATAATATTTTATTATTTTATTTTGAGTCAGTAAGTCTGTATACAACAGTTATCTCTGAAACAGTGTTTCAGTTTTAAGTTACGTATAATTTCATTGTCCCTCATTCATGAAAATATTTTTTTCTGAGAAAAACTCTCCAAGTGAGAACTTTTTGTGCATTCATTTTGTGTCAAAGAGAGAGAAAGAGACATTGAGTAGTTCGCAGAGCACGACCTTGTGTGCTTCATTTTCGTGCTGTAGATCATTTTATCTTGAAAGACAGACGTCCGTGAATCTCAAAGCACCATAGTGATTGTGTGAGGAGCGAAATCTACTTTAGGAGATTGTGTCAAACACAAGATTTAATCTAAATCATTCATTCTTCACGCATTTGTTCTGTGAGTTTTAATTATATTACAGATTTCTTTTATATATGCAATATATATTTATTGGTTTGTCTATTACTTCTTTTGTGTTAATATTGTTTATACTTAGATATGTATATTATTCCTTTTGCTTTATTATAAAAGTAAATTGTTGAAAAATATCTACCAAAGAACCTTCAAATGGCTGAAGATCTCCCTGGAAAAAGGTAGAAGAGAAGGTTTTTGGTGGAAGTCAGGTTCGTCAAGTATCAAGCTCTCTTACCTGTCAATCAAATCGACTTCATCAGGTCTACATCTTTCAAAACCTACGCCGACTGATAAGCCCATCAAATCAGTCAAATTTTGGGTCAAACAACGACGGGTCAGTTAGTCTCTTTGAGTTATGTCCGTCTTGGATAGGCCTACTAAAAGAGACAAGTTTCAACATTGATTCCTAGAAAGGCCATAAAGAGCTTTGTTAATTATACACCGGTGTGTATGATGTATATAAAATTATAGATTCAAAAAACGATTTTGGTTAAATTATAAAATCGTGATTTTTTCAAAATACAATTTTATCATTTTAAATTTATAACAGAAATTGTATTTCAAAAAATAATTGCCTCTTGTGTACGAGGTTGTGTGCACTTTCATTTCATGTGTGCAACAATAATTCGAATTTCCCATCTCCAAATACTTTTTAAATAGTCTCAATGAACAAAATATTTTAAAGAGGCAAATTTTTCTTAATATATCCATCGACCTGGCCGAGTATATCCGGGGGGATCATTTTTCCCGGCCCAAACGCCAATTGAAAAACAAATTGTGGCAGAAAGTCTTGTACCTAGACGGAAAGTGAAGTGGACAGAATTGGCCCATATGTCTACAAGGTATTGCTTGAACGTTTCGATAAAGGAATTAAAAAAAAAAAAAAAAAAAAAAAAAACATAAATTTATGCAGGGAGGCCAACAGTCCTAATTAACAAAATAATTTTTAAAATAATATATATTTTTTTAGTCTTTCAATATTGTGGTAGAAGAAAGTTTTGTACCTGGACGAATCCTGCTTCCTTTAGCCCTAATATAATAGTGAAGTGAACAAAATGGCCCATGTGTTTACAGGGTATCGCCCGAACAATTTGAATGAGAGAGATAAACTTTATCTACCATTTTTTTTTTATCTCTCAGTCTTGCAGTATAATTTTAATGTTTTTTTAATGGATTATTAATATTATTGTATGGTTTGAATATTACTAATGGTAATAGTAATTGGTAGATATAATCACATAATGCACAACAAAAATATTTGTATATTGATATTACTCAATATATGTCAAGCCTTGGGACTAAATATAGTGGCTCTAAAATTTGAATGTAATCTAATTGTGTTTTAGAACTTAACAAATTTTAAGTATTTTAAGTTGTCTCTGTTTAAGAAAAATAAAATAAATAAATAGATGAGTTTGAAATAAGTTTGGATTCATTAAATATATGTTGACCGAATTTGAGATTAAATTGCTAAAATTTAATAGAATTTAGAATGGGTTTGAAATCTATATGTTTTAATAAATAGAAACGTAATCTACAAGTGTACAGATGTTTCTAATTCAATAGTGATATTTTTGCTTCAGGAAACATGTGTAATGGGATTGCTACAGCCATTTCTTTTAGTAGGCAAAATGAACGATAAGAGAGCTAGAGGAAACCAAGAGAGCAGGTTTGAAGTGCTCTGAGGTAATGTTGCTGAGAAGAAGATAAAGACCAGACATTAACATTATTTATTGAAGCCGCCCCGCACTGTTTGCATGTTGTATCCTTGGAAAAACGAATAAAAAAAATGAAATTATTGTTCATGCAGATTACAACAAAAAAAAAAAAAAAATTCTGGTTCTTAAAAAGAAATATATTTCCGGGTCTCGGTCAAGTGATATAGCGTGATAGCCACAAGATGCCATACTAGATACCCCATTTTATGATACAAAATTAGGAGATTAGTTGTGACCAGCTCAACTAAAAATAAAAATTCATGAGGTGCCGGCCTTTGTCAAATTTTTTAATATTATTTTTCCAGATGACCTAATAAAATATTTGTTTCAATATTTCAATAATGTGAATAGCAATGCTTGCTATACAAAATTGTATGCAACTTGTTAAACTGGTAATTGTTGACTGGCATAATATCACTTTAATCATATTAAATTACAACTAAGAAAAAATGTAAAATTTTGTGTCACAGAGTCATTGGTGAGCATAAAGTGGGACCTTGATTAGACTAAGATCAAAAGAGGCTAAGACGTAACATCCAAGAACAAACATAATAAAACATTAAAGTTCTTTTCATGTCTTTGAATCCACCTCTAAGGAAAAAACAAATTATGGGATTAGTTGCAACCAGCTCAACTAAAAATTAAAAAACACGAGGTGGGCCTCTGTTTAATTTTTTATTTTTCTGGTTGACCTAAAATGTTTGTTTCAACGTCTCAATAATGTGAATGGCAGTGACCACTATGCTAAATTGGTAAGTTACCCGTGCAATACATGGATAATTTTGTGATATTTTATGTCAGATAGTTTTGAAGAATGTTATATGTTGACGTGGGTGGCTTGAATTGCCACTAAAGCCCAAGCCCATTGCTGGTAAGTCGGTCAAGGATGACCGAATACAACTAGGAATGTATCTCCTAGTAATAGCCGGCCTATAATATATAAATATATATATATATATATATATATATATATTAGGTTTGTGTAGTAGGGGATATAGAGATTATTCTAATTAACCTAGTGAGCAGCAGCCGCATGAGAGAAAATAGAGAAAAGAGAGGCAGCCAGCTTCTATTCTTATTGTTTCTGTGAGAGAGTGCTAGGGTGTATTGGGAATTGGGTTTCTTGAGAGTGTTCTTTTACACTATTATATCTCCCTATTTTTTATAGTGAAATTTCTCCGTCGTCTCCGTGGAGGTAGGCAGTTTGCCGAACCACGTAAATTCTTGTGTTCTTTGTGTGTGCTTGTTATTTAATTTCCGCTTATTTACTGTTATTGATTTGAGTCCTAGGGTGCTATCTGCACAACAAGTGATATCAGAGCCAGGTTAGGATTCAATCCTTTGAATACAGTAAAGATGTCAAGCACAAAGTATGATGTAGAGAAGTTTTGTGGTAAGGGAAATTTTTTCACTTTGGCAAAGGCGGATGAAGGATCTCCTAATTCAACAAGGAGTTCATAAGGCCTTGCTTGGGAAGGAGAAGAAACTGGAAACGATGAAGGCTGTAGAATGGGTAGAGATGGATGAGAAAGCAGCTAGCACTATTCGTCTTAACCTGGGTGATGAGGTCATTCACAACATCCTAGAAGCAAAGACCGCAAAGGAGGTTTGGGAAAAACTAGAAGGTCTTTATATGAGAAAGAATCTGACGAACAAGTTGTACGTGAAGAAGCAACTGTATAGTTTGCATATGAAGGAGGGTTCTGATCTGTTGGAGCATCTCAACACGTTTAACATGTTGAACACCCAACTGTCAAGTTTTGGGGTGAATTATGAGGACGAAGATAAAGCGTTACTCTTATTAGCGTCGCTTCCTACTTCTTTTGATCATCTAGTGACTACATTGATGTACGGGAAAAAGACTATAGTACTCGAGGAGGTGACTAGTGCTCTCTTGTCACATATAAAGATGAAGCAAGATGGTAATGATTCTCAGGCTGATGGACTTATTGTAAAGTCTGAGTCAAGCAATAGAGGTAGAAGCAGGTCAAGAGGACGGAACTCCAACAAGAACAGATCACAGTCTAAATCACGTGCAAAGAAAGACATAGAGTGCTTTTATTGTCACAAGAAAGGGCACTATAAGAATCAGTGTAAAGAGTTGAAAGAGCATTTAGAGGAGAAGAAGAATGGAAAGAAGCCCCTAGAATCAGCTAGTGTTGCTGAAGAAACATCAGATGACAGTGAAGTTGGTGCAGATTTACTTTCAATCTCATCAAGTAACAATGTTTTATTGGAATCTTGGGTTTTAGATTCAGCATGCTCATATCATATGACTCCAAAGAAAGATTGGTTTGACACGTATAAGCCTTACAACGGTGGTATGGTCCAAATGGGTAATGATGCTACATGCCCGGTTATTGGGATTGGTACCGTGAAGATCAAGATGTTTGATGGAGTTGTGAGAGTTCTTAGTAATGTCAGACATGTTCCAGATCTTAGAAAGAATTTAATTTCGTTAGGAGTGTTGGATGATTTGGGTTATTCATACTCATCAAAGGGTGGAATCATGAAGATTACCAAAGGTGCTTTGATGGTGATGAAGGGACAGAAAATAAGCACGCTTTACAGATTGATTGGGAACACAATTGTAGGAAGAGTTGCAGTCACCACTCCGATAGAGTCCAGCACTGACGACACAAAATTATGGCATATGCGACTTGGCCATATTGGTGAACGTGGTATGTTAGAGTTGCACAAGAGAAATTTATTGAAAGGGGTGAAGACATGCAAGCTAGATTTCTGCAAGTATTGTGTGTATGGGAAGCAGCATAGAGTCAGTTTTAAGACAGGCTCTCATACAAGTAAGGGTGTTCTTGACTACATTCATTCAGATGTTTGGGGTCCAATATCAGTTTCTTCTCATAGCGGTGCTCAGTATTTCGTCAGTTTCATTGATGACTACTCTAGAAAGGTATGGATTTATTTTATGAAGCATAAGTCTGATGTTTTTGGCATATTTAAAAGGTGGAAAGCACAGGTTGAGAATCAGACTGGTAGGAAAATAAAATACCTTAGAACAGATAATGGACTAGAGTATAGAGATAAAGAATTCATAAGATTTTGTGAATTAGAAGGCATTACTCGTCACTTCACAGTTAAAGGAACTCCACAGCAGAATGGGGTTGCAGAGAGAATGAACAGATCCTTAGCAGAAAGAGCTAGATGCATGAGATTGAATGCAGGGTTGCCTAAGGTGTTCTGGGCAGAGACAGTTAACACAGCAAGCTTCATTATTAATAGATTTCCATCTTCAACCATTGATTTCAAGATTCCAGAAGAGGTTTGGTCAGGTAAACCAGTTGATTATTCGAGTCTAAAAATCTTTGGTTGTCCAGCTTATGTGCATGTGCAGAGTGGAGAGCGTTCTAAATTGGATTCGAAGTCAAGAAAATGTGTATTTCTTGGTTTTGAAAAAGGTGTTAAAGGCTACAGGCTTTGGGATCCAATCTCAAAGAGAACGGTGACCAGCAGAGATGTCATATTTGATGAAGCCTTTATGTTGAAACAGAATGAAGCAGAGACATGTGATGATAGTCCACAGGAGAAATTAACTGTTGAGGTAGAGCTTGACGAGAATAGTTCACCTAATGATAAGGGTGATGTTAAGATTGATCCACAGCAGCAACAAGAAGAGTCTTATTCAATTGCTAAAGGTAGAGAGAAGCGGGTTCACAAAGCACCATAGAGATATGGCTTTAAAGACATGGTTAGTTTTGCTCTCGCAACCAGCGGTGGAGATCCATTCACTTTGAAGGAGGCTACAAATAGGAAAGACAATGATAAATGGCTTGTACCAATGTCAGAAGAGATGGAGTCACTACAGAAGAATAAGACTTGGGAATTAGTGAAATTGCCCAAGGGAAAGAAGGCTATTGGTTGCAAGTGGATATTCCGTAAGAAAGAAGCATTGTCAGAAAAGGAAGGTGAAAAATTCAAGACACGGTTAGTGGCAAAGGGTTACTCACAGAGAGAAGGAATTGATTATAATGAGATTTTTTCACCAGTTGTGAAGCACACCTCAATTCGAGTAATCCTAGGATTTGTGACAATGCATGACATGGAGTTAGAGCAGCTAGATGTGAAGACTACATTCCTCCATGGAGATTTAGAAGAAGAGATTTACATGCAACAGCCCGAAGGCTTCAAAGAACCTGGCAAGGAAGATTATGTTTGTCTATTGAAAAGATCATTATATGGCTTGAAGCAGTCCCCCAAGCAATGGTATAAACGGTTTGATTCATTCATGGTCACACATGGGTACATGCGTTGTGAGTATGATTGTTGTGTTTATTTTAGAGTACTTGCTGATGGCTCTTATATATTTCTTGCTCTATATGTTGATGATATGTTAGTAGCTGCAAAGAGTAAGCAAGAAATTGTGAAGTTGAAGTCTTTGTTGAGTAGTGAATTTGACATGAAGGATCTTGGAGCTGCCAAGAAGATTCTTGGGATAGAAATTCACCGAGATAGAAGGGCTGGTAAATTATGGTTATCTCAGAAGGGATATCTTAAGAAGGTGTTAGAGAGGTTTAGTATGCTTGATGCAAAACCTGTTAGTACATCGCTTTCTGCCCATTTTGAACTGTCCTCACAGTTGTGTCTAAGTTCAGATGAGGAGTCAGAGTATATGTCTAAAGTGCCATATGCAAATGCAGTTGGGTGTCTTATGTATTTGATGGTGTGCAAAAGGCCTGATATTTCTCATGCAATCAGTGTGGTTAGTAGGTATATGGCAGATCTAGGCAAAGAGCATTGGAATGCAGTAAAGTGGATCTTTCGATATCTTACAGGCACTCGTGATTTCAGTATCCTATTTGATCAGAGAGCTAGTACAGAAGCTGTGGGTTATGTGGATTTCGACTATGCAGGGGACCTTGATTCTAGAAAGTCCACAACAGGCTATGTGTTTAGGTTTGCTGGTGGCCCAATTTGCTGGAAGTCGACACTACAAGATGTAGTTGCTTTATCCACTACAGAAGTAGAATATATGGCGATGACAAAGGCAGGAAAAGAAGCCGTTTGGCTTAGTGGACTGGTTAATGAGCTTGGTTTCAAGCAGGATAGCATGGTGCTACATTGTGATAGTCAGAGTGCAATTCATTTGGCGAAGAATCAGGTATATCGTGCAAGAACAAAGCATATTGCTGTGCAGTATCACAAGATCAGAGAATGGGTTTCGTCTGGTGATATTTCTTTGTCGAAGATTCTCACTAGTGAGAATGCCTCTGATATGTTAACAAAGCTAGTTCCCATAGACAAGTTCAAGCACTGCTTGGACTTGATTGGTGTTTGCAGCTTGTGAGCCCTAAAGGGCTAAGGTGGAGGTGATGGAGGAGTTTGCTAGTGTAGCTTGATCAATTCAAGCCAAGGTGGAGATTTGTTGACGTGGGTGGCTTGAATTGCCACTGAAGCCCAAGCCCATTGCTGGTAAGTCGGTCAAGGATGACCAAATACAACTAGGAATGTATCTCCTAGTAATAGCCGGCCTATAATATATAAATATATATATATATATATATATATATATTAGGTTTGTGCAATAGGGGATATAGAGATTATTCTAATTAACCTAGTGAGCAGCAGTCGCATGAGAGAAAATAGAGAAAAGAGAGGCAGCCAGCTTCTATTCTTATTGTTTCTGTGAGAGAGTGCTAGGGTGTATTGGGAATTGGGTTTCTTGAGAGTGTTCTTTTGCACTATTGTATCTCCCTATTTTTTATAGTGAAATTTCTCCGTCGTCTCCATGGAGGTAGGCAGTTTGCCGAACCACATAAATTCTTGTGTTCTTTGTGTGTGCTTGTTATTTAATTTCCGCTTATTTACTGTTATTGATTTGAGTCCTGGGGAGCTATCTGCACAACATTATACATATATTATAAAGAAAAGTAAAATAAATTAGAGTAAAGAAATATATATATTTTTTGAGATATTAAAAATTAGTTTAATAACTTCATTGCACATTTGTAGCCTTCTTAAGATAAGATTTTTTTTTTTTAAAAAAAATCATGAAACCAAAAATAAATGCAAGAGAGTAACAGGACCAAGAAAGTCAATTAATTTGTGTTGTGTTCACAAATTGCATACCATAAAATGAAAATATGCCCAACTCTCTCACCGTCTTCCACTCATCAATAGTACGACATTTGCGCACTAAATATTTTCTCTATTTATATACCCAAAACAAAAAATATCCAACCAAATTACTCAACCATAAACCATATTTAAGCCCCTAATTTAAAAAGAAAAAAAAATTACCAGTAGGGGATTCGGCAGTTTGATGGAGGTGGGAAACCAGTATGACAGAGTTGGTGGCCCCTCATATTTCTCTTTCTCTCTAACAGATGCTTTGTCAATCTTAGGATATTTTATTTTGGTAATAGTGAAATAGTGCATTTTATTTAACAATTCACAACATTTTCATATCTATCTATCTCTCCACATGACCTTATTTGATTAGTTATTACTGATTAACCAGAAATTTATGGTCATCATTATACGCAGATCGTTATTCACTCAGAGAAGATGTTACACATTTATTACGGTCATTGATGACAAAACGTAATTGACGGAGTAACGGTCAGAGAATGAGCTGTGGCCTTCAGACAAAGTTTCTGTAACACACTAGCCGTTGGACATAAATGTAGCGCATCATTGCCCATTAATGAGGCATACAACTATAAAAGAGAATAATAGAAGTTAAAGGTACACACAAATCCTCTATGAAATCACTCTCTACTAATTTTCTCTCTAGAATCTTTCTCCCTTACTGACTTAAGCATCAAAGGCGGTTTGGCTAACGCCACACCGACATGTTACTCTTTCACCTAGTTCATTTTGCAGGTTTCTCATCTATAGAGACGACCCCATTCATAGCATCATCCATCCACTACGACGAGGAGCTCAACTGTTGATTTTTTGCATCATCAGTTTGGCACCGTCTATAGGGACACTAATCATTCAAGCCATCTCTCCCCGTGACAAAAGAGTTCCTCAAAGTGCAAGATGGAAGCAGAAACTGGACTTCAGCCAAATGCTATGCAACAACAACAAATCCAAGCCTTCTTGGCAAATGTGGAAGAGCTGACTCGCCAGAATGAAGAGCTACGAAAGACAATGGAGTCTCAAAATGTGGAACATCGGCGAACAGGTGAAAACCAAAATGAAGAAGAATTAAATTCTCAAGCCAATAAGCGTGACAGAATTTCAGGAGAAGATTCCACTAAGGTGGAGAATGAGCTCCACAACATGAGAAAGGAGGTGGACGAACTAAAAAGCGCTATGAAGGACAAAAGCGGAGAGAACTTGGATGGGATGATTCGAAGGATGGACTCATCATTCACTAATGAAGTGCTGAATCGTCCCCTCCCACCAAAATTTTTTCTCCCACAATTGGAGTCATATGTCGGTTCCAAGGATCCCCTAGATCACATCGAATCATTCAAGACGTTGATGCTGTTGCAGATGACCCCAAACGAAGTGATGTGTAGGGCATTCCCAACAACACTAAAGGGAGGAGCTAGAGTATGGTTCAGCAAGATACCCCCAGGAACCAGTACAGACTTTAAACAACTCAGCAAGGGTTTTGTTCGTCATTTCATTGGGGAGCAAAGACACAAAAAACCAACCGGTAATCTTCTCAACATCCAGCAAGCAGAAGGAGAATCACTAAGGTAGTACATCACTCAGTTCAATAAGGAGCTGCTACAGGTAGACGAAGCTGAAGATCAAGTCATTCTAACAACCTTCCAAGCAGGATTGCTACTAGGAGATTTCTTCTTCTCAATCACTAAAAGTTCACCAAAAACAGTAGCAGAGTTGCTCTATAAAGCTCAGAAGTACATGAATGAAGAGGATGCAGTGCTTGCCAAGGAGATGAAAGGGAAAAGGAAGAGAGACGAAGGAACAAACAGCAATTGGGATAAGAAGAATGAGACATGAAGTGGTGGACAAACCATAGGTAAAAAGAAGGAGCTTCCATATAGGAAACCAAAGTTCACCAACTTCACTCCTCTAATAATGCCAATTGAGCAGGTCCTTATGTAGATAAGAGACGATCCTTCCCTGCAATGACCGAAGCCAATTAGCACTCCAGTAGAAAGAAGAGACAAGAGCAAGTATTGTAGATTCCACGAGGACCACGGGCATCGTACTAATGAGTGTAGGCATTTGAAAGACCAGGTGGAGACTTTAATTTGGCAAGGGAAGTTGCAAAAATATGTTAGAAAGATGGAGCCATATAGGTACCAACGGAAGGACGACCAGGACAGAACTCTGGAGATAGGGAATACCAAACCCCCTGTAGGAGAAATAAAGACGATCTCGGGAGGAATAACAGCAGGCGGAACGTTGAAATCCCTGAAAAAGGCACAGGGAAGGGAGATAAACAGTGTCCATTCACGGCTCCCTCCAATGAAGATGCCAAGGAATGACGAACCCGATATTCTCTTCTCAGAAAGAGACGGTTGCAACATCAGGCAACCCTATGACGATCCACTTGTAATCATGCTCAGAGTAGAAGAGTTCA
Source organism: Quercus mongolica (assembly GCA_011696235.1). Taxonomy (NCBI): domain Eukaryota; kingdom Viridiplantae; phylum Streptophyta; class Magnoliopsida; order Fagales; family Fagaceae; genus Quercus; species Quercus mongolica. The sequence goes on along the minus strand of CM022236.1, from coordinate 7,808,540 downwards.
ACATCCACTGGGTGCTCATTGACAATAGAAGTTCAGCGGATATTGTCTACTTGCTTGCGTTTCAACAAATGAAGCTGGATAAGAAGAGGATCAGGCCTTTCACCTTGCCTCTGGTAAGCTTCACAGGGGATAGAATCGTCCCTAAAGGCATTGTCAGTTTAACTGTGATTGCATGGACTTATTCGGCATAGGTCACCAAGAAAATTGATTTCCTCATAGTTGATTGCCCTTCAACATACAACATCATCTTAGGAAGACCTGCACTCAATAGACTAAGAGCAACAATGTCAACATATTACTTGAAAGTGAAGTTTCCAACAGTTCATGGACTAGGAGAAATTAGAGGAGACCAAGTCCCGACAAGAGAGTGTTATTAAGCTGCCTTAGCATCTGGAGAGAACCACACATGGGTAATCAATGAACCAGAGGCCATTCCCGAACCATCAGAAACACCACAAGAAGTTGAGATCATCCCAGGAGATTCGACGAAGATATTGAAGATTGGAATGACACTTCCAACTCCATAGAAAAAAAAAATGTTCTCTTTCTTGAGGGCAAACCAAGGCATTTTTGCCTGGAAACATGAGGATATGCCCGGCATTGATAGGAAGATCATACGACATCATCTCAATGTCAACCCAGAATGTAAACCTGTACAGCAGAAGCGAAGAGTGTTTGCGCCAGAACACAACAAAGCTGTAACTGAAGAAGTGGAGAAACTACTAGAAGCTGATTTCATTAGAGAAGTCTTCTATCCAAATTGGCTAGCAAACGTGGTGATGGTAAAGAAGAGCAATGGCAAGTGGAGAATGTGTTTTGACTTCATAGACCTGAACAAGGCCTGCCCAAAAGATAGCTTCTCCTTGCCAAGGGTTGATCAGTTGGTAGACTCAACCACTGGACACAAGCTCTTGAGTTTCATGGACGCAATTTTTGGATACAACCAGATTCTTATGGACGAAGACGATCAAGAGAAGACCTCGTTCGGTACCAGCCAAGGGTTGTACTATTACAAAGTTATGTCCTTTGGACTGAAGAACGCAGGAGTCACCTACCAAAGATTAGTGAACTGCATATTTCTCATCATTGGAAGGAATGTGGAGGTGTACGTAGATGACATGCCGATGAAAAGCAAGGACGAAGCCAACCACTTGGACGATCTCAAAGAAACCTTTAGCACACTATGTAAGTAAAATATGAAATTAAACCCTGCAAAGTGTGTTTTTGCTCTTGCTTCAGGAAAATTCTTGGGATTCATGGTGTCCCAATGAGGTATAAAGGCAAATCCAGACAAAGTAAAAGCAATAATGGAGGTCAAATCACCAAAGACAGTGAAGGAGGTGCAGAGCTTGACAGGAAAGGTTGCAGCCCTAAACAAATTCGTCTCTAGGGCAACGGACAAGTGCATGCCATTCTTCAAGGTATTGAAAAAAGCTTTTCGGTGGATTGACAAATGCGAGGAAGCCCTTGCCAAGTTAAAGGAGCCTCTGTACCTCTACTTAGCAGCATCCAACACTGCAGTAAGTTTGACATTGATTAGAGAAGAAGGGAATGTGCAGAAGCCCGTCTATTACACCAGCTAGGCATTTCAATGTGCAGAGGCGAGTTACCCAAGGATGGAAAAGATAGCTTTCGCGTTGTTGGTCGCCTCCAGAAAGCTCCGTCCTTATTTCCAAGCACACCCCATTGTCGTCATGACAGATCAGCTCATAAGAAAGACGATGAACAAGATGGATGCAGCAGGACGACTCATTCAATGGGCAATTGAGTTGGGCCAATTGGAAATTGAATATCGGTCCCGAGTAGCAATCAAAGCCTAGGTGCTAGCAAAGTTCATTGCAGAGTTCACTTACACCTATAAGGAAGAAGAACCTCCTATGGAAACATGGACGGTCCAAACAGATGGGTTTGCAACAAGGAAAGTAGGAGCAGGAGTAGTGCTCATATCTCTAGAAAAAGAAACATTGAAGTATGCAGTCATATTACAGTTCCCAGCAACAAATAACGAGGCAGAATATGAAGCATTGCTAACAGGGCTAAACCTAGCAAAAGCTCTAGAAGCAAAGAATCTTATCGTCCAAGCTGATTCTCAGCTAATAATTGGACAAGTGAAGGGAGATTACGAAGCCAAAGAAGAAAGGATGCAGAAGTACTTGAAGATCATTCGACGACTCTCACAGCACTTTGACAGCCTAAACTTTGTGCAAATCTCAAGAACCAAAAACGTAGAAGCTGATTTCCTAACAAGATTGGTCTTATCAAACGACTACAATTCAACCTCTAAACTATGTGTAGAGATAAGAGGGCAGCCAAGCACAGAAGGTGGGTAAGTTTTGAATATAAAAGAACAAGACGAATGGATGACTCCCATCATCCGTTACTTGAAAAAAGGATGGCTCCCTAAAGATAAGATGGAAGCAAGGAAGATACAGATCAGAGCAGCTCATTTCGTCATTAATGACGTGCTCTACAGACGAGGATATTCACTCCCATATCTAAGATGCACCAGTTCTGAAGAAGCAGATTATGTGCTCCGTGAGATACATGAGGGAATCTATGGAAATCATGCTGAGGCAAGATCCTTAGCAGGAAAGGCGATTAAAGCAGGATATTACTGGCCAACCCTACAGAAAGACGCATACAACATTGTCAAAGCATGCAACAAGTGTCAACGCTTCACAAACGTCCAGACGAGACCAGGAGAGACAAAGACACCTATATCCTCACCATGGCCCTTTGCCCAATGAGGAATTGATATCATGGGTCCGTTCTCTCTAGGGAAGAAGCAACCCAGGTTCTGATCTTCATAATTGACTATTTCACAAAATGGGTAAAAGCAGAGCCAGTGAGGACGATAACAGAGGCTAAAGTCTCAAGTTTTGTGTGGAAAAACATCATCTGCAGGTTTGGAGTCCCACACGTCATAATATCAGACAATGGAAAGCAGTTTGACAACCCCAAGTTTCGAAAATTTTGCCAAGACTTAGGAGTCAAGAATCGCTACTCTTTTCCAAGACACCCTCAGGCCAACGGCCAGACAGAAGTGACGAACAGAAGCTTGCTCAAAATTATCAAAACTAGGCTTGAGGGGGCAAAGGGTGCATGGCCTGAAGAACTACAAAATGTCCTTTGGGCATATGGGATGACCACAAGAATCCCAACAGGAGAAACACCATTCAGACTAACATTTGGCACTGAGGCCATCATACTAGTGGAAGTAAGACTGACGAGCTTTTGAGTCAAAACATATGAAGATCAGAAGAATCAGCAGGAGCTTAACAACAACCTGGACCTAGTTGATGAAGTCAGAGAAGAAGTCATGAAGTGAATGACCAAACATGAGGAAGCAATGGCCAGATACTATAACAAAAAGGTTAAGGTAAAAAGGTTCAACACAGGAGACCTCGTCCTTAGAATGGTATCACAGGCAACAAAGGACCCATCACAAGGAAAATTGGGACTAGCCTGGGAGGGCCCCTACGAAGTAATCCGCCATTCCAAAGAAGGCTCCTACTACCTGAAATCTTTAGATGGCCAAGAATTGCCTCAACCATGGAACATAGAACACTTGAAGAAATACTACTAGTAAGAACGCTTTACATTTTTCAAGTTGCCTAATCTTTATATTAGTATGTATGGCAACCATTACTTTCGTCATTCATAAGATCAATAATACATGAAAGCATTATCCATGCGTATTTATCAACGATTATCCATGACTTGTCAAAACATGTACAATACATATTTATCAATGATTATCCATGATCTATCACTATCAAAACGTGTGCAACGCTTAGGAGTCGTCCTTGGGAGACGTCTCAAGGATCTCCGTCATTAAAATTTCAAATTTAAAGGCTATTCGTGCACAGCCAATGGCATCATAGCCATTGGAGTTGTTCATACACAACTACCAAAGTTGACTAAATCAGAGTTATTCAAACACAACCAATATAATCGTCATTCAAGACAAAACAAAAAATGGTTAACCTAAAAGACGCTCCAATACCACGACTTTAAGTCACGAGTCAACATGACTTAATAAAAAGCTGTTCAAACACAGCTAAAAATACTAAGTTGTTCAAACACAACTAAGATCGTCATTCAAACATGACTCAATAAAAAACTGTTTGAATACAACTAAAAATACTAATTTGTTCAAACACAACTAAATTCTTCATTCAAACATGACTTAATAAAAAGCTGTTCAAACACAGCTAAAAAAACTAAGTTGTTCAAGGACAACTAAGATCGTCATTCGAACATGAATCAATAAAAGTTATTCAAACATAGCTAAAAATACTAAGTTGTTCAAACACAACTAATATCACCATTCAAACATGACTCATTAAAAAACTGTTCAAACACAGCTAAAAAAACTAAGTTGTTCAAGCACAACTAAAATTGTCATTCGAACATGACTCAATAAAAGCTATTCAAACACAACTAAAAATACTAAGTTGTTCAACCAAGATCGTCGCTAAGTTGTTCAAATACAGCTAGGAATTGCTAGTCAAATATGACTCAATAAAAAATCATTCCAATGCAACTAAAGGTAAAAAGTTGTTCATGTACAAGCTAAGTATGAAAAAACTGCTCAAATGCAAGCTAAACATAAAAGTTGTCTCAACACGACTAACACCGTCATAAAGGGTTGTCCAAGCATAAAAGAGTTATTTGCTACTGCTAAGAGCAGGAAATTCGTAAACCTATCTATCATCGTCAAAGGAATTGTTTAGTTGCCCAAAACAATGAGCCCAAAGAGAAATATTGTTCTTGCCTTACTAGGAAATTTATTAAAAAAAAAAAAAAAAAAAAAAAAAAAAGCGAGGAGAAAAAATAAAAGATTACTGCTCATCAGGGACAGGGTCTGCAGGGGTTATAATAGTGGCCTCCTTCATTCATTTAGCAACGTTTGTGGCTTCCTCCGTCACATTCTCTGCTGTGGCATCAGAAGGATGATTAGACATAAGTTCTTTTTCAACGTCATCAACAGCCAAGCCAGAAAGGTCCAAGCCAGGATGATGCTTTGCCATCCACTTCAAGAGAAGATCAAAGCCCTCCACATAGTACTTGCATAATTCATCAGAGTCTTTAAAATCCTGTACCATTGTGGCCCCAACATTCTACAGCTTTAGCTCTAGGTCACCAATCTGCTTGTCCTTCAGCTTGCAGAAGTCCTTCTCCACTTGTAGGCTCTTCTCCAAGGTTGCCACACACTCCTTGTCATTCTCAGCTTTAGTAGCGAGGATGGCAACCTTATTCTTAAACGTTTCATTCTCAGTGGATAAAGACTTGATCAAAGGCTCGGATGTAGCCATCTTCTTTTCCAAATCCAAGAGTTTTCCGGAGACAAAAAGAGACTCCCCCAATGCCTACAAAAACTTCCTTCAGTAAAAATAGAGCAAAAGAAAAAAGAAGAAGCAAAAACGACCAAAGGCACATACCTGCACAAGCTTTTGGATGTGGGACGACATCACCTCATTGGATGATTTTGCCATCAAAGGACTTAGATCATCCACAGAAAGTGCCTCATGGGCCCTCAAAGTTGCCGCGTCAGCATCGTCCTAGAAGGTAGGAAGGAAAGATTTACCATAAGCTTTCTTCTTTTTCCTAATCTCCTTTCCATCGAAGGCAATCATCTCTAGTGATGAAGTGGGAGAGGCAAGGCGCTTGGCAGGAGGAGGCGTTTTCGCGGGATCTTCTTAACGATGTCACCAGCCTTCTTCTTAAATAAAAGACCACTAACGGTTCCACCCTTGGCCTTCTTCTCTTGAGCTTCGGCTAATTTTTGCTTACTGAACCTAGTCGTCATTCCTGAAAGGATGAAGAAAAATATATATAAAAATAAAAAATAATTTTTTTTTTTTTAAGAATACGGTTCCGGACCCAAAAAGCACTCACTCTTCTTCACAACTTCCAAATCTCTCCGAACCTTAGTAGATGATTCCAGACCCAAGAAATGTAGAAATAAAGATTGAGGAGAGACGAGCTCGTCAAAATCTTTGACGGTCTCCAAATATTCCCTTACTTTTTCAACACAACGTTGGTACCTTTTCTTTAGACGAGGACGTTGGGCAACTGCAAAACAAGAGTACAAGTAAGTCACCTATCACCGTCACTCCTAAAAAAAAAAAGGAAAAACAACTATAAGATGAGGAAGACACACCAGACACGGGAACTCTCCAACTACGAAAAAACTTAGGGGCTTCGTCCAAGTCTTCACTGGGGATGAACTCCCAACCACTTCCAGAGAAAAAAAAGAAATTTGGCTTCTAATTTCAGAGAGACGAGGGGTAATCAAGGATTAATCTAGAAGCCCTATCCCATGGCTTAAAATCATAATAGCCGGGGTCCTTAGACTTCCTCAGACGATAAAAATGGAGGAATTCATCCCTCCTAATGACATCACCATCATTGACAGACGTTCATACCACCATGCAAGAAACAAGGATCCGCCAAGAGTTAGGCACCAACTATGCCGGAGCAAGATGCAAATAGGAGAAGAGTTCACTAACAAAGGGATGAACAGGGAAACGAAGGCCACTGGCAAAGTCGGCCTCGTAAAAACAAACCTCATCAGCATATGAGTGACAAGCCCTTTCTTCGTCACTCGAGACCCTAATTTTTACAGAACCAGGGAACTGAAATCTATCTCTGATCCACTTTTTGTCCTTTTCTGAAAGGGAACACGAGATGTTCCAGGCTTTATAGGGGGTAGAAACAGAAGTGGCCTCCAAGACCACACTAGCATCAGACGAGGATAACCCTGTCTCCAGGTCACTAGACCTTACCTCAAACATCCTCAGCAACCTAGCTACTTCAGCAGAATGGGAAACTAAAGGAAACAAAGAAGAAAGGACAGAAATATACAGACAGCGCTTCCTTATGAAGGAATCGATCCTCTCAAGATGCTCCCCCTCTATGGACTCAAGTAAACTACCTAAGTGAGCAAAAAAGAAAGCTATTGAAGGACAATCTACTCTAACAGCAGAATAATCTACTATGGAAGAATCAAAAAAGAAGAAGAAGCATGAAGGACTTACCAGGAAACGCAGAACAGAGAAAGGAAGCTCGGAGGAGAAACAAACCCTAGAATAGAAAACTGAATAAGGAAAAATACAGAAGAAAGGAAAGAGGAGGGAAGAATGCAAAAGAAGTGGCCAAAACTCAAGCGGCAAAACTGAGACATGTTTGCACGTCGAACACATCCTAGCCGTACACGTGGCGCCCAACCACCCAGACATCAAATCGTCATAAATATGCAGCACACAGAATACGAAGCGTCAGATGAATTTGTTCTTATCTCGTCTAAAAGACAAAAAATGAACAAGGGGTTAGCTGATGAACAAGAAATTTATGGTCGTCATTATACGCAGATCCTCATTCACTCAGAGAAGATGTTATGTATTTATTATGGTCATTGATGACAAAATATAACTGACGGAGCAACGGTTAGAGAATGAACTATGGCCTCTAAACAAAGATTAAGTAACGCACTAGCCGTTAAGCATAAATGCAGCGCATCATTGCCCATTAATGAGGCATACAACTATAAAAGAGAAGATAACAGAAGCTAAAGGTACACATAAACACTCTACGAAATCACTCTTTACTCATTTTCTCTGTAGAATCTTTCTCCCTTACTGACTTAAGCATCGGATGCAGTTTGGCTGACACTACAACAGTGTGTTACTCTTCCACCCAGTTCATTTTGCAAGTTTCTCATCTACAGAGGCAACCCCATTCATAGCATCGTCCATCCGCCATGACGAGGAGCTTAACTGTTGATTTTTTACATCATCATCTGCTAAGTACCTTGGCCAAGAGGAGAAGGCCGTGGTAGCAGGGTCCAAAGTGGAGGCTTTGGAGGCTGAGGTCGCAAAGCTAAGGAGAGACCTTATTACTGCCGTGGACGACGCCAACATAGCTAGGGAGAAGGCCAAGGCATAGGCTGACGAGCTTAGGGTTGAGAAGAAGTTAACGTTGCAAAAGGACGAACAGCTCCGAGCCGCAAACCAAAAGGTTAAAAACGTGGCTACCAAGGTTGTTCAAGCTTTCCAACTGACTAAAGAGTACAACATTGGGCTCTTTAGCTAGTACCATAAAGGCTTTGAGCTTCTTAGGTGGTACATGGTAAAGCACCCTTCTAGAGTCAACTTGGAAGAATTAGACTTCGAGGAGGTGGACAAGGAGATGGAAGCTGACGAGGTTACTAAAGCTGTTGCTACTCTCAAAGGGAGCACTTAAGAAAGCAATGATCCTGAACCTGAGGATGCTCCTGTTGATGCTACTATTGGGGATGAGGCCACAACCTAAAGCACATTTTCTTTTATTTGCTCCTGTTATTATTATTATTATTATTTTTTGGTGGTGCCCAATATGTTTTTGGGCTTTAGTTGGTAACTTTGGAACAATTGTACCTTTTACATATATATTGTGTGTTTGCTTTCTTTACCTTTGACAGTTGTCTTTCTATCACGCCCCAAACCTAAAAGGGGCCAAAGCATGAAAACCCGAGCCTTAAAGAGATATTGTAGGGGATTTTTTTTTTTTTTTTGATAAAGATAAAAAAACATTATGAACTCTCCACAATATAAGCCAGAGCTCTATAAGACATTTACAAACAATACAAATAACAAATGATGCCTCTAAATGGATCAACATATAATCACAATTCTTCCTAGGATAGGCAACCTCAACGACAGAATCTAGGCCTACTATGCCCAAGGCTAACAAATCTCAAGAGTCCAACCTCCAATAGAATTAGCTATGGCCTCGATAAATTTAGTAAGTTAAGTCACCAAACAATCATAGCATTAATCTCTCAATTAGCATAATGCTCCGGTCACCACCAATAAAACAAGCTCTATGCTTGAGGTATAGCAAATTTATCTGAAAAGCTGTTGGAGAGTAGGATGAGCTAAAGCCAAGTAAGTAGCATAATTAATGGGGGTGAGGGAAATGCAAGCTTCATTTTCAATAATAATAATATGATATGACAAGAATGACTGAATAATGAAACACACAATTTCTCAAAGTAAATACCTTGAAACTATATACTATAATCTATGAGCACCAACAATATAATTTCCAAAGACATAATATCTAACATAAGGTAAATTATCACAAATGTACTACACTACCACATAGACCGGTCAGGGGATCCACCCATTCACAACTGGCATGATATTGTCCTCTCTGGTATGCAAACTCTTGACCCCATGGACAGCAGCCTCACCCATACCCTCAAGGTTTTTCTCTCCCTTCATAGGCAGCAGAGAGAGTGCGTCAAATAGGACATCTCTTACATGTGGTCTCTTGGCCCCATGGGTAGCAAGGAAGAATGCGTCATCCAAAGTGAAAGGGCATTGACTTAGATTTGATTCCGTTGTCACAAAGACTATGAAAACCAAATTGGGTGATCATCGGGAAATCACACATGGCATGGTGTTAAAACCACATAAAGCTCACAGGTTACATTACTTTGAAACACATAGTTTATATCCAGGTTGTTTAGAAAAACTTTAAATAATCTAACTTCTACAAAGTTTGTAAGGTTTTCAACTTCATTCTTGTTAAAAGATTTTCTATCAATTTCCCACATAACAAGACAAGATAAGCATCTTTAAATTTTCTAATATACCATAAAATCCATGATTTTCTTATCAAAGATTAAATAAAAGATACTCATTTTTCCGTATCAACAATTCACGCATTTCCCCAAATGCAATAGCAAATATGATGCATTTTCATATATATAATCACATATATATTAAGATTACAACACAATAGTTTTTAGGAAAATATAGTTTCCATAGGTAGTTTCCAAAAGCGTGTCTAACCCAAAAACAACATTTATGCAACATGGTTATTTTTCAAAATCCCATTAAAAAGCTACTTACCTGAGTAGTCCAATCCAAATTTACCTCAACCGAGCACCGCATTCAACCAATCAAGTTACTAGTTCCAGCACCAAGTACCTTAGAACCTAGAAACACAAGTATCAAGCCTATTAATAACAAGGCCTACTACAAAATTACGCTATCAAATTTGTCTCCATAAATCGGAAAGAATTCCCTCAAAAATCAAATCTAAGGCCCTAAAGCCTAGCTTGACCATCCCACGACAAGTACCCTACACAAATGGGAACTAAACAAATATAGAAGAAACTCATAGGACTACAACACAACCAACGCCTTTAATTTTCCTTCAGCAAACAATGTGCATTTACCAACTTGATACAACGTAAGTCTTTACAAACCATGATAAAATTAGCCAAAGTAAAACACTTGTCATAGAAAGCACATATGAACTTACAAGCTAAACCACACAACAAAAACTTGGAGTAAATTCCTTAAAGTCTCAACATCCTAATCACACTTTCAGATAACTTCCAACAGGTCAGCCTTTTTTATAAAATTCGTTTGGTCCACTTAATGTTATCCAAAAAGCTTGAAATTAAACATGAAGAAGCCTTTATATGTCTAGTATATACCACCAAAAATTCAGCTCAAAATGAGTTTTCTATAATTTATTAAAAATCATATAATTCAGCTTACTCAAATCTGTCAGGGACAGATTTACAGTCCCAAAAGAAAAATCATTATAATTATTATACTAGCCCAAATGCTTTTAGACTTAAATCAGGTAAAAGATATGTGTATTAGCTTTCATTATAGCCATCTTATGCTTCCAGATTCAATCTATGGTAGTTATTATGAACTTTCAACTACAATGTGTGCTGAGTTTCTACAGAAAACAAATTGAGTATTAAGTATGGTCAAATGGTATTTTTGAACACCAAACTTCATATCCCCTTTTGAGAAATATCATATGTTCATCCTTAACAAACTATTTTATCATTGGTACTATACATAAACAGCAGAATTTTAAGAAATTAACACAACAAGCGACCACAAAACAAAGTTTAGCAAAACTCATACAAAACCATAAATCGTACAAAACTAAAAGAAACATCTCACGCAACCCATATCTAAAGCTTGCATTACCCACTGTTTAAACATCCTCAAGAAGAAATACCCATAACAAATTGTTATCCCCACCCAAGAGATTGACTCTATACAAGCTTTAGACCATAACCAAAACAATAAGGAAGTGGATCCAAGAAAATTTCACCTTTACACCATTGTTTCAACAACTCAAGGAGAACACTTGCTGCTTCCATTAAAATGGAGCGGTGCTGGTGTGGTTTAGCTTGCTTTAAGTGGTGATAATGGGTGGTTGTGAGTAGAGAAAGCTTGCAATAGGTTGGCCATGAGGTGGAGAAAACAGGAAGAGAAGAAGAAGCTAGAGAAGAACACAAGAAGAGGGAGAGAACCGTGTGAATCCAAGGAGGGGGCTGTGTTGATTGTGGATCATTAACTACAAATATCTTGAGGAGGCATTTACCACTTTACCCTTAAGTTTCCTCACTTCCTTAATTTTCACCAAGTTCATTACCACAAATCACATAAATGCCATTGTATGCTTTAGATATTCAAAAGACCTCTGCAAAAATAATTAACCACCTTAAAAAAAAAAAAAAAAATCACTTGAGATATTATGCACATCTAAATTTTCTTAAGAAAAAGGCTTGGGGTGTCACACTTTCCCTATTGCACGAACTTCTTTTTTTGCCTTTTGCCTCGAGGTGGCAATCTTTTAGCCTTGTTTGGATAATTTTTGTCTTCACTCGGGGTTGCATCTTTTGTTTTTCTTCTCTAGCAGCTTAGGTTTCATTTGGCATCGTTAGTGATTTACACCTGTCCAAGGAATCTTGATACTTAGCCGTTTCAAGCAATTTGTGTCCCTTTGAGGAATCTTTATCCTCGTTAGTGATCCTCATCCATTTAGGGAATTTTATCACTTCGCTATTTTTAATGATTTTCATTCATTTAAGGAATCTTATCATTTGGCCATTTTTAGTGATTTACATTTGTTCGGGGAATCTTATCACTTGGCTTTGTAGTGACTTACATCCGTTTAAAAAATCTTATCACCAGGCTTCGTCAGTAATTTACATCTATTTAAGGAATTTTATCACTTAGCCACTTTTAGGTAATTTACATCCGTTTAAGGAATCTTATCACTTGGCTTCGTTAGTGATTTACATCCATTTAAGGAATTTTATCACTTAGCCATTTTTAGGTGATTTACATCCATTGGTGATAACCCCGACCCCTCCTCTTTTCTAAACTGACGATCCATCTATCAATATCTTCCACCTTTCTAAGTCGTCCTGTGCCTCTTCATCGTCCGGTAAGGTGAACTCAGCGATGAAATTACCCAATGCCTAAGCTTTGATGGTTGTTCGGGGATGATATTCGACGTCGAATTGACTTAGCTTGATCGCCCATTGCACTAACCCCCCTGCTGCTTCGGGCTTGTTCATTGCTTTCTTTATGGGTTGGTCCGTCATCACCAAAATGGGGTTAGCCTGGAAGTAGGGATGAAACTTTCGTGAGGCTACGATCAAGGCGAAGATGATCTTTTCCATGCGTGGATATCTGGCCTCAACTCCTTAGAATGCTTGACTCACGTAGTAAATGGGGAGTTGTACTCTATTCTCTTTTCGAATCAATACTGCACTCATAGCCATGGTTGACACTACGAGATACAAGAACAAATCTTCTTCTTCCTTTAATGGGCTCAGGAAGGGAGAGCTACTCAAATAACGCTTTAGCTCTTGGAAGGCCTCTTCATATTCGCTAGTCCAAGCAAAGGTTTGCTTCAGGGTTTTGAAGAAAGGCAGACATCTGCCTATAGCTTTGAAGATGAACCTGTTGAGGGCGGCGATCCTTCCTGTTAGCGTTTGTACCTCCTTCACCATATTCGGAGAGGTCATTTCCAGTATGGCCCGTATCTTCTTCGGGTTGGCTTTTATTCCTTGTTGGGACACCATAAACCCGAGGAATTTTTCTGATGACACCTTAAAGGCGCATTTTCCAGAATTCAACCTCATTTGGTACTGACGAAGGGTCGCGAAGGTTTCTTTAAGGTTGTCCAGGCATGTGTTCTCTTCCTTACTTTTGACGAGCATATCGTCAACATATACCTCCATGTTCCTTCCGATCTGCCTACTGAACATCCTATTGACCAACCTCTGGGAAATGGCTCTTGCATTCTTCAGCCCAAAAGGAATTACTTTATAACAGCAAAGCCTTTGACTAGTGATGAAGATAGTCTTCTCCTGGTCTTCTTCTGGCATCTTGATCCGGTTATAGCCTGAAAAGGCATCCATGAAAGTGAGGAGCTTATGCCCAGCGGTGGAATCTACCGGTTGGTCAATCCTTGGCAATGGGAAGCTATCTTTAGGGCAGGCACTGTTCAGGTTGGTGAAGTCCACATATATCCTCTACTTCCCATTTGATTTTTTCACTAAGACGACATTGGCCAGCTAGTCAGGGTAATACACTTCTCAGATGAAGCCAGCTGCAAGCAGCTTGTCTACCTCGTCCATGATGGCCCTGTTACGTTCAGGGGCGAAGACTCATTGTATTTGTTGGACTGGTTTCTTTTCTGGATTGACATTCAGACGATACTAAATAACCTTTGTCGCTATACCAACCATGTCTTCATGACTCCATGCGAAAATGTCTAGGTCCTTCTTAAGAAACTGCACTAGTTCTTTCTTCGTTCAATCATTCTGGTTCGTCTCTATTTTTGTTGTCTTCGTTGGTTCTCTATCTACCAACTTCACTGTTTCTAGGGCTTCCACCTTTTCTTTCTCTTCCTCCTCGATTATCCAGGTGTGGTTTTCCTTCGTGGCTAGAGCAGCTTGGTAGCATTCTCTGGCTAACACCTGATCTCCTTTGACTTCACCTATTTTGTGTTCAGTTGGGAACTTCACCTTCAAGCAGTATATAGACGTTGCTGCTTTCCAACGGTTAAGCGTAGGTCTTCCGATGATCATTTTGTACGATGACGGGCAATCTACCACAAGGAAGTCAAGCTGTTTGGTGATTTGTAGGGGATAGGATCCTGCTGTGACTGTTAGTGTCACTATTCCTCTAAGGTACACCCGGTCTCCACTAAAACTAACGAGGGGAGATTCAAATGGTCGTAACCTCTTAGGATCCACCTTCAGCTATTGGAAAGCTGAAAGGTAAATAATGTTAGCATAGTTGCCATTGTCGACAAGGATTCGTCTGGTGTTGAATCCTTCTATCATAAGCATTATGACCAGGGGGTCATCATGTGGTTGCTTCATGCCACTAGCATCTTCCTTTGAGAACAAGATGTCCATATTTGTTTGTCTCCTCTGCTTCAAGGGATGTATTCCACGAACGCTATTCATGAGTCTCTGTTGGGACTTCTTAAGGGATTTGAAAAAGCCACTAATGGATGGTCCTCCAACAATCATCTTTATCTCTCCGATAGCACTATGCGAACTGTTGTATGACTTGTCTTCGTCTATAGGCAAGTTTTCAGATTTCTCTCTATGATTGTCCCTAGATCAATTGGACTCGCCCTTTTTCACAAACCATTGCAACTTGCCTTTCCTGATCAGTTCTTCTATCTACTCCTTCAAGTCTCTGCAATCCTCGGTGTAATGGTTGTGGTCTTTATGGAAACGGCAATATTTCCTCTCGTCTTGTACATTAGGCGAGGAATGAAGTGGTTTTGGCCACTTGAGGTCATGATCGCCCTTAATTTGCGCTAAAATTTTGTCGACAAGCATCACTAGAGGAGTGAATTTTACCGTCAATTGAATTTTATCGTCTCTTCGCTTATTTCCATCAGAGCTAGTCTGACGATCGTTCATTTCCCTTTTGCATCCCCTTCAATCTTCCCTGACACTTTCCTTCCTTTTAGTCCTATTTTCTTCCCCTATCACAGCTAGGGCATCTTCTGCATTCATGCACTTCTGGTCTTTCAGCAGCATCTTAGCCATTGTCTTCAGCGGGCTCTTCACAAGGGCAACTACGAACTCCTTGGATTTTAAACCTGCTTTAAAAGTGGTTAACTGTACCTTGTCATCCACTTTGTCAACTTCTAGGACTTCTCTGGAAAAACGTTTCATATATCACCTCAGGGGCTCCTTCTCTTCTTGCCTAATAGTGAGCAAATGGTCTACTGGTCTCTTCTGACGTTGCCCACCTACGAAATGGCGGATGAAGGAATTGCCCAATTGCTTGAAGTTGTCGATGGACAATGTTGCTAGTTTATTGAACCACACTCGCGCTACTCCCTTGAGGGTGGTAGGAAAAGAGCGACACAATATCTCATTTCGGGGTTGCTGTAGGCTCAAAGTTGTTTTGAAGGTAGTGATATGGTCCAACAAGTCCTTCAGACCATCAAATGATTCGAGTTGTGGCAGACGAAACTTTGAGGCCGTAGGACACTCTAGGACTTTCACAGTGAAGAGCGAGTCCATCCTTCTGACTATCCCGTCCAAATTTCGATCCCTTTTTTCCCTTGTCGTGTTTCTCATTTTGTCCATTTCCTTCCTCATATCTCTGAGGAGGTCTAAATTTGCTTCGTCCGAAGAGTTCAGTCGTCAGTAGTCGTCTCTCCTGTGACTATCTTCGTCATTATTTCTATTAGTCCCAACTCTCGCGGGTGAACGATTTCCTTCTTGTTGTAATTGTAGCCTCATCTCTTGGTTTTGCTTGGTGAGTTCTTTCACACTAATTGTAAGTGTTTGAATTTGCAAAGCTAATGCTGCAGAATCTTGTGCAATGTTGGACTCCATCTGGATGTCGAAACCAATCAGGACTACAATTTCAAATGAAAGTCTGAATTTCTCGTTCCCACAAATAGCGCCAAACTGATGATGCTGAGATCGCCAATAGATGGGTTCGTCTAGAAGGCTTCCAACACAAGTTCATCCAAGTTCCTACAGGGTTAGTAAAAAAAAGGATATTCTCAAGTGGTCATCAGTGTGGTGCCGGCTACAGAGTCTCCGATGATAAAGTCAACGAATGGAGCTTAGGAAAATATAGAGAATTCAGTAATGAGAGTGAAAAATGCTCAATGTCTATGTATCTTGTCTGGGATTTGACAGGTCCTATAAATAGGCTCTTCTTACTAGCCGTTGTCCTTCTTAAATGGTGGCTTGAAGGTTCGTTTGGTAACAGGGAAATTATTATATAGTCCGGAACTACAAAATCAACATGCTGACCTTGTAGTCCTAGCCAATAGAGAGAAGACACATCATGAAAAATGAATGACATCAGCTTAGCTACCACATCATTCTAACACACCCACAAATTTTAATATCGTTAGTCCTGTCCGTTAACTTTTCTACAAATATCATATTTTCATTTGGGAATTGGGCAGGTCGGTGAGAGATTTCAGAAGGTAAAAGCTTTCAAAATTCATCATTTTGAAAATTCTCTATTTTTTTTTTTCTCTCTCTGATGGTCCATCTCCATGTTCATCATCATCACTATTTGCTACTGTTTCCTTCCACTACAATGTTGGCAACACTTCTTCTCTATTTCTACTTCATCTGTTCCTGCCCAGGCCTACGGATATCTCATGGCTAGATAACTCTTTTAATTTTTTTACTTGGTAAATTTGTACTCTTTTCGTTTTTTTTTTTTTTTTTCCCCTTCTTACCTCAATATTATCTGGGTCAAGTTCCTATTGCCTTACTTTTCTTTTATATTATTGGTCAAGCCTTAATGGTGATCCTTTAGTGGCACTTTGTTGGAATCTTAGGTTCTGTAATACATGGATATGGATTTCAGATTTGATTTATAGTTTAACTTTATTGATTGTTAAATATGAGTAATAGTTTTGTTTTTGTTTCCTATAAAAAAAACAAAAAAAAA
This sequence comes from Quercus mongolica, assembly GCA_011696235.1. Taxonomy (NCBI): domain Eukaryota; kingdom Viridiplantae; phylum Streptophyta; class Magnoliopsida; order Fagales; family Fagaceae; genus Quercus; species Quercus mongolica. The sequence continues at coordinate 7,791,762 of CM022236.1, read as the reverse complement.
AGTTTTTGTTTTTGTTGGATTTGATTTGATCAGATAACTTTTTATTAGGGTGGTTGGGATCATAAGTGCTTGATTTAGGCAAAGCGTCAATGTTCCAATTTTTATTATTATTATTTTTTGGTGGCATAGAAAGTGTTTGTTGAAATGCCTCATAGATTTTTGGTTTGTCTGAACTTGTTATGGCTTTGTATCCATGTTTATGTGGTTCTGCTTTTTTTTTTTTTTAGGTGTTAAATCTGGTGTATTGAATAGTTTATTTCTCAAACTGAAATATGTTTATGAAAATTTTTGTCCCATATCATGTAAAAAAATTACAATATTTCACTTTTCTTTTGTCATTTTGATTATGATTGCGTTTTATGCTATAGATCTTCTTAGAGACTTTATATATACTCTCTAATGCTGTGAGGAACACGATGGATTAATTCGCAAGATGCCATAATGCCACCTTGGTTATATAACGCTGTGAAGTGCAACTTCTCTTTATTTTGTGATTTTGATAGTGGCCTATGGATAATTTTTATAGTTAAACTTGATGTAGGTTGCTTCAACATGGATGCAGAGTCTGCAGACATTCAGCTACTGCACTATACCTCTCAATCTACTTTACTCTAGTAATGGCAATCCATTCCTGACCAATTTAAGCGAAGTTGTTGGACAAAGTGGCTGGCTTCGGTTATGATTCAAACAAGCATCACCATTCAACAAGGGGACTCTAGGCTAGCTAGATAGTATGAATATCTTGCAACAGCAACATAAGAAGCAAATTTCAAGCAACGTGGATAAGCATGAGTGTTCCTTTATCCAAGGGAGCTGTTAGTAGTCTATTAGAATTAGAATTTATCCAATAGGTAGATTTTTCAGATTGAGTAACTTGAGTTATTAGTTTATTATTTGTTCTTGGATAATATCAAGTTGATGTTGTATCAATTAGTCCTCTATCATTATTCATCTCAAATAGAATTTATTTGATATTATGTTAGATTGCTCAAAGCAAATTCATGATTTATGAATTCCTTAACCAAGCAAAAACCAGTAAAGTTATCACAAGCAGTGACTATCAGTTTCATATGGGCTGGTTTCATATTTTTAAAAGTCTACTTAATCAATACCAATATAAACTGCAATCACAACCACTCAACAATGCCAATGCCATTGGAGTGCAAGTTTGGTCCCATCATTGCTAATACAACCTACTATAAATAAACTACAAAAAATAAAATTACTGAGATCTATTTTTTACAAATTTTGTTCATTTTTGATCAACCAAACACTTCACATGTGAGTTCTACACACGAAACCTAAAAATTTATGCAAGAATTTGTAATACATTGGATGTACAAAATAATTTTTCCATACTATGAAGAACTTGATTCAAAGATGTAGATTAAAATAGAAACATAACATGCAAAAGTAACGTTAAAGAGGTTCACCAACATTTTTGCACTTTCTTTCTATTATAGTCATTTACAATCAACATCCTTTCCCTCTACCATGATAAAAAAGAGCTCCAAAAAAAAAAAAAAAAAAAAAAAGTACATAATACAAATTAGTTGTTAGTATCGTGTACAAACAGTTTTGTATCGTAAGTGCTCATGAATCGTCTGATATATAAGTGCGTATCGTATGAATCATATCATATCATACGATACACAAACATGTGAATTTAAAATGGGTTTTTTTGTTAAAATTTTGTGGTTTTGTTTGATTTAAACAAGTTTTTAGACTTTGTTAACACAAAATTATTGAGAAACTTAATTGAGTCTAATGAAATAGCAAGTCTATGAGTTTTTTTCCTCCCTTCTCTTTCTCCTACAAAATTTAGACTATACTCATAAGACTCACTTTCATATGTGCAAATTTATTTTCTATGCTATTAATTAAATGAAAATATAATTATTTTTTATTTTGTTATTATTATTTTGAGTCTAAAAAGCTAGAATGCCAAGAAAAAATTATTAGAATAAAAAAACCAAAAAAAAAAAAGTAAACGTTGATAATAATAAAGAAAATGTCTATAAAAAAATAATTTTGCAAAATGCTAACATGATAATAACATTGACTTAGATGAAGTTGATTAGCCAAAATGATGAAAAAATATTATTATTTTGGTTCATATATCATGTATTACTTCTAAGTTTAATCAATTTAAATGTGCATGTTATAAACATAAGTTAATTTGATTTATTTAGTTGGCTTTGTTTAAATTTTATTACGTAAGTAATGATTAAATTAGTCATTAGTTGAATATATTTTGAATTTATAATGAATATCCCTTTTATATATGTATATTTATAATTATTTTATAATTTTATTAGGTGTTTGTGTATCTTACAATAAACGATTTAATACGATACAAGATACAAAAAAATAAAAAATCGATTCACGATACGATTCACGATTTGACAACTATGGATACAATCTTCTCCCTCTATTATGATGATATAAAGAAGAGCTCAAAAAATTAAAAAAACTCATAAAACTAACAAGAGAGTTTGGAGAGTTAAACTTCAGGGGAAAAAAAGTCCCCCCATCCTCTCCCATTTACATTCAAATTGACCTCATCATTGTATTTGATAAATAAACCTAAATATTCTATAAAATAAAAATAAAATCTCCCCAACTCATGCAACTTTACTTTTTCTCTCATAGTCATTCATAGGCAACTTCAATTGTTCTAATTTGGGCTTCAATGCTAATCCTATTTGCAAGTAAAAATTCACAATCATCAATTAAAAAGAACTGTGCATGGTTGCTAAAAATATTGTGTGACATCATGTCATATCAACACTAATGGAATTAAACAAGATATGTGATGCAAGAAAATAAAGAGGAGACTAAAAGAACAAAATTAAAAAATAAATCCTAAGAATTATTTTGGTTGTGCTCCTGCATCAAGATGCTTATGCATTAATGGTGCATGTGCTTCTTGTTGTAATTGATTCTAGAATTGTGAACCTCTAATTGCGATTAAGATAAGCACCTAAGTAGAAAGCCACATAGAGCAACCAATGAAAGCCAATCAGTATCTCTCATACTTGTAATCAAAATTTTCCCTTAATTGTGTGCATATAGACCTGAAAATAAGCATAATACTACTAATTTTATAAAATGTCAATTATGATGCTCATAATTAAGCTCATGAGTGACAATGAACTATACTTGGACATGACTTACAAAATCCCCTAAGAGATGGATGCGCATCCATAGTAGGCAAAAGTAACAATGAAATTACCAAAAACTTGCACATGAATTTAGAATAAGTCCACCTAAGTTTCTATCATACATGAAACAAAGTAATCAAAACTGTCAAAGAGTTATTACAAGTTTAGCAGCTGAAGCCCATGGCACACTTATATGACACTTTAACTCCACTATCAAACTTTGAGGTCATAGACTGACTAACTGAAAAAGAAAATATACAAAATAATGCAGTTGTTGCATAGAAAATTTGTTTCACTAAGAGACAGCTTCAACACCGGATTTCACAAAAATAAAAATAGCAGAACCACATAGACATGGATACAAAGCCATAAAAAGTTCAGACAAACCAGAACTCTATGAGGCATTTCAACAAACACTTTCTATGCCACCAAAGAATAATAATAATAATAATAATTTTGATCCCAACCACTCTTAAAAGTTATCTAATCAAATCAAATCCAACAAAAACTAAAACCTTTTTTTTTTTTATAGGAAACAAAAACAAAACTATTACTCATATTTAACAATTGATAAAGTTAAACTATAAATCTAATCTGAAACCCATGTTCATGTATCACAGAACCTAAGATTCCAGCAAAGTGCCACTAAAGGAACACCATTAAGGCTTGACCCATTTAATATAAAAGAAAAGTAAGGCAACAGGAATTTGACCTAGATAATATTGAGCTAAGAAGGAAAAAAAACTAAAAGAGTTTGAATTTACCAAGTAAAAAACCTAAAAGAGTTATCATCTAGCCATGAGATATCCATAGGCCTGGGCAGGAATTGATGGAGTAGAAATAGAGAAGAAGTGTTGCCAACGCTGTGGTGGAAGAAAGCAGTAACAAATAGTGATGATGATGAACATGGAGATGGACCATCAGAGAGAGAGAAAAAAAAGAGAGAGAGAGAGAGAAATAGAATTTTCAAAATAATGAATTTTGAAAGCTTTACCTTCTGAAATCTCTCATCGACCCAACAATTCCCAAATGAAATTTTGAAATTTGCAAACGAGTTAACGGACAGGACTAACAATGTTAAATCTGTGGGTGTGTTAGAAGGCAGCTAAGCTGATGTCATTCATTTGTCATTAGGTGTCTTCTTTCTATTGATTGGGACTATGGTTAAATTTTCGATTGTCCCAAAAACTTAACCTATTAAAAAATAGTGAATTGAATCACTTAACCATAAATCTAACAACTACAAGGTCAGCTCAGCTTGCTGACTTTGTAGTTCTGGATTACCTAATAATTTCTCCTAAGAAAGTGATCATAATTGGGACATTAACATGGGAAACATGAATAGAAAGGTCCAATTAATAGCAACACTAAATTCAAAATTTTAATTGGGGACCTAAATGGTTGGAAGATTAATGCTCATTTGTTCACTCCTTTTTGATAGCTAGCATTAGGGTTTTTTTTTTTTAAATGTGATAAACATTTTATTACAAGTATAAATATTTGTGAGGTATGCAGGGTAAGAGATGGAGTTCAAGTCTCTAGGAGAGAGCTTCACACACATATACACTTAGATTAAAGTAGAATTTCTATCTTGTATAAAAAAAAATTATTAAAAGAAAAAAAAAAAAAAAAAAACCTTCTAATTTCTAAAGAATTTTTTTTATACAAGTTACACATACACCCAAAAGGGAAGTGGCAGTGAAAACCTCTGAACAATTTCAAGCTAAAATGTTAATAATCAACAAAGTCTACAAAATGAAAGGTACTGTAACTTTGCCAATACCAATACTCTAGTCATACAAAGACAAGAATAGATATATTTAGTTCAAAGTAAACAACTAAATTCCATTAAACATGTGATTATTTAGCATTCAATTTAAAACCTTGTGACAACTAATGAGTATCTTTAATTGATTCCGAGAGATCAAAGTCTCCGTTTCTTTTATGATATGATTATGTTCAAACTGATTACACAAGAAGGGAATATCAGTGCTATGCTTTTTATCAGTGGCGGCTCCAAGAATTTTGTTTGGGGATCATTAAAAAATTTTAATAAAAAAGAACTTGAATATATCTAATTATCGACAAAATAAAATTAATACATGAAGTTTTACAATTTTTTTCTACAAGTTTTCAAATTTTAAATTGTTATATGATAGTTCATTATGAGTATTTATACCCAATGTGGGTAGCTATGACTATGAAGCTATGACTATTTTATTTTGTTAAGTCTATCTAACATTTTTATTTTATGCAGTTGTTATTATTTATTTGTTATTGTTTTTATAAAATATTTTAAACTAAATGACTAAACTAAACTCATTGGCTTCATATTAATTATTGAGGCACATAACCACACTCATTCATATATAAATTTATACACTTTGTGTCTACTTAACCAGTCAAATGCTTGGACAATCATTAACTTTACAATTTTTTTCTTAAATTTTACTAACTTTATATAAAAAAAAATTAAAATTAAAATAAAAAAGTTATTATAACATGATAACAATACACACACATGTAACAAACCATCTCTATTTCCTAATTATTAAATTATATAAATTTATATTATATTTATATTGTACACACAAATGTCCACACATATCATAATTCACACAAATAGCATTATAACAAAAAGTAATAAACACTATCAATATTAGACACACTCACACACATAATATAAATTTATAAAAAAGAGTGATACTTACAATTCACAAACACTGACTTGACTCTTTACTCTTAGAGTTAGAAATACTTGTAATAAGGGTGTGCAAAATTTAAGTCAGGAAGTGTAAAAATATTTTTAAAAATGAATTAAAGTATTAAACTAACCAAAAAAAAAATTATATATATAATTTTTTTTTTTTTTGAAAGTCAGGGGGTTCATTTGAACCCCCTAAATATAGGATAGCGCCGCCCCTACTTGTTATACGGGCACAAGCTGCACACTTACTCTATATTACATTTTCTATTCTCAGCACGTGCTCTAAGTATTCGTTTGGATACTAATGATTTTAGGCAACGTCTGCCTTTTTTTTTATTTTTTTTGAGAAGCGCGTTTCAGCAACTTTTCAGCTTTTCTAGTGGGTCCAGTGTACTGTTCACGGGACCCACAAACCTCTTTTTTGAACAAAATTTTATTTAAAATGGGTCTCACGACACTATTCACACATTTAAAAATTATTTTGTTACAATATTTTCAGTTTTCAGCAAAATAAGTGGTATCCAAACACACCCTAAATCTAACTTAACCAAATCTGGTACAACTAATCTGAACCACTTAACAATAATACAGGGGCAAATGACAGTAAACCCACCTGTGGTTTGGTCCATTTGCACCTTGTCTACCTGTGATTTAAAACTTAATACTTTGCCCACTTGTGTTTAACTTTCTTTAGTCTCTGTTGTCCACATCCATTAAAATCAAGGGTAAAAATGTATTTTTACTTCCCTTTTATGTCTCTCTTCTCCAAAAACAATAAATGACATAAAAAACACAAACAAACAAGATCAAAATGTGTTATTTCAAACCCAATAATATGCATCTCTTAGAACATGGCTTTGAAGGGGTCAAACCCCACTACGCCATCGCTTGCCCAAGCGTGGCTTCAATAACCAATTTAGTCTCACTTTTCAGGTACCCTTTTGTTTTTCTTTTTTGAAATATAGAAATGGGGTCTTTGTTGTGTTGGTTGTTTGCTGAGAAAGTGCAAGAAAATTGGAGTTTTGGGTTTGTGTTTGATGTGTTTGATGATTTGTTTGTGTTTTGGGAACTGATAGTTAGATTGGAATCTTAGTAATTTTTAAGATTATGCATCTTAATAGGTTTGTTTTTGGGTGTTCTCATATATACTTCCCATGTACTTGGATTGTGCCCCTTTGCGATATAAATCAATTTCTTACTTAAGAAAAAACTAGTGAAGCAAAACGTTTTCATCAACCACATAATGAATGTAATTTCTTGTTAACTGCTAATTCTGTCATTGTAGAAATCGTTGAGGATAGAAGTCAATGTCTAATATCTAAGTAAGGACAATAGAGCAAAAACTGTAAAAGCATATTTCTCTTGGTTGGTAGATTCAAGTACTTCATTAGAGGGTCCTGGGTTAGCTCTGCTGGCTTCAATTTATCATTTATAGTCTAAGGAACTGTGGGGGTGCTAATAATCACCATCTACATGAAAGGAATCTAACTTGTTTCTAATAAAACTTATACCACTTATTGGGAAAAAAAGGGCTTCTAACTTGTTTGTCACTAAAAGTGCAGTAAGAAGTTTTGAAATTAGGGGGCTAATATATTGTTTGATCTTGTTTGTTTGTGTTTTTTATGTTATTTTTTTGTTTTTGGAGGAGAGAGACATAAAAGGGAAGAGAAAATACATTTTTACCCTTGATTTTAATGAAGGTGGGTAACGGAGACTAAACAAAGTTAAACCCAGATGGGTAAAGTGTTAAGTTTTAAACTACACGTAGGCAATGTGCAAATGGACCAAACCACAGGTGAGTTTACTGTAATTTGCCCGTAATGCAACAACTTGCTAACAACCAAAACTAAACCAATTTGACACCCAGCAATTTGGAAAATCTACAACATCAAATTTTATTAATCAAAAGCCTAATTAGAATAAAACTATCTAAAGCATTTTTTTTTTTTTTATAGTACTTCAATAAAATGTTTGCAGATTTATTCTAAACTAGGACTGTAATCCACTTGAAACATAGAGACTAGTTCCTATGTTGAATAATTATCCCCTTTTTTATAGCATATTTATTCAATTTGTTAAGATTGAATCAGTATATTTCATAAAAATTTCCCTCATATAATTATATGAAGCTTGATTTACACTTTCTTTTCAACCAAGTACATTAGATAAATGGATTAATCAAATGCACCCAAAAAGAAAAAGAATTATCAATTATTGATGCATTAAACTAAAGAAGATATAAACAACCCATGAAATACTCATAATGTAGCTCACATAAATAGTGAGCATACTTCTAATTTCAAAATCCGCACCAAAGAAAAGAAGGGGGGGGGGGGGGGGGGGGGGGGGGGGGGGGGGGGGGGGGGGGGGGGATGTTGGGAAGAAGAAAGAAAGAAAATTAAGTTTGTAATTTCTTTGGAATAGTCAACCTTTCAGGATGAGACCTAGTAGAAGAAAGATCAGTAGAAGAGACCATTTTGTAATCTTGTGTCCTTTGTAATTGGTGATTGGATTACTCACTTGAAAATATCCCCCCGGTCTTGGTGTTATATCTTCTATTTTGCTGTCTTTATTTCTTGTGCAATAGTCAACTGCAAGATCATTAGTAACTTCTAATATTTCAATAGGCCAATAATATAAGAGGATTAAATATTTTTCTTTACGCAATTTAAAAGGAAATAAAGAGAAAAACAACACAGATTTATGTGATTCATGCCAAAATCCACATGAGTGAGCAACTAATGTTTTCACTATATGAAAAATATGGTTTACAACATTTTTTTTTTTTTTAATTATTATTTTGATTCAAATATGCTTGAAGTTGTGCATATAACACCATATAAATATGGAATAAGAATGAGCGGTTAGTTAAATTTTCTCAATCCAATAATCAAATAATAAAGGTTTAAACTTTAAAGTGCTTTCATTAGACGTTAAAAAGTTTATTTTTTAAAATTTATTTGTTAATAAGTCAATTCTCCAAAGTAACAAATTTTATATCTCAATTACCAATTTTTCTCATAATTACTTCTCACATAATTGAACGCATTACCACAAACAAATTCATGACAGGTCAATTACTCAAAAAATTAAAAAATTATAATAATAAAGGCCAAAATCATAGTATCATCACTATTATAGCTTTAAACAATGCTATAGAATTTTACTATATTTTTCTAAAAAACAAAACTTGGTTATGTTTTGAAAAAATATCATGTGACTCGATATTGATGGCCTTCACCATTAGCAGAATGTTCAATGAAATGTCTGCAATTTCGTTGTCAACTGAATCTACAATCCGCTTAAAATATGTAGATTGATGCCAACATGTAATAATCATTCACTTTCCGTTCAATTATTCAATATCAATTGAACAGGAATTTTTGGAGAATTTAAACCAGTGGGTTTAAGGCTATGCTTTTGCTTCTGATTACTCCTACATGATTGGTGCTATGCTACACTGTAGACATGTAGAGTATCTAATTGAGGACGGAGCACTTCAATGATCAACACTACAGATAGAACTATAAACAACAATAAGTTAGTTGCATCTGTTGCACTTCAACATACCATGAAAACAACAGTAAATACTTACAAAGATCTTATATATCTAGCAGTCATAACATAAATCATCCATGGACATCTGACATTTTTGGTACCAAGATGGACAGTCATTGACAAGGCACATCAATTTTTAGGCCAAGATAGTGCCTCTTCTTTGCAAAAAAGGTCTCAGTATTTGTCTCTAGAGATTGATCTAATCAGCATTTATAATCAATTAGCTCAACTTTAAAGCTTTTCTCCTCTATATAAACATGGATTCACCAAAATGCACAAATAAAAGAAAGAAATTATGGACGCCTTAAACTAGAGGAGATAAATTATGAAAAACTCACTGCATAGCTCACAACAACACTAAACATACTTAGTATTGCAAAATAAATCCAAAGAAACGGGAAAATAAAAAGGAAAGAAACAAATTCAAGCTTGCAAGTTTTTTTGCCGATGAAATTACCACAAAATAAAGGGGGATAAATTACCTTTCTGAATAGCTAGCAGGAGAGAGAGATCAATAGAAGAGATCTATTGACGTAGCAGAAGTTTTAATGTCAATTTTTTGCAAGTGTAGAGAATAATAATAAGTTTATGCGAATATAAACAGAAAAATAGAAGAAAGAATCACACAAGAAGACAAAGATTTATGTGGTTCAGCCTTAGGCCTACATCCACGGGCGGTTTCAAGAAAGTTTCACTAAGAAAATAAGGAAATACAAATGTGACACAAAAACACTCTCATAGAACCCAAATCCCATATACACCCAAAGAACTCTCACTCTCAACTCTTAGTTTACAAGAGCCAAGGCTGAAGATATTTCATATAGAGCCCACATATATATAGTACCCCATGTCAAGGTGTAGTAGGAAAACGATTCAAATCCTCTACCAAGTACAATACCAAACCAAAAAGGAACAAAGCCCTAGCCAAAATCAATAAAAGGAGTCAACTCAAATTTGACTTTCACACTTGACATTCATGCTTGAATTCCTAACTTAAGAATACCCCTCACAGTTGGGGATAGGACAGCTTTTCTTGATGGTTGTTAGGTATTCAACTACATGGAACAAACAAGAACTCCTTCAATTGCTTCCTTCATCTGCTAATTCTCATTCTCTTCTTGATTTAAAATCAACTTGTTATTTGCTCCAACATGATACCTTAACATTTTCTGGACACAGAAGTCTATCATAAGACAAGATGCAAGTTATGCAGACAGAGTCACCCTAACATTCAAATTGATGCTGTTCTTTTATTATATCCACTTACCATTATTTTCCATTCTACTGCACAAAAACAAGTCCACCAAGGTGGTGGACTGCGGTGGTATGAGATGACATTTGTTGCTCTTGTCATCTAATCTGCAAAAAAAGAGTAACCTGGCAATTATTAGGACAAAACTTAATATTGGATGAATGAAAAATGAAATTGATTAACTGTCTTAACTCCAATTAACATGTTGAAAATTCTGAGTTGATCAGTGCCTAACAAGAAATGCATTCAAATAAGGTCAGCTAATTGCACATGTGAATTTTTCACTCTTGTGGAAGAAGAAAAAATTCAAACACATAATCAATGCTTAAACTAAATAAGATGGAACTCCACCCTAACATTCAAATGGTGATTGTCTTAAGAAATATTTTGAAAATCTTGTGGGTGGAGAAAACAATAATGCAAATTTAATTGAATTCTATATGAAGCTTTTGTTTCCTAAAGTTAGTGAGTGCAAGTACCTATACTTAAATTTTATCCATTAAGCGAAAATAACTTCTTTCTCACAATATATAGAAGGCATACTCCAGACGTTTATCAACCAAACAAAAATTTCCAAGATAAACAATCAATTTTAGAAACTGATGTTTAAATGTGAAGGAAACTGATCACCAAAGAGGACCAATAAAATCTCCGGTAACTCAATTGAGACAACAGGAATTCAGAAGCCCATTTTTCCATGGGTTCTGAAAAGCTGCTACCAGAGAATATTGTCATGGGAAACCTTTGTAGTCATTTTTGCAGCAATTTTATTTGACAAACAGGGAACATTCATAATTTCTAGTAAGGAAAAAATATCAAATAAGAGTCAAGTAGAAAACTAGGACCTTCATTTAGATGGATTGAGATAGGGCCTTACCTTCACCTTAAATGCAAATTTTTGTCCAGAAAAGTGTTGACATATATAACTTGATTTATAGAATGAAACTTCTGGAACATGTGCTCAATCCCAATACTCACCAATACAAGAACCACTACCAAGAAAGTGAACATAATTGGAAAATTAATATGAGCAACATGAAGAGTGGAGGTCCAATTAGTAACAATAATGTATTCATAATTTTACTTGGGACCCAAACAATTGGAACATTACCCATTTATTGTCTTTTGATTGATAGTTACAGTTACTTAGCAATCCTTTTTTTTTGGATATGTAATAAAAATTTATTAAAAAGTGAGGGCCTCTATCCATACAAGCAATAATCACAGAAACGCTTTAAAGAATTACAAGCTAAAATGTAAATAATCTACGAAGTCTAAAAAAGAGAAGGAACTATAGCTCTCCCAATACCAGCAGTCCACTCATAAAGAAGGCAAAATTAAGTGCATGAGTAGACAACTCAATGACATTAAGCATGTGATTATTTGGCATTCCATTTAAAGCCTTGTGAAAACTAATGACTTCCTGTTATTGAAACTAGAGGGTGTGGGTTCAAGAGATATGTCGTAGGTGTCATAACTCTAATTGTCAACTGCTGGATTATTTTGTGTGTTAAGCATCCTTAAGAATGTAAGGCAAATTCAAAGATAAAAGCAAATGTCATGCTAATGAACTGAATGCACTCACCAAGCGATCATTGTTCATGGAAAGTTTTAGGTGCCATCTCACTGGAAAATCATATATTTTCCCTGAAAATCAGCTAGTCAGTTGAACATGGATCCTGACAATGCTAATCTCTTATTTTCTTTAGAAGTTGTATAACGACCACTTTTTTGTCAGAGCAAGATCAGATGGCTTTCTCATCAAAATATATGCATCATGTCTGGACCTTGCACTAATAGAGAAAATAGTAATATCAAAACCTGTTGTAGTAACTAATGGCATCTTTAGTCCAGATTAATATATTTCACTGGATAGTTCTTATGATTAATTTCTATTAGAAGCTTTAGGAATACTATTATGTAGGAATAAAGGTCATACTTTGAGAATCACAAAAAATAATGTAGGAATAAAGGTTATACTTTTGAGAAGCACAAAAAATAACATTTGTGACATAAAAAAAACTTCACAAGTGGTGAAAGGTCCAAGAATCATTTACCATGAAATTAAGCTATCTATGAAATCAAGGAGTACTCTGCAGTCTGCTCTAACAACATGCTATGCTCTTCATTCATTAAAACCTACCAAAAGCTCTGTTTGAGAATGAAATAAAAACAGAATAAGAGAGGAAACTAATGCTATGCCAATGATATTACAAATAAATTTCCAAAAAATGAAACCTAATTTATGTGAAAAGATTAAATTTGGTAATAAATGAGATAGTTACCATTCCTTTTCTAATAGTTTGTTGCATAATCTTATTACCAGCTAGGTTTGAAGAAACATGCACTCTTAAGCTTGCCGGCTTCAGTATTCAATTCTCCTCAGGCTTTGGCTAAAATCTAGTTATCGATAAATTCACCATACCTGATGAAAGGGAAAAATCAATAGTTCCTTTGTTTGTTACCACTTTGAGCAATAATTATGATCTTAACCTAAGGCAACCTGCAATCTAAAAATTTATATAGTTAGGCATATATGGTACTTTGATTTTTTCAATAAAATATAGGAACAACTTCCACTTAATTAAGGATGATTGATTCATTTTAAAAAGTGAAATCAATTCCAAGTGTAGCACCAAGTGAATTTGACCCTTGAAATTGTGAACTTCTAGAACACCAAGTGTAGCACCTTTCTTTTCAATTAACACCAAGATACTAAAAAAAATGAGTAAATGCAGAAATTATTCTGTTATTGACAAAATAGTTCTTAGCAACTTCACTTATATTTTGTGAATTTTTGTTGTGGCTGTCATCATCAATTGTAGATGCTGCACAACAAGCTAATTTATGTACTATAGATGTATACGCTAGATTTACTACCCGCACCCCCCCCCCCGAAACATTACCACAATATCACCAAGTGCCAATTTTGACACTATTTACAAGGTGAGAAGCCATGGCATCCAGATACGCCACCTAATCAACTCAGTTTGAGATAACATGATATAAATAAGAAATAGATAAAAGGAAAATTCACATATTTTGTTGAGTTGTAGAGAAAAAAAAAATTCTAATACCATTCAATTGTTGAAACCAAATAGTTTTCATTAAGCTCCATTTCTTGGAGAGAATAGAGAAGAAATTTTGATTTTGATTTCTATCAAGGACAGGGAAAAAACAATGATATGTAGACATAAGTTTTCTTACCACTGAAATGAATCCCCTTTTGCGTCTTTGTGGTAAGATGACACACTCATGAATTCCTAGTATCTACAAATCTTATGGCAATCCTCACTGGTGAGGGCACAAATATCAGCAGCCAATCCACCTCTGCGATACCCTGCATTGCTTCTTGCTTCAATCTCCTAAAAATGACATACCCACCTCAATAATAAATAAAAATTACATCAATCCAAAAAGAAAATCTCCACAATCAATAGATGAGAGAGAGAAAGAGGGCTCACCATCATACATACAGAGAGCTAGTGCATGTTTAAAAGCGTTGATCTTTCTCATTTAGCTTGGTTCAAGCAAGGCTTCACCTTCACCTTGTAAGCCAATTCCAGAAAATCGTTTACACAAACACACACACACACACACACACATAAATGGAATGAAGCTTCCAGGCATGTGCTAAATCCCCTGACTGAATGATAGGGCTCCTGCAAGAAACAAATTTTTTTATTAAAAACTGAAAAGTGATGACTATTCAGTATCAAGACTATGTTTTACTTTAGCTGGAAATATATAATCATTTATTCTCTTCTGTTAGATATAAATAAATATATATATTTTTTGAGAATTCAATCACAAAACCACAAATGTTTCATGAGTATCAATTCAATGCCATCATGTTGTTGGTTATTGAAATCCCAATGTATATTAGTTGATTACAGGTGAAACCTCTGTTTCTTTGGTTTAGAAACATATTCCATTCAATTAAAATTAACAATTGATTTATATATCAAGCAGTGCTTTTAATAAAAATAATTATTTGTAGACATCGTAGTATTTACCCAAAAATAAAAAGAAAAATCTGAAGATATAATAGCAAGTTGGAAGTTCATATATAACAAGAAATTGAATCAACTGAATACCTACACAACAAGCTAGTTCCTGCAGAAAGGCTGCCAAATTTAATTCCTCCCACAATATTACCCCAATATCATTTTGTGGTTTGTGCCTAATTTCACTCTGTTTACACAGCGAGAAATGATCCATATAAAACAGATCAACTCATTGACTCAGTTCAAGATACAAAGATGTAATTTGCCAAAATGAAGAAATAGATTAAAGGGACTAGGTGACAAAAGTAATAATTTGTTTACCATATTTCCAAAAAAAGAAAAAAGAAATAAAAAATTGAAACCCTTACTAGAAGCAATAGTATATCCGGTCATGTTGCTGCTATTTGCAGGAAGAATAACTTCAACCCAGTAAATACACACATATTCTTTTCCCTAATAGGAGAATTTATAAATTAAGGAATACAAAATTAAAAATCATATGAGCAGATAATAGAGGTTAAAAGGAAAGAGAAGAAAGAATGAGACAGTACCTATGGTTAGTTGATGACTTTTTGAACCACCCAATTGGTTTGATTGAGTTGCAATTATTATGAGCGAATCTTCTGTGGTTCATTTGGTTCTTCATCTGAAATTCAATCACCAAGAAATATATTGAAATAGTCAACTAGAAAAAAATGAGAGTAAAGAAGAAAAAGAAGTTGGGCTTTTGATTTTCAATGAAATATTGGATAAAACGATGGTTTAGTTAGATACCTCAGTTGGTTTATTGCTGACGTAGATGTCCTTCCAAGTTTGGGATATGAGCAATCTTTAGCCAATCTTCACCTGTTTCTCTCTTGCATCTTTTCAGTAAGATGGGACAGGCATAGATTTGTAGTCTTATCAAAGAGGTAAGACCTTGCATTCCTTCAGGCAATGATTTTAGTTTGGGGCAATTCCAAATATTTAGTGTATGCAATGAGATAAGCCCACCCATCCCTTCAGGCAATGATGTCAATTTGTCGCACCGGTAAATTTTCAGTGTATGCAAAGAGGTAAGGCCACCCATCCCTTCAGGCAATGATTTCAATTTGTGGCACCGGTAAATGTTCAGTGTCTTTAAAGAGGTAAGGACACAGATACCTTCAGACAACGATATTAAATTGGGGCAACTCATAATTTCAAGTGATTCAAGTCTCTTAAGGCCTTGGCATTCTATGGCATCCAAATTTGATAAATCAACCTCCATAGAACCCTCAATTGTCATTTCCTTAAGTGTAGTGAGATGTTGCATACCTTGAGGGAGAGCACCACGACAACAGAGAGAAACGAGGTTGGACAGGTTGGGTAAAGGTTCCTTCAGGGCACCAATTTCCAGATATTTTAATTCGAAGAGAGGGGCAAAGGAGGAGTTGGCCATCTGGAATGTTGATGTCTGCTTCAATGGCTTCAAGCTACACATATCCAAATTCAGCTCTCGGACATTTGGAAACAAAGGCATGGAAGTAAGCTTAGGGCAATTCTTAATTTCTAAATAGGAAAGACCAGGAAAAAAGGGCAACAAATGATTGTTATCATCATCGACTTTCTCTGAAGAATCCCTTCTCTGTTGCCACCATCCCTTTAGATTAGGGCAACTAAAGAGTTTGAGTGTATATAGAGATGGGATGAAAGAAGAATTAGAGAGCTCCTTGCTGTAATCTATCTTTGACATGTACTCTAGAGAATCCAATTTGTTGAGAGAGAGATACGTGAGATGAGGAAATTGCTCCAACGGTGGTAGATGTTGGCATTTGTTACAGTCTTCAATTTGGAAATTTACGAGAGTTGTGAGCGATGACATCCAATTTGGAAATTTCACTCCCCCGTAATTATATAAACTCATTTCTCGAAGTTTTGGAAATTTCAACTCGTTTGGTCCCTGAAGGTCCTTCAATCCACTGTTACGCTTAAACCATGAACCACTTATCTCAAATACTGACAAAACTTGAAGACTAGTCATTTGCTCCAATCCACGTGGTATATGAGTCAAGGCATCAATCTCAAGAAACATGAGTTTGACCAATTTGGAAAAATCACGGGGCAATTCGGTAATAAGTGGACATTCATTGAGCTGGAGAGTCTGCAAATTTTGCAATCTCGTAATAGAATTAGGAAGCATCCTAATGGAGTTCCTGGACAGATCAAGATACCTTAAATGTTTCAACTTACCTATAGAACTTGGAACTGTTGTAATGCCCATATTATGCAAATCCAACAAGCGAATGAACTTAAATCTAACAATTGTACTATTATAAATTGATTCATGCAGATTCCCAGATTGGCCTTGCGTCATAAATGTTCGTATCCTACTAGCTTTGAACAATGAACTTGGAATTTGTGACACAAATTGACCACCAAATGACACATGAAGAGTTTTTTCATCAATGATTTCTTCTTTTGAATTACAAGTGGTGCTATAAGATCCCACTACTAATTTGGCAAGATCATGCACAAGATCGTGCATTTTGAATTGTAATATATTGCCCTCCTCATCCTTTTTAACTTCCTGAAAAAATGATCTCCAAAGTAAATTCCTAATATAGTTATTACCAACATCTTCCAGGCATTGATTTTGATTTGAAGGCTTAATAATAAAACCTTGTGCCATCCACATTTTAATTAATGTTGGTTTATGAATTTTGTAATCCTTTGGAAATAAACAACAATAAGCAAAGCATTGCTTCAAATATGAAGGAAGATGATCATAACTCAACTTAAGTGATGGCAGAATATCATTTTCTGTTTGATCTACTTTTGAAAGTTCATTGTCCTTAAAAGTCAACCACTCTTTTTCCGTGTTGTTTAAGTATAATAGGCTTCCTATAGTCCTTATGGCAAGGGGGACTCCTTTACATCTTTCAAGGATTTCCTTTCCAACTACCTTAAAGATTGATTTCTCTGGCTCTTGTCCATTTTCAAATGCCATCTGTTTAAATAAAGACCAAGACTTTTCTTCATCTAAACCCTCTAACAAGTATGGTTGAACAGTTTTTGTAATCTTTGCCACTCTATTACTGCGTGTAGTCACTAATATTCTACTACCTCTTGCCCCACCCATTAAAAGGTTTTTTAGTTTAAGCCATTTTTGAGGATCCTCATTCCATATATCATCCAACACAAGTAGGTATCTCTTTCCATCAATTTCTTTCTTAAGATCATTAATCAATGTGTTCAATGCAAGGTTTTCTAGTTTCTTATTTTGTGCACACTCTAAAATTTTCTTAACAATTATTTTTACTTCAAAGTCTTCCGAGACACACACCCAATAAAGCCCTTGCTCAAAACGGTTTTGGATTTTTTCATCATTGAACACGAGTTGAGCTAATGTGGTCTTCCCTAGCCCTCCGAGCCCAACTATAGGAAGGATCAAAACACTCTCTTCAACATTGGTATCCAAAAGAACTCTTATAATCTCTTCCTTATCTTTGTCTCTCCCAATGACTTCTTCACTTCTTACAGAAGAATAAGTTTCTCTCACCCTATAATTCCCCCCCTGTGTCTCTATAGGACGTTCATCTAAGTGGAACCCCCTATCATTTTTTATTGCATCTAGCCTCTCCCTCATTGCCTTAACCTTATGACCCATTTTAAGACCATATACAAGCTGGTTGGATTTGGAAAAGAAGATGTGTACCTCTTTCGCCTTCTTGTTCCTTGTCATCACTACCCGTCTTAAAGCTTCAGTGGAGATGTCATCCAGCAAGTCGTCCGCTTCATAAAGTGCATCGTTCAGCATTTCCAGCCACACTCTAACTTGATTGTTGTTCTGCTGCTTCTCCTCTGCATCCAAAAGCACAGCACTGATTGTTAAAACTGTGTTGTTGAGCTTTTCAATCTCATCTTTGAGATTCCAGAGTAGTACAATCTCTTGGGCTGCGAGGCTGCCCGCTTTCTCTGTGACTCCCTTAGCAACGCCAACCAAAGCTCCTTCCGCCATTTATTAGTTGGAATTGAATGAATAGTATCTTTGTGAGGAGAGTAAGATGAGAACAATTTCTGTGAGAGGAGGATGTAATAGACAGAGTGATCACTATATAAGGTAATCGTGACGTGCAAGTCTGATGGTTTACTGTTTCAGAAAAAGATTCCTATTTGTTTAGAATGGTTAAGTTTTAAATAAAAATTAAATCTTAATTCAGTAATTTTAAATATGTGATAACCTTTTACTGAAATAGTAGATAAATGAGAGTACGGTATAATTTCTCAACATACATAATAGTATGATACCATAACGATGTGTTTTCACATGCTTTATTTTCCCAAAGTTACTTTTCTTCATGAAGTCAAAAGCGAACGATTATTTCGTGGTAAATTAAATACCCGTGAATGATGGGACATGGACCCTGGCAGGCTGGCAACGAAAGTGCTCCCAACCCCAGCCACGTTACTCTTGACTCCCTCAAGAAAGTTTACTACGATATAATCTTAACTTTTAAGCGGCCATTGGCAATCACTTTGGCGTAAATATAGCTGAAACAATTATTGTGACTTCAAAGTTCCAGTTTTTTGGCCGAATATTATAGAAAATTAAGTTTATTTGTAATATGGATACTATTTAAATTTATTTAAAAAATTGATAAGAGGAACGAATTTCAGCAATATTATTTTCAAAATTCTATGAAAAAATAAGAGAGATGAGAAAGAAATGATGTGATGAAAGTGGGAGAGAGAAAAAAGCAATTTTGGCAATGGTATTGTTAAAAAATGTGCCCATAAAACCCAGCTAACTTACCCGAAATTGGGGACTAACTTGACCAAAATTAAAAAAAAAAAAAAAAATGAATTGTGGCAATAGTAATGCTACCGTCATAAACTATTTTATAATATTTTTACAAATTGTTGTTATGGCCAACTTCTTACTAGTTCTCATCAAGACCCACCAATAACACCACTTTTTTATTTATCAATAATCCTTCATCATATTAGCAGTTTTTTAAAATTTTTGTTAAAAAAAAATTGTATCTCTATCATTTTGCTTAAAGTGGATGATTACCAAAAACAAAAAAAAAAAAAAAAAAAAACTCAATTGTGGCAATTGAATTGCCGAAATTGGAGGAGCAAAAAATATAAAAAAAAAAAAACTCCAATTTCGGCAATTCAAATGCCACAATTGAGTTTTTTTTTTTTTTTTTGGTAATCATCCACTTTAAGCAAAATGATAGAGATACAATTTTTTTAACAAAAACTTTCATAAACTGTTGATGTGATGAATGATTATTGATAAATAAAAAAGTAATATTATTGGTGGGACCTAATGAGAACTAGTAAGAAGTTGGTCATAACAACAATTTGTAAAAATATTATAAAATAGTTTGTGGCAGTAACATTACTCTTGCCATAATCGGCAACTCAATTGCCACAATTTTTTTTTTTTTAATTTCAGTCAGGTAAGTCCCTAATTTCGTGTACGTCAACTGGGTTTTTTTGGGCACATATTTCGACAATACCATTGCAGAAATTTCTTTTTTCTCTCTCCCACTTCCATCACATCATTTCTCTCTCCTCTTTTTTACTTTTTCTTCGAATTTCGACAATGCTATTGTCGAAAATCGCTTCTCTTCTTAATTACCCAATAAGTTTAACCAATACTCATATCGCAAATAAACTTGGTTTTTTACAATATTTAACTAAAAGACTCTCAAAGTTCTGACTTTAAACTTAGAAAAAAAAAATCTTAACTTTTAAGTATGACTAACTTCGTTCAAGAAAGTCTATATAGGTTCTATTTGATATTCCCTTATTTTATTTAAATTAAAAAAAATTACTGAAAGTACTATAAATAGTATCAAAAAGTACAGTGAGGCTCATGAATAACAGCAAAAATAAGCTAAATAGTAAAATAAGCTGGCAAAAAATAAGCTATCCAAATGCAACCATAATATATACACGCAAAATTTGATAAAAGATTTTACACTCGAGTGATGTGGTAAATTGATAATGGTAGGAAAAAAAAAAGTGATATTACTGGTAAAAGCTTATCAATTTAATTGTTATAAAAAATGTTGTGATAATATAAATTTAATTGTTATGAAAAATGTTGTAAAAATTTGTTGTATATATGTAGCTTTGTTTCTTCTAGTTTCCTCTCTTGGGGCTGTGTGTTTGTTTTTAAAAGAAAAATAGTTTTACTTTTAAAAAGCCATTTTCTTATATTCATTTTCAAACACATTTGCCAATTACCATCCAATCATTTTTATCACGGCATTTTATTCCATTAAATTTAAAACTTATCATATCAATATTGTTAGAGATATATTAGCTCATTAGCATAGGTCCAAGTCTAATTCTATTTTGTGTACAAGCCAAGTCTCCTACTTGTACTAGAAGTCTATTAGTTTAGGGTTTAGTCTATTATATATACACATGTTATGATTTATTATAATACAAGATTTATACTACACTCTAATATATTATTGATATAGCCCTTTAGGGTTTTTTCCGTGGATGTAGGCCGTTAGGCTGAACCACAAAACTCTCATGTGTTACACTTTATGCTTTCGCTTCCGCATCCGCATCCGCATCTATACTAGCATATTCAACACAGTGTATCAATGCTAATATTTAACAAATATATTAACTTTGAAAACACCGCATTTTAATCCTTTTTGTTAAAAACTTTCTGTTAACTCCTTCAAAATGACATCATTTCATACTTTTAACATTAAAAAATATTTTTAAAGATTCTTTTATCTATTTATTTAAACTAAAAATTGACAATTATAGGGTATAAAGTGTATTTTTATATATAAATTAAAAAAAAAATTTGACTCCAAATATGTTTAGAGTTCTTTTCCCACAACTTATTATGTGGCAACTATAGAGACCATTTATGCCTAGTCACAAAAATTCAAAAATTACAAAATTAAAAAAAAAAAATTTCTGTACCAGTCGAAATTATCCAAAATTAGCCGGTATTTAAACCAATACAAAATGTTGATATTTTGATACCAATATACATATCAGTACTGTACATACTGATCGGTACCAATACCGTATTAACTACCTTGACTCGAGGTCATATTTATTCCAAACTTGGACTTGACCCAATCAGTTTTGGGTGGAAAAGAAGGGAACCTGCAACCAACTCACTAGGGACGTCAGATTGGACCCATCGTGTGGTGGTTGGTGTCAGGTTTGTGATTGTAATGCCTTAAAAAAAAAAAAACTTTTAAAGGTTGGATATTTAAGTAAATTTTGTTGTGAGGTCAAATTTATAATTAAGGGAGATTTTAGAAAATTAGGTTGAAATGTTAGCTATATATAAATTAATATAACGTATAATTATAGATATTTTTAAAAGAGGACTTCTCAGGATATTTAAGTAGAAAAAATTGACGGTACACTTAATTAAGAGTTTAAAAAATCTCATCATCCATCAAATCTGAGTTTTATATAAAATTAGAATATTTTTATGTGAGTATTTTTGACCAATAGTAAGACTATCTTTTTTTTTTTTTTTTTTAGAATCAATAATAAAATTATCTAAATATCCAATAAGCTTTATGATACGACGGAGAAGGATTTGGTTGTATTTTTGGTATTTTGGACACTTATCTCGAAAATCTAATCTTTTCTATATCCTTTATTGCGTTAACTACAATAGAAATTAATTACAGATTACTATGTTTGTGTCAAGATTTGTGGTGCTTGGTGTCAAGTTTCTGCACATGCCTTTCTTTGAGAAATAGCACCAAAGTGATGGAGTAGGGGAGGTTCGGAATACCAAAAAGTCTAGTAGCTAGTCTAGGCTTGAAGTCTGACAAGTCATCAATTAAAAAAATACTTAAAAAAAAAAAAGGAAAAAGGCGTTAACGTAATAGTGTCCGGGTGTCTTTGTTATATTTTTCTTCTAGTATGACAGTAAAATTAATGGTGGCTGTAAAATATGGAAAATATATTAAGAATATGATGATTTTTGGGTACGAGACATTAGTGAAAAATTATTGGATATTTTTAGTTGTTTCTTTTTAAGTCAAGCACTGTTATAAGTTTTTTTAAATTATTTAATTATTGAGTAAATGGTATTTGAAAAATTATTTTAAATAACATCCAAGTCTTAGATTTTTAGAGAAAGTGCCAAAGTGTTAAAGAAATTTTTTTATAATAATTTAATTAAAATAAATAACTTTATTTTAATTGATTTTATTTTATTTATATTACTGTATTCTTACTATTAAAAACAAGAAGAAGAATCGTCATCATGCACAGGAAAATAACTAGAAGCATTATGTCAGTGATTGGCCCACTGCAAAGTAAAAACCGTGCGGTGTGGAGCAAGGTGTTCCCCTTGCATTATTGAATCCAAAGTCTAGGTCGTTGTTACGGTACAGTAAGCCAGCCAATAGGCAGAACAAATCACCAATATACAATGAATCCAATGAAAGTCCATGTCAAATTAAAGGTAGGTCCTCCACCAGAGCAAATGTCAGGTTCATCAAGTGTGTGATAAAGGGAGAAGATTTGGCCGAATCTGGCTAAGATTTTGCTGAATTTGTTTTAAGATCTGTCAAGATCTTGTTAGATTTAACTTTATTATTATGCGCAGACAACGCTTGGTATCTTTGCACACGGAGTCTGGACTTTATATTTTGATTAAATGGTAAGTTTTTATAATTTAAAATTATATATAATAAATAAATTTATAAATTATATAATAAGTAATATCTAATTGACATAAAATTTAATATATATATATATATTAAAAGTGTAAAAAAAAAATAATTTAGATTTTTAAAATATATATTATTATTTATTTCATTAAATAAAATTATATTCTTAAATTTCGATCAATTTTATATCTAAATTTTATTCTTTAAAGAAATATTTTATTCTTTTTTGGCATAATTTTTATTTCTACATCTTGTATTAGTTGTCTCTCTCTTTTTTCTTTTTTTTCTTTTTTGGAGAAGCCTTGTACCAGTAGTCTAAATTGGAACTAATGAAGATTGGCCTTAAGTGAGAATAACAACCACGTGTTCAGTATCCAGTTAATTGTAAATTCAGTTTCCAATTTTTGCATGAAATTTTAACACATCAACCATTGCATTTTTTTTCTTTTTTAAACAGAAATTTGTCTAACTTTTTTTTTTTTTTTTGGAGAATGGAAATTTGTCTAACTTGACTTCACGATGAAGTAGATCAATTCTTTTTATCTTCCTTTGTCTTATCAGACCAATAATAAAAGACGTTTTTCCTAGGTTGGTACTTGGATTGTTAAAAATAAATAAATAAATAAAACTTAGATGCAATTTTTTATTTTTTTTAGAATACGTATTTTAATAGTGTGTACTGTGTACAGACCCAAAAATGCTCCAACGGGAGAACTATAAACATAAAACAATACTCAATACATATCTAATTCCCATTTTTTAAAACCAAAAAAAAAAAAAATCTGTGTACTGGTTACATAAAAATTTACAGCTTAATTTTTGTCTGCCACTCAATTGCACCATATATGAGCACTTCTTGACATTGAGCCAACCAATCATATAAAAATATTGCAAAATCTTTGGCATATAATATAAATTCTTAATAGTTCTTTTCCTTTTTTTTTTTTGATGAAATAATAGTTCTTTTCCATAGATAGTAACGTGGTGGATGCTAGGAGCTACAATGACGTACAAAATATAAAGAATTAAACTTTCTAAATTTAATTTAATTATTTTGGTTATAGATGTAAACCTAATAACACTGGTTTGTATATTCTAAAAGTCTAAACGACCTCCAAAGATAAATGGAATTTATAATTGTATTAAGATCCTTCGTGATTTTTAGAGCAATCCAACCATGACCATTCATTTTCAAATGAGCAGGATATATTTTACCACTTTTTCAATATTTTAAAAAACATTGACTATCACAATTTTAGTATTGATTTAAATTATTGAGGGTATGGAAAAACTCAATTTACCCCTTTCAAAATAGATAGATAAAATTTCAAGAATTTTATTACGAAGTTAACCCAAGAAGTCATTCTAATCCATCTTTAATTAGTAATTTTTGAGACTTGCCCTACTTCGTATGTGTAGTAGTGATACACTTATCCTTAAGCCAAAAACTTATAAGAAATGAGTGGGAGGCGTCTTTCTCCAATATAGAATTAAATAAATTCTTGAGAACTAAAACTCAATGCCATTTTCAAAGAAAACAATATCTGATTAAAGGCCGAGATAAAAGTCCTCTGACAAATTGTATTTAATATTTATTAGAGAGTTATTGTAAAAGTCACCTTTAGATAATTAAAACATAGTAAATAGAAATCATTTATTGACATGGTTATTGACATGATACATCAATAGAAATGTACTCGCCAAATGTGAAAGTAGCTTGAGAGGTGGAATCGTAGACAGAATTACCAGACATCAAGGGAAATCAAGGAAAAGATAACACACTTTTACGTCTAATTTCTCGTAGACCTAAATGACTTCGGTTAATGATTATAAAAAAATAAAAATATAAAAAATATAAAAATAAAAAGGAAAAGAAAAGAAAAAGACTTTGGTTAATGATAAGGAAGTTTTCTTTTTTTTTTTTTTTTTTTTTGGAGAAGATAATGATAAGAAAGCTAAGAAGAATCAAGTTTTAAAAGTGGAAAATAACAAGAAGCAGCATGTCAGTGATTGGCCTTTTGCATAGGAAAAACCATGCGATGTGGAGAAAGGCGTTCCCCTTGCATTATTGAAGCTAAAGTCAAGGTCGTTGTTACGGACCTTAGTCCTTACGGTGCAGTAAGCCAGCCAATAGCCAGAACAAATCACCAATATACAAGGAATCCAATGAAAACCGCGTGGTCCATGTCAAATTAAATGTAGGTCCTCCACCGGAGCAAATTACCAATGTAGAATGATTCCAATGAGACCATGTCAAAAGAGAGTAAGTATCTCATCGTGAGACCGGTGTCGGTGTTGGTGTAGGTGTGTATTCTAAACACCTTTTTTTTTTTTTTTGGTTGTAAATTTATAAGTAAAATATCCATGGGACAATTAGGGTATGCTTAGTTGACTATAACAGAAACTGTAATGTAATAGTTATTCTTATAGTTTAGCTATTAAATAGTTTGGTTATATTTTTATTACAGGGAATAATCATTCCTTATGAATAACTATTCTTTAAAATGAGGAATAACTATTCATCTTTAAAAAGGTTGTAATAACTATTCCTTAGTAGATGTAATAATTTATAACATCAATATATTTCCAAATAAATAAATTTTCCATATTCACCTAACAATTATGGAAATAAAAAATCATCAAAAAATAACTCATTTCTCTAAAATTTAAAATATATTATTTTCTAGGAAATATATTAATATGAATGAAATATTTCCTAAAATAGATCATAAGTTTTATTCTAAGATTACAACTCACAACCAAACTAATGAATAAATTTAATTATTCCATTACAACACCTTTTATTCCTGGTAATAAAGATTACCATTCATGTTGTAATTCACATTTAGTGTACTAAACGTACCCTTATGAAAAAAATAACAGTTGAACAATTATGAGAAAATAACTGTTAGGCAATAAATGATAATATAGCCTTTGGGCTTTTAAGGGTTATTAGTAATCAATAACTATAGGCTATTATCTTCAAAAGTAACTTATATAATACTCATCATAACACATTTTCTAAAGAGTTTTTTTTTTTTTTTTACTCCTCTGTATTATACTCTATATTTTAGATATACACAATTCTACTACTTTTCTCTCCCATCAATTTTTCTACAAGAATATTTGTATTTTAAGGAAAGGTAATAGAAGGTTGTTCTTAAACCTTTTGTGAATGAGAGTGCGTACTAATCCTGAGATGTTATTTTGCCAAAAGAACTAATCGTACCAAGTTTTACTTTAGATGGCACGAATCAACTATTAGAGACAACGCTCTTTGCGTGATTGATTCTATAGCACTTTAAGATTATTCCTAAATTTACTTAAATTTATATTATTATTACCTATTTACATTTTTGTAAATTATTTTGGATATTATTTGTTGTATCAAATTTGTTTATTCATTATTATTTTTCCAACAATTCATACAAAAATTTTCTGTCAAAAGGTTGGTCCTCCGTCCAAGCAAATTACCAATATTCAATAATTCCAATGAAGACCATGTCAAAAGGTTGGTCCTACTCCTCTACCAAAACAAATAAAAAGGAAAATGTCGAGGGAGTGACCCAACGCGATTTTTTCTAAATATTAATTTTTAAAAAATAAATATTCGAAAGTTATTTTGGAAACTAGTATTTTCTAAATCTCTTCCCTTGAAAATAGGGGTGTTCATGAGTTGGTTCGGGTTAGTTTTGTGCCCAATTCAGACTTAAGCTTACCACTATGAGTTGGAAAGAACGAAACTTGCAATTGACCTGCCAAGCACATCGGATCGTGCCTCAATGAGTGGTGGTCGAATGTTGAGTTCGTCAGGTGTGTAATAAAGGGTGAAGATTTCGCCAAATCTGCTAGAGATTTTGTTAAGAGGAGCATTCTCATTAAAATATCTTTACAGGTAGCAAATGTGAATTCAAAGGAATTCAAAACATTTTTCATTAAGTAGTAACACATACGACGTAGCAATCAGTTTTGAAAATTGTCTACACTAAACCATATAAGTGTTTCGGTTTTTCTAAAAATATATATATTATTATTACTATTATATAAAATAATTAATTTGATTTAATATTGTTAAAAAATCTAAAATACAGTGGGATTAAAAAAATATTTATTTATTGTTTTTCTAGAAATAAAATTCACATTTTGGGATAATTATAAACAAATACAATAAATGTGAAAATTAAAAATCACTTATTGCATAATGTTACACGATATTATGAACAATCAACAGCTAAGAGCATCCACAGCCGGTTTTTATATCTCATCTCATTTTACCATCCTAAAAAACTATTTTATCAATTATACCACACCATTTTACAATACCTTCAATATCCCAATTTTTATTTTTCTATTCTATTCATTAAAATAATATTTCTACACAATAAAATATATATTTTTTCTTTTTTGTTTTTTTCCCAATTTTCCCCTCCACCTTCCCTCAACCTCTATCACCGGGGCTCCACTGCCCAGTCACCACCACTGCCCACCAAAATCCCACCGGAGCAAAAACCCATATTAAAAAAAAAAAAAAAAAAAAAAACCAGAACCCAGAAAACACAGAACCAGAACGGCAACACAAGCCACCGATCTATTCTTCAACCTAAAATCTTAAATGCGCAAAGCCAAAATAGCAACACAAGCCATCGATCCCACTCCAAATCAAATACTCGATTTTCTCACCCTACCCAAGAACTTAAACCCAATCTCCTCGAACCCAAGGTACGATCCCACCACCTGAACCACGATTTGCCACGATCTCCCCGATTAGACCACGATCTCCACGATCAGACCATGCCGGGTGAGACAGTGGAGATAGTGGCCAACAACGGCTTGGGCTTGGCGTTGAGAGCAAAGGGAGAGGGAGAAGTCTGAGAGAGAGAGACGTGAGAGACAGAGTTTGAGACAGTAGGAGAATCAGGGAGACAGATAAGAGAGAAAGATAATAAAATAATAGTTTTTGTTTTAGAATTGTGCTACAATTCTATAGGTAGAATTGCACTATAGCACAATTCTAATTTTTTTTACAATAATTGCATTATACAAGTCCGGATGCAGAGTTTAGTTTGTGCTTATATGTTAAATTGAACCAAAATATGGCATATGCCATTTGGGCTACCGATGCTGTAACAATGTTGTTGCCTAATGTGCAAAACTTACCCGACGTACTCTCCCTCCTTCACCCCGAACTTGTTATATAAGTTATCATAACATTATCACCATCTCCTACTCTGCCTTTCTAAACACCTGTTTTTGCTCTATATTAAGATTTAAGTATTTGACAAATTCTTGATTAACATTAGTAGAAAAATAGGTTTTGCGTCAATTGTATGAGAAAAGCTCTACGTACACCTTCAACCAGTAAATACAAACACTTGACAAATAATTATTTATTTTTAATCTTCCAAGCATGCCTTACAGTAAGCCAGCCAATAGACAGAAAAGGTGGGTCCTCCACAAGAGCAAATGTCAGGTTCATCAGGTTTGTGATAAAGGAAGAAGATTTGGCCGAATCTGGCTAATATTTGCTGAATTTGGTCGAAATCTGAGAAAGCCAGCCAATAGACAGAACAAATCACCAACTTACAATGAATCCAATGAAAACCGTGTGGTCCATGTCAAATTAAAGGTGGGTCCTCCACCAGAGCAAATGTCAGGTTCATCAGGTGTGTAATAAATGAAGAAGATTTGGCCGAATCTGGCTAAGATTTTGCTGAATTTGGTCGAAATCTGATGGGATCTGTCTTGTTAGATTTAACTCTAGATTCTCGTTTCTCCAGAAAAGAAAAGAAAAAAAAATTTAACTCCATTATTATGCAGAGATAATGCTTCATATCTTTCTATGAGTCTGGACTTTATATTTTGTTTAAATGGTTGGTTTTTGTAATTTAGAATGGTACATAATAAATAGGTTTATAAATTATATAATAATTAATATTAAATTAATATAAAATTTGACACATATATTAAAAACGTGAAGAAAATATAATTTAGATTTTCAGAATATATATTAATGTTTACTTCATTAAATAAGATTATAATCTTAAATTCCAATCAATTTTTATGTTAAACTTTATCATGAAATGTTTTATTCTTTTCTGTCATAATTTTTATTTCTACATCTTGTACTAGTAGTCTCTCTGTTTTTTTTTTTTTTTTTTTGGAGGAACCTTGTACCAGTAGTCTAAACCTTGTACCAGTAGTCTAAATTTGAACAGCTAACGAAGATTGGCCTTAAGTGAGAATAACAACCACGTGTTCGGTATCCACTTATTAATTGTAAATTCAGTTTCCAATTTTTGCAAGAAATTTTAACACATCAACCATTGCATTTTTTTTTTTTTTTTAAAAAAACAGAAATTTGTCTAACTTGACTTCACGGTGAAGTAGATCAATTATCTTTTTATCATCCTTTGTCTCATCAGACCAATAGTAAAAGATGTTTTTCATAGGTTGGATTGTTATAAATAAATAAATAAAACTTAGATGCAAATTTTTTTTTTTAGAATACTAGCCGTGTTTGATACACCATTTTAAACCTATGTTTTCGGTTTTTAGATAACATTATACGTATTTTCATATACTTTTTCACTCACACATATTTCAAAAAAACTGAAAACTATTGTTTAAACACACGTATTAAACGGACTCTAAAAATTTTAATAGTGTATTGTATACAGACCCAAAAATGCTCCAACGGGAGAACTATAAACATAAAACAATACTCAATGAATATCTAATTCCCATTTTTTAAAACCAATAAAAAAAAAATTCAATGTACTGGTTACATAAATCTACAGCTTAGGGGTGTTTGATACTATTATTTAAATAATAATTTTCCGTGTTTAAACAACATTATACGTATTTCAACATATTTTTTTATTCACACGTATTTTCACAAAACAACAATAATATTGTTAGAAATCTCTTACCAAAACAGGCCCTTAATTTTTGTCTGCCACTCAATTGCACCAAATATGAGCCCTCCTTGACATTGAGCCAACCAATCATCAAAAATATTGCAAAATCATTGGCATATAATGTAAATTCTTAATAGTTCTTTCCATAGATCGTAACGTACGTGGTGGATGCTAAGAGCTACAATGTCGTACAAAATAAAAAGAATTAAACTTTGTAAATTTAATTTAATTATTTTGGTTATAAATGTAAATCTAATAACACTGGTTTGTATATTCTAAAAGTCTAAACGACCTCCAAATATAAATGGAATTTATATTCGTATTAAGATCCTTCATGATTTTTAGGGCAACCCACCCATGACCATTCATTTTCAAATGAACGGAATATATTTTACCACTTTTTCAACATTTTGAAAAACATGACTATCACAATTTTAGTATTGATTTAAATTATTGACGTTATGGAAAAACTCAATTTACTCATTTCAAAATAGATAGATAAAATTTCAAGAATTTTATTATGAAGTTAACTCAAGAAGTCATCCTAATCCATCTTCAATCTATTACAGAGATATTAATTGTATTTAATATTTATTAGAGAGTTATTGTAAAAGTCACCTTTAGATTTTTTTTTTTTTTTTTTGGTAAAACACCTTTAGATAATTGAAACATAGTGAATAGAAATCATTTACTCTTCCTTGAAAGTTCCACTTTATGTCCTAACAATTGCAGCCACACGTCTTTGTTTGATTTTTTTTTTTTTTTTTTTTTTGTTCTTTTTAAGTATCCAAAGTGAAGGCTTAATAGTTAAAACATTATATCTTATTTAGACCTCCAATTTTAAACTAATGGTTAAATTACTTTCACCATACTTAATTAAGTGTGGAATAAGAGTGAGAGTAACGCAATAAACTTGGATCTACACTCTAGTGCAAATGCATAAACAATGAACAATAAATGCAAGACACAAGAATAAGGGAAGAGAGATGCAAATAATGAGATAACACTAAAATATGTTATCGAAGAGGAAATCGAAATACTCAGCGAAAAACCTTTTTGTGACCCACTAAGCCAAAATGATCCATTAGTGAATAAAGTTGGAGTACAAGGATATCAAAAAGACTCTCCAAGCCTAATTTGCCTAATGTGCTTGAACCCTTCGAGTTCTAGCTCCCAACGAACTTCACCGAGTCATTCACTAGTTAACCGGATCCTACAATTAGCTCCAAATTACATCCGCTAATCGATGACTTCTTCTAATGCTTCCCACATGCACCAAAACTATTCTCAACACTCATATTAGGTGAAGTAAGTGTTTAGACTAAAAACCCTTCAAGGATTTGTAATTGGAGAGGTAGAAGTAGAGGAAAACTAAGAGAAATTGGGTAGATGATTGTGGGTTTACAATCTCTAATTCTCAAGTGTATTTCTAGGGTTTTCTCTCTGAAATTAAGAAGGCACACTAAACAGGCTGGTAGTGCATCTCACAAGTCATCTCGCAAATTGGTCTAGTCACAAGATGAGTTGTGAGATATTTTTTGGCACTTGACTCTTCAGCTTCCAACTGTTCTTCATAATTCTTCACCAAACTCTCACACTCAACCCTTATATTAAATCCCACAAATATACAAGGAAATGATTAATTAATACAATCAAATTTGACACGGAATTAAAGCCAATAAAACATAATTAAAAATTACAATTTTACACAAAGTTTAGGGAAAAAAAAAAATCAAACATTATAATATTAAGATTGTAGCCAAGGGGACCTCTCTCTCCTTTATATATATATATATATAGAGAGAGAGAGAGAGAGAGAGAGAGAGAGAGAGAGAGAGAGAGAGTTCAAAGCTATAACTAAAGCTCGCTAGAGAAAATTTAATCAGATTTTAAATTGGATTTTAATTGGAGTCCAATTTTGCATCATATGTCCAATTTAATTTTTAATTTTATGGCAAGTGAATGGTTGTGTGCAAAAATTAAAGAGTCCAAATTCAACTAGATTCTAAGTTGGATTTCAATTAAAATTTAATTTTGAGTCATATATCTTATCTAATTTTTTAATTTTTAATTTTAATTGTACTCATGTATAAACACATAAGTGTACACTAGTTTTTATTTATTTATTTTTTTTTTTTTATGGATATACACTAGTTAGTTTAAGTAATTGGTTTGCCATTGCGTTAATATCAAGAGATCGGAGAGGAAACTTGTTATACGCCTTTTTACAGCAAGAGTGGACAACTCCCCTATCCAAGCTTAGGCTCAGGCCTTGGGATGGGCAGTTGTTTTGGGTAGCAGGCCCAGTGGTTCGTTTAGATTGCGTTTTGCGTTTTACATTTAGGGTATGTTTGGATAGAACTTATTTTGCTGAAATTGAAAACTGAAAACTGAAAACTGAAAACATTGTAGCAAAATAATTTTTAAATGTGTGAATAGTACTGTGGGACCCATTTTTAATGAAAAAGTTATTGAAAAGTGTAATTTGTGGATCCGTGAACAGTGCATATATACACTGTTCATGTGAAAAGTCAACATTTGCGGTTACTGTTCAATGAACAGTAACCGCATTACTCCAAAACAAAACGCGTGAAAAAAAAAAAAAAAAAAAAAACAGAAACGCAGCTTCAGAAACGCAACGCGGAACCAAACACACACTTAGTATTTTGCGAATATTTTTTGTTTGACCAACATCTCTTGTATTGTTTTATGGAACATAAACAGTACATTAAGGTAAATAAACAGTAATCGAAAATTATTTTTTTTATTATTTTTAATTTTTAGTTTTCAATTTTTAACAAAATAAATAATATTCAAACGTACCATTAGTGCAAAAACATAATTTGGACAATATATGTCTATATTGAATGAGACTCTATGCACATGATAAGTGTTTAGTGTTCAGAGTTTTGTATCTTCTTGTGTGGTTGTTGAATAAAAGTTTTCTTCCCCCAAAAAAAAAAAAAAGTAGTATGTGTGGCCGAGGACTTTTATTGACATAGTTATCACATGGTACATCAATAGAAATGTACTCGCCAAATGTGAAAGTAGCTTGAGAGTTGGAATCGTAGACAGGATTACCAAACATCAAGAGAAATCAAGGAAAAGATAACACGCTTTTATGTCTATCAACTCATTATCACTCGTAGACCGAAGTAGACCGAAATGACTTTGGTTAATGATTATTAAAAAAAAAAAAAAAAGGAAAAATAGAAAAGAAAAGAAAAAGACTTTGGTTAATGATAAGAAAGTTTTTTTTTTTCAGAAGACAATGATAAGAAAGCTAAGAAGAATCAAGTTTTGAAGGGGAAGTGTTAACATTAACAGTTTTCCTTTATATTTTCTTAGGAGAGTCGTTATCTTTTTCAAAAAAAAAAAAATAATAATAATAATCGCTATTATCACGCTTAGGAAAATAACAAGAAGCAACATGTCGGTGATTGGCCCTTTGCAAAGAAAAAAACCATGCGGTGTGGAGCAAGGTGTTCCCCTTGCATTATTGAAGCTAAAGTCAAGGTCAATGTTACAAGAATATTTGATATTTGTATTCTGTACTATACTTTGTGTTTTACTTTATGTTCTATCAATTACAATTTATTATATGTTTATTTATTTTTTTTAATTTTGGTTATTTTATAAGAAAAATTAAATAAATACATAGTAAGTTATAATTGGTAAAATATAAAATGAAATACAAAAAATAGTATAAAAAATTTGTATTCTTAGTACGGCATAAGAAGCCAATATACAATGAATCCAACGAAGACTGTGTGGTTGATGTCAAATTAAAGGTGGATCCTCCACCGACCAAATTACCGATTTTTCTTAGAGCAATCATGATCATGCATTGGAAAAATAACAAGAAAAAAAATATGTAACTTTCAGTTCAGCAAATTATAAATTTTTTTTTCAATAAATAGACTAATTTTGAACTAATTTTACTTTACCCTTTCTCTCTCCTCTCTATCTAAACCTATCTTCAGTGTTGAATGTTGAATAGGCTGAGAGGGCCATATTTCTATTTTCTAAGCCGAAGTTGACATGTCATGCCAAAGTTTAGCCCAACCTGATCAACAATCGTATATTTTAAATTTTTTATTAAACTCACACAACATA
The DNA here is from genome assembly GCA_011696235.1 of Quercus mongolica. Lineage (NCBI taxonomy): Eukaryota > Viridiplantae > Streptophyta > Magnoliopsida > Fagales > Fagaceae > Quercus > Quercus mongolica. The sequence continues at coordinate 7,757,390 of CM022236.1, read as the reverse complement.
TCAGTAAGTTTTAACAAAATTGTGTTTTTTTTTTTTCTTTTTCTTTTGGGTGTATAACTGTATATACTACACAAAGTGGACCATAAAGTTGGATTAGTGGAGAGCTTCTATATGTTTTTAGATCATGTTCCTCTACTGTTTGTGTAGCATAAATATATATGGCAATACATAGAAGTATATTAAATTCAAATTAATTTTTTAAAAATATAATTTCTTGGTTTAGATATATAAATTTGGATGTAAACATAATTGACACACCTTAAGTATAATTAGAAGAACACTTAGTCTGGAATTGCAGTTGCTTGTCCCATATTGGAAAGATCTCATTCCTCTTTCTACCTTATAAGGAATAAACCAGTGAGAAAAAGTACCACTAATTTGGTGATCCTTTTATTGTGGGAGCATTTTTTGCTTCAAGGAAACTCGTGTACTCCTAGGCAATTTTTGCTTGTCCCACATTGGAAATATCTCATTCCTCTTTCTACTTTATAAGGGATGAACCAATGAGAAAAAGTACCACTAGTTTGGTGATCTTTTTATTGTGGGAGCATTTTTCGCTTCAAGGAAACTCATATACTCCTAGGCAATTTTTGCTTGTCCCACATTGGAAAGATTTCATTCCTCTTTCTACCTTATAAGGGATGAACCGATTAGAAAGAGTACCACTAGTTTGGTTAATTTCCTTGAAGCAAAAAATGCTCCCACAATAAAAGGACCACCAAACTAGTGGTACAAGCAAAAATTGCCTAGGAGTACATGAGTTTCCTTGAAGCAAAAAATGGGGATAATTAGAACGACACTTGGCACAATATATATATATATATATATATATATTAGAAGCACTTGACTCAATATTAGAGTGCAATTAAAATCTAATTGATTGAACTTCCTCTCTTCTAATTTTTTTTTTTAATTATATAGATAGATTAATTTTATCAGCCACTCAATTGCACCAAATATGAAAATTTTTTTAAAGAAAGTTCAACGTACTTGTAACATAAAAACCTATAGCCTAATTTTATCTACCAATCAATAATATTGCAAAACCATTGGCATATAAATTCTTACAAGTTTTCTTTTTCTTTTTCTTTTTTTTCCATAAACGATAGTGAGGATGTTAAGAGACACAATGACATAAGAATAAGAGGAAACAAATTTTGTAACCCCTTTTTAATCATTTTGGTTATGGATGTAAATCTAATAACAGGAACTGTTTTGGAAAAAAAAGGGGGGGAGGGGGAAGGATTTTATATTCTGAACCAATTTTAAATTAAAACAAAGCAAATTTATAGTCAGATTAGGATCCTTTAAGGTTCTTAGGGTAACCGCACCATATCCATTCATTATGAAATATAGAGATGCACCACATTTAGACAAGCCACTAGACCCTGAGGCTTTCCTTATTTAAATTAGGGGTGTCAATTCGGGTTAGCGTGTCGGGTTCGTGTCATGTCGAAGTAGGGGTATTCGACTAAATGGCTCAACCCTAACCCGACCCATTTAATAATCGTGTCAGAATCCTTCAACCCTAATTCGACATGTTAATAAGGCGGGTTAACCTGACCCAACCCATTTGACACGCTTATTAAACGAGTCGTGTTGGATTGACACGAATATAACACAACCCATTTCAACCTACATAATATTAAATATAATATCTATCTATAAATAATTTTTTTTATATCCCAAAAAACAGTGCATACACTTCAAGTCTTCAACCCACATTCAAAATAATATAATTCAACAAAAATATAACATTCATCTAGAAATAAGTTATTTACACTCTAAAAGAAATGCATAAACTTCAACACAAACACAAAACAACAAAGTTTAACAAAAATAAAAAATTTATAGTTCAACAAAAATATAATATTCTTGGAACTTGCCAAATGTTAAGTATCAATATTGAAAGAATTTGAGCAAACAGTAGACTAATCCTGACTATGACTATGATTATCATCCATAGATTCTTTGTTGATGTCCAAATTCATAACATCTTCCACAAACTCATCTAATTTCATTTGTGTAAGTTTTAAAAAAAAAAGTATTAGTAATTCTAGGGTCTATAAAGTTTTAGTTTCCAATTATATCCCTTGTAAATTTTTGTAATTACTTATTTTTATTTTTAAATTTAAAATATATGTTGGATATAAAAAGTATTTGACAAATCTAAAATAAAATAAATATTTATTTGTTATACAAGTTAAACGGATTGTGTTAAATGGGTCATTTCGGGTTGATACAAATAAATTGGCTTGTCAAACGTGTGTATTGCGGGTTACGCGGATTGACCCGTTTATGACCCATTTCTTATCGTGTCACTTTCGGGTCGACCTATTTATGACCCAAACCCATTAAAGCCCAACCTTAATCCGAAAAAACCCGTGTCGGGTTCGTATCGTGTTTGCAGGTTGGGTCGAACAGTGACACCCCTAATTTAAATTATGTATAGTTGATAGTATATAGTTAAAATTAAAAGTTTGACTTCCAAATATACATAATTCCTTCTCAAGAATTAAGTTAGTGTAAAGAAATCCATAAAAATGACCAACCAACAGACACTTATGGCCCCCTTTAAAAAAAAAAAAAGTTAAGAAATATCTAAACTTAATTGGTAATACTTTAAAAAAAAAAAAATGGTAATGCTTAATTAATGACATCAACCACCTCATGATGTGTTTAAAGTAAACTCAACCATGGATTACCAAAACCTCAAGGTTCCCTGTCCATCCACACTCTCTTTGGAATTAATTTTAAAAAAAAAAATATTTGCATGATCTTATTAATAATTTTGTTTTCTTAAGTACAAAAAACGCTTAAACTTTGTGATTAGAAAATAAATCCTTTATTTTTTTCTTTTTTTATTATTATTTTCAGTTATAAGAAAATAAAGTCGTGGCTACCTATATTTACATCTTTGGGTGTTGATATAATTAACGGGTCATGCTAACGAGTACCCTAAGGGCACTTGTTAACAATCTATTTTAGGAAAGTTTTAACATCACTTTTATGAGAAATGAAAAAAACTGTCAAAACATTAATTGTTTTTTTTTTTATTTTCCCATAAAAATTTTCTTTAACTGAATTCTTAACCAATACTCTAAAGGCACTCATTAGCATTTCTCTAAAGGCACTCATTAGCATTTCTCATAATTAAAAAGAGAGGAAACAAATTATGCTTTGAAAATAAAAAAAACAAATTAGTTTTGGTGAATTAAACATAATAAGAAAATTATTGTGTACTCCTTCATCTCACATGAATAGTGAATCTTACTAATTAAATTTATAGTAGGACCTACTATTTATGTGAGAAAAAGAAGTACATATTCATAGTATTCTGGGAGTACCTAATAATTTTCCATCACATAAACTACAAGTCAAACCATCACTCCATGAATAACTGTGTGACACAATGGTCTCCTTAATTGCTAGTTTTCTCTTAGAGATTGTCAACGTTTGTTTAAAGTCCATGGAATTAACAAGGTTAATTGAATGTTTTTAATTTTGACTAGCTGGATGATTATTTTGGTGCATTTTATTAAATTTTACAAAACTTAACTTTTAAATCTTTTTTTCTCTCTTTTTTTTTTTTTTTTAGTTTTTCTATGTTTTGAGAGGAGAGAGACATAAAATGTGAACAAAAATACATATTTACCTTTTTTTTTTTTTTTTTAACAGATGTGGGTTACATAGTCTTAACGGAATAAACCTTAGGTAGGCAAAGTGATTTCAAGCCAAATCACAGGTGGGTTTACTGCAATTACCCCTAAAAACATTGCGTATTTGGCAAACTGTAAAACTATTTTAATTTAAATCTAAACTATTTCTTAAAAAATGCAGTTTAATTTTGATTAAGTTTTAATTTATAATCATTTTGTTTAAACCATATGATATCATTTTTTATAAAACTATTTTATGAGCAAATATAATATATCGAGAATTAATTCCATATTTTAAGATTCATACCAAACTGAATAAAAATTTAATGTCTATTATACAATATCACAACCAGCCTAATTTTGTGGGTGTTTTTTGTTTTTAATTCAATAGTTGAGGGAGGGGAAATTTGAACTACTTAAGAAAGTTTCTATTTGGAAAAACTAAGAGCTTCTAGCTGAGCTACAAGACCATTGTCTAATATTGTGTTTGTGAATTTTCTCTTAGCTTTTATTTTTTTTATGTCATTTAGGTCAGTGAGATACGTTGAGTTGATACAAGTGGAAGGAATAGGACGTTAAGTTTGTTAATCATTTCCTTCTTTCTCTTGATTTTTTTTTGATGTCCATCTCTCAAGCCTCTTTCACATTTCATGACTACATTTCTAATGATGTGTCATGTGATGGCCATGTCAATAAAAATCCTGTATGCCACTCTTATTATTTATACTCCACCAATATTTGATGCATTTTCTTTCTTTTCTTTTTTTATTCTTTTCTTTTTTATAAAACTTTGGTTACTTAAAAAAAATGACATGTAATTGTGATTGGTTAAGTATAAAGTGGAGTAGGTTATTCCCTCAAAAAAGAAAAAAGAAAAAAAAAGAGTAGAGTAAATGTTTTCCATCCTTTATTTGAAGGTAGCTTTTATAATATTTCTCAATAAATACAATATCTCTACTTCTCTAGAGTATTTAGGGTAAACTTGCATTTATTTACTGTTAAAAAAAATAATAATGTAGCTCAAAATTCTTTTAAATCTTAAAAATCATTTTTGATTGATCGATTATGTATTAAATTTTGCAGTAATTTACATTGACTCAAAAGCTTGAGGATACCATAATTAAATTTTTCTATATAAATAAAATTATGTTATCACATTCTATCTAGCACCTAATTCCAAACATTAAAAGTTATAAATGAAAAATCAGCTTACGAAACCAAAAAAAAAAAAAAAAAAAAACTGATGATTATATTTTGATAAAATATAAAGATAGAACAATTTTACATGAAAAATAGAGCTTTCAATTTGACTATATCCAAATCGTCAATATTATGTTGGAAAATTATTATGTACCCCTGAAATACTATAAATGCGTATTTTCCCCTCTCACATAAATGGTGGGTCCCACCATGAATTTAATTAGTAGGACCCACCATTCATGTGAGAGGAGAGAGTACGCATTTATGGTACTTCGAGAGTATACAATAATTTCCTATGAAAAATTATTAGGTACTCCCAGAGTACTATTAACATGATACATCAATAGAAATGTACTTGCCAAATGTGAAAGTAGCTTGAGAGCAGGAATCGTAGATAGAATTACCAAACTTCAAGAGAAATCAAGGAAAAGATAACACATTTTTATGTCTAATTTCTCGTAGACCTAAATGACTTTGGTTAATGATTAAAAAAAAAAAAGACTTTGGTTAATGATAAGAAAGTTTTTTTTTGAGAAGATAATGATAAGAAAGCTAAAGAAGAATCAAGTTTTAAAAGTGGAAAATAACAAGAAGCAACATGTCAGTGATTGGCCCTTTGCAAAGAATAAACCGTGCAATGTGGAGCAGGGTGTTCTCCTTGCATTATTGAGGCTAAAAGTCAAGGTCGTTGTGACGGACCTTAGTCCTTACGGTACAGTAAGCCAGCCAACAGCCAGAACAAATCACCAATATACAAGGAATCCAACGAAAACCCTGTGATCCATGTCAAATTAAAGGTGGGACGTCCACCAAAACAAATTACCAATATACAATGATTCCAATGAAGACCATGTCAAAAGGTTGGTCCTCCACCCGAACAAATTGCCAATATACCATAATTCCAATGAAGACCATGTAGGCTTAATTAATGCTGATTTTTGATGCAAATCTATAGTGATAGGAAACTCACTTGTAATTTCTCTGCTTGTTTTCACACTTGTTATAGCCTCGTCATAAATATCCTTAATCAACTCAATATACTTTAGAGGAACTTTCATCTCCAAAACCTACCACATAACTTCTCTAGGGACCTTATCATATGTTTTTTCAAGATCAATGAAAACTATATGAATATCTTTATATAACTCTCTATATTTTTCTGTTAGACGTCTAAGTAAATAGCTCCTGTATGCACCAAAGACAGGTTTACTGGGCCAAACCCCTACTTGGACTCACAATTTATTTATATAGTGGGCTTGAGTATCCTACTTTGGATTGTTCTAGATTTAGAGACTCAATGAGATCACTTTTCTCTCTTTCTCTTTGTTTCTTCCTTTCAGACTCTCTTTCTCTCTCTCTCTTCTCTCCACAAAATTGCATCCGCCTTCCATACTTTAGTTTCTCCTATTTATAGCCAATTGTTAGTGGGGGGATTATCATTACCTTTAAACTAATGCAATAAGAGGTCTAATGTCGTTAATCTTAAGTGGATGTTTAGGTGTGAGTGACTTTGGAAATGGTTCCCTCTGCAGCATATATGTTCTGCGACGAAGTTTCCTAAGGCACTGCCGAGCACTTAAAAGGCAATGTGATCGATCATTTGCATATCTTCCAGGGATGACTTTCCGAGCAATACGTGAGCTAGAATCCGCGGTTCGCTTTTTGGGTATTTGAACAACACCCAACTTAGGCTCGTAGTTATTGTGGGCCCGAGCCGGGCTCCCGATTGGTACGGAGGTTGGATCCCTGGGCCATACTATTGATCCATGGCCCAAGGCCCAAATGGACTTGGATGTTAGGGGCCGTACATTAGCCCCCCCTTGATTCGTTCTCGGCTTCCGAGGACGAATCAAGAAGCTAGAGTGGCAGTAGTTGCCCGAGAGAACTTAATGGGTGTGTTTTGGGTGGTTACAGAGATTCATTAATGTGTTTCTCAAAAGGCGCATTGCATCTGACCTTCTGGTTCAGCCGTCATTATTACCTGTTGGTTCGTAATCCGAGGCATGCGTGTTGGTGGCTCTAGGTATTTCTAAGGTCTCTCTTTTTTTCTTCATTATTGCTAATTAATACCAATTGTTGCTCATTAATCGATGCCCATTTTCCCTAGTTCCTATAAATAGTTCATCACAATTCATTTTCTCACTTTTCATTCTTTGTACTCTGAAATTTCTCTTTACCGAGCATTCACCTGTATATCTGCCCACAAACCCAGAATCCTCTTCCCCCTTAGAGCCAAAAGTAAGTCTTCTTCCCCTTTCCTCTGCTTTAATTTCTTTTCCTAAAGTTCTTTTTGATTCTTAGGCTTTAAGATGGGTTTTGCTTATCTTTTGAATGCCAGGGCGCCCTTAGCTGCTTTTAGGCAAAATTATAGAGTTCCTGATGACGTGGAGGTGATGTACTGCCATGAAAGCAAAATCACTCTCCACAGAGGGGCGGGCACTGCCTTTTTTCCATTGATGTCTATTCTGGAGGGCGGGGTTAGGTTTCCTATAGACCCACTTTTACTTAATGCCCTTAGATATTATGGATTAAGTCCTGACCAACTTCCCCCAAATTTTTACTAGGTAGTGAGTTGTGTGAATAGGTTAAACCAAACATTCAGTTTGCAATTAGATCATCATGACATAAACCACATGTATAACCTATGTGAAAAGAAGAAATCCAATTATTATTTAAAGATTAGAGATACGAGGGTATGCCTAATTTTGTGTCTGTCGGGGAATACGTACAGGTGCGCGGTAATTGGTTTGTCGATGGTATCCCTCCCCCTTTATCTCGGCGTGAAGTCAGTTCGTTCTAATCATTAATTTATTCTATCCCTTCTTGTTCGTAGCTATTTTACTTATCCTAACTCCGATTAGCTATTTTTTGTTGCAGACCGTTCGGTGTTCACCCAAGATATCAGAACAGTTCACGTTCGGGACCTAAACTTTGTACTTAGGTCCGAGATTTTTGTGCATCAAGACGGGCAGCTCCGGGCATCCCATCTCATCCTCGGCATGGACCCTGTGTATTCCACTTGGCAAGCCTTTGGCCAAGCCCTTATTGTAGACAGCCCTCTCCTTTCTTATATAGACGTTCAACATACGAACTTCCTACCTCCAAATTTTACTGTAGGTGAAGCCCAAGACATTGGCCCGCGATACACCTGTTCGAACGAACTCGCGCCCATAAGAGCCTAATCAACCGAAGTAGCATCCCAATATCTCCGGGAACGTGCTTATGAGGTCGTCTAACAAGAAGTTATACTTGCAAAACCTGAGGCTCCCGTTCAGGAAGCTAAACAAGAAGCCGTAGAATCCAGTCACTCCTTTAGGACGCACTATGTCCCCGAAGAGATGGTGACCCACAAAACTTTAACAGTTAGCCGTTTTATCCCTTGTGCAAGTCAAACCATTCAGTAACAACCACCCCAGGGACGTGGCCTGGCTCCTCCTGCCCATCCTCCACCTCCTCCCCCTTTCGAACGGGCTCGTAAAAGATAATGGGTCGCTGACCTAACCTCCACCATCCCGGGAGACACTCTAATTCAAACTCCCCCCCAACTGTCCCGGGGAGTTACTATTCAGGAGCCCTCAGCCCAGGTTGGGACAAACGTAGCTTCATCCTCCTGACCAGCGCAGCTGTGGCAGCCCACTTTTGAGTTGGACGACACACCTCTCCCGGCTAGTGCCAGCGTTCAAGCATGGGAGAAAGGAGAAGGGGGTCGTGTTGCCCAAAGCTTGGTGCACGGTTTCCTGCTGCCCGAGGACATGAGCACTTTTGCAGATGGGACTGATGAGTCCATGGGGAGGAGACTTCAGTGGCACACTATCGCGGTAACTTTTCTTCCCTTGGATACTTGCTTTTTACACACATTCTCGTTATTGCCGTATATATTGTTTCTTTAAACTACCGTGCGTGATTAATGTTGTCTATCACAAGCCGCCCAGCTAGCTCATATCCTGAACGAGAGGGTGAAGGATTTTACCGAGGAGGTTGACTAGGAAAAGGTTGGTAGGGAGGAGGCTTTCAAAACGGCTAAGGAAAAAACAAAAAGTGCCGTGGCCACAGAGAAGAAGGCCGCTGCAGCCAAGAAATCCCAGATGTCGACTGAGAAAAGATCAACGGAGCTGGTGACGAAACAAAATGAAATGGACTTGAAGCTGGCCAAGGCTGTGAGTTTAAACGTTACATTATCCGAGGAAGTAGCCGATTTACGAGCGGCTCTGGAAGCCTGTGAAAGTAAGTGGTACGATAAGGGATTTGCAGACGCGGAGAAGGAACTGGTCGTGCTGCAAGCTCGGCAGTAGTCTTTTCAGGAGGGCTGGATGGCTGCCCTACAGGCCTTAGGAGTGCCCGATGATTCTCCTCTTAGGGACCTTAGCCGGATTCCCTTTCCAAACCCTTTCCCAGTCGTGTAGAACCCTATGGGACCCGCTGATGAGGAGGAGACGGATAGTTTGAGGGAGCTGGTGGAGCAAATTGATGCTAATGTGGAACTAATTGGGACAGAAGCCACCAGTAATCCCCCCACTGATGGCCCTTCCGACGAAAATGTTCACCCTCAACCTTCCATATCCGAACATCAGCCTACCGAGATCGCATCCGAGACGCAGCCCGTGGACCTTACCTCTTAATTGTCGAACCGATTTTACATTATTCCTTTATTCACTTTAGTAACTTTTATTTTGAATTGGTTTGCTTATATCGCCGGGATGTGGCAATTAAACAATTAATTTCTAGTTTTTTTACTAAACGATGGATTTAAACTTAATGTCGCCGGGTTTTTGGTGACAAAGTAATTGTTTTTTTTGTGTTGGATTTTGATTAAGGTTTATTTGCCGACTAGTTGGCTTAATTTATGACCATGCATCTATGCTTTAATTTCTTAGTAATATTTCGGATTCCCCGTGCATGCATGTTTTACTAATGAACAGTGCATGCTTCCGCCCAAGAATATTTTCTTTTGAATGATGTTTTTCTTTCTAATACCTCTGTCCTTAGGATGTTTTTTGAATAATTTTGAATAACGTTTCCACCTGCTCGGTGATCGGGATCGAACTGGGAAGCAAGCTTCAGTCCTTAGAGTCTTTGAATAAGGTTTCCACCTGCTCGATGATAGGGATCGAACCGAGAAGCAGGCTTCAGTCCTTAGAGTCTTTGAAGAAGGTTTCCACCTGCTCGGTGATACGGATCGAATCGAGAAGCAGGCTTCAATTCTTAGAATTTTTGAATAAGGTTCCCACTTACTCGGTGATAGGGCTCGAACCTAGAAGCAAGCTTCAGCCCTTAGAATCTTTGAATGAGGTTTCCACCTACTCGGTGATAGGGATTGAACTGAGAAGCAAGTTTCAGTCCTTAGAATCTTTGAATAAGATTTCCACCTACTCAGTGATAGGGATCGAATCGAGAAGCAGGTTTCAGTCCTTAGAATTTTAACTAACTGCTTAAATCTCCTTGCCTCCCTCTGTGATTAACGTCCAGAAGAGCTAAACAAATAGAGTCGATTGGGCCTGCACGAACAAGTTACATCGTTATCATATAGTTATTACAAGGTACATTTTTCTATGTATGGACGGTCATTGATAAAACTTCTTGAGATTATAAACATTCCAAGGCCGGGCAACGGTATCTCGTCCATGTCTTCTAGATAGTACGCTCTCACGCTTATAATGACTGTAATTCTGTACGGTCCTTCCCAAGTCTGGGCTAGTTTCCCGGCGTTTGTATCTCGCATGCTTCCTACTGCTTTCCTCAATACCAGGTCTCCGACACTGAATTCCCTCACCCTTATATCCTGGTTGTAACGTCGGGCAAGCTTTTGCTGATACTCAGCTAGTCGTATAGTCGCCGTATCCCGATATTCTTCAATTAAATCAAGACACTCTATCAACATACTGTCATTCTAGGACATGTTGAATTCTGAAACTCACGTGCTACATAGATTGACTTCGGCTGGTATCACGGCTTTTGCTCCGTACGTCAAAGAAAATGGGGTCTCCCTTGTGGACCTTTGAGGAGTTGTCTGGTATGCCCACAAAAAATTAGGCAATTCCTCAGCTCAGTTACCCTTTGCGCCTTCCAGCCTCCGTTTCAAGCCATTCATGATTACCTTGTTCACGACCTCGGCCTAGCCATTACTCTGGGGATACGCTAGAGAGGAATATTTGTTCCTAATGCTGAGGTCGTTGCAGAATTCACAAAAAGCTCGGCTGTCGAATTGTAGTCCATTGTCCGATATAAGGGAGTTCGGCACCCCGAATCTGGTTATTATATTCTTCCATACGAACTTCTTCACATCTACGTCTCAAATATTAGCCAAGGCTTCTGCCTCCGCTCATTTTGTGAAGTAATTGACAGCCACCTGAACGAATCTTTGATTGCCCATTGCTTGGGGAAATGGGTTGAGAATATCCAGCCCCCATTGCGCGAAGGGCCAAAGGCTACTAATCTGGTTCAAATGGCCTACTGGCTGGTGAATCAAGGGGGCATGCTTCTGGCATTGTTCACACCTGCGGACGTATTCCGCAGTGTCCTTCTGCATTTGGGGCCACCAGAATCCCTGAGTCATTGCCCGGTGAGCCAATGATTGTCCTCCTACATGGCTGCCGCATACCCCTTCATGCAGCTCGACCAAAAGTTGGCTCACTTTCTCTGGGTGCAGGAATAAAAGGTACGGCCCCCTAAAGGACCTGCGATAGAGCTTCCGTTCATTCGATAACCAATACCGGGCAGCTGCCCTGCGGATCTTGTTGGCCTCCTTCTCATCGTCTGGGATTCGATCCTCGGCCAAGAAGTTAATGATAGGATCCATCCAACACGGTCCCAATGTTGCGATTGCTGTGACTCCGACCCTTGCGGTCCTTACATTTCCTGCTGCCTTAATGCTAGGTTCTAGGACAAGCTCCACTTTGATTAGCCGGGGAATTTCCTCGGCTATTGACGATACCAGCGTGGCGAGGGAATCGGCATGCCTATTCTGTGCCCGGGCTACCTAGATCACCTTCACTGTACAAAAGCTACTCATGGCCTGCTTTGCCAACTCTAAATATGCTTTCATCCAGGGATCTCAAGCCTCAAAATTTCCCTGCACCTGATTAACTATCAGCCGTGAGTTCAAATAAATTTCCACGTCCCGGGCTTCCAATCTTAAGACTGCCCTCAATCCGACAAGCAAAACTTCGTACTCTGCCTCGTTGTTAGAGGCGTTAAACCCCAACCTGAACGAATGCTCCAACAACATACCTTTTGGAGTAATTATGATGATCTCGGCCTCGGCCCCTATGGTGCTAGAAGCACCGTCCATATACACCTTCCATGGACGATACCCCAACTGACAGACCATTTCCCCTTGGTTCTTAGGTGAGAATTCCGCCACAAAATTAGCTAATAACTGCCCTTTTACTGAACTTCTCGGCTTATACCTTACATCGAATGCATCGAGCCGTGTCCCCCACTTAGCTATCCGCCTCGTGAAATCAGACATTTTCAGCAATGACTGTAGGGGGTACTCGGTCAACACATACACGGTATGAGCTTGAAAATACTAAGGCAACTTTCTGGTGGCATGTACTAAGGCCAACACTAATTTTTCTAAAGGTAAATATCTGGTCTCCATAATATCTCAAACACCCCCCGAAGATCATCTACATGCCACGCTTCTTGCTTGCTCTTTACCACCATGTCATCAATATACACTTCAGCCGTATGCCCGATTTTATCCCGGAACATTCTTGTCATCATCCGTTGATACGTCGCCCCGGCATTCTTCAGCCTAAAGGGCATAACGGTGTAATGATAATTAGCATCGGGGAATATGAATGCCGTCTTCTCCTGGTCTTACGCAGCCAGAGCGATTTGATAGTATCCCTGAAAGGCGTCCAGGAAACTCATCCTCGGGTGCCCATAAGTGGCGTCCACCAACTGGTCAATTTTTGGCATAGGAAATGGGTCCTTCGGGCACGCTCGGTTTATATCCGTGAAATCTACACAAACCCTCCACTTGCCGTTCTTCTTCCTGATAACCACGGTATTTGCCAGCCACAATGGAAAATAGATCTCCTTTATTGCTCCGGCCTCTTTCAGCCTCTCGACCTCCCCCCTTACTGCCTCAACATGATCTTTGGCTGATCTCCTCAGCTTAAGCTTATGAACAATGAACCCGGGATCAACCCCGGGAACTTCGTACGGGTTCCAAGCAAAGACATCTATGCTTTGAGTTAGAAACAGAAACACTTGCACTCTATCCTCATCTTTCATACTTGCTCCAACCTGAAAATACTTATTAGTGTCCAGTAATATCTATACCTTTATTAACTCCTCGGCATAGCCAGCCCCCATTGGTTCTCGGGGCTCCTGTGATTGCTATAAAGAAACCTCTCGGGATGGATCCTCCCGCCTATCCTGCTTTTGTTCGGACTGCCCTTTCCCCTTGCCTCTCACCGGTTGTTCGGTCTCTTCTCCTTGATTGACTTGATTCCCCCACTTCCATTTAACTACGGCGATAAGACACTGTCTCACCACTTGCTGGTCTCCTTTTATCATAGCAATACCCTGCTCGGTTGGGAACTTGATCTTCATATGCAGTATGGACGGGACAGCCCCCATTGAGTGGATTTATGGTCTTCCCAGAATCGCCGTATACGGGGAAAATGAAGTCACTATTGTAAATGTTACTACCACCTCTTTTCCCCCCATAATTACAGGAAGTGAAATTTTCTCTTCAGGAATCACTACCTTACCATTGAACCTAACCAAGGGCGAAGTGTGCTTCACAAGCTCCTCCTTCTTCAACCCGAGCCCCATGAACAGATTCGGGTACATTACGGTAGCCCCGCTTTCTTGGTCTATCATTACCCTTTTTACCAAGAAGCCATTTATCCGGACCGTGACTACTAATGCATCATCATGTGGTTGGATTGTTCCCTCTAAATCGTCATCGTCTAATGCGATAGGCTCCCGTGCAAACTTCATTTTCTTCTCTGGTGGCTGTACTTCCAAGCGACTCTCTACTGGTACTACAGTCAACACCCCTTTCCTTCTTCCTATAATGAGCCCCTCCAGGGCAACATGGATAACTTCAATCACCCCTACAGGGGGTGGGAAAGGATTCCCCCTTTGTTGAGCATCTTGCCCTGTAACTCTATTTCCCGAGTCCAACACAAATTACTTAAAATGCTCGGCCTTGACCAATTGCCCAAGGTGATCTTTCAACACCCGACACTGCTCGGTTGTATGTCCTTTGTCCGGTGGTAGGTGCAGTACAAATTCTGATTCCTCCTGGATGGATCCCCACCCATCTTGTTCGAACATCGAAAATACGGCTTGTGTTTGATCCGGTCAAGAATCTTGTGCACTGGTTACTTGAATGTTATGTTCACTTCTCCCATCTGGATTGCTAGTTCTTGAATCGTCAAGCCCCCTCGGGGTCTAAACGGAAAACCACTTTGCCAGGGATGATTCATCATCGGTGCTTTGCCCTTGCTTTGCAACCGGTCATCCTCTAGTCATTCATATTCCTCAATGCGTCTCATAAACTGCCTCATGTCTTCGGGAGGCTTCTTAGTCAATAACTCTCGTAGTCCGGAGTCCTCATGCAACCCCATCCTAAAAGTGCTTGCTGCGACCTTTTCATTATCCCCGCCTATCTCATTGTACAGTTCCCAGTACCGGCTGGCATAACTACGGAGGGTCTCTCATGCTCTCATTTTCATGGACAAAAGCGCATCTACCGACTGCGGTACTCGGCTGCAAGTCACAAACCGAACGCCCAACTCCTAAATTACCTCGGAGAAACTATGTATGGACCCCTTCTGTAACTCATTGAACCACCTCAAAACGGTTGGTCCCAAACTGGAAGGAAACACCTTGCACATCAGCGTATCATTATGAGTATGCGGAGACATCATCTGAATATAATGACTGACGTGCTCTACAGAGTCAGTCTTCCCGTTGTAGCAATTGAACGGTGGGCGGGTGAATCTGCTCGGCAGTTCGGCCCATTCGATACCCTCTGAAAATAGGGACCGAGCTACTTTTCATAAAGCGCGACTTATAGCGTCCATAGCAGCATTACGAGGTTGCCTTTCCTTTGGTGAGACCGAATTCCTGACTTGATTCTCCCGGGAACGTGAATGATCTCGGCATTGCCCTAACTCTCGGGAGAGTGACCGGTTCCGATATCGTCGAGATCCTCGCGAATGCGAACGATCTCGGTACTGACTGGATTCTCGGGAATGCGATCGACTTCGCCGTTGCCGAGACCCGGACTGATTAGACCCCGCCCCATATCTATTTCCCCTGTTGTCGACCTCCCTTTCTTGGTCATCTCTATCTCTTCTCCGGCGCCTGCCCCTTACCTCTAGTTCCAAGTCCCTGACTAGTCTGCGCAGCCGTTCAAGCTCTTCGTCTCTTTCCTCCCCATGCCTATGTCCCGTAGCACCCGAGACTGTCTGTTGGGTTTGGTATGACCCTTCTCCCTCGCCGGACATTTCTTCTTGTTGACCGTGCTCCCTATTCTCTCGTTCCTTTTGTCTGCACTCTCGCCAACTAGATCCCCGAGAAGAATTTACGGATCCGCTTTCCGTGCAACTCCTCGAATGCCTTTTAGACATTTTTCCCGAGCTGGAGTCCCTTTAGAACCACAGTTTCGTAAGAGAGCCCCACGGTGGGCGCCAATTGTACGCACCAAAGACAGGTTTACTGGGCCAAACCCCTACTTGGGCTCACAATTTATTTGTATAGTGGACTCGAGTATCCTACTTTGGGTTGTTCTAGATTTAAAGACTCAATAAGATCACTTTTCTCTCTTTCTCTTTGTTTCTTCCTTTCAGACTCTCTTTCTCTCTCTTCTCTACACAAAATTGCATCCCTCTTCCATACTTTAGTTTCTCCTATTTATAGCCAATTGTTAGTGGGGGGATTATCATTACCTTTAAACTAGTGCAATAAGAGGTCCAATGTTGTTAATCTTAAGTGGATGTTTAGGTGTGAGTGGCTTTGGAAATGGTTCCCTCTGCAGCAAATATGCTCGGCGGCGAAGTTTCCTAAGGCACTGTTGAGCACTTAAAAGGCAATGTGACTAATCATTTGCATATCGTCTGGGGATGACTTTCCAAGCAATACGTGAGCTGGAATCCGCGGTCCACTTTTCAGGTATTTGAACAACACCCAACTTATGGCCTGTTTGGGAATTTAAAAATAGAGGGGGAGTAGAGTAAAGAGAGGGAGAGTAATCCAATTACCTTGTTTGGAAGTTTTTTAAAGGAAGGAGGGGGAGGGGTTTTGAGGTGTTTTAACTACCTCTAACCCCTCATTTTTAATTCCCCCAAATTGGAGAGATTTGGAGGGAGAGTAGAGTAGATAAATTATTGATCAAAACAATTTCCTAATTTAACCTTTTTAAATTAACAAAATTACAAACAGATTATTCAAATAATTTTTGTGTGTTTCCCGAGAAAATATGAGAAAAAAATTTGAATCTGACTATTTACCTTTGTTACTGACTTTGCAAATAAGGCAACCCAACAAGAAAAATTCAAGCTCACGATGAAATACAAATTCCATTAGAAATTGAAACCCTAACAACAAAATCAAAACGGAAAAAAAAAAAACAAAAAAAACAAAAAAAAAAAACAAAAAAAAAAACAAAAAAAAAAAACAAAAAACAAAAACAAAAAACAAAAACAAAAATTAAAAAAAAAAAAAAGAAGCAAAACGATTCGGATTGAACCTGCAAAAAATTCAAAGCAAAACCAAAACCCACATCCAATCTGAGAGAGAGAATCGGAGTGAGAGAAAGAGAGGAACAGAATGAGAGAAAGAGAGAGAATCCACCATCACCGCCGCTCCAAACCACCATGCCATCGCTGCCGATCTCTAAACCACCACGCTGTCACCACCGATCTTCAGTCCCTACTGCCGATTTTGATATCCAATCGACGCCAATCTGAGAGACCCATAACAAAAATTCAAAGCAAACCAAAACCCACATATAATCTAAGAGAGAGAATCAGACTGAGTAAAAGAGAGGATCGAAATGAGAGAAAGAGAGAGAATCCACCATCGTTGCCGCTCCAAACCACCACGCCATCGCTGTCAATCTCCAATCGCCATGCTCTGACATGACAGTGGCTTGCTCCGACAGGTTCCCCTTGGGGTTCGCTGGGAAAACCTCTTTCTTCTTTTTTTTTTTGGTTAAACTATTTCTTCTTTAACCCAACACAGGTATATACAATAAAGAAAATTTAATTTAATTTTTATTATAATTTTTTTTGAGGTAATAAAAATTATTTTATAATAGTTAATAGTAGTTTTATATGTATATATATATATATATATATATTTGATGGATATTAGTGGTATTTAATGGAATGAGAATGTTGATTAAATAATTATTTAATTTAACAAATTAATCATAGACTAATGTTGTAAGTCCATTTTCAAATAGGGGCAAATTTGTCTATTTAGATTATTTCCTCTCCTCTCCATCCTAATTTTTAAAACATTCAAACAAGGGAAATGATTAATTACTCCCTTTCTTTACTCCACTCTACTCTCCTCCCTCTCTAAACTTCCAAATAGGCCATTAGGCTTGTAGTTATTGTGGGCCCGGGTCGGGATCCCGATCGATATGGAGGTTGGATCCTTGGGCCATACTATTGATCTATGGCCCAAGGCCCAAATGGACTTGGATGTTAGGGGCCGTACAGCTCCCATGGTAGATTGTCTTGGCATAAAACCAAATTGATTCTCTGATACTATTGTTTCACATCTTAACCTATGTTCATTCACTCTTTCTTATAGTTTCATAGTGTGATTAATCATCAATCAATCAATGTATATATAAAAGGAGAGACCTCATGCGTGAAAGTATGAGGTTTTGCCATGTGGCGCACTATTTGAAAAGAGAATTGAAATACTCTTAAGCCACAATATAAGAACAAAAAAAAAAAAAAAAAGTAGAGACTTTTTGTTTCTTTAGTTCAATGTTTCAAGACTTTTTGTTTCTTAGATTTCTTTGGTTCAATGTTTCAAGATAAATCTCTTGCACTTCTATTCCTTTATATATAGCCCACAACCCTTCATGCATCTCGTCTCAAATACATTCCGACCAAGAATGATGTCATTTATCTTCAACCTTTCAATGAGACCTACCTAACTCCAACTTCGTCGTTCTATCTAATCTTAACCCGTATGAGGTTGCTATAACCAAGGAGGAGGGCTTGCTTTTTCTTTTTTATTTTATTTTATTGAGTGACGATGGATTATATATGGTTTTGATGTTGAGGTCAGATGTTTTGGGTTTTGTAAAAGTTATGGTTGCTTTTCGCCTTTGGGTATTTAGTGTGAGAAAGCCATAAATATATTTTTTTAGAACTAAAGAGAAATAAAAAGAAACCTTATAATTGATTATTGATGAGATTAGTTGTTTTTTTTATAATGTTTTAGAGCTCATAATTTACAAGTTCCTTTGTAGTTTTTTTACTACTATTTAGTACAATATCGATATAAGCTATGAAGATAAAAGTAAAAGACAATGATGATTTTAGAGTGTTTTGTGCTCTATTAATTTTTTTTTTTAAATGTGGAAGCCTTGTTAAAGGCAATTAAATCTTGATAAATGGAATTGTTTAACAATTTTTCTATATCTTATCACATTCTCTATATGCCGGCATTTACAAAAAATTTCCTTTTAATGAGATAATGAATTGAGTGTTTGACTGCCAACAAGGGCTTGGCTCAGCTGGTAAGGTTCGTTTGCTCCGCCTAATCAACCCAGGTTCGATTCCCGCTGCCAGCGAGCTCTTGTTGGTGGGCTGCTGTGTGAGGGATTTAAGGGGAACATAGGTTCGAGCCTTGGCGGGTACCTCGGTGGTCCTTGTGGGTCCTGTCTCTCATATGGTCTATACTAACCCGGGTGGCATAATACAACCATAAAGGCCCTCATTTTCGATTATAAAAAAAAAAGAATTGAGTGTTTGAGATTTAGGGATCGGTATTTGGTTAAGAAAGTTTTGGGAGGTTGTTTGAATTTTTGTAATTTTAGGATATGAAAGTATTTTATGATTTGAATTTAAATTTATAAATTTCAATTTCAAAATCATTTAACCAATTTAAAAAATATAGTCTACAAATAATATAATATGTTAAGTCTCCTACAAATGTCAAACAACTTGATTGTTCCAACCTTAAAAGTTTAGATTAGTAGAGTAATTCCACTCAATATTCGGAAGCCAATTCTAAGACAATTTATATATATATATATATATATATATATATAATATGAATTAAGAAAATTGAGTTTCAAAGCATTCAACAATATTTTGGTAAAACATAAATATTATACAATAAAATGAGTTTTATAAATAGGTCTTAAAAAACATAAAAATTATTTCAAATGAATTTGCAAAGTGTCCGTGCATCGCACGGGAAATTATCTAGTAAGTTTAATTTCATGGTAGTTTGTAAAGTTTTGGATATCCCCCTTGTTCTTGTAAATAGGTATTTTGTCGACACTTAAAATCATATTGAAAAGGTTTGTCAACCAACATACACCCACATCACCCTAGCACTTCCAAACCTCAATGGAAATTCTGGTCCCACGTCTATTCCCATATTCATCCTCTTTAATGCATTTTTTGTGTCAATCATCCTTATTCTTTAGACAAATCTGTGGTTTCTATCCTCCATTGGGCTAATGGGCTACCTAAATCGCGCTTTAATCTTTTATGTTGTTTCCGTAACAAATTTTATCAAAATAACTTTTCCAATTCTCTTTAATTTCCTCTTATTTTCCTAACACTTTCTTTGCAATTTTTGGCAGCATTAATAATCTATGATGATTTTAGTAAACAAGCAGTGGCATTTTGGCATATCGACCAACGTCATTATTGTCACACCGACCACTAAGCCATGAGACTTTCATCACCTCTTTGATCTTCATCTTTAACGTACTGAACACCATTCAAATCTCTTGTTTTTATTTCCCTCATCTTAGTGGGTTTATAAATTTGATTCTCTCCCTCCGCTCCCAACTTGTTGTATTAAGTTATCATAACCATATCATTATCACCATCTCCTACTCTGCCTTTCTAAACAACTGTTTCTGCTCTATATTAAGATTTAAGCACTAGACAAATCCTTGCTATCCAAAAAAAAAAAAAAAGCACTAGACAAATCCTTGGTTGACATTAGTGGAAAAATAGGTTTTGCGTCAATTTTATGAGAAAAGTGCCACGTACACCTTCAACCAGTGAATACACAAACTTGACAAAAAATTATTTATTTTTAATCTTCCAAGAATGCCCTACAAACACATTTTCTCCTTCTATCTATAACTATATGTCTATGTCTGCAAATGCAAGAAGTTTTTCTTTTCTCTTTATTTTGTTTGGGAAGGGGGATGTTGAAGAAATCAGACCTTTTTATAAGATTAATGGTTCTTAAGTGCAAATAATTAATTCGTTCAAACGAATTTAGAAATGACATCCACTTTCACAATCATCTAAGACATGCATTTTGTTGTATGTTTTCTTTTTCTCCAATGCATCATATTTATTTTTGTCCAAGTCAAATAACATGCAACTGCAAATGGTAAACCTGGAACAAAGCAAATTAAAAGAACAAAGGAAAAACGTAAATTCACATTCATTTCTGCAATGAGGATGTGTGAAGGGATATAATTTTGAGAGATTGCGTTAGCAAGGTATTTTCTTTTATTTAAGAATTTAAATTATACAGGTGGAGGTGGCAAGTCTAGTAGGAGCCAAAATCCAACACAATCATCTGAATCTAAGTCTTCTTGGATGGCAAGGAAATGTAAGCCTCCACAGGCTTTTTTAGCTGCTTCCCAAGCTTCAGCTTCATTTGTTGTTACAGGAGTTTTCTTGTAGGTAGCATAGATATAGCGAGTAGAAATTCCAACAGATAAAATCAAGGAAGCACGACTGAGTTCAGCCTCAATTGAACAGACTTCCAGTCCATTCATCCAAGCTGCAAGAGTACATCACAAGGTTTTTATAATGATACTTGCTAGCCATAGAAGCAGCATAAAAGTGCGTAAGGCATACTTGGAATGAGATGGCAAATGGAAAAAGTATTGCTCCACAATTCATATAGAGTTGGATATGGACATTAAATCAAAATTAAAGAAGTGGATGAGCAAGTAGTGAAGTGAGGAGTCCTATTTCTTGCTTGTTTGATATAAATTGGCTAAGAGTAACTATGGTTAGAACTCCAAATGCACCTTATCAACATGAATCCTCCTATAGCAGTTAAGAATTAGAAAATGCATAATGCTTCTTGCCACTCTCATAAACCATCCATCTGGCTTTGGAACCGATCTTAAAAATGAAAAGTATATTTCAATTAACTTGTAATTAAAGCATCCCCAACAGGAGAGTTAAACACAAAATGCTCTCTACTTTAGAGAGTAAACCTACAAAATAGACTACTGTTCATTTTCCAATGAACTCTCTATAGCCGGAAATTTTTTTGGCTCATGAACAGTAGCTCAACAATTCTGATGGGTTACTATTCATTCTTCAAATATTTTTTTTCTATTATAATAATAATAAGGTATTGAATAAAAAAATGTTAGAAGATGTGTAATTGTTAAAAAAAGAATGAATAATGAATGAAGAAATAATATTTAAATGAGATAGTGAATCTGTTGGAAAGTGTATTTGAAAAAGTTGGTAGCTAAAAGGTAAAAGTCACTGTTCATTCTCCAAACAGTACAAAAATTTGCCTAATCTGCTGAAAATGCTCTTAGGGACCTAAATTAATCAGATTACACTTCAAACCCAGAATGAGATACTTTTAACTTTTTGGTTGTTGCAATGATTAATCTAGCAGGTCTCATTGAGCACTACTAATTTGAGGCTGTGCATAATTGCTACCTACCATGCCAAGATATGCCAGACCTTAAGAACTTCGATACCATGCATTTCCTATGACTTGGACTTTGTATATAAAAATTGCATGCAGGAATCAAATTTCTTAAGACTATCCCGAATGCAGATTATAGCTGCCATGCTAAACAATGTGTGCTGTTTTCAGAGATAGTTTTAAAAAGATGTGAAAAAACATATTGGTAAAGCATAAAACAAACCAAATAAAATGATCATGATATAAAATCACTAAGAATTATATGAGAGGTGATGATGCAAAAAGGAGTGTATACCTGCTAAAGGTCTAGCACGTGAAGTGGCAACAGCCAGTCCTGGAATTAATGTCTTATCATCAATTTCAATTCCCAGTAAATCCAAATCTAGACCTGCACCAAACACCAATCTTGTCTCCAAGGATGAGACCTCCTCACGAACAGCTGAAAATGGGAAAGTAAGATCAGTAGAGGCTAGTGAAATACCTTGAAAAAGAAAATCATTATATCCGCTTTTGAATTGAGTGAGACTTCTTTGTGCGACACTTTAGTGAAATGGCATCATACTAAAATTGGATCTTCAAAAGTATCTAATATCTGATAGCTACTAATGTATAATAGCAAAAAAAAAATAATTATGCAGTTCAAAATGCAGCATAGATATGAATGTTTCATAAAATAGTCTGGGTTGAGTGCATAAGTGTACTATCAGTCTATCATTATCATTGAAAGTAAAAGCTTCTGTGCTGTACCTGAAATTGGCAATTGGACAAAAGCCCATTTTTCACCAAACAGATTCTCAGGAAGCTCCATTGGGAAAGGGTTGTCTAATGCTAGAAGCGGTTTAGATCCCTTTTGAAAACCGGGATGACGCATATATACAGC
The DNA here is from genome assembly GCA_011696235.1 of Quercus mongolica. NCBI lineage: Eukaryota > Viridiplantae > Streptophyta > Magnoliopsida > Fagales > Fagaceae > Quercus > Quercus mongolica. Next base: position 7,734,779 of record CM022236.1, on the reverse strand, counting down.
CTCATAACGTTCTTCCAGCCATAGAAGTAGTGAAAGGCACTGAAAAAATAATAATTCAACCAAAAAGCAGAATTTTTGGATAATTAGGTGACTGTACAAAAAGCAAACAGAACTATAGAAAAACATAAGGGTATAGACAAGGCAAAACAAACTCTCAGTATAACTCAAAAGTTGGGAAAGAGATTACAATGCAACAAAGAATTACCACACTAAATAATTAAAATTCACCCTTCTCCAATCAGTAATTCATCATAGTGTCAGAGCAGGTGGTTCTAAGTTCAAATCCTGTCTCTATCTCCCTTTTAAAAGTTTAAAAAGCCCAGGTGTTGGCCCACTTTAAGGGGGAGTTTGGACCTATACATGAGAGGGAATGTAAGAATTATGGTTAAGTGATTAAATTTACCATTTCCTAATACCCTTGAATAGACAAACAAAACTCATTTGGGCTTTGAAGGGGAAAAGAAGCAAATTATGAAAGGGATAAGGTCAGGAGAACATCCACCAATGACGCTAACAACAATCAAAAAGGAAAACAAGGACGCAGAAAGATCAAAAGCTTCAACCTAAACTAAAGATATCACATAAAGTTTTCCAAGATCATTGGAGCCAAAGATATGGTTGATCTCTTTGGAATTTTGTCAGTTACTTCAACTTGCCCATTATGCAACATGGTTAAAAATCAAGTGAAGATGCCGGGATCAAACCCCATATGTATACCCACCACAAGGATGGAGGTGCCAATAGGCCAAAGAGCCATTTGCTTCCCTCCCTCTTAAATTTAAAACACAGCAATGAAGAATATAATCTTAGTCTCAAGCCTAGGAAAAGATTTCCCACTGAGTGTGAACCGTCCATTGAATACTATAACTCCAATCCCTTGTAATCCGTGGCTAGTTGCACTTCTCACATAAAGTTTTCCAGAAGTTTTCAGAATAAAAGCAATTGAAAAATGGTTGATTGTGATCTTTTGAAGCAGAGTTACATAAAGCACAATAATCATTAGTATCCATACATTTGCATCTTATTTTGCATTCTCAACTGATTTTGAATAGCAAGCCAAAGAATGAAAGTGTGCTTAGGAATAGCCTTGCTGAACTAAACACTGGAATGCCATGATTCACTAATTGTACCCGCGATTTAATATTTTCCCAAGCTCTTTTACATTGTATTTCCCATCCAATGCTCCAATCCATTAAATTTTGAGTTTTCTATTAAATCTAGACTTAAATCTTGCTAGAGAATTCCTTTATAATATTATGGCCATCAGTGGAATTGTCATGAACCCCACATTTAATGACCATGGAGAATTTCTAGCATATCATGTTTGAGAATTGTTTCAAACTCTATAATCTATATGCCCCATTGATAACATATGTATTCACTTGTATCATCTCAATAGTTTCAAGAAATAATTCATGAATCTCCCAACAGATTTACAATTCCTACTGTTATTTTATTCTCCATGCCTATTGTGCACAATGTGATCCAATTCAATCAAAGTTAGGACTTCTATTCATGATCCAATCTTCATCCTAGTTGCTTTTAACAAGGACCTAACTTTGGTTTTGAACTCAATAAACAACAAATTCAATGAAAAAAAAAAAAGAACTTAAAATTTGATAAAAACAGAGAAGTAAAACAAAATCATAACGAAAGGCTATACGCACCCGTTTACTTGGAATAGGTTTTATACCAAGCTCCTTACATGCTTTTGTTATAATTGTTTGCATCTGTGACCTTCAAACAAAGAATCAACCCATTGTTAAAGACATCAATCAAAACACACACTCACACAAACATTTATACATACACAAATGTGTACACGCTACAAAATTCATGCATATTATCGAATAATTCAATTTGAAAACTCACATATTTGTACATACATAATTGTGTAGATATATATACAACAAAAATCCATACATACAATCAAAAAATTCACCTAAAGAAGCGGATTTTCTCCGGTAGAGGGACTCCCAAATCATCACTTATTGATACAATAGCATCCTTCAAGGTAACACTATTGATAACATTGTTAGGAAAATACTTTGTGTATTGAAGTGAAAGAGAACTGTCACATACAACTAGCTCCCACAGCTTCTTCCCTCTGATATCTAGTATAGGCCTAGAGCAAAAATCCAGCTCCCACTCCAAAATGCTCCCGGGATCCGTTTCCGGGTCAAGATAGCTCAGTTCTGCAGTTGGGTCGTCCTCTTCTTCATCATCATCATCAAATTCCACTTCTTTCGGTGCAAAAACTGAGCTTTCTGACACAGAACTAGACCTGATAGGGTGGAGTTTTTGTTGGTTTCTTCTTGAAGGTTTTGTGAGGAAAGTGAATGAGACTTTGATGGGTTTTGTGAGAGAGGTGAATTTGGAGATGGGTCTGTGAGATTGAAGTGTTGGGGTTCTGATTCTGGTGGTGTTGAAGCTTAGACTAGCCATTGGAGTAGTGTGGGAAACTGATAAGACAGTGTGAGACATAAAAGGAAAGACAGGTAGGCAGTTCTGTTTTCCACCACATATATCCGTTGGAGATAATGGGCCGAGCTTGATAATGTGCTTGATATAGGCCAGGCCCATTATATATATTGGTATTGTTGTAATAGAGATATTTTCAGGTAATTAAAAAATTCTTGTAATTTTAGACTGTTTATTATTAAATGAGTGCTTTGGATTTTGACAAGTTATCTATCACTTAAATAAATTTTAAAGAAAATTAATTAAAATTTGCTTATATATAGATGATAAGCTTTGTTTCTCAACAAAAAAAAAAAAAAAAAAAAAAAAGATGATAAGATTAAAAGCTTATGGTGTTGCTCAATGATGCTAATTCTTTATTACCAATTTCTTTATTTAATTATAATAGACTTTACCAATTAAATGGATTGAAATTTACTTTGAGCAATGGATGACATGATACAATGTAAACCACTCAATTCATAATGTATACTTGAAATTTTAAGAAGTTCCTAAGCCTCAAAGTGACATTGCACTAACACTAATTTTGCACAAATGGAAATTCTCTCCTTGATGTTTGTGATCCACATCACATTTAAAATGATTTTTTTTTCCTAATTGATTATTGGATTTAAAATATTTGGCATTTTTTTTATGAGTATTGTTTTATACTATCAAGCCAAGACATAATTTTTTTTTCAATAATAGTTATAAATGAAATTCAAACTCAATTATCTTATTTGACAATAGTGAAATTTAACAAATTAGGTGAATCACATAGCTCAAGCGATAAAAAAAATTTACCAATTTAGGTGAATCATATAACTCAAGGGTTAACAAAATTTATTAAGCTGGAAAAAAGGAAAAGAAAAAAAAGGGCAAAGTAGAAACTTCATCAATAATCTCAAACAAATTAGGAATCAATAAATCTCATGAGACTATGAGGGTATCTCATTAAGTTTAGTATAAAATTAAAAACTGTTCCTTTTCCTTTTTTTTTTTAATCTAAAAATGACTATACGTATAATTGAGCCCTAGAACACAAAAGATGAGCCCAAGAAGGTTAAAGAGGCCCAGCCCAACATAATATTCTTTGCATTTTGCATTCACTCGTCATCTAATATTTGCCGCGGATAAAGCACAAAATAAAAAACCACACTTTCTCAAACTCAACCTCTAAACTCTCTCTCTCTCTCTCTCTCTCTCTCTCTCTCTCAGGTGAAAGAAGCTCCTCTCAACGCGACTCTATTCCTCCATGTAAACCCTATTCCCCCATACACGCACGCACATATATTCCATGTGTATATGCATATATGTATGATTGTGTAATTGCTGGCTATGCACGTATAATAATTCCATGCCCACCAACTGTTTGAAAAAATGCTTTTTTTTTCTTCCATTTTTGGTCTATTTGTCCATTTTTTTTCCATGCAAGCAAATGGGTAATCTATGAATTGGTTCATATTTAAAATTTAAAACCTTTAATGGGTATTCTAATATTCTTAGCCTGCATTCATGTTAATTGTGTACTGTTTTTACTACATGGATGTTATTTCCATAGTGAATGGTCTAGAAAGTTTCTTCTTTGACCTTTGTTTATTGGGTCTAGAATTAGTATCTAAAAAAAGTTGCAGTGGGTCTTTTTATTTTTTTGGTTGATTGTTTGGGTGCTTTGGAAGTTTTTTTGGTATTGAGTAAGCTACACAAACTTCAATTTGGCCCTGATATGGATTTTTCCTGCTCAATTTACACATCAAAAAGGGACCATTTTGATTGTTGATTTTGCAACCCGAGGAAGGCACTAGCCACATCTGTGTTTTTACGCCAAAAGAACTAGTCAAGTTACAACTGGGGCTCCTTGTAATCACTTATATAGCCCAGTTTGACCTAATGAACACCAATGTAGGACTTGGCGCACCTTCGCATAACACAAACCTACGCAATCCAATTCACATAATTCAGGGTATCACAGACTCACAGTTGACTCCTTTGGTTTTTAATCAGAAATTTCTTTCCTGATTTCAGTTGATTACATTTGAACTCTTTCTAGTTACAAAACTGCAAGCCATATTTATTTAAGTTAAAAACTTCCTTCAAAGGGAAACATGGAATTCCAAGTGCTGTTTTGTTGTCATGATACTGGTAGTTAAGTCTGCGACTTAATTTTCCTTTATTGTATATGATCATCTAGGACTTTGTAGGATGCCGTCAATAATTTGTATTGATTCAGCAACATTGATCTTATTTATAATTTATCTACTGTCTCATGTGGGTATAGTTTTTTATTTAATGGATAGGTACCCAATGGAGCAGGCTATGGTCTGATTAGAGTGATGATGAAGTTAACTGGATATTCTTTACCAGCTTCATCTACTCCTATTTATTTAAATATCCTTAAAAAACACAGCATATTTTCTTCCAATATTTTTCAGAGAAATCCTACCAAATCAAGAGGACCGTCTACTTATACACAAAAAGATCAAGTACTTGCAGATGCTGTGATGGTTGCCGGGCAGTATCTTCCTCCCTGGTTTAGGTGCAGTTTCATACGTTTCTATTTTATATTGTCAGTACTATTAAGAGTATTGATTGTATGAAGTTAATATGATTTTAGTGTTTTATTGGCAGTGTTGCTCCAATGATGGACTGGACAGATAATCATTATAGGACTCTTGCCCGGCTCATATCGAAACATGCGTGGCTCTACACAGAGATGCTTGCAGCAGAAACAATTGTTTATCAGAAGGATAATCTGGTAAGTTATTTAAAGACTTGCCTTTTGAAGGAGCTTGAAGAAGTATTACCAATATTTTCAGTAACCAAAGTATTTAGAACTTAAAAGGAGGTGACATTGTAGGATGAAGCATGTGAAATTATGAAAGTGATTATTTAAATTTATAGATTTTGGTGTTATATTATATATTGGATTGCTTGTCAATTAGCTCTAGCTCAAATGACAACTACTTTTTCCATAAGAATTGGCGGGTGAAGTTCTGGGTTCAAGATTCAAAAGCATTTAATACAAGTTCCTCTATCTACACCATCTAAGAAATAATGGTGCTTCATTTCTGGTTTCTCTCAATGTTTATAGACCTTCTCTTGGTCTCTGTTCTTTGTGGATGTCCTGCCAAATCCCTCAAATAAATGTCAATATATGTCAAAGTGAGAGTAAATAGTAGTTTTCGATCTTTATTGGATTTTCAAAGGTTCTGACATAATGGTATCAACTTATATATAATATGTGAAGAACATTAAAATCTTATGATTGTAGTTTGCTTCTGTCTTCATATCCTAAAATTTATTGCTCATCTTCCTGTTATAAGCCTACTACAAAAGGGGAAATGAAGTAAAAAGTAAGAGGAACTATTTAGGTTTCGCTAGTTCCATCTATTAGTTTGCCATTTTTATGTTGAATGATTACTGCCATGAACATATTACTGCATTGCTACCAATAATGTCTACACCCTCAACTCATTCTAAAAAAAATGGATTTCTTGGTTCATACTTCATCTTCCCCACCAACCCCCCAAATATCTGGCGGATCTGATATTTTGCTATCTCAATACCTTTGATTCTTTATTTATTATTGTTTTTTTGTTTATATTGCTCAGGACAGATTCTTGGCATATTCTCCAGAGCAACATCCTATTGTGCTTCAAATTGGTGGGAACAATTTGGAAAACTTGGCAAAAGCTACTGAACTTGCTAATCCATACCACTATGATGAAATAAATTTCAAGTTTGTACAATATTTTGTGCCATATTTCTAAGTTTCTTTTTTCCTTTTGATCACTGAACTAAGACCTTTTAGTATTTACCAGTTGTGGATGTCCTAGTCCAAAAGTAGCTGGACATGGATGCTTTGGTGCTCGTCTTATGCTTGATCCAAAGGTTTGGCAACTAAGCTGATTATTTTGTTGAGTGCAACCTCTCTAAACAGTAATTTTCTGTCAGCTTGCTCTGATATATACATTTGTTGTTTACAAGGACAGTTTGTGGGTGAGGCTATGTCAGTAATTGCTGCCAATACAGATGTTCCTGTTAGTGTTAAATGTCGAATTGGTGTCGATGATCATGACTCGTACAATGAGCTCTGTAAGGTCCTCTTATGAACATTCTTTTTTCTGTTTAAGTTAAAAGCAACCTATTTAAGTTGAAAGTTTGCTTGGAACTTTTTATTTTTCTTTTATAAATTTACAAGGAACAACTGATGAATATAAACCGGGGCCAAGTTTGTGCTTTCCTGCTTTCATCCAAAAAGTCCTCTCCAACCTTTGCATGCTTAAAGGTTGCGTTTGAATGTCATGCAAATAATCATGCTTTCAGTTATGTGGAATCTTGTTTCATATTGTAGCATGGGGTTATTAGCTCAATATCTTCTGATTATTGTAGCATGGGTGCATTTGACTGTAATGTGAATAGACTGGCATTCAGTTATGTGGAATTTGATTATGCATCATTACTGTAAATATGCAAATAACATCTTGCTGTTTATTGATTTCCTTTTGCTTGACAAATTTATGTTTCTATTCCTTTCTATATTTTATAGTTATGTAATTTTTATGCTATGTTCCATGAATTCCTCTCCAAGAGTTGGCTATGTTCTTTGCCATTAAACCAAGCCTCAATTAATCTAGCTATTGTCACTGTTTATCCGATATTGTACCTATAATTTTTTTAGGTGATACTTTTTTTCGGTATCTTATATTGGAATTGCCAGGGTTGCATCCTAATTTTTTGGCTGCTATTGTTCTTTTCCCTTTTCAGGTGATTTTATTTACAAAGTATCTTCTCTATCACCAACTAGACATTTCATAATACATTCGAGGAAGGCAATGCTCAATGGCATTAGCCCAGCTGAGAATCGAAGTATTCCTCCCTTGAAGTATGTACTTAATTATTTTGCTGTTTCAGTTACTTGTCAAAAAAAAAAAAATTTGCTGTTTTAGTAATTTTTAAAAGTTCCTGGTTAAGATATCTTTTTTTTGTGGTTCTAGCTTTATTCCAGACCGCTTTTTCTAAATATTTCATTTAATTATGCAGATATGAGTACTTTTATGGTCTCTTGCGTGACTTTCCGGACTTAAGGTTTACAATCAATGGAGGCATAAATTGTGTTGATGAGGTGAGCCATTGTCAAACTAACTGTTTCTCTTCTTCTTCTTTTTTCTTTTGTGTGGGGGGGGGGGGGCGCTGGAAGGGTCTGTTAATGTACACCTGTATTTAAAAAAATGTTATCTATAAAGCACACATGAGTATGCATTTATAAATGTTTACATACAATGCATGTACATATGTACATACATAGGTTCTGTTCACATGAAAAAAAAAAAAAAAAAAAAACCCTACTAGAAGGCCTCTGAACTCCTCCCTCAAGAGACTATTGCATTACCCATGCCTCCTAATGAAAATTGAGGTCCTTGCTTGGGTACCTCATCCTGTGGACTTGCTTGCTTGTGTCCGCATGACTTTCATGCTTTAGGATTTTTTTTCTCCAGCTAGCATAGTGCCAAATATGTCCATAAAAAGGCTATTTCTTCTGTTTTCCCTTTTATCTGTGTCTCGTTGGATTGGTAAGGAGCAATTCCCTGGGCCCGGACACCAGGGTGGACTGGGAGATATGCCTACCAGGCAGAGTGTTATCTTCTCTTTTTATTTAGGGGAGAAGGGAAGGTTAGGAAGCAGGGTTTGCATAAACAGGGTCAACTGAAGATCAATATAGGATTTCTAGAAAACACGTTTTGCTAGAGTTAACAAGCTAAAGTTAATTGATTTGATACAGGATTCCTAAGCTCAATAAAAGCAAGTGGAAGTGATCGTTACCTCGGTATCTTCAAGCTTTTCCAAGATATGTGGCTCCATACAAAGATTAGAAAAGAATCAATTTAATATTCTAGATGTAGGTGTTGCCTCAGTTCACATCTATAGTTGGGCCTTCACATAGCCTATATGGAACCTTAATGAATGAATTTTGTATGACCATTCGTTTAGAAAAATCTCATTCAAATCAGTAACCGACCCTACGTTAACAGGACATGAGTTTATTCCATAACGGTCAGCTGGCTAGAGGTTTTTTGAACCCATTTTATTTAACTTTCCATTTTAGGCTAGCCACGAGCCTTTAGTTCAAGTAGTTGGCACCTCCTGGTGTTTTCAAATGAGGCATCTAGGGTTCAAATCTCCCCTCTTCCAATTATCGAATTGTCAAAAAACTTTCTGCTTTAGGCTACCTTGTTACATCAGTTTGTTTCTGCCATTGAATATTTTAATTATAAATGAATTTATTCTTTGCTTATCTGTTGACATCTGAAGCCAGGTTTTGTTTGTTCCTTCTTTGTCAATAAATTTTTTTGATATGTATTGATATTTTAGTAAAAGAAGAGGTTACTTCATGCCCACATTGATGAACACAACGTAACCTAAAAGAATTATGCACAAGAGTGAAGTGATTGTGTGAAATCTAATGACAAAGAACGGACAAACGAAATTTTTCTTTGTGGTTGGAACATAAGAGGGTGTTAGATATGTGCTAGCTCCCATCATCTTGATTTCTCAGAGAAAATAGATTGCTAGTTTTTTGAGTCTGGAAGCATTTGTTGGAACTCAGAATAGTGTAAATTTGTTGTTTGATTATTATGCATATAGTTATTGAATTTGTTGTTATCTATAAAAAATTCCCTTAAGTTCATAAGTTAAGATTTTTTGTTGGTTAACATGACCTAATGATTACCAAAAATTTTGTTTCTTCTTGACTGTCTCTATCCTATTTGCTTATGTCCTTGCATACTTGCATGCATCTGGTGTAAATGCTTACTATGAATTTACTAACATTTACACGTGTCTGGTGTAAAATTTGTTCTTTTGTCCTTATAATTGCTTTAATCTTTGGTTTTTGCTTTTGACATGGTTTGCTAGTTCACAGCTGCAAAAATTTGCTTCAAGCATTTTTATTTTATGGAATTTTTTTTAATAAGTAAAGAATTTTATTAATAATGAAAACATGAAAAGGCTGAGACCAAAGAAAACAGGGAGTATAAGGAATTTTTATTTTATGGAATTTGCTTTTTCTAAATTGTTACTGAATGTTCCGATACTTCAATTTATACTTATTTTCTCATGGACCTTTAAATTATAGGTCAATGCAGCTCGAAGGGCAGGAGCTCATGGTGTAATGGTTGGACGTGCTGCATACCATAAGTATGTGTTATGAATAATTTTGAGAATTTTATTTTGGTCAGCTCTTTATTCTCTTGGCTGTTGACCAATGAGTTTCGACCCTCAGATTTGTGTGGATTCATGAATTCATTGTATTGTTTAACATTTTTCTAGGAGCAGTTGAGTATATAGTCAGTATGCTTAAACTGTCATCATAAAACCATTGTAGACTGCAAATGTTATGCTTACAAATATATTTGCTGATAAAGAAAATAAAAATAAATAAATAAAAGAAGGAGTGACAACAAACATGGTAGTTCTAAGTCAATTATAAAATCAAGTTGTAATTAGTGTCTGAAAAATAAATTACACAGACACACATGCAAATTAGTTTTTTGATATAGGGTGTCTGAGAGGGAGAACAGGAGGTGAGGCAACCTTACAGAAGATCCTCAATGCTATCTTTATTTAACAAAGTTGTTAACTATGAAGTTCTCAAAACAGGTAGTTGTATGACATTATTTGATATTCCCTTTAAACAGCTCGAACATTGAAATCCAGTTCATCATGTGTAATTCTATCATTTTCTTAGATAATGTAGTCTCAGATTCAATCACCTGAAGGACATGGGCACTCTTTTTCTTAATTCCATAGAAGAAGGCATAAGGGGTGAGATTGCAGTGCTTAAAATCCTGGCAGGGGTGTTAATCGGGTTGTTAAACCATCTTCTTTGGATTTCCTAGAAATACTGAGTAACCTTATTACTTCCAATCCATGACTACTTCTACACTTAGCAAACTAAACTCTGCAACCTGGCAGGCACGGAGTGCATCTCTTACTTCACTTTCTTAATAGGCCTTTGTCAATGGTGAAAAATGGGTAGAAACCATAGATTCTCTAGCCTTCATCAGTTAAAATCCAAAACTTAATTCAGTTTACAAGAAAATTCCTATACCATTGTCCCTCAAATCTGGAGGAAGGTCTAATGTCATTTTCTCCTTCCCATTGGTCATCCTTAACCATAGTGATGTAATGAGGTCGAGGTACACATAATTGTCAAATAATGTATTTTGCCTACAGTGATATCTTTTATTCTCCTTATTAGTTATTGTTGTATTAGTGTATGTTGCTCAATATGCTTAAAATTCTTACATAATTGGCAAAATATGTGCATGAATTATGTAATTTCTGGAAAACAAGCACTGCTGATTTTTCATGCAAAATTATGCATCAAACATTCAGAATCTAATGTCTAATACTGAACCATTAATTATTACTTTCAATATACTTTGATTATATAAGTGCTACTGTATTATTTGTAATCTGTACATGAAGTATATTGTTGCATATATCTCTTTTTTTCTTTGGTAAATAAAGCATTATATAAGAACCCATTAGGGTGCCTCCTAGTGGTTGGAAGCTTGGGATGAGCTGTAGACCCAAACATCCTGGGTTCAATCCTCACTAGCAGGTGGAGGCTTGTGTTTCCGTAGTTTACTCCCCAAGGTTGGGTCCAAAGGGCCTTGCCTTGGTGAGATTCCACATCATAAAAATAATAATAATAAATAAAACATTTTATAAGAAAGCGCTGCTGCACCGCTGGAGGGGGAGGGGTGTGGAAGTACACAGGGAATATTTATTATGTGTGTAGACTTCTCCATCAGTTAAGATTTACTTATTTATTTTTAAAGTAAACTACAAGGTTTATAATAGGAAAGTATAAAATGATTAACATGCCCGTGCATCTAGGAAAAAGATAGAAAATGTAACTTTTTGATGCTTTTGTTAATCTTAAAGTAAATTTTGCATAATAGGAACCCTTTTTTTTCTAGGGGTAGGTGAACAGTGAAAGAGCTGACTTCAAACTTGTCTATTAAAGTTACTTAAAATTTGTATTTTTCTTGCATCATGAGTACTAGGATCATACATTTTCATAGCAAGTATCATAAAGTTGTCAAGATGTGATACATATCCATGACACACATAATTTTCCATGAGGAAATTACCATTTTGTGCATTTTAAGATTCTGACAACTGTTGCCCCCAAGTAGGCATTGCCAGAAATTTGTAGTATTACAGTTTCTTATGTAAATATATAGTAATGATACATATTGATATGCTGTAGAATGGGTTCTCACATCAGCAGTGTGGTGAGCATTATGCTAATCTTTTTTTCTCTGTGAGGTTTTCTTTTCGCATTTGGGTTGAGATGTTTCTATCATATTTTTCTATGTTGATACTGAATATGTTGACTAAATAACACTTTACCCTTTCTTTCAGCCCTTGGCAGGTTTTGGGACATGTTGATTCTGTAATTTATGGTGCGCCAAGCAGTGGTATTACACGACGTCAGGTCATTAGCAGGCTTGGCTCTCAAATGGATGCATCTCATTTTCTTCAATTGATTTACTTCGCTAACAGTTTATAATTTCTGTCCCTTTAGATCCTGGAAAAATATCAAGTGTATGGCGATTCTGTTTTGGGAAAATATGGAATTAAGCCACATGTACGGGACGTGGTGAAGGTAGAAAATTTACTATGTGGCTGTCTAGTATGATTTACTATGTGACCATATATTTTGAGGACAACTGGACATAGAATAAAACAGAATTGTGTCTGTGTGATATATGAACCACTGTTCTATTGCTCGTGCACAGATTATTATGCTATTGTTATATTGTATGGGAATATATATCTTTTGTCTCTATGATTATAATAAATGTCGGGATTTCAGCTTTTTTCCCCCCCTGGAAGAAAAAGGGTAGGAGGTGGTGACCAAAGGTGGCTTGGCTTCCCTACTTGGGCATGACTACAATAGCATCCTACCTGCTGCGTTTAGTGAGCGATAGCTACACTAGCCCCACTAGGGGCACCAATGAGCACTAAGCCAGTGTTTCACCAATAATCCATAGGTGCTCCCATTGCAGGAGTCAAACCCAGGACCTAGTGCCCGCCAAACCAGTTGGGAGTAAATCCTTAATTGTGCGGGAATTAATAAATGTGTATGTTGGATGTATGTTGCCTATAATAATGCCATTTTGTGGAATTTGGTATTTTGCCCTAACTTGATAGCATCTGTTTATCAATCCACATGCCAAATATAAGTCATTTAGATGCCAAAGAGACAGATCATTGCCATTGCTGCTATGCTGATCCAGTATATCTCCCTTGTCACTTGCTACCTGTTGCCTTGTGAGGTCCAATGTTTGCAAGTGGCCATTGTAAATATATTTGGAAATGCAAAACAATTTTTGTAAAAGGAATCCCTCAATATTGTGTTGCTATACATACACCACTAAAGACATGTCTATATCATCTTCCCCTACTTGTTGCCCTTATTTTTTCCCTCTCCATTGTCTTTCCCAACTTGCATGGAATAGCCTTTTTGCCTAGTGTTGATCAAGTTTAGCTTTTTTCTTCCACCCATAAAATGTTTTTGTGTTTTTAAATGACCCTTAAACCCTGTTGCAGCCTTTACTTCATCTTTTCTATTCGGAGCCTGGGAATGGCCTGTGGAAGCGCAAAGCTGATGCTGCATTCCAAAATTGCAAGGTATGTCAATTATTACAAGTGATTTTATTCAGTGCTTCGTAGAAAAGGTTCTTAGTGGTCCGTTACTATCCAGGAAAGTAACCAAAAGCAGGATATACAAAGTTGTGGTCAAATATTACCAAACCATCTGCATAATTTGCTCTACTTGTTCCAATTTTGTATGTTAGATCATATCTGTTATCTTGGACTGCTTTATTTTTATCTTCATTTATAGTCCAAGTGAAACAGCATATAGAAAGTTAGGAAGATGCAAAAGATTAATATCTACAATTATTTGTGGATGGCATGAGTTTGAGAAGAAAAAACCACAACCCTGAAACATGGTTTTTCTATCTGACTCTGTTTATGTGCAGTGTGCACACAGCATGCCCTTCTCACACCACCACTTATGTCTATAGACCCAACCATCGCATGAAAATGTGGTTTGGGTGTCCATGGAAGTTAATCAGATGCAATGCCCCACTGCAAGTCCCCACACCCCCTTTCTTTCCCCCCACTGCTGCTTCTGTCATTCATTACCTGTTGCTCCTTGGTCTCTTTTCCAGGACACCTATTGAGTTGGGTGTGTTAAGTTGCAAATATGGGACAATGCCCAGTTATGCTAGTATGAATTTCAGTATTTCATTCTAGTAGTTGCATGCCATCATCTGTTGCTTCTGAATAGTGGCTGCCCACTGAAGCCTGTGAAACATCTCTCCCTATCCAAGAGACAGCCTGGATGCATTAACTGAGGATTCGGGTGATTATTTCTCAAGATTTACTGAGGCAGTTGCATCAACAAGGAAAGTAAAACCTAGGATAAAATTTGAATTGTTGTTGGTAGTTGGTACTCATGCAGCCATTTTGGTGTCTGCTGGGCCCAAGCTAAAGTGGTTGCAGTCAATGCTCCAACCTCTAACAAGTAAAGACGCGTTCCAGAAAAGATTTATGCAATTTTTGTTAACTGATTGTTTCACCCCAGTATATTTCGTGTATACTTGGGTGACTCATTTTTCTGATATATATCTCTAATTGCTTTATAAAAATAAATCAATAAATAAATAAATAAAATAAAATAAAAAAAAAAAAAAAAAAACAAAGATGCATTCCAGAAAAGATGTTCTGAACTAAAACTCTAGGGATATATATCAAAGCATTCTTCTGACATCCATACTAGCTATTAGCAAATACGGGTCAGCCGCCTCCATAGACATCATCCCAGTGTATTAGAAAAGCTTGGATTAGTTATTCATTAAAAACCACTGGATCATATGTTAAAAGTTCACAGTTTTGTTTAGAACTTCTGAAACTATAGGGTTTAAATATAATTTCTAAAAGAAATCTAAATTGCAAGATGTTAGTCAACTGAAATTCTGAAGAGATAAACCCCGAATTATTCTTCTGATCCCCGTATCTAGCTGTTAGCAAAGTCATTTCCACACCTTAATTTCATTTACATGTTTATTGCATCGTTTCGTTTCATGTGGTTTCTTTGTTTACTGAACACTGTTGGATACATCTTTGGAGCTAAAAGGAGGGTTAATCCAAAGTGTTTAATGGCCTAGCTGCTTATCTTAATGCAAAGAGTGTTTTGCTCTCTGATCTTCTGCAGACATTATTAAATCTTTTCCTTCATTTAATTTTTTTGTTTTTAATTGCTTCTTTTGCTTGAAGTTTCTGACACAATTTTAAAAACATTGTAGTCAATTAAATCATTTTTTGAGGAAACCCTTGTTGCAATTCCTGACTCTGTCATGGATTCTCCTGTTGCGGAGCCACTATCCGGTCGTGATGATCTTTTTGAGAATATAGATAGCTTGCTTCCCACTCCATATAAATTGAGAGAACAGGAGGTACTATATGCTTAATTTGTATTTCTATTTGGAATTTGATGTTACTATTAATTGTATCTTGTCTCATATCATGAGCAATTTTTTTGGAGCGTGGCCCCATTGGTCTCGCGGAACAATATTAACCAAATTCATCAGTGGATAATCAAAATTTTCTCCATCAGCATGTGAGTGCTTACATTTAAATATTTAAATCCTGACTCTTTATTGGATGGCTTAACTTTTGTTGGACCAAAATTGTAATAGCTATTTTGATGGTATCTAGTAATTTATTAATGTTTACTAATTCCAGGGAAAAGAAATTATTTATATTATGTAACAATTTATTAAAAGTTCTTTTCAATCAAGTATTTACTTGCTGGATTTTTCAATTGAAATGTAGCTCAATTTATATATACCAAATTTACTCAATGCAAGTCAAGTACGTAGTTTGAATCCAATGAAATCGCTTAGTGACTATCCTCTCATTAACTAGATGAATCTGACTCAAAGCGCTACGAAATCAAGCTAGAATGTATCAAAATATCGATGGTCAATATTTGTTTAAATACTGACGTGGTAAAATTTAATTCACTTGTTTCAAAATAAATTGATAGCATTTTAAGAATTTTTTATTAAAGTTATCTTACAAACTTTAGAGAAACTGTAAAATTACGAATGTGAAAGTCTCTAATTTAAGGATTGAGATTAGGGTCTCTAATTTTTGGATTGAGATCAGGTGGTACTGCACCTAATGCAATAACTATTAAAGATTAAGATTAAGATTAAGAGTTAAAAAAATAACTTTTAATCTCAGTACTTGAATAAATAAATAAAAAAAGTGGAAAAAAGGGTTAAAGTTAAAAAGTAAAAATGGTAAAAAAAAAAAAAAAATATATATATATATATAATAGCTATTAAAGATTAAGATTGAGAGTTGAAAAAATAACTTTTAATCTCAGTTCTTGAATAAAAAAAAAGTGGAAAAAAGGATGAAAGTTAAAAAGTAAAAATGGAAAAAATAAAAAATAAAATAATGTGTAGTGAGAGATGAATTGCACAGAGTGCACTCGATCCAAATCCCTAATTTTAGACCACATTATGTCCTTGATTAACATCCTCAACCAATCTTCATAAGGAGATCTCCAAAACTATTGGTCCTCACTTTCTAACTCAGAACAATACAGAGGTCTCAAAGCCACAAATTCCTCTTGGATATGTCATGCTACGTGGAACTAAGCTACTGGTCAATAAATTTTTTTTTAAGGATAAGATATTGGATGGCCCTCCAACTAGCTCACTTCCTGTTAGTTACACTCCTTATGCTTAATTCATCAACCCTTAAACCATAGAAAAAAACACACACACACACACCATATAGCCAAGCAAAAACAGTAAGGACATTAGTCACATTGCAAAAATGGCCTCAATCACCATGACATCCTCCTTGCTTGGTGGGTCTACCCTTGCCAACCGTTCTTCAGTAGCCGCCACCAGCCGGAGACTTGTCATCACAAATGCTGGAAGGGGAGCTGAAGGGGAAAAAGTGAAGGTGGTCAATTGTGACACAAAGAAAGAGAGCAACAATGGAAGGAGGGACTTGGTGTTTGCTGCTGCAGCAGCTGCTGTTTGCTCCGTTGCCGGGATTGCGGTGGCTGTAGAGCCGAAACGAGGGACTACAGAGGCTAGGAAAAGCTATGCCCCGGTGTGTGTTACCATGCCAACTGCTAGGATCTGTCGCAAGTGAGCAGGGCCTGTGGTTTGTTGTGGATTTTTAATCAATTTGGTTTTAGTCAAGTGATGGTGTAATTTATGCATGATTGTAATATTGTTTTGGGAAATACTTTGTTCCATTGCCTTAATTGTTCAAATTTAGATTTAAGCATCATGGTTGTCTTGACTAGGATAATGGACGCAGTTATGAAAATATTCCATAATTTTTGGCAAACCTTTTTATTTTTGGGTTAATTGTAGTTATCCACCTTAACTTGTGGACACATTTACACAGTCCACATTGCATTTTGTAATGACACCTTGCTTTGACATATTTGATTGAATCAATTCTAAGTTTCTTTAAGATTTTCTTCCCTCTTTCCGTGTGTGTTAAAAATACTTAGTATTCTTAAAAAAAAAAACATTTCAAAGTTAAAAATTGCTAGGAAAACCCAAATACGTACAATGAGGGTTGGTTAATTTCACTTTTTCACTTAATTATGTGGTCAGGTTCAATACCTTCACTAAAGAATAAAATCGAGTAATTAATTTTTTGATTAAGTTTATTATAAGCCTACTGTATAATCTACCATAATCTAATTCAATGGCTCATTCTATGAGTCAGTTCAAAATGGTGTTGCCTGTCTTATTTTGAACATATCAAAGTTTGTTAAAATGTTGCGCTGAAACAAAAGATAAAAAGCTTGATATGGCTCATTTTAATAGGTCCAATACATGCAGCCCAAGAAGAGGAAATAAGCCCAAATAATACTAAGCCCGTTATTTTATTTTTGTCTTTACCACAACGTGGCCCAAGTCCAGATGTAAGGTTCATTAGGAATTTTGAAGGACTGAAATTTGAAGGGCAAAAGATAGTTTTTAAGCCCACCCATTAGCCCAAGAGAAAGGTTGCAAACGTGGGCTTGGAACACTTACAATACCCATGAGTCCATGAGTGACACATGCAAGACAAACACATCGCAAAGGCTGTCTAAAAAATCTGCTATATATCTGTAGAGTGATCCCTTTTTTTTGGGGAGGCTGCATCTTTACAAACTAATGCCTCACTAATCACAATAAATTAATTTATATATTATTTATTATGATTTTGAAATTCACTAATCGCATTTATTATCACATCAACTTGACAAAGAGGGATTTCATACCATGAAATGTAAGGTCTTTTTTTTTTTTTTCTTTTTTTTTTCGACACCAAAATAAAAATAGAGTTCAAGAACATCAATAGAAGTTAGGAATATTTTCATTTCAAGGTATGAAATATGTGAATACAACAAAAATTAGTTGATGTTCATGGTCTCATTACTATTTTTCATTTATTTTTGGTTTTATGATTAAAAAAAAAAAAAAACAAATCTTACCTTAAGAAGGCTACAAATATGCAGTGAAACTACTAAATTAATTTTTAACATCTCAAAATATATATGTTTTTTTACTCTAATTTAGTTTACTTTTTCTTTATAATATATGTACAATATTATCCAAAACTGTCCTACATAAAATATTATAAAATTATCCGTGTATCACACGGGTAACTTACTAGTTAAGTTAATGGGCTACTACAGTGATAAACTACATTTATATAAATAGCTATCTTAAAAGAACACTTGAGAAATTTTTGTATTGATCTAAACCTGTACTTAACTATTGAAAAGAAAGTTCTTCAAAATTGGGTTGTAATCTTGTGTGGATTTTGTATATCCTAAGCAATTAATTACTAGTTAGACCATTTTATACTCTCTAAATAGAGAACAAATTTAGAAAAAAAGACAATTGGCCTTCATTTTTTTGTTGTTACAAAATCTGCAGAGGAAAAGGGGTAGAAACGATTCAAGGCCAACAAACATTGTAGATATTTTTTAGGTCACAGTGATCCTAGAAGTTGTAAAAGAGTGCTGTTTTGATTATTATTGCATGCTGAACTCAAAACTGTATTCCTTACGGGAAACCATAACTTGCATAAGAGGAAGTGGTCATGTGGCACACTAATGAGGACAATAGGAGGTGTTAGTGGCACGTTGGAGACTGTCTAAAGCATCTAAGATCATGTCCTATGCTAAATATTATATGTCTACTCGGCCATAAAAAAAATAAAAAATTTAAGATTTAGCTTACTTATTTGTCTCAACCTTGCAAATAGCTCCAATCTATTTCTTTGATAATTATTCATTTGTGCATCTCATAAATTTACTCATTGTGTAGGAATTTTGGAGGACTACGATTAAAGTTGTTGCGGCTGGACTACCTAAAATCAAAGACAAGTCCTCTGGTCTTTACAAATAGCCTAATAAGACTAACAAATGAACACAAACCACTTACAATGGATGAGGCAGGAAGATCAAGATCAATCTCAAAGAGAAAACCCCATCTAGGTGGTCATGGATTTAACTGTAGAAAGAAATAAGCATGAACCTGAATCTACAAGTCATAAAGGAAAGTGGGAACAATAAGGCTGACCAGGGGCGGAGCTGTGTATAAAAAGGATAGAATTATTTTCTGAAGTTGAGTGTGTAATGTCCTAACAATTTCCCCATGCCGATGAATGCCGATTGAATGAACAGCAAAAAGGATAGAATTATTTTCCCACCCAGTGATGATAAAGGTTACCCATTCAAAGCCAGCTATGATTCCTATGGAAGTGAGGACGTTACAGCCATTGCTAAACAAGCTTTGCTCTATGACCTACCTGGTATGAAATGAATTTTTGTTTCCTGCGCACAAAAGAATAGGATCATTTATAGGAGTGATGCAGTGCACAGGAAACATTGTTTTCCAAAAAATATTTCTAAAAAACAACTTATAGAAAATAAGTCTTATTTTTGTAATGATTTTCTGTTAACTAAAGATAATTTTCCATTAACCAATTTTTTTTATGCTACCAAACATCGGAAAATGTAAAAAACTATTTTTATAAAAAGTCTTCCATCAAAACAAACAGATAATAGTATTCATGAAATCAATGGATCAAATAATTTCTTACAAAATTTATCAAAATGCACCATGCATTCGGGCGGGATATCAACTAGTAAAAACAAAGGTAGACACCATTAACTAGTTCGGATCTTTAACAAATAATATAAAATTATCTCTAAATTCAGACAGGACTTCAGAAAAATTGGTGTTCAGATTACTTCCAGAAGCCAGTAACAAAAAAAATAAAAACCTCACTCCTCCAACTAACAAAAAAGTGCAGTTGTCTAATTCATTCTCCTAATTAGCTCATTGATGAAATTCTCTCGATTTCCGGCATCGCCTCCCTCAACATAGTGGTTTCTCTTCTTCTTTAGGCCACCCAGGGGTGCCTTCAGCTTAAATGGCCACAGGAAGTTGTTTGCCTGCTTGAAGTGAGGTCCAACTGTCATTATCTCATGGATGAGATCTTCTGTGCAGATAATGCCGTACTTACCCAGAGCCTGTGAAAACATCATAGCACATAAGCAACAAGTTCAAGCAAAAACTTCCCTTTATAAAACAACAGTAGCTTGGAATTACAAACCTGTTCAACGATGGCGTTATCAGTCAAAGCAGTTCTCTGCTGGTTCAACTTTCCATATCCTCTCTTATAGATAAGTTCCCTCACACTCTTCAAGTTGGGATATCTATATAAACATGCACATCTAGTTAGTGAGAGACAGATGTAAATTTTGAACTACAGATGTTTATGTAAGGCAAATGACCAGAGGGAGAGAAAAAAATACGCACCCATAAGTCACATAAGGCTCAACCCTCTGAAGCATATTCACTGTGGCCTTGTTCACTTTCAAAAATACACCATTGAAGATCTGTTTTAAAGAAAATTAAAAAAATAAATAAATAAAGATGAACGAAATTAGCAGTCTTGTTTAAGAAATACGTTTAATCAACAAGGCACTTTGTTAAGAAACAGTAATCACATTTGCCATGATTGATAACACTGGTTAAATAATTTTACTAATTTCCCTAATCATTCAATCTCATCATTTCAGTCAAACACATTAAAATAGTGAAAGATCATCATACACTTCTGGTCCTAAATTACTGAAGATGTGTTACCACTAATACCAAACAGGTTCCATTTGTAAGTCCACAGCCACCATGTCCCAGCATTCAGAATTAAAAAAATCAGGCATAGTTTCAGATTCAGCAGTAACCCAACTAGAAATAGTGTGTACTTAATGCTTACATAAAGTTCTAAACACAAAAACATAAATAAAAACTACAATAACCAGATGCCATTTTCATGTAATACCTGTCTCAAACGCAATAGCTGCAAGATCTTTCTAGTCTTTGGGTGCATGGCATTGATACTGTTAAGTTCCAAATTCCAAAAAAAAATATAAGAACCTGGTGATCTACCATAAAGATTTCATGTTAACGGAACAATCAAAAACAGGAAAAAACTTACCCACGAATGCGAATGATAAACAGGAGCTTTGCCTCCGGGTCAACATAAAACCCACCTTTCAACTTTGCCTCACGCTTCAACCTAATCAGCTCCTTCTCCTGAATAAGCCCAAATAGATAAAAATCAATTAATTTAAGGAATCATCATCAAAACATAAAAGTACAGATGAATAATACATACTTGCTGTTCATACTCCTTTGAGTACAGCTTGGCCCTATTGAAAATCAACTTCCGATTTTCGGCGTTCTTTTTTTTCGTAGCCTCGAGATCTTGCTTCTTTGCCAATGCCCACTCTTCCTCTCTCTTCCTCTTCTTCAACACTGACTCTGGAATCACTGTCTTGACTGCCTCTTCACCCATCTCTGCAGATTGAGAGAGAAATGAAAGGATTCAGATTAGGGTTTGAGCTGAAAATTCAAATATCTGAAAGAAAGAAAAAACTTACTTCTGATGTGTGCGTGGAGAGTAAGAGAGAAGTGAGAACTTATTAGGTTTTCTCTCTCGGCCGTGAGGGAAAGCAGAGGTTTTGTAGGGTTCATCCAACGGTGGGGATTTAGTTTGGGTTATGAGGGTGGATCTTGACCGTTTATGTGGTGCAGCTATATGGGCTTTTGAATTGACCCGTTTTGCTTTTAGGGAATTGATACGTGGGCTTTTGTCTTTTTTTTTTTAATATTTGTTAGTCCAGAGTCCATGTGTACAAGGCCCACTTCAGGTGGGAAATTCGGTCTTTTAAATACTCAATGATCCCTTTGCAAAATGATAGAGGAAAAAAAATTTCTCCAAACTCCTACAAATTACTTTAAAATGGTGAACGTGCCCGTTCAACTTGACTAAACTAAACCCAACGCCACCTACAGTTTGTAATTTTTTATTTTTTTCAAAATAAAAATCAACTAACCCAACTTTTAATTTGGTCAAATTGGAAGGACACATATCACCATGGGTGTCATTAGACTTCTATCATTACAAATGAGGATTGACAAATGCTTTAAAATGTGATTTTTTTTTTTTGGGTTAAAATTTGTACTTTTATTTGAATCGAACAAGTTTTTAAACTTGTTTTAAACACAAAATTATTAGGTTACTTAATTATTACAAATGAGGATTGACAAATGCTTTAAAATGTGAATTTTTTTTTTTTTTTTGGGTTAAAATTTGTACTTTTATTTGAATCGAATAAGTTTTTAGACTTGTTTTAAACACAAAATTATTAGGTTACTTAATTTAACCTAATAAAATAACATATTCATAAGTTTTTTTTTTCATTTTCTTTCTTCTACAAAATTTGGATTACATAGTATACACTTACACTTCACTTTAAGAATTTTTTTTAATTATTAAAATAAAAAGAACAAGAGGAAATAGTATATGTTAATGACGATGAATAAAATTTTAATGAAGAAATAAATTTGCAAAATGTTAAACGTGATCATAGCATTAGCTTAGATGGGGTTGATAAGCCAATGTAATGAAAATAAATTAATTTTTGGGTCATTTGTAATGTATTATCACTTTTGAATTTAAGCAATTTGAATGTGTATGTTATAAACACGTGCTAGTTTAATTTATTTAGTTAGCTTGTTAAATATTTTTACATAAGTGATGAATAAATTAGTCATTAGCTCAATATACCTTTTATATATGTATACCAAAAAGGCCTATCCCGATGATCTTTTTTCCTGGCACTCTATAGCACTGCACAACGAGTGTGGCAATAGGTCCGCCTGACCTACACCGGCGCTTTTAAAACCGCCGATATAGGTTATGGTGGTTTTGAAACTCTATCTCGGCGCTTTTTAAACCCTATCCCGATGCTTTTTAAACTGCTACTATAGAGTATTTTTTTTCTTTAAAATTTAAATACAGGCTATAGCGGCGATTTCTACTATACATATTCATTGACGTTTTCTTTCCCATGCAATTTGATGTGAACAAAAAGAAAAGCTATATGGAAATTGGAATATGGATAGGAAATCTTTTTTCCCAATATAATTCGATAGTTGAGGAAAGAGGGATTTGAACTCTGTATGTCTCTGTTGAGAACATCAAGGGATGTTGTGAGGGTCCTTTTTTGGACGGTGCCTAGACCCAAGTAGAAGCAAGAACCTCGGGCCTTTTAGTTGTTGTTTTAATGGACTAGGCTTGGTTCACCATAACTAAATAGGCTTATTATGAACCAGATGGTGCACAGAGCACAAATCCTATAACATATCATGCTAGCAAACAAGGAATATACGCGTTGAACAACAAGAAACAATAAAGGGGTAATGTGATAGAGAAAGAGGCAAAAGAAATGTCAAGGGTCCTTAAGATAATGTGAAATATTTCATTATTTTCTCAATTGTGTAATACATTTGGCTCACTATGACGTGTTACAAGGTCCAAATAAGTTCAAAAATTACAGACTTAGATGGTTCTTTAGGCATATAAGACTTGCAAAGTTTAAATTCCTTTGAATTCAAGTGTGTTTTCTAGTGGCTGTTTTAGGATACCAAGCGATATTTCCCTTTATTTTCTTACTTTCTTTGAATTTTAACAGAATTTTCTCAATAATTCTACACTAATTCACTATTGCTGAATGTCATTCACTGTTGGCTACCTTCCCTTTTTATAGTATCATCCTAGGGTTCCTGGGGTACCACCGATTCCCTCCATTTGTTCCCCTGGGTACTAGACCCAATGTTGTGTCAGCAACATTGGTGGCTAGCTCCTTCCTTATTCCTCATTATCTTCTTCTTTTTGGAGTTTCTTCCTCAAAAGTCTCCTACTGCCTTTCTGTTCTGATATGTCTTAAAGAGTTGACCTTGGGTTTTTCTTGTTTAAAGGTTTCTAGTTCCCACCTTTTCAAACTCAGCTTTTGGCTACCTTTACCTTTGTCATTTTTTCTCAAGTCAACTGATTCCTTCCTGTTAGTTTAAAAGTTTCCCAGCCATTTCCCTTCATGGTTCTTCTTTTTTAGGCTCCCCGAGGTACCGGCCCCTTATTCATGGATTGTTGGTTCTCAAGCCTTCTGATTCATTTTTGCACCATTGGGTGGCTGATAGGGACACATCTATTCTCGTTCCTTGTGTTTCTTGGCACCCCTTTTGAACTATCTTAATCCAACCCTGGCCTTGCTGCACATCCCGAGGATCCCAAGCTCCTAGCAATCCCTAGGTATCTTGGCCTAGATTTTGCCATTAGGCTTCCTAGCGGTTTTCTGACCTTGACAGGTTGGGATTTCTTTGTTTTATGAATTCTAAAAGTTTACCAATTCGTGGGTTTAGGTTCTTCCTTAAAACCCTTAATAGGTTTGGGCTTACCATCTTTTTTCTTTGTTGTAGGCTCAAGTATTTCATTTCTTGTGGAGTTCAATTCTCTGTGTCATTTTAGGCCTTGGTGCAACACTGTAACATTTTAGACCTCAACAGATGTCAACCAGATGAGTTACAAGACATTTGGCAATAAAAAATCCAACAAAGTGAGCTATTGGAAGTGAACCATCAACTACCATGCAAATTATTGTTTACTTACTTTGATGTTCAATCAATTACTTGTTAGCCAATGGTTTGTGGGGGTAGGGATCAAACCCCTTACATTTATTTATTTTTGTAAAAAAAAAAAAAAAAAAAAAAAAAAAATCAAAAGTCAATTTTCTAGGTACAAAATAAGAATGATTTTATTTGATTAAGCATATAAGAGACAAACAATTTCTAGGTGCAAAATACGCATACAAGTTGAAAGGAATACATTGTTTAAACTTTAAATTGTTGAAGGACTCAAAATATCCAATCCAAACCATTCCACCTTATTGATCTTAGTTGATCTAATGGATTGTGGGTGATTTTGATTGATGTGTTAGGCAAATATGGAGTGGGAAGTTTTGCTTTCCTAAGTTTCAGGTCAAATGCGATATTGCAAATTTTACTGGCTAACTAATTCGACCGAGACCCATACCCCTCATCCCTATTTATTCATCTTATTCTTTCTTCTCATTCTTTATTTCTTTCTCTCATGAATTGCATATATGACTCCCAAGTCATGTCATCTTCCTAGCACCATTGAGCCCAAAAAGAAGTTGCATGGTCATCGTTTTTGCATAGACTTTTTCTACAATGAGTATGAACTATGGACACACACTCTTCTTCCTCAGCTCCTCGCCCTTTCCTTTAATAACTACTGATAATACTCAGAAAATCAGTAGGCTAGATGGTGTAGACATTGATGATTCAGAGGGCCTGAAAAAGAAGAAACAGAAGATTAGAGGAGACCGGGGTTGACGGGCCACAAACCCTCCGATGATGAAGTTAGTTTCTCTTTTCTAACAAATGGAATTCCAAACTTCTGGGGATTGTGTCTGGAAAAAAAACTTACCTTTGTTTTTCGGAGGTTCGTGTGTATATAGATTTATGGAAACGGTTATTTATTTAGTAACTTCCCCTACTATTGAGAAGTCTGGAAAATTTGGAGTTAACTTCCATAACTGCTATGGAAGTTGTATGCTTTGCTCGTACTTTTCATAACCGTCATTGGGAACAGTCTATGACAAAGAACCTTGATTCTTGTGTTATAGGCTGTAAGTGTGGAGCTCGTCCTGAGCTTGCATGGATGAGAGATCACCGAAAAGCTGTAGTTAATGTATCAAGCTTGTCCAAGAAACCTTTATGGATGAGCTTGTCAAGGACGAGTAACATATATAGCTCGTTTTTGCTATTCTTGCCCTGGACGGCCCTCATGGACGAGCTTGGAGTTGGTTCATTTCCTGACACCATCAACTACTAATAACAAAGGGTAGGTCATTTACATTGTTGATACAGTAAGATTTGACTTTATATTTTATAATTATTTTTGTTAACTACCACCCATCCAACATTTAGTTGGTTGAACAAGGTTAGGTCAAATTGTTAACTTATCTCTAAGCTTGATTTGACTTGAATTATGATTATTTTTATGAGAATTTATTTTATTTTTTTGGGGAGAGAAATAGATATTGAAAAGGGAATGTTTGCCCTGGGCATGGGATGTTGAGTGCAGGTATTCTTCAGCTATATAATTATTTTGGATATACAATATAACAAACAAGCGCCTGTAGCTCAGTGGATAGAGCGTCCGTTTCCTAAGCGGAAGGTCATAGGTTCGACCCCTATCTGGCGCGCGCATTTTTTTTTAACCTTTTATTTTCCCACGCAGCAAAAACGGTGCGCTTTACTGGAGATCCAATCATAAAATGGAGTGAGAATATACGATAATAAAGTTTTAATTTTGGTTAACTTATACATTTTATAACTTATTTCATCAATATATAAATATATTTTATACCTTATACAAAGCTTTAAAATTTTCCTCTCTAGCGGTGCAGTTTTGTTCTGTCCTCCCACCAAAAAAACACAAAATAAAAAAAAAAACCCAAAAAAAAAAAAAATTTCCTCTCTAAAAAAAATGTTTAAAATTGAAATCTGAATTTTCTAGCTATAACTATTTTAATTTCTCTATTAAGAAAATCATTATAAACTAATAAGTAGAAAAAGTTCAAGTGAATTTTTTTCATTTTATTTTTGAAGGCCATCCACCATTTCCAACCATATGTTAAATTTACAGTGTCTATTTGACCTTAACTTTTACAACTTGGGGTAAGCATTGTGTTTATAATATATTCTAAAATAACATAACTGTAATTTCTAGTATTCATTTGTATAACTTATATTCACTTAGATCACATTTAAGGAAATAGTAATCTTTATTATTAGAAATAGAAGATATTATAATGAAATAACTAAGTACCATCCATAACTATTAGTATATATATTATATATATATATATATATATATATATATACACATAATTTAGTACATGAATAGCTCATGCAAATGTCTTTGCGATATAATTTTCAATATAAATTCAAACGGTATGAAGTATTGCAATTTATATAACCCATATTAATTTAGTATATACATTTTTTTATATAATTTAGTACAAGCTCAGCTCATGCAAATGTCCCCTTTTTTTTTGGTAAACAGGAAATAGCAATAACAAGACTAAAAATAAGAGTTGGCACTGCTACGGCAGTGCCTTAGGTACACATGTCTAGCTCAGCTCATGCAAATGTCTTTACAATATAATTTCTATATAAATTCATACCGTATGAAGTATTGTAATTTCTCTTATTTAAGTCCCTGAAATTCTTAATAAGACAAGTTTTTTTTTTTTTTAGGAGAAGATAGTAAGACAAGTATTATGTTGCAAAGTTTCTAAGATAACAATATGTTTATGTTCGATAGATGTCAATTTTCAAAAGAGCTAGCCATGTCTATATATATTTCTTTGGGCTATGTGTCCCATTTAAATTTTTTCAATTTTTGTGAAAAGTGAGTTATTGGGTGTAAAAACTAAAGAGCCCAAACTATTTGTTTACTTTTAACTACTTAAAACTATAAAATCTGGAACTTTCTCTCTCTCTGAATAAAAGATCAGATCTTATTGAATCAGAAAATGAATGATACAAAAGCAACTTGTCCCAATACAATAAAGGTATTCTATATATACACGTCTCTAACATAACCAATTCCCTAAAATTCAGCAAACTTGTTTATTAACAATCCTAAACTATACAATGGTATTACAATATTTACATGACAGACCAATGGCTACAAGCCACGTGTATCATAATCTCCAAAGCTATGTATGAAAACTTCATGATAAGGCATAGCTTCAATGGTCTCTAGCACA
Organism: Quercus mongolica; assembly: GCA_011696235.1. NCBI lineage: Eukaryota > Viridiplantae > Streptophyta > Magnoliopsida > Fagales > Fagaceae > Quercus > Quercus mongolica. The sequence goes on along the minus strand of CM022236.1, from coordinate 7,706,980 downwards.
TCCTTGCAAGCCCATTGATGCTCTGTATCTGATGCCTCTGCTTCGTAGTGCTTGTAACTGAAATTGTGTGCAAGTGGTGCTGCTCCACTCTTGCACTGCTGTCCTCCACTAGTCTCAGCAGATGCATCCTCAAGTATGGAGCAAAGGGCATTAGTTTTAACACCCCCCCTCAAGAGCAAGGCTCTTGCAGATTCTGGAAATTCAATGTTGGCAGCAAAGATGTTAATCAAACCTAATTTCTTGATCAATCTAACATAATTGTCTACACCCAAGGCCTTAGTGAAAACATCAGCTAACTGATTTTTAGAAGCCACATGAAAAGTCTTAATTGTTCCATTTAAAACCCTGTTTCTAACAATGTGGTAGTCAGCTTCTATGTGCTTTGATCGTTCATGAAATACCGGGTTTGCAGCTATGTGTAGTGCTGCCTGGTTATCACAGTATAATAGGACAGGTTTATCATGTTGCACATGCAAATCCTTCAACAGATATAACAGCCATGTGACTTCACATGTTGTGGTTGCCATGGATCTATACTCAGCCTCAGCTGAAGATCTTGAAACCATGGATTGTTTCTTTGATCTCCATGATATTAATGAGTCCCCAAGGAATACACAATACCCTGTAAGGGATTTTTTGGTATCTGAACAACCTGCCCAGTCAGCATCACAGTATGCTTTCAGCTGCAAGTCTGAATCACAAGGAAAAAATACCCCTTGACCTAGAGTTCCTTTTATATACTGTAATATCCTATTAGCAGCCTGCATGTGAGGAACTCTAGGCTGAGCTAGAAACTGACTTAACCTATTTACAGCATAGGTAATGTCAGGCCTACTCAAAGTCAAATACATCAACTTCCTTATAAGCCTCCTATATTGACTTGAATCTTTTAGAAGCTCTCCATTACCCTTTGATAACTTAAGTTGCTGCTCCATGGGTGACTTCAATGGCTTACAACCCATCATTCCTATTTCTTTTAGAATCTCAAGTGCAAACTTCCTTTGATTCAAGCTAATTCCCTTATCACTCCTTGCAATCTCAAGTCCCAAGAAATACTTGAGTGAACCTAAGTCTTTTATTCCAAACTTAGCATCCAGAACTGACTTTAAAATTGCCACACAGTTTGGATCATTTCCTGTAATCACCATGTCATCCACATACACAAGTAGTGCAGTAAACAAAGGACCCTTGGCAAACATAAATAATGAGTGATCGGCTTGGGATTGAACAAAACCAAGTTGCTGAATGGTTGAAGACAGCTTAGTGTACCATTATCTAGAAGCTTGTTTTAACCCATAAAGTGACTTAACAAGCTTGCAAACAGTAGGAGCAGTAGATGTAGATGTAGATGTAGATGTAGATGGAGAATAAAAATTTGAAGTTGAAGACCCCCCCTTACTGTGAAAACCAGGAGGCAGTGACATGTATACTTCTTCAAGCAAATCACCATGCAAGAAAGCATTGTTAATGTCCAATTGATGAAGGGCCCAAGATTTAGCAGCTGCCAGAGCAAGAACCACCCTGACAGAAACAGTTTTAGCTACAGGGGAGAAGGTTTCAATGAAATCTAGACCTTCCCTTTGAGTATAACCCTTGGCAACTAGTCTTGCCTTGTATCTATCAACAGTCCCATCTGCCTTCAATTTAATTCTATATACCCATTTACAGCCAATGGGGGTTTTACCTAGAGGCAAGGTAGTGAGGTCCCAAGTATGATTTTGTTCAAGAGCTTGGATTTCCTTATCCATAGCTTCTCTCCAAAGTGGATCTTTGACAGCTTGGAAGAAGCTTTGAGGCTCTTGAGGAGTAGAACTAACTGCCAAGACATAAGATTGATAGCTGGGAACAAGATGTGCATAGGTAAGACTATGACCAATATCATAAGGACCACCAGAATTAGGAGAGCAAGCTGAAGCACAAGAATAATCCTGCAAGTAAGCTGGAGGTTTTGAAGTCCTAGCTGACTTTCTGATAGGTGCAGGTGGTGCTTCTAGTGTTGATGCACAAGTCTGGTCTGGTAAGGCAGCTGAAGGTATTAAAGGAAACTGAGAAGGGAGACAATCAGTAGTGGGTGATTCAGCAAGTAAGGTGTTAGAGGTTTCAATAGAATGATCAACAATATTAGGGGCAGAGGGTGAAACTAAAGAACCAGAACAATCAGAAAGTGAGTCTGGTATAAAGACAGGAGTAACAAAAGAGTCAGTACCTGTGCTGGAAGAATCAGTACCTTGAAAGGTAAAATCTGAAAGAAAAGGATCAACAAGAGCAGCATGTGTACCAACAAAAGGAAAAATATTCTCATGAAAAATTACATCCCTAGAGATGAAAACTGACTTACTAGAAAGATCATAGACCTTATAACCCTTTACCCCAAAAGGATACCCTAAAAATACACATTTTTTTGCTCTAGGATCAAATTTAGATATGGTATGAGAAAGAGTAGAGGCATAACAAAGGCAACCAAACACTCTTAAGTGATCATAGGTTGGCTCATGACCAAAAAGGACTTCATAAGGTGTTTTGTGAGACAATGGTGAACTAGGGATTCTATTAATCAAGTAGACAGCAGTTAAAACACTATGCCCTCATAGATATAAAGGTAATTTGGATTGAAACATGAGAGATCTTGCAACATTTAAGATGTGTTGATGCTTCCTCTCAACAATAGCATTTTGTTGAGGGGTTTCAACACAACTTAATTGATGCAAGATACCCTTTTGAGCAAAGAAATCCTTCATGAAGAACTCAGTCCCATTATCAGTCCTTACAACCTTAATTTTTCTACCAAACTGAGTTTCAACCAAATTGTAAAATTGCTCTAAAACAGTCTGTGTTTGTGACTTGTGCTTCAACAAATAGACCCAAGTAGTCCTAGAACAATCATCTACAATGGTTAGAAAGTACTTGCAATTGTCAATAGTAGCAACAGAAAAAGGACCCCACAAATCACAATGCACCAAATCAAAACAATTTTCAGAAATATGAACACTTTTATTAAAAGGTAATCGTTTTTGTTTTGCAAGAGGACAAATGTCACAATGAAAATTGTTTGCAAAACCATGAAGAGACACTTTATTAATCTTCATCAAAGCCAATTTAGCATTTGATAAATGCCCCAATCTGAGATGCCAAACATGTGGCTGAACAGAATTGATAGAAAACACTGCAGAAGCTGAAGTAGAAATGGATTTACTTTCTTCCAGCAGGTAAAGACCATTGTACTCTCTACCCAGACCAATTGTGCTCCAATGAGCAAGGTCCTGGATGAAGCAGAAAGTACCAAGAAAAATGAGGCAACAAAGAACAGATTTGGCTAACTTGCTGACAGATATGAGATTAAAACTAAAAGCTGGAATACAAAGCACATCATATAGAATAAGAGTTTCAGAAATTCTGATAGTTCCTATATGGGTTACTAAGGCAATTTCACCATTAGGCAGGTTTACATGTGTGTTTAATGTAGAATTTATGGAAGTAAAACAAGAAACTGAATGCACCATATGGTCAGTAGCACCTGTGTCTATGACCCAATCAGTGGATGAAAACATATCTTTATTGACTAGTTTTGCAGAGAAAACTGAATGCTTCAAGTTGGAATTAAAAGATAAACTAGAAGCCATACCTGCCATAGTCTCAAGATAGGAATTAGATGTTGATGGATGTGAAACGGTGGCTGCCAAACCAGTACTAGCAGGAACACCAAATGAAGAAGCCACACCAGCAACTCCAGTCATCAAGCTTGGCACTCCATCACCATTGCTTTCAGTAGCAGCTTGATGCTTATCACCAGAATTAGAGCTAGTGTTGAAGAAAGCCAACAGTTGCTCACATTGAGCCTTTGTGATTGGACATTTGATCCAAGTGAAGAATGCTCAACCATAGCTCCTTGATCATAAGAGACTTGATTAGCATTAGATTTTCCCTTTGGCTTATACCCGGGTAGATATCCATGAAGTTTGTAACACTTATCAATGGTGTGCCCAAGCATGTTGCAATGTGTGCATAAAGGCCTTTCCTTTTTGTTGTTTCCTTTAGTCCAATTTGCATTCCCAGAACTATTCCCTTTTGAATTAACATACATAGCAACAGAATCTGGTTTTGCTGCAAAAGATCCTCCATGTCCAATGTTCCTATGAGACTCCTCTTGAAGAACTAAGGCATAAACTTTGCTAATTGAAGGAAAAGGCTCATACATCAGAATCTGAGTCCTTAGAGTCTCAAAATTCTCATTCAAACCCATCAAAAATCGCATTACATGGGCTTTATCATGAGTAGCACTTAGGGTTTTCATTGCTCCACAACTACACTCTGGTAAAGGCTCAAGATTCAACAATTGATCCCATAATCTCTTAAATTTCGAGAAATACTCAGTCACAGACAACTGATTTTGAGTGATGTGTGAAATTTCCTGAAGATTATAGATTTTGGGACCATTGCCTTGTGAAAACAAGTTTTTTAATTCTAACCACATATCTCTAGCAGTTTCACAGTAGATTATATTACTGGATACATCAACATGCATTGAGTTGATAAGCCAAGAAAGTACCATCGTATTGCAGCTTTGCCAATCTTCATAGAGAGGAGATTCTGGATCGGGCATAGGGATTCTACCATTGATGAACCCTATCTTCTTTTTAGCAGTGAGAGCTAAGATCATAGCCCTTGACCAGGAGTGATAATTTCGCATTCCAAGCAGTGGTTGTGTCACTAAAACGCTTCCTGGATTCTCACTTGCACTGAGAAAATATGGATTCTTAGGAATTGATTCATTGTTGATCGGATTTAATTGGTTGTTGACTGGATCAGATTGGTTGCTTGAATCAGGGGACGCCATTGAAGAAGCTTTGAGGTTTGCTTCGTTTTTGGCTCTGATACCATATAAAATCTGGAACTTTCTCTCTCTCTGAATAAAAGATCAGATCTTATTGAATCAGAAAATGAATGATACAAAAGCAACTTGTCCCAATACAATAAAGGTATTCTATATATACACGTCTCTAACATAACCAATTCCCTAAAATTCAGCAAACTTGTTTATTAACAATCCTAAACTATACAATGGTATTACAATATTTACATGACAGACCAATGGCTACAAGCCACGTGTATCATAATCTCCAAAGCTATGTATGAAAACTTCATGATAAGGCACAGCTTCAATGGTCTCTAGCACATCCTTGCAAGCCCACTGATGCTCTGTATCTGATGCCTCTGCTTCGCAGTGCTTGTAACTGAAATTGTGTGCAAGTGGTGCTGCTCCACTCTTGTACTGCTGTCCTCCACTAGTCTCAGTAGATGCATCCTCAAGTATGGAGCAAAGGGCATTAGTTTTAACAAAAACCAAAGTATAGCATTTATTATTGCTAAATTCCTGTTGGGCCCACATCAGCCTAGTATTTCGGTTTATTCGGTCCACTTTGATTTTATTTAGTCCATTTGGTCTTATTCAATCCACTTCAGTCTATTCAGACTTATTCAGTCCACTTTGTCTTTATTTGGTCAATTCGGTCTTATTCGGTCCATACTCTTCAGTTCCTTTAGGCCCTATTTGGTCCATTCTGCACACTTTGGCAGTATTCAATCCACACTGGTCCTGATTGGTCTATTCTATTAACTTCGTCTTATTCGGTCTATCTGTCCACTTTGGTCTTATTCGGTCTACGTTGGTCCTATTCGGTCCATTCGGTCTTACTTGGTCCAAGTCGGTCCTATTTGGTCAATTCTGTCAACTTCGATCTTATTCAGTCTACTTTCGTCCTATTCAGTCCATTCTATCCACTTTTTTCATATTCAATCCATATAGGTCCTATTTAGTCTATTCGGTCCACTCTAGTTTTATTCAGTCCACTTCGGTCCTATCCGGTCCATTCTCTCCACTTTGGTCAATATTCGGTCCTATGCAGTCCACTATTGTGATATTCGGTCTATTCCATCCACTTTGGTTTTATCCGGTCCACTTTGCTCTAATAAAGTCCACTATGGTCATATTCGGTCCATTCTGTTTGCATTGGTCCTATTCAGTCTACTTCGGTCTACTTTGGTTTTATTAGATCCTATTCGGTCCACTTTTGTTCTATTTGGTCTATATCGGTCCTATCCAATCTATTTCGGTCCTATTTTGTTCACTTTAAAATATGTTTGGTTGGAGTGAAAACAGGGAAGATGGAAAATAGGGTGGAAAATGACATTTTCTCTTATTTGGTTTAGGAGAGAAAACAAGAGAGACAAAAAATATGGAGGAAAATAATCCCTCCGAGCCCATATTTTTTGTCCTCCCAATTTGAGAGGAAAATTAAGGAGAAAAGATGCTGAATGATGTAATTTACACAAATACCAGCACTTTAATGCACTCATCTACCCCTCTTTCTTTCCCATTACTCTTGTGACCTAATTAACCTTTTGCCTCTTCGTCCTTATCACTTTCTTAGCACCTTCACAACACAGCAACGTGAACTACTCCAGGTTCTCTCTCTCTCTCTCTCTCTCTCTCTCTCTCTCTCTCTCTCTCTGGCCTTGTCCTCATTATATTCCTCATTTTATTGTTTCTTGTCCTCATTATATTCCTCATTCATCTATTGTTTCTTGTTGATTTTTCTTGATTCGTATGACATTCAATGACATAATAATCAATTTATATAAACTACATTTTTCATCCTCCCTTTTTTCTCTCTAACCAAACAAAATTTTTTTCGACTCTCCCACTTTTCCATCCCTCCAACCAAACACACATGAGGGAAAACCAAATCTTTTCTATCCTCTCACTTTTCCAATCCTCCAACCAAACAGACCCTTAGTCCTATCCAATCGATTTAGTTAAATTGGGTCGAATTTAGTTCACTTTGGTGCATTGGGTCTCATTCAGTGCACTTAGTCCATTTTTGTGCACTTACAAAGGGTAAAATGGGTTTGGCTCAAGTGCTCAACACCTCTCTATCATGCCTCAATCTTAAGGTCTAATCGACACAAACCAACCTAATTTATAGACCGATAGTGCAATAGATATAATTTAATATCTTTGACTTTACAACATGTCTTTTAAATCCATTGAGTAAGTCCTCCAATGGAACAATAAATTGAAAGAAATTGTGGTGTGTGATATTTCTTCAACTTTTAATTCGATAATTTAATAACTATCAAACTAGAGAGATTTAAAGTGTGAATATCCATGTTAAAAACACCACTATAATACTCTTAATTATTTTTCAATTAAGATTGAGAGACACTTATGAATACATATATTATTTATTTTTTGATTGAAAGATAGAACTTATGAATATATATTTCATCAATTACAAAACTTATATTTTCCTTAAAAAAAAAAATTACAAAACTTATGTAGTTTTTATTTATTTTTTTGAGAGGTTAACTTGGTAGAGTTAAGTTAACGCAAACCACAAATTATCCAGTCAAAAAGTAAAAAAAGAAATCTGAAAAAGATTTATATAGCAGCAGTCACACAGAGACAGAGTCACAGTCACAAAACCCAAACGCAAAGAAAACGAACCAACATGGAATCGGAAAACACCACCACCACCACCACCGCAACAACCACCGCAGTTTCTTCGAGCTCCTCCACGAACTGGACCATCGCCGGTGGCTCTCTCGTAAATTCCGTCACTTTCGAGTCCTATCTTTCCAACGATCAAGAAGAAGAAGAAGAAGATGAAGAAACAACCACAATCGCCAATTCAAATCCAACCACACCCGACAAATCCCCGCTTATTCTGCGCCCTCCCTCACCGGATTCGAACCCTTGCGAGATCAAAAGTACGTTCTAGAACGAAATTTCAATTTCTCGCTTTTTATTTCTTTTTGGAATTAGAGTGTGTGAGTTTTCCGGGAAATTTAATTTCACGGATTGTTATATGATATGTTTTGATCTTTATTTACTTGTTTTGCCACTATACGCGTTTCTTTTTGTTAGTTGGAATGTTTTCCGGGAAAACATTTTCCTGAGTGTGAATTTCCCGAGAGAATTGATTTCGCTAAATGTTATATGATATGTTTTGATCTTTATTTACTTGTTTTGCTACTATACTCGTTTCTTTTCGTTAGTTGGGATATTTTCCGGGAAAACTTTTTCCTGAGGAATAAGTGTGAGTTTTCCGGGAGAATTGGTTTTGCGAATTGATATATGATATGGTTGGATCTTTCTATACTTGTTTTGCTACTATACTCTTTTCTTTTTGTTAGTTGGGATATTTTCCGGGAAAACTTTTTCCTGAGGAATGAGTGTGAGTTTCCGGGAGAATTGGTTTCCTGAATTGTTATATGTTATGTTTGGATCTTTCTATACTTGTTTTGCTACTATACTCGTTTCTTTTTGTTAGCTGGAATATTTTCCGGGAAAACTTTTTCTGATGAATGAGTGTGAGTTTCCGGGAGAATTGGTTTCTCAAATTGTTATATGATATGTTTGGATCTTTATTTACTTGTTTTGCTACTATACTCGTTTCTTTTTGTTAGTTGGAATGTTTTCCGGGAAAATTAAGTACATGAATTGTTGTCTGTTCTGTTTGGAGCTTTATTTACTTGTTTTGATACTAAGAAGTTTGGATCGGATTGGTGAATTTGTGTTAGTGAAAGGTTTGGGTTAACTCTCTGTTTGGTTATTGAGAAAATAAAGGAAAAGGAAATTTAGTTTTTTGAGTTTTTAGGAATTTTTTTGAAGAAATTTGGATAGGATTAGTGAATTTATGTTGGCAATGGTAAGGGATTAAGTAGATGAATTGTTATCTGTTCTGTTTGGACCTTTATTTACTTGTTTTGATACTAAGAAGTTTGGATGGGATTGGTGAATTTTTGTTAGTGAAAGGTTCGGGTTAATTCTCTGTTTGGTTATTGAGAAAATTAAGGAAAATAAAGAAATTTGGATAGGATTAGTGGAATTTATGTTGGCAATGGTAAGGGATTAAGTGTTAACTCTCTGTTTGGTTTTTGAGAAAAGGAAGGAGTTGAAAAGTATATTTTTGAGTTTTGTATTCTTTTTGTTCATAATCTGTTCCATTTTGCTTATTTTTGTATTTTGGAGGAAGTTTGGATAGGATTAGTGAATTTATTTCAGCAAAGGTAGGTGTTTTAACTCTCTGTTTGGTTATTGAGAAAAAGATGGAAAAGAAAATTTAAAATTTTGAGCTTTATTTTTTGAAGAAATTTGGATAGGATTAGTGAATTTGTGTTGGCAAATGTTGGGTTTTAACTCTCTGTTTTGTTCTTGAGAAAATTTTAAAATTTTGAGTTTTTATATTATTTTTGTTAGTTATCTGTTCTGTTTGAACCTTACTTTTTATTTATTTAAGAAATTTGAAGAGGGTGAGTGATTTTATTTTAGCAAAGGTTGGGGTTGTTACTCTCTGTTTGCTTATTGAGAAAACAAAGGAAAAGAAAATTTATGTTTATAGGTTTTTTAATTCTCTTTGTTAGACTTAGTCATCTGTTCTTTTTGCCCCTTATTGTTTTTCCTTTAAAAAAAAAGAAGAAGAAGAAATTAGGGATAGGGTTAGTGAATTTATGTCCCCAAAGATTGGGGTGCAATTCTCTGTTTGTTTGAAAAATCAAAGGAAACTAAAGTTAGATTTTGAGTTTTATGTTATTTTTGTTAGGTTTTTCCAGCATGAAAACTTTACTAAGCTTAATAGAGGATTACGTATACTGCAATGGAATAATTAAACGAAGCATTATGGGGATCTAGAAACATGATAAAACTTGATGATCATTTCAGCAATATTGATATTGTTTCTTTGTTATTGAATTCAACTATCTGTCGTTGAATGCACTAGTCATTTCTAGATATTTGTTCCAATTTTGTAGGTGATAAAGCATAGAAGCAATTTCTATGAGGTAGTTTGAAGCAATTTCTATGTTTTGGGACTTTTCTATTCCACTCCCCAAAAACCACAATCTCTCTTTTTGATTATATTTCTATGAGGTAGTTCCTTTTTTTTTTAACAAGTATAATTACTTATAAAAGATATAGAAGCAATTTCTATGACTTCGAAAATTGGGTAAAATTGGTTGGGTTTGTTAAGTAGCTCTTGACGTACAAACATCCTCCAAAAACTTTATTGATTTATCTTCTAGTGAAAGTAGAAGAGAAAATTGCTTGGAACCTCACACATTATCCTCATAAATGATATAGAACTTCTTGCACTACAGTTGGTTTCACGCAAAAGCATGAGGTGAGGCAGGTTTATGTTCGAAGTACTGCTCGAGTCTATGAGATATACTATGAATCTGGCCCACAGAAAGACAATGAGTATCTGTGTACTGTTCGCTGCGGTATTGCTGCCAGAGATGAGGAAGTGCTCACAACTGACATTGAAGATGTTACTGCCAATCTGGATGGGCCTAGAAAAGGTGTCGGTGAAGAAGAGATAAAAAATGGTAGTAATTTGACTACCAATGAAGATGGCTGGGTTGAAGTGAAAGCCCCTTGTGGTCCTGTGGTTGAGAATAAAACCATCGCTGTGCCATCAAAGGCTGATAGCATGGAATGGACAAGCAAACAGGTATGCTGATGACTATTCATGTACTTATTCAAGTATTTTCTGTCCTCATTTTATGCTATTGAAATGGTGGCCAGAGTGTCTTGATGTATATCGCTTGCCTGCATGTGTATACATTTTTGTCCCCTCCCCAAGAAACACAAAGGAAAAATTACAAAAAATAAAAGAGGAAACATGTTCTCTTCACATATGTCCTAGTTAGCAATAGGATCAAAGCAGACGAACAGTGCAGATGATCAAAATTTCAACTCACGAGGACATTGTTTTGGTTAATTTATTTTTGGATAAGGTACTTTCCTTAAGTTTTATGGATGGCATAATTGAAGTCCATCCCATTAATTAACCGCCATGGAATCAAAAATGGAAAACTTAAATTATCATAGTGATGTAGGAGGCAATGAGAAGACAAACTTGTTATATTTTATTTGATTTTAAGTCTCAAGGGCAATTTTGTAATTTCATAATATTCTGGAATGGGCTTTGCTAACAGTCCATTAGATCTTCTTTTGGGTTTTATTTAGGTTTGGTTAATTAGTTGGGCTTAGTAGTAAAAGCCTATGGAGTAAGTCCAAGTGTTATTAGGGTTTTTAAGAAATCCTAGTGCTACTAGGATTAGTTTTAGTCTTCTATTTAAAGAGTTGTAGTACTTTCTATTGAGTTGGTTAATTATTAATGAATGTTTTCAGAATTTAAGAGCTATGCTTCTTTATGGTTTGTGTGATGCAACCTTCTCCAAGGTGTGATGCCAAGGAACCCTAGGTGTGATGCTTAGGAAGTCTAGGTGTGATCCCTAGAATTTATCTATTTATCTTTTATTTTATTTACTGTTCACGGACCGCTGTTCACAGCACAGGAAAAGCAGCCCAAACCTTGATTGTTCTCCTTTGTTTCATCCCTAAACCCTACTAATCCTTATTCCATTGGAAAACCCTATAACCCTATTATTTTCCAGATCTTCCCCACCAAAACCTAACCCTAAACCCACTAAACTGAAGTGTTACCAGATCTGCTCCAAGAGTTCTAAGTCAGATTTTTGTTGTTCCCCTTGTCCTACATCACATAGTATGGTTAAAAAAGAAAAGAAAAATACCCCTAGCTAATCAATAGGTCCCCCCTCCCCCTACCCCAGTGCAGGTGGTGAGATCCTTGTCCAAACAGAAGTTGCAGATCACACTGTCATAGAGGCTTCATTTCTTATGAAATGAAACCTGGTGTTGATGATCCAAGGGAAAACAAGTCTCTTCTTAAGGGGGACTTCAACCAACCCTCTACCTCCCATGGCTAAAAGCCATTGCTTTTGTTAAATCCAGCCACCACTTGAACCTTTCACATAAGCCAAAGTTTTACTTTTTCACTGCAATTTCTGTTGTCAGTGTGGACTGATAGACCATTGACATCTGAGTTTTGCTTATTTGCAACCAGCAAAGCCGCTCAACAAACCTGGTTTTCCGAGGGGAACCCACACAGTGCTAAGACGACATTACAGAATATGCAATGCTCATTGCTGATAGTCGAACCTCTTCTATATGGATTTGGGGTTAGCATATGGATTCTGGTTGGGTTTGGTATTTCATTTGGGATTGGGATCCTGAGATTTGGATTAACAGATGGAATCAAGTTCAAGTTGGATTCTCTGATGGTGGTTTTGAGTTTGTAAATATAGGACTTGTAGATAAAAAGGAAGTGAAATATTACGGTTGAGGAAAGAAGAAGAGGAGGAGGAGGAGGAGGATAAATGACATAAATCTTTTAATTTCAAACCCATCCCCCCTCCCTTGAGATGAAGCAAATTTTTTTTTTAATGGTAAGGGTATAATTGACAATCTTCATTTTCTGTTTATGGTATCTCTTAACTGCTACTGCACTGTAATTCCAAAAAATACAAGGGAGGTAGGTGTAATTTTTGAGAATCCAGGGGAAATTTGAGTAATTTATCCTTTATTTCTTAGGCTTGTTTTACTTATCAAAAAAAATTGTTAGGCTTGTTTCCCCAAATCTGGGAAGGCTCTCTAGCCAGTTTTACTTGTCATTTTACTTATTAAATAAAGAAAAAAATTCTAGGAAGGGATACTACCAAAAGATGGAATGCTTAGGGTAATGACTATTCAAGCCTGGTTTTGCTTGCATGTTTCCCTTCAGTTTTTTCTTTTGTGCTTTTCTTCTTTTTCTTCATTATCTTTTTTTCACTTAATCTTAAAAATTTCAGGAGTTATATGAGGCTACAGCAGAGATTACTGATGCTAGTCCTTGCACATCCCTCACACTTCGTCTGCTCTCACTTCAGAGTAAAGGGTGTGTCTATGTTGATGAAGTGTATGTGTTTGCGGATCCTGTTGATGATGCTGATTCTGAAAATCAAGAGGGTCAGATTGAAAACTCAGCTGGAAGTTCTCTTATGGCCATGCTTGTACCTACCCTTTTGCAGTTTTCCAAGTCGACTGAACGCACTACTGATACAAGGGAAATGCAGAAATTCCCAGAGTCTGGTTCAAGATCAACTGATCCAACAACTTTTGCTGCTAAAATTCCGCAGGAAGGAAAATCCAGCATAACTGTCCATCAAGATGTCAAGTTGCAAGAAGTGAATGGTGATGGTGCTGGTCCAGCTCAGTTACAGAACCCTCCACAAGTTCCTGTTTTAGAAATCAAGCCTGATAACCCGCCATATACTCATCTTGAAAGAGCCATGGACCAACTTGTTTCTCGAGTGGCCAGAATTGAAGATCTTTTTTTGAGGTTTGAAGAAAACATGCTGAAGCCCATAGGCAGCATTGAGGCAAGACTCCAGAGAGTAGAGCAGCAACTTGAAGTGCTAAACAAGAAATCAGAGAATTCTGAATTGCCATCTCACTCAAGAATTTGTGCTCCTGAATTTTCTAGCAATGAATCAGTTACCAACTCCTTTTACAGTAGTGTAAATGGTTGTCTTAATTATATTTATGGGTCATTTGAATCAGATAAGAAGGATTTTTGTTCAGATGCCATATCCATCCCTTTTAATGATGCGTCTGATTCAGTAAATGCTACTTTGGTGGTCCCAAGTCTAGTAGTTACAGCTCCTGAGTTTTCAAATGTTGATGATGAGGAAGAAAATTTGGCATCAGAATCAGTGACAAGTCCTTTAAAGGATAAACCAAAGCAAGCTGTGTCAATTGATGATGCTTTGGCATCAGCACTGGCAGGATTTGTATCTTCAACTTCAATTCAGCCTCCATCATATACTCAAACTCTTGCAGTTAAAGCCCCTGAGTTTGCAAATGAAGAAGATGGAAATGACGATAAAAAAGATTCAGCTAGAGTTCAATGTGAAATAGATACAGATCATTCAGTTTCTTATGATAAAACAGATGGGGCACAGAGCATGAAAGATTCAACTTCATCCGATACTTCTTTAGAGGGTGAAAGGAATGTGACTAGATCTCTTAATGATGACTACTCAGAGAAGACACCTGAGGGGGCTCACAACGAATGCCAGAACTATGACAGAGGAGAAGACGATTGTCAGGCCACAGGAATTGACACTGGTGTCTCTTCAGCTGAACCTGATGTGGCAAGAACGGATTCCTATCAGATAGTGAAGGAAAATGAAATTGAAGAAGTGAGCAATGAGATAAGTGACATGTCAGTTCCTGATAATACTAATATTTCAAATGGTGTGCTTCCAAGTCAGACTGAGAATGTCTCTGATACTACTCAGGAAGGAGCTGTTGCAAGCTTGGAATTAGTTGCTGCTACTGAAAGCAAAAAGTCTGGATCTGACATTCTGCGGAAAGTTCTTGAATTTTCTTATGCTTCTGCAGTGGATTTCAAGACTCCAGTTCTGGATGTGAAATTTGCATCTCAGGAAAATTCTAAGACTTGGACTACCCTTGAAGCTCTTTTGACTGACATGCAGAAATTAAGTATTGAACCTCCTGTCATTGAGGATACTGGTGACAATGATTCCTCCATTGGCGGGCAATCCAGCTTAATTTTGGTGGAGGATGGTGAACCATCAGCTTCTGCAACCAATGGCCATTTTTCACTGGATACAAACTACTGTAATTTAATGGACGTGGCTTTGATCACCGAGGGCGAAAGCCTGCAGGATTATCGTCCATGCTGCTGCAGCCATGAATCGTTTGCAGCAAGTCTGATATGATACAGTATTAAAGTTATTTGGTTTTGTATATAAATTTGGTTTAGGCAAGCAATTGATGTATGCTGATTACCATTTGTATACTTTTTTTTCCTCTTCTTTGACCCCTTTTCATTTCTACTTAACTATTCCAGTGTAACTTAAATGTCTAATACTTTTTGACCATGGACCATGCTCAAGAACTTGGTATGCTCCTAGAAAGTTTAATCAACAGAAAATTGTAGGAGTTTTACTGAGAAATATAGTATAAAAAGAAAAAGAATTAAAAAATGAGTGAAATGGAGGAATTCAACCTCAGCGGGAATTAGTTTATAGCAACCTGTAGTTTTTATCAATTGCATTCAAAGTAAAGTTAGACCTAGTGCCGTTCTTAATCATTTGGATCATTACTCAGCACAAAGCTTTCACAATTTTAACAGTCTATTAGTGGTGGTTTCGTGTGTAAGTATTGTAATCTAGTCATAAGCTTACACCAAAATATATTGTGAAATTAGGTGTGTTCATACGTGAACTGATTAGATAATTTATCTTCAATAATATTTATAGGGAAATGTTAACAAGCATTGCAAGGTGCTTGTTAAGATTTCCCTTTTTGGGTTTCATTTAAAAAAGAAAAAAGAAAAAAAGTTGTCAAAACCCAAAACCTGAAAAGTTGCCACAATATGTGTTGTTAACAGGCACCTTACGGTGCCCGTTAACACAACCCATATTCATATACTTTTAGATTAGGGAGTTAAGATGCAAGCCGTATTTGACCTATAAACATTTACACATAGGCTTCATTGAACTTGAAAGATTATTGAGTCAAAAAACTTGAATTTTTGCCCATCTAAAGACTCTTTTCCAACTTTTACAAAATTGAGAGCAATGTACCTTCAATTGCAGGTGCAACCTTAGTAGTTTAAGAGCCCATTTGGATAGGTGTTTTTGTAGAGGAAACACGTGTTAACAAGTTAAATGCAAAAAAGGAAATCGTTTGATAGTGCAATTTTAGCCGAATTGCGTTTACAAATCACACCAAATCTGCAGTTTTAAAAAAGCAGATTTTTAGAGGTTTTTTTTTTTTTTTTTTTTTTTTTCAATTCGAGCTATTCAATCACCAAAATTGCAATTATTAACTACACTTTAAGAAAAAAAAGAAAATTTCAAAAAATCTGTTTTAAGGTCATGGCAAATACAACCTAAGTTTTCAATAATAATAAAAAAGAAGTAAATTAAGTATTATTATTTATAAAAAAAAAGAGAAAAAATATTAGAGTAAATTGCAAATTACACCCTTAAAGTTTGGGAGTGTTTGAATTTTACATCTTGAAGTTTCAAAATTTAGATTTTACTTCCTGAAGTTTTGAGGTATTCCCTAACATTTCAGAATTCAGATTTTACCCATTAAATTTTAGGGGCGTTTGAATTTTACTTCTTAAAGTTTTGGGACATTTGGATTTTATACCCCAAAACCTCCTAAAGTTCAGAATTTAGAGTGTAAAATCTAAACACTCCACATTTAAGGGTAAAATTCATATCCCAAAACTTTATAGAATAAAATTCAAACGCCCCTAAATTTTATAGGTTTAATTTAAAATTTACTCAAAATATTACTATTAAATTTTTTCAGACTCACCGTTATTACTTATTACTCTTCTCCTATAAATAAAAAAATAAAAAAAACACATAAAAAAGAGTCAAACAAACAAAGACTACCAGGGCACCGAAGAAAGAACAAGTACCAAAAAAAAAAAAAGTGTTATTATCATTAGATTCAAATTGTTCAGTTCATCCCGCTAAATACAACTAAAGAAAAAACCATTCTCTTTTTTTATTTTATTTTCTCGCTTCCCAAACAAAACGCTAATAGAAAGCTTTGAACCGGAGCTATTATTGTAATTTATATATATATATATATATATACAAGCTCAAAAGCTTTTAGGGTTTTGGATTTGGTTTTTTTCTTTTTGATTCAAACGGAAACTTTAGATGGAGGCTGCGGTGGTCGATGCCGGCTCCAAGTTCCTCAAAGCCGGTCCTGCCATTCCCGATCAAGCTCCTTCCATGGTACTCTAAAGCTTTAACCTTTTTTTTTTTGGTTGTTTGGTTGCTGAGAAAGTTGTGGAAAGGAAAATAGAGGAAATTGAGTTGAAAATTTATGTTTCTCATTGTTTTTGGTGAGCTTAGGGTTAGTGGAGTGTGAAGTTCTTTTTATTACTGTAGATAATTGAAAGAGAGGGTTTTTTTTTGGGTTTACTGTTTTTGTTGATGTGAAATTCGTGTGAGAGGGCTTGCTGAATGGGGAATGATGTTTGGTTGGTTAGGAAATTGGGTTGAAAGAGAGGGAAAGGAAGGAAATTTGGGGTTTTGAGTTGACAGGAAGGGAAAGTAATTGTTTTTAGCGTTGGATTTTCTTTGTGTTTGGTTGCTGAGAAAGTTTTAGAAAAGAAAGAAGAGAAATTGAGTTGAAGCTATGAAGTTGTTTTGGTGAGCTTAGGATTAGCGGAGTGGAAGTTGAGATTTTTTCTTTTGGTTTACTGTTTTTGTTGATGTGAAATTCGTGTGAGAATGTTTGTTGAATGGGGAATCATGTTTGGTTGATTAGAAAATTGGGTTGAAAGAGAGGAAGAGGAAGAAAGTTTGGGGTTTTGAGCTGACAGGAAGGGGAATTAGTTGTTTTTAGGAATGGCTTTTCTTCGTGTTTGGTTGCCGAGAAAGTTGTAGTAAAGAAAGTAGAGGAAATTGAGTTGAAGCTTTGAAGTTGTTTTGGTGAGCTTAGGGTTAGTGGAGTGTGAAGTTCTTTTCGTTATTATTGATAATTGAAAGAAAGGTTTTTTTTTTTTTTTTTTTTGGGTTTATTGTTTTTGTTGATGTGAAATTCGTGTGAGAAGGTTTGTTGAATGGGGAATCATGTTTGGTTGGTTACAAAATTGGAGAAAGGAGAGGAAAAGGAATGGAATTTGGGGGTTTTGAGCTGACAGGAAGGGAAAGTAGGTTTTTGAATTTGGGTTTTGGTTGTTGAGAAAGTTGTAGAAAAGAAAGTAGAGGAAATTGCGTTGAAAATTTATGTTTCTCGTTGTTTTTGGTGAGCTTAGGGTTAGTGGAGTGTGAAGTACTTTCTATTACGTTAGATGATTGAAAGAGAGTTTTTTTTTTTTTTTTTTGGGTTTACTGTTTTTGTTGATGTGAAATTCGTGTGAGAATGTTTGTTGAATGGGGAATGATGAAGGAGAGGAAAAGGAAGGAAATTTGGGGTTTTGAGTTGACAGGAAGGGGAAGTAGTTGTTTTTAGGGTTGGATTTTCATCAAGTTTGGTTGCTGAGAAAGTTGTAGAAAAGAAAGTAGAGGAAATTGAGTTGAAGCTTTGAAGTTGTTTTGGTGAGCTTAGGGTTAGTGGAGTTTGAAGTTATTTTCATAACTACAGATAATTGAAAGAGAGTTTTTTTTTTTTTTTTTGTTTACTGTTTACTGTTTACTGTTTGTTAATGTGAAATTTGTGTGGGAATGTTTGTTGAATGGGGAATGATGTTTGGTTGGTTAGAAAATTGGAGAAAGGAGAGGAAAAGGAAGGAAATTTGGGGTTTTGAGTTGACAGGAAGGGAAAGTAGTTGTTTTTAGGGTTGGATTTTCTTTGTGTTTGGTTGCTGAGAGAGTTGTAGAAAAGACAATAGCGGAAATTGAGTTGAAGCTTTGAAGTTGTTTTGGTGAGCTTAGGGTTAGTGGAGTGGAAGTTCTTTCCATTATTATTGATGATTGAAAGAGAGGTTTTAAAATTTTTTTTTTTTGGTTTACTGTTTTTGTTGGTGTGAAAGTGAAATTTGTGTGAGAATGTTTGTTGAATGGGAAATCATGTTTGGTTGGTTAGAAAATTGCGTTGAAAGAGAGGAAAAGGAAGGAAATTTGGGGTTTTGAGCTGACAGGAAGAAAAAGTAGTTATTTTTAGGGTTGGCTTTTCTTCATGCTTGGTTGCTGAGAGAGTTGTAGAAAGGAAAATAAGGGAATATGAGTTGAAGCGTTATTTTCTTGTTGTTTTAGTGAGTTAGGGTTAGTTGAATGTGAAGTTCTTTCTATTACTGTAGATAATTGAAAGTGAGATTTTTTTTTGTTTACTGTTTTTGTTAATGTGAAATGAATACCTGATGAGCTAAATTCGTGTGGGAAGGTTTATTAAATGGAGGATTATGTTTGGCTGGTTAGAAAATTGGGGAGAAAGAGAGGAAAAGGAAGGAAGTTTTGGGGTTTTGAGTTGACAGGAAGGGAAAGTAGATGTTTTTAGGGCTGGGTTGAGAGTGTGGTTTTTGTTTTAGTTTCTGTTTGGTCGCTGAGAGAGTGAGGAATAGAAAGGAGTAGAATGTTTGGATAATTGAGGTCCCTCATGTACAAAGGATGTGTATACAAAGTACTTCTTAAAGAGAGAGTCTATAAAGTCTACAATTGAATAAATATTACTTGTCCCTGAGGATGAGAGACCATTCAGATAAGCTCAAGTGAGATCCCTACACCATTAAATTTATGATTTGTTCCTCCACCATATTTTCCACTTTGGTGTAATTGGAGAGATGATGACCAACCTGTATTAAAGCCAAATAGTTGTACTAGGTTAGGCAGAGCGGAGGTCAGTGAGGTTTATTCACTCCTTGTTTGGTTTCTTAGAAAACTGAGGTACATAGAAGAAAAGTGTTTCTATCATATGTTGGTTTATGGAAAATAGTGAATTAAGGCTACCTGTTCTATTGGAGATAGATGGGTGAAGGCTTTTGCTTAATCTTGGCATGGTTGCTGACAGAGGCTGGGAAAAAAAGATTTTTTTTGTTTTTGTTTTTGTTGAATATTGTGTTTTATTACTCTCTGAAACTTGGTAGTTGTGGCTGTCCTCTTGGATTTCTGTCCACCACCTAACACTTCCTTTTAGAAGCTGTTCTACTTAGAACCATATTCACTCGTGATTGCTCATGTACATTTGTGTTGTCTTTGGAGCATTGTCATTACATGATATGTTTTGTGTTGGCTCTGTCTCTGCATGTAAGGAGTGTTCGTATGTTCTTGACTTGAGGCAGTTTTGTAACTCTTTTTTTTTTCCTATGTGATCCAGATAATTCCTACCCAAATGAAACGCATGCCTGAAGATGGATCAATGGATGATAGTTCATTGTCTGAGGAAATTATTATTGATCCAGTTGTTCGAGGTTACATTAGAGACTGGGATGCCATGGAAGATCTGTTGCACCATGTTCTATACTCTGGTCTTGGATGGGAGATGGGCAATGAAGGACAAATATTATTTACAGATCCCCTTTCTACCCCCAAGGTGAGGAATTTTTTTACTTGTTTCTTGTCAAACTCGTTGTTGTTTTCTTATTATTATTTTTATAATTCATATTATCAACTCCAATATTATTATCATTTTAGTTAATGAGATTATTGAATAAGAAATGTCATTCTTGCTGCACATTCTATATGGATGACTATCAGAGTTGATATCACCATCACTCACACGCCATCATGTGCACTTGACCACAACACCTCCAAACAAACAATATTGGCAGTGCATAGGGGTGGGGATTGTCTTTTAAGAATCTCTACCTTGTATATCAGCTCTTGCGAATCATTAATGGTTGATTGTTGGCCATTTCAGTGTGCATGTGCACATGCTTAATATGGATTGTCTTTCTGTGATGGAGGGGGGTTTTTTGGTTGGGTTGGAGAGGGTTTATGTGGTATTATGATGCTGTTAAGTGGTTTTCAATCATTAAAACCCACTTCTCAATACGTTTCCTTTTCTTCTCTCTACAATGAAATTCGCCAACATCAAATATTCCAAATTTCTGTTATTTATTTATTTTAATATATATATATATATATATATATATATATATAAAGATTAGCCTTTTGAAATTGAAAAAGTACATAATTGTTTTTGCAGGCTGTCAGAGAACAGTTGGTGCAGCTGATGTTTGAAACGTTCAACATCTCAGGCTTTTATGCATCAGAGCAAGCAGTGTTATCACTATATGCCGTTGGACGTATCTCAGGATGCACTGTTGATATTGGTCATGGAAAGATAGGTATATGTAACTTAAAGTCTGAAACTTCTTAGTGTTCTATAGGAATGCTTGGCATGCCTGTGTGAATCAGTAGCGAGAGGATTGGAGACTTTTTGGTCCACTGGCTAAGAAAACCACAATTGAACATTTGAACTGACTGAATTTTTTTTTCCCTCTTCTTTTGGCTTTAACCAGACATTGCTCCAGTAATTGAAGGTGCCGTTCAGCATATTGCCTCTAGAAGATTTGAAATTGGAGGTATTGATTTGACAAAGTTACTTGCTCAAGAGCTTCACAAATCTAATCCGCTAGTTAATATCAGCATGTCTGATGTTGAGAAAATAAAAGAGCAATATTCATGTTGTGCGGATGATGAACTTGCTTATGACAAGACCAAAACTTCATGCCAGATAGAGAAGCATACCCTTCCTGATGGACAGGTTTGTGTTCAAGGTTTTCTAACTTATGATGTAATGCATCTGATTTATAATTAATTCATTCGGGGTAGCCTTGTGTTTTTCTGAGCCTTTTAGAACCAAATTTACATAATTCCAGAACAGTGTCTTGATTAACTTACTATGCAAAATGGACTCTCTCTTTCTCTTTGTGTGTGCGCGCGTGCGCATGCTTGGTACTTTTATTTTTATTTTTATTTATTGATTAATGAAAGATAGCAAAATGAAGTGTTTGTAGGTGCACTAAATGCCGTGAAAGGAACGGATTATAAAAATAGGAAATAGCTTTAGTTTAATGAAAATTGAGCCATAGTAAAATGAATTATAAAAACAGGAAGTAGCCAACTTTGAATGGTTGAGATGAGGATATGTTGAAGTGAGTACATGATATTCTCTCTTTTTCTTGCCTCTTTGAAATTACTCTCCTTAACTTTATTCTAACTTAATTCTCTTAATTGATTTGTTTTCATTGAGAATCATTATCTTTTATAAATTCAAATTTAATCACAAAATTCGCAAGATAGGTAGGTCAAATACATTATTTATATATCAAATGTAATCTACCCATTGGTTGTAAATGCTTCCCAAGTTCTTCAATGAACTATATGCTTTATGACAGGTATATTTAGTTTAAGTGTGTCAGCATGTTATACATCTAAACATAACACTTGGTTATTATTCAGGTGATAACGATTGGAAGAGAGAAATATACTGTTGGCGAGGCTTTATTTCAACCATCTTTATTGGGTTTAGAGGCACATGGAATTGTTGAGCAGCTAGTTCGGAGTATATCAACAGTGTCATCTGATAACCACCGGCAGCTGCTAGAAAACACTGTACTCTGTGGTGGCACTGCTTCGATGCCTGGTGCGTTTTATTTTCATTGATATGATATGGCCTCTCTCTTTCTGTCTGTCTCTCTTGGGTGCTTCTCATTAGAAACCTCTTTTAAAATTCATTGTTTATGAAATCCTAGGGGTTTCAAATGGATCTTTACTTATTGTTAGGTATCCCTATGTGTAGGGCTCTTCTGATTTTCCTTTGAAATCTTTTCTTGATTTGGGCATATCATGCTATTTAGACTTAGATGAGAAGCAACAAGAGAGAGTACATCTATAATAACTCAGGTTACAACTTACCATATTCAACAAACAAATGTACTCTCTTTCCTCAAATTCTGTCTTCCTCTTCCAATTTACCTTGCCTTGAGATGGAGAGGGAGCTCTGGAGTTATTAGACAAAATGAAATATTTATAAAGCATTTAAACTTTTTGGGTCTGGAGAAATTGACAAGTGCTAGCCTAAACTTCACAAGTGACTTTGAAAAGGTTGAAGTTCCTAGTTGCCAGCCTTTTTACTGTGCGTGTTTGAATTTGCCAAGGATTGCAGCTACTTGAATAGTACATAGATCTCTGTGGTTTTTATGTATGCTTTCTGTAAGAAATGTTTGCATGTGTGATAATGTTAAGGACATGTGCTGCCTGTAGTGCCATCTTTTTGGTTCCATTTGTCTTGATAAATCCTTGCACCGTTTCAGAACTTATGGTAAGGAATGTTTGTTATGGAATTGTTTGGCTTGGGGGTGGCTGAATGACCTATCTCAGTACGACTAATATGTTTTTCTGCAGTATTGATATGCTTATCAAAATAGTCTATTAATTGCCTAAAATTGATTGATATGTGAGAATTTCCCCCAACTATCCCAACCCAAGCTGGAGATAAGACCAGGTCAGATTCTAACCAGCCCGATCTGGCTCACTAAACCTATTAACCCAACACCCAACTAAAATCCAGCAAGCCCATTTTAAATAGTTAAGTCCAAACTCAATAATCCTTTTAGCTTAAACCTAATCTATAAACCAGTAAGCCCACACTATTGGTATGATCCATAAAATGTTCTGAATTTTAGGTTATTATTTTAGGTTTTATGATGGAGATGCTCCATCAAACATACATTGTAAGATAGAATATAGGAATTTATGAGCTTGGATAGTGAACTGTATTTGTGATGCAAGTCCCACCTAATATCATGTTGCCATGTGCCTTGTCAGTGACCTAGTTTATGGGGAAATTGTTGCTTGATAGTTGCTGACTAGTGGTTAAATTACTTTTGGCTGCAGGTTTTGAAGACAGGTTTCAGAAAGAAGCTAGCCTGTCCTCATCTGCTGTTCGTCCTGCTCTGGTCAAGGTAACCCATTTCATCAGAAAAGGGATTTATTAGATATTTCAACTCTTATTGTTCGTACTTTCCTAAAAATCAAAAACTAATGTTTATAACTTCGTGCCTATCTTCTTAATGTGTTTTTGCTCAAATGGCACTTCCTTTTTCAATAGTAGTGGGATGGAGGGTGAGGCTGTAGGTTCAAGGCCAACTAGGTGAATGTGTAACTTAGGCCCTGTTTGGTTTTTTTTTTTTTTTTTTTTTCACTCATCACTCCTCACTCAATTTTCGTCACTCATCACTTATCACTTAAAATATCCCAATTTCCACTACCCCACCCGTTTGGACACTGTTTTCACTTCTTATCACTCAAATATTTCAACCTTTTTGTGGGACCAATTCCTGATCACCAAGTCAGACCCGTACCTGATCACTTAAAGCATCCCACTAACAGAAGAAGCAGCAACCTTTTTTCATTGTATGTACCTCTCAAAATGGTTGCTGCTTCTTCTTCTTCTTCTTCTACGGCTTCTTCTTCTTCAGTTTGGTCTCCGTTTGCTCCGATGGTGAGCTCGAAGCTGCCGGCACTGTGGGGAAAAGACGATCTTGATCTGTATCCCTAAACCTAGTAAAAATCATGTGGGTTTTGTTTAATTTTGAGTTGATCTTGATGTTAAATTTTGAGTGGATCTTGAACTTCATATGTTTAGATTTCTAAGTTTAATTTTAGTGGGTTTTGTTTGATTCTATGTGGTGGGTTTGTGTGGATGAACATGTTTGTGGGTTTGTGTTTGTGTGTTAGAGAAAAGATCGTGAGAAGTGAAGGAAGAAAGAAAGAAAGAGAAAAGAAAAAAAAAAAAAAGCCAGAAACCTAGTGAAAAGGAATGGAAAAAAAAAGAAAAAAGAAAAAGAAAAAAAGCAACCAAACCCAGAAACCCAATGTGAAAAGGAAAGAAAAGAAGAAAAAAAAAAAGAATAAGAAGAAGAAGAAGACTAGTGTGAAAGGGAAAAGAAAAAAAGAAGAAGAAGAAGACCAGTGTGAAAGGAAAAAGAAGAAAAGAAGAAGAAGAAGCCAGTGTGAAAGAAAACTCACCGAACCCAGTGAAAAAAAAAAAAGAGTCAAAAGTTGCTATTGTTGCTCTAACAGTGGGTCCCTCAATGTGTGTTTAATTACGAAAATGTTATTGGAAACTGAGTTTTGGAAACTGGAAATACCTAAAATGTGTTTTCAGTTTCCATAACTCATCACTCAAAAATCAGAGAATTGATTGATGGAAACAAAAACCAAATAGACTTCTCAGTCGTGGGTTCCACCATTTTTGAGTTATGGGTGATGGAAACAGAGTTATGAGTAATGGAAACAACAAATCCAAACAGCCCCTTACTAATTAAAAAAAAAAAATCACAGCCCATCTTATCTATAGTTGTTTGCTACCCTGTCTATTGAATTATACTTTTTTAACTCTATTCTACTGCTTGTGATAGTTGATTTGGACTTGAAATATAATGTAAGCATGATTTGCCTTGATTACTTATCAAAAAAAAAAAAAAAAAAAAAAGAGAGCATGATTTGCCTTGATTGCCATTGAGGTCATCTGTGATTCTCAAACCTGAATTGATGGCTATTTTTGGAGCAAAAGTTTTGGTTCACTTTTTGTTATATTTCTTGCCCTTTGCTTCTAGTGCATAAATAATCATTAAATCATTATTTCTGGAATTTTCTGTAATTTCTCATGTATAATCTGAAGTTTGGTTTCTCATATCTTTCTATTATTTACAATAAGTATTATTTTCTTGCCTTTGAAAATTTATCTTCCGAAATGTATTATTATGTACCATATTTATAATCACAAATATGGTGTTTCTGTTTAGTTTATAAAAAAGTACGCTCAAATGCTTCTATTTTAGCATTTTACAATGTTGCAACTATTGAAATGATTCTATGAAAAAGTACGCTCAAATGCAACTATTGTAACAAATGTAAATTTTGATAACCTAAGATATTTATGTGACAAATATTACTCAAAACCAGACTTTGTTAGTTAAATGGTGGAAAAATTGCAGCTTGATGTATATTAAAGAGTTCTATTGCAATGGAATCCACCGTTGGGTTCAATTGCTTTTTGTTAAATGGGTTTGCATTTGCTTGATTAGTTCCCAGGAATACCGTTAATCATGATTAGATATTTTCGTATTTAGCTACATGCATTAATAATATCAAAACGAATATGGTTTAGCAATTGCTTTCATTTTACTCCTCCCAGGAGTTTTACCCTAGCAAGTTTGACATAACCTTACATGTATGCTGCCTTTTTTATAATGCAAGTTCTTGTTCTAATTTTTTTGTTCACTATAGGCTCCAGAATATATGCCAGAGAATTTGACAGTGTGTTCAGCATGGGTGGGAGGTGCAATACTTGCCAAAGTTGTCTTTCCCCAAAATCAGCATATAACCAAGGCAGACTATGATGAGACAGGACCTTCCATTGTTCACCGGAAATGCTTCTGACAATATTCATCTGAACGAATTCTCAATTGTTTATTAGGTTAATCATTCCTTCTTGTATTATACCATATAATTATGTAGTAGGAAAAAAAATGAGATTACTGGGTTCTGAATGCGGAAAGAAAGCCTTTTAATTACTTAGGCGATCTAACATATTGTAGTTCATTGGTTCACCTCTTTTAAAAGATTGGCTTCTTATACTCCATGTACTGCATGAATTAAATGGTTTGATAGATGTCCTTCTATTTTCCTCCTAAGTAATTCTACTGTTGGATCCATGCGATCTAATAGTTCATACCATGCTTTCCTTCTATGCAAGGGTTTTATTGACCTAAAAGGTATGGCAGCATAGAAAAAACTCACTTTGTGGTTTCTTTGCTGTATCAGCAAGCCATGGTAATAACTAGGAATTGAATTGGGAGTATCAAGGCTTCTAATTATGTGCTGTTAACACCAGTTCTTGTAACTGTCTAGTGGCTTTCATTGCTTGCCGATCACCCAAGTAAATTGGCCATAATTCTCTTTGTAAATCAAGTGTCGAGACATAAAAAATGCAGTTACCAGTAATGTTAATGCACCTATGAGAGGAATGGTTTGATTCAAGTTGAAGAACGTGGTAATTAAGGTGATAGGAGAGGATGACTTTGGATTGGTTGGAATGGTGGAACAAATACACATGGTTGATTCCGATTAGTTTGTTCACTGTCGAGGAGACTGATTTTGTTGATAATGTACTAGTAACGTTAGCAGGTGATTGCACCTCCTGCAACTTTCCTAATCAACTTTGCACTCTTGACCACTCTAGTGGTCAAGTATTCTTTTTTTGCTTCTTTAGAGCTCTTGATGGACTTGTTCTGCACTTTGGCACAATCATACTATTGCTCTGGCTTTTAGGCCTACTCTAGATGGCTTTTGTGATATGTGATTGAGTGAGTGGGCATTGAGCCATAGCCACGGCACTACCTTCTAGAAAATTTAGTGTTCTGGCTATCATTGGGGGTTTGCCCCACTGAGTCTTTTTAAGCACCTACCGAGAGTACTGATCCCCTTCCTAAAGTTGCAATTCCCTTTAAAAAAAATTATTATTTATTATTATTATTTTTTATGCTGGTCTTCAAATTGATCTGGCTTTAAGGGTCCCTTTAGAGGCTCTTTTAGGTTTTTGAGTGCTCTTAATGTTAAAGGAGGTACATTGACATTGCTAACTAGCCTATGGCCTGAGTAATTTGACTGTTGGATTGTTACTTGAAAATATGCTTCTAGACAGTGAAAGTAATATATAAAACTACTTCATTTGGCTACCTATAAAGGGATAAGGAGCTTTTCTCTTGGGGGGGGGGGGAAATCTTCCTTTGATGTTTGCCCAGTCATTTTCTACATTAAAGGCTGCATGGCATAGGCTATCGTACTTAAAAATCAATATAGTTATCAATGGTCTCAAACTCTAAGCATGATCATTTTCAACCTTCAAATTCCAAAAATGTCCATATCACAGACAGCTTAGGTAGACTCTCTCTCTCTCTCTTTTCTTTTCTTTTTATTTTTAATTTTTTCTTCAAAGTTGTACCTTTGGGAGAAAAGCTTGAGTCACTGCTCCTCAACCTGCAAACTTCATACTAGCTTTTGCTTATTCGTAGTTCACACAAATGATCACAATGGTACAAACCAAACAACTTTGTTTCTTTGTTATTTTTCTTTAACAATTTGTAAGTTGAACCTGCATTTTATATCTTATAGCTAATTTGTGCTATTTGATTATTACATCTATTTATATCTAAAAACTGAAACATAATATTTATTATTGTTACGCTCCAGTTGAGCCACATCATCGGTCATGTCATATTCTTTTCTTTTTTGTTTTTTTAAACAATATTAATATATAAATAAATAGTGCAATTATACACATTCTTTAACTCATTAAATCCAACTCACAGTTAATTCAGCTGTTTTCCAATTCTTAACTCTTCATTTTCCCCTTTGAACACAATTAGCTATTGTATGGGCCTTTTTTGTGTATTGTGTGTTGAGCTGGGCCGCCTCCTGCGGTAATGGGCTCGAATGTTTCTGAGCAAGGGAGTTGGGGCCGGTCCAATTGTAACTCAACTTGGGCCGGTTTGTGCACAAACTTATGCCTTGTCTGCCAGGAGTAAGCTTACGGCAAGCAGAACTGTTTCAGACGAGTTACGGCAATCAGATATAATAATAATAACCAAAACAAAGTATCCTGACTATTTAAATAAATGGCTATGTAATCCCTACTTATAAAGTATGATTACAGTCATGATAATGTCATTCACAAAGAAAGTAAAGGAGAAAGAAAATAATATGAACTAATCAAATGGGCATAAATCAAGTTTCAAGTTTAGTTTGCCGAAGCAAAGCCAAAGAGGGGAGAACGCCTCTTCTCAATGCAAATAATCTCCTAGGAAAAAGATCTTGCCGTAGGGATTAATGATTTTGAGGGAGTCGGACCTGAATGGTTATTGTCCAAAAGGAGTCTTTATTACGTTTTGGAAAAGAGCAGGATTTGAAAGGGGAGAGAGGGAAAATGACCTACTGGTGCATGCCCATTATATTACCTCTCATTTTTTCCTTAATTTCCTCTCTTTTCTTCTATGTTTTCTTTCTTATCTCTTTTTCTTGTCTCTTTACTCTGTTTTCTTTTTACTCCCAGAATGCTCTGTTTTTCAGTCCCTTTTTTAGGGCACGTAAGGGCCTTTTTATAGTGCTTGCCGTGACCAATGTTTTACCAATTTGCCCCTTAACCGCTTTTGTCTGGTCTGGGCGTACTTGCTGACCACCAAGTCTGTGCGACATTCACCCTTGCCAGACAACGGCAGGTTTGTTTCGTTCCTTAGTCTACTGTAGCACTTCTTTCCTGCCACGGTATAAATGCTTTCTCTCTCTTTCCCTCAAGGCATGCACCCAACGGTTCCCCCCTCAAACTTGCCTCTTTTGGGTGGTCTGTCATCCCAGCAGGACGTACCTCCCAAAAGGGCTTGGGCAGAACTGCAAAATAGATCTTTCCCCTCTCCCCACCACCAAACCATACCCCCTTTACCTCTTACCTCTGGCCCATGGCCCCACCACGTCCTATATTGGCTGCGTACAGGCTGGTGGTGCCTGGGCCTTGCGCGTGCTTCCCTTTCAGATATGTCCAAGAGTTTGCCTGTTGCTCATGCGTTTGCCGTGATTTGGAGACTCTCCGTCTGTATTTCTAACCTTTTATGTGGGCTTTTCTTGGTTTCCCGCTCCATTCAAGAGCTGGGCTTTGTTTGATGATGGGCCTTACATTTCTTTGGTCCACTCTTGATTTTCTTTATTTCTTGCAACGTTGAACTGTTATTCCTGCCGTAATAACTTAATCTTGCTGGACCTCTTTTGGGCTAGCCGCTTATTCCTTTTCACAGTGGCTTGTCACGGGCACTGTTTTGCTTTTACTTATGGGCTCCTACGTCTCTTTGGGCTTTCCTTTGGGCATTCATGACCCGATTGCTTTCTTTGGGTTTCCTCGACCTGTTTGCTAATTCTACACTCCCATGGGCTTTTTACTAACTTCATTGGGTTTCTCTGGCCCAAAACCTTATTCTTATCCTTGGGGTTCATAGGCTTGCCATAAACCCTTTACTCTCTTAGTTTGCATTGCGTTGGGTCTGCAGCGGCCCTTTCTCGCTTTTCTACCTCATACACTGCCCATGGGATGCTATTTATTTCTTTCTTGGCTTCTTTGAGCCCGCTTGCCTCTTCAAGATCCATTTGTTTATTCGTTGGGCCTGTGATCCATTATTCCCGCCGCTTGGCCCTAATGAGTTTTTGCTATCTATTTTGTCAATTCTTTGTTGCCCTCATTATTGGGCTTTCTTTCTGTTTGCCTGGGCTTCCACAAATGGCTTTCAATAACTATTTTCAAGTTCAAACCCTTCAATTGCCACCCCTACAATTAACTATGTTATTTTTAACACTATAAATTTCCAATTGCTCTCAACTATCCATTGAATGTTTTCTTATTTTTCACCTTGTACATTTTTTTTGGATAAATTATGTAGAATCCTCTCCATTATGACTGAGCTAACCACAACCCATTCACCTTCCCCATTTATTTCATTAAAGCCCAATCGGCTAACTATTTGAATTCACAATTAACTGTCCTAGAATTTAATAGGATAACATTGAACACCAAGCATAAGCATATGTTCATCAGCGATTCTGCATCCATAAACATCCATTACACAACAAAACCACAAACAAAAACAAAAATACCATTTTTTTATAAATAAAAATCACTATTACATGTTGAATTCAATTATGCATCTGCAACTGCCTATTAAAACCAACCCCCCCTATTAAAACCAACCCCCCCCCCCCCCCCCCCCCACACACACACACACACACACACACACAAAAGAAAAAAAAAAAGACATTTACACCAAATATTCAACATCAAGCATAAGCATATGTTCATTGGTTGTTCATTCACTGTAATATTTTCTTAATCTTACAATTTCTTTATCCATTCATCTTTCTTTTATTTTGACTTTTCTTCTTCTCATTTTTTTTTACTATAAAAAATTGTTATTTTCTCTTCCATTCAATCCATATTTTGCCCACACAAAAAGGTGAATACTCTCTCTCTCTCTCTCCATATATATATATATATATATATATATTCTTTCTTTTGGTGGATGTTCAATTCTTTAGATTGATGAATTTTTTTATGTTTAACTCTACTTTAGGTTGATATGATTCGGTTATATTTTATTTTATTTTTATCTTTTTAATATTATTTTCTTTATTGTTACATGTTATCCTATGAAATTACAAAATGATTTAATA
Source organism: Quercus mongolica (assembly GCA_011696235.1). Lineage (NCBI taxonomy): Eukaryota > Viridiplantae > Streptophyta > Magnoliopsida > Fagales > Fagaceae > Quercus > Quercus mongolica. The sequence goes on along the minus strand of CM022236.1, from coordinate 7,676,356 downwards.
TTATTTTATTACATAGCATGACTTAGATAATTTGGTGTTTACAGCTATACATTTT